>CM065382.1:39577500-39782500 GCA_033060915.1 Euryodendron excelsum
CAAATCAGAGAGATCTTAAATGTATGATTCTAATCACGTAAATTAGTCTTTGCTAATCAGATAAGATTTTTGGTATTATGCGTATACACTATAGTCGAGTTGTGGCAAATTCTGCAGTCCCCATTAGATAGAACTCCAAGTGTGGAAATTGATACAACCAATATTATAGCAGGCCAGAAGGGGATGGGGGGCCCAGAGTTGTCTCAAAACTCTAAGCCCAATTCTGAAGTTGGACTTGAAATAGTCTTCAATAGATTGTTGTCCCTAGAAAGGAAAGCTCAGGATCCACTAGCTGAGAGCCCCCACCAACTGCGTCTTAAACTCCACGAGGGAGCCTTTATAATTAGAGGTGAAGGGGAGAATATTATAATTACAAATCCAGAAGAAGAGAGGGCCATACCAAGCACTAACGATTAATCAGCAACTTAGTGTAGGAAAATTGTCAAGCCTAGGAGGAAGAGTAACATGAAGAAGAATATACAGGATATGCTATGAAAACTTGGTGGAAATACTTATAAAGAAGAATTTTTCAAAAGCTGGTTACAAACAAGACACAATCACAGTAGAACATTGGTTAGATGTGGAGTTCGTCCCAAGTACCTTCTCATATAGTAATGTGAATGACCAATCTGGAGAGGCAGTGGTGGCTAGCCTAGAACAGCCATAAACCTCATGTTAATCTTATCATGGAATTGCTAAGGAGTTGGGTGACCCTTGACAATTCATGTCTTGGGATAGTTCGTGTGCACTCATCGCCCTTCCATTGTGTTTATAATGGAAGCCAAAAATAAAAGTAATAAGGTTGATAAGATTCAGAGAGACCTTAAGTTTGATTATAGAAGCTATGTTGAGCCGGTGGGCCTAGCTGGTGGTTTGACAATATGGTGGAACAAGGAAGTGATCCTGTCAATTGAAAGAAAAAACAAGAACATAATCCATGGGCATATTCAGAATGCTCAGACAGGTATAATATGGGCTATTACCCTTGTATATGGATGTCTTGAATCCCAAGGCAAAGAAAAGGTTTGGGAGTCTTTCAAGGGTATTGCTGGTACATAAACTTTTCTATGGTTAGTGATGCGTGAATTTAATGATGTGGCATATGCTAGTGAGAAGTTTGGAGGAAATTTTCCAAAGAATAGGAGGGTTATGGCCTTTCAAAAAATGTTATCTATGTGTGGGCTGATGGAGCTTGAGTTCAAGGGGTAGCCATTCACTTGGTTAAATAAAAGGGCAGACAATAGTGTCATTATGGAATGCATTGATAGAGCCTGCGCCACTGCATCTTGGAGATAACTTTTCCCTCAAGCCCTGGTAACAAATGAGGTGGCTATAGGATTAGATCATAGCCCTATAATCCTAGATATTGAGTTTCCAATGCAAAACAGTAACATGCCCTTTCGATTTGAATCGATGTGGATCACTGAAGAGGAATGTGGTGATATAATTACAAATAGTTAGGAAATCAGCAATGAGGGTTCAACTATATTCAAATTTGCAAAGAAGTTAAAGAATTGCAAAGTTAGTTTAAAGCGGTGGCATCATTTTAAATTCTCCTCTATGAAAACACAAATTGCAGAAGCAAAGGAATGAATAGCAGTGATCTAATCTGCCCTTTATTTTGTGGAGTTAAGGAAAGAGGAGAAGACCTTAATCACAAAGCTAGAAAATCTATAGGAAAAAGAGGTGCTATTTTGGCACTAGAGATCCAGAGTGAAATGGCTAAAACTCGAGGACCGTGACACAAAGTTCTTTCACCTAACTTCGATCCAGAGAAGGCAAAGAAATCACATTGTAAAGCTTAAAGACAGTAATGGCTCTTGGCAGTTAGACTTGACAGTTGCTGGTATTATCTTGTCCTACTTTTTAAATCTATATAAATAGCCAGATCAAAGGGATTTCCATCACGTATTAAATTGTGTAGCTCAAAGAGTTTCAAGTGATATGAACATTTAGCTCACTAGGTTGTTTGAAGTTGAGAAAATTAAGGAGGCTACTTTTCAACTGGGACCATTAAAAGCTCTAAGATTAGATGGGTTTTCGGGTATTTTTTATCACAAATATTGGGATACAATCCAACCTGACATTTGTGAAGCAGTTCAGAGTTTCTTCAAAGGTGGCTTTATGTTGAGGGAGCTAAATCATACAAATATCATTCTTATCCCAAAAACTCACTCCCTAGACAACATGACCCATTTTTGACCGATAAGCCTGTGTTATTTTAGTTACAAAATCATTGCTAAAATCTTGGCTAACCGCCTTAGGCCTCTTTTAAGTTTGATCATCTCTGAAAATTAGTCAGCTTTCATCCCAGGAAGGCAAATCCAAGATAATATCATAATAGCTCAAGAAATGTTTCAGTTTTTGAAACACAAGAAAGTGGGCGATAAGGCTGTTATGGCTGTAAAGTTGGATTTGAACAAGGTTTATGATAGGGTATGTTGGGACTTCCTAGAAGCAATGCTGCGAAAGCTGGGGTTCTGTAAGACTGTAACCAATAGGTGGGATGGATTATGCAGTGTGTCTCCACGGTGTAATTCTCTGTAATGGTGAATGGAAGTGTGTGTGCAAGATATCGCAGAAGTGAGGGCTCAAACAAGGCGACCCTTTGTCCCTATACCTATTCATTATGGTTGCTGATGTCCTATCTTCCCTTTTGGCCTAGGTAGGCCATCAAGGGTTACTTTCAAGAGTGAAGATTAAAAGAAGATGCCCTTCGATTGCCCATCTTTTATTTGTAGACGACTCTCTAATTTTCACAAAATCATGTGTGCGGGAATGTGAAAATCTTATAACAATCCTTAAGGCGTTCAGCAAGGCATTAGGTCAATCCTTGAATCCACAAAAATCTTCGGTCCTATTCTCCTCCAATACATCAACCGCGGTGAAGGAAGGAATTTTGTTAGCTCTGGGGATGAAGCCTATGGAAAGCTCAGCCAAATATCATGGACTTCTTGCTCTTTTGGGGAGCTAAAAAAAGGTGTTATGGCCTACATTAGGGACAAAATTTTGGGAAAAGTTCAAGGATGGAAGGAAAAGCTCTTAACTCTAGCAGGTCATGAAATTCTTCTCAAATCATTTGCACAAGCCATTCCTACCTATCCTATGATGTGTTTTAAGCTCTTAAATTATCTCTGCAATAGTATAAATGCTGTCTTCCGTAATTTCTGGTGGAGTGGGGGTGATGAAGAAAGGAAAATCCATTAGTGTAAGTGGGAAAACCTGTCTATCCCAAAGGGCAAGGGAGGAATGGGATTTAAAGATATGGAAAGCTCTAATATTGCCATTTTAGCTAAACAGTTTTGGAGGCTTTTTGTCTAATTCGTCCCAATTGTGGGCTAAAGTAGTTAAGGGCATTTACTTCCCTAAGGTGTCTCCTATGAAAGCTAACGAAGGAGGTCGTCCATCCTGGTTATGGTGTAGTCTGCTGAATGGCAGAGATCTTATTGAGAAAGGGGTGAGATGGAATATAGCATCTGGAGATAGGATAAATTTATGAGAGGATACTTGGGTTCCTTCTTTGAGCAATTTCAAAATCAAAAGTACAAATCCTCGAGACTGCCCTATTTCTAAAGTGCAAGAGCTTATAGATAAAGTAGAGAGAAAGTGGAAAATGGACCTCTTGGTCGAGATCTTCTCTATGAAAGAAGCTCAAGCAATCAAATCTATTCCTATCTCTTAGGCGGACAAGAGTGACACTATACTGTGGCATCATAATAGTTCAGGGGAGTATTCAGTGCAATCTGGTTATCAAGTGGCCTTTAAGAGTAATCTAAGTAAGAAGAAAACAAAGCCAGAACCATCATTTTCTCCTCTTGCTGATTTGTGGAAAAAGGTGTGGCACCTCCCTTGCATTCCAAAGGTTAGACATTTTCTGTGGAAAGTTTTACACAATGCTATTGCTACGAAAGAGAACCTATTCAGAAGGAAGTGTAAGCAAGATCCCTTATGTCCTATATGCCACAAAGATAGTGAGTCCATAGAGCATCTTTTTTTCCATTGTGATTGGACAAGCCAGTCTGGTTTGGAAGCTCACTCTCCATTCATATAGATATGGCGTCTATCTCAAATGCAACAAAGCGGTTTTCAAAGCACCTTCTTGCCAATGGGGCATGGACAGGAAAAATTGGGCTTTGGTAGCTAACATTTGTTAGGCCATTTGGAAAGATAGGAATGATTTTGTCTTCAATAGAGCTTCCCTCAATCCAGAATCCACTATCATCAAAGCAAGTATTTCTAATGTTGACTACATGCATGCTATCTTTCAATCCTCTGAGCGTGATCAACTAGCTCCCTCTCTTGGTGTGCGGTCAGGTTGGTCTCCCTCTCCCTCTGAGTATTTGAAGTTGAATTGCAATGGAGCATTTTCTCCAGCTACCAAAGTGGTTGCTTATGTGGTAATTGCCATAAATGATTTGGGAGCTGTATGTAGTATCAACTTTGCTCGCATAAAAGTCTCCTCGGCCTTAGTAGCGAAAGCTTGGGCCATTAGAGTCGCTTGCTCTATGGCGCTGACAATGGGGGTAAGTATTGCCATTTTTGAATCTGATGCAGCTCATGTGGTTTCTTTCTTATCACAACCCTCTGGTTGAAGTCCCTATGGGTTGAGACCCCTGTTGGAGAATATTGTGGCTTGGAAAGAAGGCCGCTAGTGGTCCTTTGTGTGGTGCCCACAGCCTGCGAATAGGGCTGCTGATTGGCTTGCCTCGAAGGCAAAGTTAGGATCATATTTCCTTTTTCTTCCCACTCTGTGTACCCCCTCCCCCTTGATCTTCAGAAGATCGTGGAGGACGACATGTTGTAGTTTTGGTCGGTGTTTCCTGGTTGTATTGCCGCTTTTAAAAAAAAAAAAAGAGGGTTATGAGCAATTTAAATTGAAAATAATCCTTCGCTACGGTTGTTAGAAAGAAACTTTACCACCATTAGTGATGAAAATGAACCAACCATCCATTAGGGCTACCTATTACATTAACAATGAAAAAAGTCCACAGTTCTCAAGATTGAGTAGTTCATGTTGTTTAAAATTAAGAATATTCTTAGAAGCAAACAAAACATGATTAAACCATTATATCACATTGAAGCTGTCAATTTCTATCTCGATCTTGGAGGTAAACAGAACAAGGTCCAAGAATATATAAGGGCTTACTGCTTGTTTTTTACGGCAAGATTGAGGGCAGCGAGGAGAGAAGCATCACTGGCCACCTTGAGGTTGAGTGAAACGATCATCAACACGAAGGGTTATGACTCCTACAACTGCAAACAAGGAACGTGTTATGGCAAGAGGACTTCCTGAACAGTTTTTGAATGTCTCTGGCGGCTTCTATTGTAATATCAAGATTGCCATTGATGGGTTTCTCCTCGACTTTCTCAATTAAAAACCTGGGATTTGCTTCTTCTGATGCCTCTTCTTTTTTATTTCCTAACCTAACAATTTCTTTTTGGCAAGTGTTTGATCATAGAAGGGATCCATAGAGTGAAATTAATAATTTTTATAATATAGTAGTTAAATTTCTTAAGTTTGTATATATTATAAATATAAAAAAATTAACAAGTGTTAATATATTATTAATATTAACAAGTGTATAAGTTCTTAACAAGTTTTTAACTCTTTTTATTTTTAATAAGGTGCTTAAAAAATATTTTTATTGACGCACTTCGTTACCTTATGAGACATCTCAAGTTTTCAACAGTCAAGTTACATTTAGTTGGGTCAATTTTTATAAATATCATTTCATTTTGAAAATTTTACATTAATTATGAGAATTTTTTTAATTTCAATAGGTTCATTTGACCCCGTATCAAACAATGTTGTGTCTCCCCTGGGGTTCACAGAGTCCAAACAAAAATTCATCTTCAGTCGACGTAAATAGGTGGGTGGGTGGAATAGGTGTTAGTGAGTCCAATTTGATTACATATCAGCCAACTCAGTTATAACTCTCTTCACAAATACAACCCGGCGAGCATATCTCAACCAGCAACCCATTGATTCGGGCCAAACCCGCCAGCTGCCGACCTTATGCGTATGAGCAAGAGAACAACATATTAATGTTATCAATTTGAAGAGATAAGAAGTTTTCAAGGTTTAATAGAGAATTACTTTCTTCTCAAAAAAAGAAAATAATAGAGAATTACTCTGTTATCTCCAATGCCCTTACACTCTCAATACTTGATTGGTTTGTTTCTTCAAATAACCCATAATTTTACGTCTACCCGGTCTCCAACACAGGTTTTTGTTTTTTGGGTCACGATAAAAAAATTGTAAAATTTAGGAGATAATGTATTATATTTTATCTTAAACATCTAAAAAAAATAATAAGAGAGAGACAGATTTTGAAAACTACGAGGGACTGTGGCCCCTACGTATATATCTGCAACAACGTCATGTCAAGCACAAGTGAAAGTTTTGACGTACTAAAGAGAGTGCTAGCACGCTACCTTAGTAGGGCATCCCTCATATGTTGGGCCGCCATTGCACATATATGTAGCAGTGGCTTTGAGAGATATATTTTACAGAGAAAAATTACAGTTTGTTTCACTCGAAAATAAATGTTTAAAAATTATTAGGAAACAAAAATTTGAATTCTTTCTTGTGAAGTAGAATCATAGCAAACAAGGTATCAACAGATATGTAGAGATTGAGAGAGATTTAAACGGATACTTCTTAAGCAATTAATCAAAATTCTTTTGTTCTCTTGACTACGAAAACAATTTCCAAATCAAAATCCAAGTTTTTTTTAAAAAAAAATTCTACTTTATTGGAAATATTTTTCTTAAATTTGTTGATTTCATGCCAACACTATCAACTAGGAATTGGCACTTTCCTGTAATTTTTGCTTCTATTCTTTAGTTGAGCAAGTAGAGCTTTAGTAAACTTGTACTATTTACGTATAATACCGGTACGTACATATAAATAAAAAAACTTTTGTGTTTCATCAAGATCTAAAACCTAATAAAAAATATTTATTTTTTTGAATTGTACCGCATAGTACATGTATTTAATATTTTACGTATTACACTTTAAAAAAAAACTCGATTATTATTAAATATAATCTAATATAATTTTAGCTTATTATTAATTTTATAATTAATAAATAATTATAATAATACAATTATTAGCCATTAAACTAGTTTAACTTTATCAATTATAGAAAAAAACTTGTATAAAACTCATTATTTGTGTATTTTTACTAGTATCATGTCATATATATTTGTGATATTTTTCTAATATTTGATATATTTAAATTATTAAACATATTTTTCTATAACTTCTTATTAATACTCAAAATATTAAATTAAAAATTAAAATTGATATATTAACCTATTCATATATCAAGTATTGAAATAATAAAATAAAATATATTTATTTGCCACTTTAATTTAGTTGTTTGTTAATAATATCTTTTAATAAATTGATATATATGAGACAAGAGTACTACATACTAACATATATAAGAAAAAATTGCTTATAAATGTTACCGTATTTTTTTCTTGACTTTTTAATTAATGTTCGTATGATACTCGGATAATTATGTATTCGTATTTTTATGCCGAATTTTATTGCCGTATTTTAAAAAAAAATCATATTACTCATACGTATAACATACCATTCTTTTGTTGTCTCATATTTTACTAACTATGGAGCCTTAAGCTTTGTTTATTACTTTTTTTTGTCAATTTTTTAAACTAACTTTCTTTATTTTCCTAATTTTTTATGAGCAAGCATAAACTAAAAAACCTATAAGAAATTAATTTTTAGGTGGAAAAACATTAAAGAAAAGCAAAAAAATAAAAATAAAATAAAAACCTAGTTAGACAAATTGAGACTTCTAGAGTTGTAGCAAACACGACAGACAAAATATTCTTGTTCCACGAACCAGCCGTGGTTGCTCTCAAAAGCCAAGCAATTGACGTGACAAAGATATAAATCTATTATAATTATTATTAATATCATTTGTGTAAGTTTTAATAGAAAAAGTTAGTAAAAATTATGCTGTGATGATACGGTAAATTTGTAGGTACTCCTTCGATTAATGCTCAATGCCTACAAGAATAAAGAGGCAAATCGATAGTATTGAGCATTGGTCCGGCCCAATACTCTCCGATACTTAAGTTAGTACGGTTGGGAGATTTGGAATTATAATCAGAAGTAATGAATAAAATGGCGTATCTTTCTATGGGATTGAACTCTTCGTTTATAATGGGCTCATTCAGCGATCTTCGTATGATTGCTTCCCTTCAATCTTGGTAGGTGATTTGAATTGATTCTAATTTCTTGAATCTTGGTTGACCGTTTATGAATAATGATACAGTGAGAATATCGTGTATGAGATCTCAGACCCCCAGTTGTCGACAGGTAGCTTTGGGGTAGACCTAGTACAACAGGGGCCTAGTTAGACCTATCACGTCGGCTTAGCATGCCTGGGGTGGCAACGCTTGTAGTGGGTATAGTTAGATTTGTACTCATTAGTTGCCCCATATTGCAGAGGTCACGAGTATTGTGACTGGATGAAATAACTAACTGATCGGGGATGACACATTTCCATGTTTTGGCAGTGTCATTTATTGCACTCATGCCAACTGACTATTATCATGACGAGGCGTCCCTTCATGCGCGGTGATATGCCGCGATGTAGCCAAGTGGAGGGGCTTGATTGGTTGTTGTCGGGCCCAGATTTTTCGCACTCGAGGAATACTCACCCAAGCGGGAAAAATGCTGTACTCTCTCGTTAGAACTCACCCTCCTAGAAGAATGAGTGCGACTAGGTTTGAATTGAAAATAGGTTTGAAATAAAGGGTTTTTAGAAAAAAGATGGGAGTCGCCACCTAACTTGATTAAGGTGAGTTAGGTCACCTAAAAAACTAGGCATGGTCCAAAGACTACACTTAGGGTTTTTAGAAAACAGTTTTGAAAATATCTCCTCAAGAGAGGGTTTTAAAGAAAACAGGTTGTTTGGCAACCTTTGGAAAATATTTAGCCATTTTTAGAAAAATGACTCCTTTTGGTCTTTGAAAATAGTGATCTAGGTTCGGAGGTTGGTTACGTGTAGGGAAGACGCACTAAGCTATCACCCTACCCCGCCCTTTCGGTACCTACATGTCAATCTACCTTAAATTCACCTATGAGAGTCTTTAACTAACTAGGGTTCAACCCTATTCACTTTGAAAAACAATGTTTGAAATAAAATATGATGCATGAGATGCAAGTGCAAGATAAGAGAATTAAAAAATAAATTTGAAAAGAGATCGATTTGAAATTGATTTGATTTGAAAAATAGATTTGAAGAAATAGAATTGAAATTGGAAAGTTTGAAAATTGAAAATAGAAGTTTGAAAATATAAATTTTGAAATTGGAATTTGGGGTTTGAAAATATGGAGACCGCACCCATGAGGGTGGAATTGAAAGTTTGAAAAGTATTGTGACCGCACCTATGAAGGTTGCCTACGTATCCCTTTGGGGGAATCAGGTCAGTCGTAGTTCGGACCGGAGTCCGATTGAAAAGAGATTGATTTGAAGGGAGAGATTGGATTATAAGAAAGAGATTGAATTGAAAACTGGATTTGATTTGAGAAAGGAAATTGGAAATTGAAATTTTGGAAAAGATTGGACTTTGATTTGAAAAGATAGATTTGGACTTGTTTTAGAAAAATGAAGGTTTTAAGAAACCTAGACTTAGGAAAGAGACTTAGGAAAGGTTTGACTTGACTTGGAAGGTTTAGGAGATTTGGAAAGGTTGGATTTAAGAAATGTTTGAATTAGGAAATGTTCGATTTAGGAAAGTTTCGAATTAGGAAAGTTTCATTTTTGGAAAGTTTTCGAATTAGGAAAGTTTCATTTTTGGAAAGTTTTCGAGTTAGGAAAGCTTTGAATTAGGAAAGTTTTCAAATTAGGAGAGTTTCGAAATTAAGAAAGTTTTGAAATTAGGAAAGTTTTGAATTAAGAAAATTTTGAATTTAGAAATGTTTGAAAAAGGGAAGTTTTGATTTTGGAAAGTTTTGAAAACAAGGAAGTTTTGAAAATACGAAAGTTTCGTTTTGGGAAAGTTTGAAAAAGGAAAGTTTTCAGTTTAGGAAATGTTTGAATTAAGAAAGTTTTCAACTTAAGAAAGTCTTGAATTAAGAAAGTTTTGAATTTAGAAAAGTTTTAGATTTGAAAAGATTTTGAAGTTTTGGAAAGTTTAGAATTTGGAAAGATTTGGGTTTAGAAAGATTTAACTTAAGAAAGTTTTGAATTTAGGAAGTTTTAAATTTGGAAAGATTTGAAATTTAGGAAGTTTAAGATTTAGAAAGTTTTAGAGTTTTAGAAAATCTTGAGATTAGGAAAGGTTTGAGTTTAGAAAAAGGTTTGAAAACTTAGGTTTAAGAAGTTAAGATTTGAAAAGAGGGTAGGATTAGGAAAGGGTTGAATTAGGAAAGATTTTTATGTTCAAGTTTTGGAAACTTAAGATTTAGGAAAGTGAAAGTTTAGGAAAGATTTGAATTAGGAAAGAGTTGGATTTTAAAATTTAAGGAAAGATTTAAAGTTTAGGTTTAGGAAACTTATGATTTAGGAAGGAATTGAGTTAGGAAAGGTTTGGATTAGGAAGGGATTGGACTTGGTTTCTAAAAGAGAAAGGTTGGATTTTGTTTCCAAAAACGGAGGACGGGATCTAGTTTCCTAAACGGGGAGATAGGATTTGGCTTCCTAAGCGGGGAGATTTGATTTGGTTTCCTAAAGGGAAGATTTGATTTGGTAAGGATTTGGAAAAGGAAAATTCTAGAAACCCTAGTTTTGGAAAACTTATAGTTTTGACGTAGAAAAAAGGTTTTGGAAACCTAGGTTTGGGGCAAAGTTTGAAAATCATGTTTTTGAGAAGAAAATTAGGGTTTCCTAATTGTGGGCTCTAAGGCTTGATTTGGGGCTCTAAGGAAAGAGTTTTTTGGAAAACGCGTTTTTGGAAACAAAGGTTTTCTAGAAGGGAATCCTAGGGAGGAGTTTTTGGAAAGTGTGTTTTTTTTTAGAAACGTAGATTTTGGAAGGAAAATCCTAGAGGGGAGTTTCTAGAAGGAAGATTTTGGAAAGAGAGTTTTTGGAAAGAGTTGTGGGGAGAGGATTTTGGAAAGGAGTTGAAAAAGGGAGTTTTGGAAAGTAGATTTTGGAAGGGAGTTTTTTGAAAACAATTTTGAAGAGGAGAGTTTTAGGAAAGTATATTGAAAAAGAGATTTTTAGGAAGAGAGACTTTTAAAGAGAGGGTTTAGAAGGAGTAAAAACATCTCACTTTCCTAAAGCAATTCTAGCCATAAGAGGGCTAGAACCACTTTAGGAAAGTGGTTTTGAAAATAATAAGGTTTGAAAATATAGACCAAAAGGTCACTTTTAATGTAACACTTTCCTAAAGCAACCCTAGCCATGGAAAGGCTAGAATCACCCTAGGATTGTGATTTTGAAAACATGTTTTTGAAAAAGAGCTTTCGATGCAATTTTGAAAACAAGTTTGAAAACGATTCTTGAAAACAACTTTTTGAAAACGAATTTGGGAAGATGCAAGACTATGATATGCACAATGCAATTTGGGGTCGTGAACATACAAGGCTAAGGCTTCACCACATAATCAAGGGGGCCGGACCCACGTGGTCTTTGGTTAGACTAAAAGAAAGCCCCCGACACGGTGACTATCCGATAATCCAATCCTACACATGGACCGGGAATCCCCTTGTTTCAAGCATGCAAAGAAAGGGCGGGAAAGAGATGGGGGATTAAAATAGAGAAAACCCAAGTGGGTTGGAGAGAGAAGAGAGAGGGGGAAAGAGCAAAAATTTAAATAGGGAGCCTACTTTGTTTCTTGTTTATTTGCGCGCCGTGCGGTCTTCAATCTTCGGTCTTTGTCTTGATCCTCTTCTTCAGTCTTCAAGGGTTGTCTTCAAGCTTTTGGATGGCAGCTCTTCAAGTCTTCAAAGGGTGTTTGAAGGTTAGGGTATGAGTGTATGGAGGAGTGTATGAATGTATAGGAGGCTAGGGTTTGTTTAGGGGCTAGGGTTTGGAGAAACCTAAGGAGGCTAGGTTTTTGGAGGTGCTCGAGCTCTGTATATCGAAATATAGGATTCTTAGGTTAAGTTTGCAGACCCCTTTCACGTTGAATGAGGCTCTGTATATATAGAAGTTGGACAAGCCTGACGCCTGTTGCAGTGGCGCCAGGCCATTTTTTGGCTTGGTGCCACTGTTAGTGGCGCCAGCCATTTAGGAAACAATTAAGGTCGGCAAGCAACGTATCTTTGACTAGATTTGGGCGCCTGTACTAGTGACTACCATGTAAACTTTAGCCTGGCTTCACTAGGAGTGACTCCGGAAAGCCCGGGAATGATTTGAAGGAGCCGGGAGTGACCCGGAAGGCCGGAAAGGAGCAGGAATACTTAAAATAGTGTCCTGGAGGTATTTGACTTGAAAAGCGAGGGTAAGATGTGTCGGAAAGGTCGACCGGGCCTTTAGGGGCAAAACTGTCAACCGGACCGGAAAACTGCCGGGACAAACTCAGACTGTCCCAGGAAAAGACTTGGGATCTGGAAACATTATTTAGAATGTTCCCAAAGGTTGCCGGTTTGATTCCCAGAGCCGGTGTGGTCGGAAAAGGAGACCGGCCCACTAGGGGCAAAACGGTCATTTTGCACCGGGTTTGCCGGAACTAACTCGGAATGGTCCGGAAAGGTAAAGGAAGATTGAGAATACTATAAAAAGTATTCTCGGGTCATTATCGGTTTGATACCCAGAGCCGGTGTGGTTGGAGAAGGAGACCGGCCCTCTAGGGGCAAAACGGTCATTTTGCACCGAGTTTGCCGGAACTGACTCAGAATGGTCCGGAAAGGTAAAGGAAGATTGAGAATACTATAAAAAGTATTCTCGGGTCATTACCGGTTTGATACCCAGAGCCGGTGTGGTTGGAGAAGGAGATCGGCCCTCTAGGGGCAAAACGGTCATTTTGTACCGGGTTCGCCGGAACTGACTCGGAATGGTCCGGAAAGATAAAGGAAGATTGAGAATACTATAAAAAGTATTCTCGGGTCATTACCGGTTTGATACCCAAAGCCGGTGTGGTTGGAGAAGGAGACCGGCCCTCTAGGGGCAAAACGGTCATTTTGTACCGGGTTCGCCGGAACTGACTCGGAATGGTCCAGAAAGGTAAAGGAAGGTTGAGAATACTATAAAAAGTATTCTCAGGGGGTTACCGGTTTGATACCCAGAGCCGGTGTGGTTCCCGGGGCGTTCGGATGCCTAGGGGCAAAATGGTCATCTTGACCGAAAAGTCTCGGAAAAGGTCCTAAGGGTAGTCTGGTCCTTTTCTACCGAAGTGAGCTAACAGTCACTGGTGTTGACCTAGGTTTTGAGTGTTTCCGCCACTCAAACGGTGTGAGTATTTTCGCTACTCGGACGGGGTTGAGTATTTCCGCTACTCGGACGGGGTTGATGATTTGTGAGTATTTCCGCTACTCTAACGGTTCTATGAGTACTTCCGCTACTCTAACGGTTCTATGAGTAGTTTTGCTACTCGGACCGTCTCGAGGAATAAACTGTCTCGAGAGAGGGATTGGAAAGGGGTCTTACCGTCTCCGAAGAGACGTGCCTGGATTGGAGCCGTCTCAAGGAATAAATTGTCTCGAGAGTGGGATTGGAAAGGGGTCTTACCGTCTCCAAAGAGACGTGCCTGGGTTTTGAGTGTTTCCCCCACTCTGACGGTTTTGTGAGTGTTTCCGCCACTCTGACGGTTTTGTGAGTGTTTCCGCCACTCTGACGATTTTGTGAGTGTTTTCGCCACCCTAACGGTTTTGTGAGTGTTTCCGCCACTCTGACGATTTTGTGAGTGTTTCCGCCACTCTGACGGTTTTGTGAGTAGTTTTGCTACTCGGACCGTCTCGAGGAATAAACTGTCTCGAGAGAGGGATTGGAATTGAAATAAGAAAGGACAATGCCCCTAAAGGCATTTTGGTCATTTGGCCTCTATTCAGGCCTGACAGGCCCGCGAAGCGATGGAAAGACGGGATTTGGACTAGAGGATTGGTTTCGATTGGACTATGTCCATAATGACTTGAAAACAAGTCTGGACGGAGTGTAGACTGCCGAGCGGTCAAAAATGGGGTGCTTACAGTTGTCATTCCCATGCCTCGCATTGTGTGTTCCTACTATGGCTATATGCCCAGCTGGTGGCCACGTGAATTCATCTTCACCCTCGGTTCGACTTGATTTGCTTGAACATGTCTTGGCGGTTTCCTTTCTCTTGGACACTTCGAATTCTTGCACATGCACCCGCCAACTTCTCAGGTTCCATTTTCATTTTAAGCACCCCCTCAGAAGCCATTTCGTTGGGAAATTCAGTAATGTTTTTCTCCTCCTTTCTCTCTTTTCAATTCTTGTACTCTCATTTTACTCTGTTGCATGCCATATTCGTTCTGGAGCGGGTACTCTCTCCATTGTGTTTGTTACTTGACAACCCATAGTGTTGCCCCCAATCTCGTTGGGTTCATTCATACCCTGAGCTTTGCAAACCAGGTGTTCCTTAATTTGATTGACCCCATTCAAAGAGCCTTTGAAGCCGTTAACCAATTAGGGCCTTTACGAACCATGGCAAACCCCGAGGATCTTAATTCCTCATCTACCACGCATAATGACCCTACCCTTAGGGTTTTCCAAGACCCTCAAGCCAGGCTTAGTACCTCGGTGGAAGTAGATGGCCTTACTATCAAAGTAGTAAAGGTTTCATCACCTGATATTTCGGCGGGTCTGGCAGTTGCGCCTCCCTGTGGGGTGGACACAGAGGCAGAAGATGACTTGGAGGAGGTTGAGGTGGCCGCATGGGAAGAGGTTGAGTATTTTGCCCAACAGGTGTCACCCAAGATGACTTTGGAGTAGGTGATGTGAGTGTGGCAGACGTGCCAAGTTCCCGAGACTGTCTTGTTTAGGTTGCCTAACGATGGGGATTGGGCTCACAATGCCAGGGCAGGTGAGATCGTCTTGTATGAGGAGGCTTTCGTGGCTGAGATGCGGCTTCCCTTCCCCCTACTGGTTAGGAAGTTGTTAGACAGGTTGGATCTGGCCCTAGCCTAGTTGACCCCCAACTTTTGGCATCTTTTGATGGGTTGCATATTACTGTGGGAAGCGTTCAACAATGGTCAGGAGCATCTGATTGTTGACGAATTTTTGCATTGCCACAGGATGGTGACGTCTGGTACTAGCACATGGCATTTTTCAGCAAAGGCGAATGGGATCAAGCGTGAGGCGATCCCTAGCTCGCTTAAGGGCTAGCAAAGAAAATTTTTCTTCATCTATGGAGAGGGGTGGGAGATCTCTAGCTAGGATACGACCGCCTACCCCCATTCGTTTTTGTAGGAAGTAGGGTGAGCCGAGTGTTGAAGGTGTGAACAAGGGTTCTTTGTTCGTTAAATGGATTTCGTATCAGGTTCTTAATTTTTCTTGCTTTTTTTTGTAGCTTGGAAGGTTGAGACCTTATCAGCCCAGCAGAAGAAGAACATTGAGGAGGCCAAGGCTTACCTTGTGAAGGACTTCGAAGCTTTGGTGAACATTGAGTCTCTGGGTACGTATCTGTTTGGCCAATAGCCTACCATTCCTGTTCTGAGGGTTGAACGCCTGACTGATGAGTGCTCTAGCCTTGGCTCTTCTGTCTGCTGGTCTAACAGGAATCTGATTATGTCTATTTGTAGGTCTGATTCTCAACCCCATGGCAACCACCGAGGAGCCTCTAGAGAGTAAGTGTGGTCATCCTTTTTTGGTCTGCTTTGTATTCTTCCTTCCTTTACCTAACCTGTAACATAATTTTCCTCTCAAAATTACTATCTGGAAACTTAAACATAGCCGAAAAAGTATTTGATAAGACATAGGTGGAGTAATTGGCTTGTCATGCCCATTCCCAATCAGGTGTCATCAATGCCATCTTAGGGTAAGTGTGATCACACATGTTACCAACCTAAAAATGATACCACACAACAATCCTAAAGATAAGAATAATGTAAGTGATAAATAACATCATTATATATAAAACCATCCATAATCACCATACATATGTAACAGAGGCTACTAATCGAAACTCACAAATATTTACGAAACCATAATGTAACAAACTCCAAAAGACTCTCTTCTAGTGTACAAGATATATAAAAGCCAAGACTCAACTAGAAGAGCTTTTCACAGCTCATCAACTGGACATCAACAATATTGGCCTGAACATCAATTCTTTTACCAACAAACAACTTATGTAGGTGTGAGCTATTTGTCAATGTGCTCACTAAGATAATCAAACTCGTATAGAACGAATGTAAGATAAACACTAAGTCATCCACCAATAGATAATCCATCTTCAATGATATATAATCATACACTTGCCGTCAACATCAACGAGCAATGACTCATATAATGAAATGCCTCTTTGTGATGCAATGTCTGATGTCACCATATATGTGCGCGCTATTTTAATAATGACTTATTATCTAAGAATGTCCCATATCGACACTCTTTAGGTTAGTCCCAAATTAACTAAACCTCCTTGGTGCAATGTAAATTATACACACAATGTATATTGTATGCAATGTCATCTCATAATCTAACACGAACGTCAACATTGATAATAAGACATTCAATTTAATAAGAGTAAGATTATCTTAAATCCCCGCCTTAATTCATTATACAAAGTAAAGTTGATTCACTCTTTTGGTGGAATTGGAGTATTTTTAGCTACTTTCAAACCTATCACACATCACCATATCAAATTTATAAACATATGCATAATCAATGCATGTTCATGACTTATGATGTACAAATATAAAAATGATACATCAATGACACATTAAGAACTTAATGAGAAGTGTTATACACTTCCCAATGTGGTACAAGAAGATAAAATGCAAAACGGAGGTCAAATTAGCCAAAACCAACCAAAGGAGTGCGCCTTGGCAACCCAATGCGCCACTAGGTGCACCTTTGGCGCCAGAAGGGCGCCCTCCAGCAGAGGGGTGTGCCACTAGGTGCCCTCCATGCGCGCCAATGAGCCCCCTCTCCCCTTGGCCAGAAATATAACTTCCAAAACATGGTTTCACACTCCCCCTTGCTACCCCAACACAATTCCAAGCTCTCTAAAGCCTAGAATGAAGTTTTAAAGTCTTAAATAAGAGTTCTAAACATCCACACATGCAAAACATGAATGTTCTTGGATTCAATTCTCCATTCTAAGACATGATAGGTTTTCTACATGCAACAATCAATAGAAATGCAAAGAAACAAGCATGAACTTGAGATTCCCCACCTCAAGCAATGAAAACATAATCTTTTTCTTCAATCACTCCTTCTTCTCTTCCTTTCTCTCCCTTTTCTCTCTTTTTCTTTCACTTTCTCTTTTGCCAAACACAAGTAAGTACATAAGCACTTCTTTTCTCTCTCTTCCCTTGACTTGAAGCCAACTATAGGTACAACATGTCTCTATCTACACACATGTCTTACACACACACAATGCTAATGAAAAACACATCTCATACACACACATCTTATGTGCACATCTCACATATAATCAAGCACACACTTAGGTGGCTTGAGTTTCACCTCCTACCTATCACCTCCTTGCTTCGCCACACACCACTAATTCACATGATTAGCATAATTAAACATATTTATGATAATTAATCATCATTAACAGTAAGCTAAGTATAAAGATTAATTAGGCTAATTAATCATGGATTCGGATAATTAATCAAGGTTAAAATAAATTAATCCTCGTATAACATGTTCTCATTAAAACGTGCTATTCAAACTCTTTGATTAAGGAAATCATGCACTTCTAAGCATGTTATTAAGCTAAAAATGATGCTAAGTAAAATAGGGTCTCACATGGCTGTACAGATCGGACAGTCCCCAAGCAACATGTCATGCCTCGGAAAGTCGCCAAGGCTTAATGAGATGCGTCACTATATATCACAAAATCTCCCTTTTCTGAAGGAATAGTCAAACTAGAGCTATAGTCAACTTAACTTTCAATCTTTGGAAACTGCGTTCACAATCATCAGTCCATTCAAACTTCACATCTTTTCGTGTCAATCTAGTCAATAGAATAGCCATGGATGTAAATTCCTGGATAAATCTTTTGTAATATCCATCTAATCCTAGGAAACTTCTAACTTCAGACACATTCTTTGGTTGTTCCCAATTTATTATAACTTTAATCTTCTTTGGGTCCACACAAATGCCTTCTTTAGATATCACATGCCCCAAAAATACTACACTGTTAAGCCAAAATTCACATTTGCTGAACATGGCATGCAACAGCTTATCTCGCAACATTTGTAACACAAGCCTCAAATGTCTTTCATGCTCCTCCTTATTGTATGAATATACTAGTATGTCATATATGAACACAATCACAAAAAAATCAAGAAAAGGTTAAAGCACCCGATTCATTAAGTTCATGAAAATAGCTGGAGCATTAGTCACTCCGAAAGGCATCCACAGAAACTCGTAGTGTCCATACAAAGTACAAAAAACCATTCTTTGAAACATCACTATCGTTTACCTTTGACTGATGATGGCCTAATCTTAAATCAATCTTTGAAAATACTATGACTCCTTGCAACTAATCAAACAAATCATCAGTACGTGGCAAAAAATACTTATTCTTTACTATAACTTGATTTAACTACCGGTAATCTATACACAGTCTCATCATTCCATCATTCTTATTCACAAACAAAACAGGGGCTCCCTACGGTGACACATTAGGTTTTATAAATCCTCTATCTAACAAGTGTTGCAGCTGAATTTTCAATTCTTTCAATTCTGTTGGTGCCATTCTATAAGGTGCAATAGAATTTAGAGTAGTCCCCGGCAACAATTCAATAAAAAAAACTCCACTTCCCTGTCAGGTACAATTCCTGGAAGTTCATCTGGAAACACATCCACAAAGTCTCACACAACTGGAATATTTGACAACTTCAATTCTGATTCAGTAGTATCAATCATATGAGCTAAATACCCTTTACATTCTTTCTGTAATAGCTTTCTAGCCTCCAAAGCTAATATCAAACAAGTAAGGACCACATCTCGATCTCATTGAAATTGAAACTTTGATTCATTAAGCATTCGAAAAATAAATTCTTTCTTCAAACAATCTATCGAAACATGATAAGATAATAACTAATCCATACCTAATATCAAATCAAAGTCATGGATTACCAAAGGAATCAAGTCCACTGTCAACTCTTTTTTCTCAATTTTCAGCAGACAATCTTTATACACTACTTCCTCTAATACCATATCTCCCACATATGTAGAGACAAGTAAATGATGTATCATTAAAGTACGTGGTCTAATTAGATGCACACTAAATGCAATAGAAACAAAAGAATGAGTAGATTTAGGATCTAGCAATATCTAAGTATCTCTACCAACCACAGACATCATACTTGTTATTACCGTAGGAGTAGCCCAAACATCCTTTTGTGTCATAGTATACACTCGGGCTTTGGTCCGTGGTTCAGAAGTAGTCACTTGCCCATGTTGAGTACTTCCTGATGCTCCTTTCTTACCACTGGCACCGCTACCCACAGAAGAAGTCGTTGTAGAGCTTTGAGTACAATTCTTGGATATATGCCCCAATTGTCCACATTGATAACATATATCACTACATGGTACTGAAAAGTCTCTTACCACATGTCTTATTACTCCACATCTATAACAAATAACTCTTTCACTTCTACCACTAGAAAATTCCAAACCAGAAGGTCTTGCTGGAGGTCTCCAAGGTCCACGACCTCTTGGACTTCTTGATCCTGGACTCCCTGATCTTTGACTGGGTTGTGCTTGGCCTTGCCCACTATTCACCGCAGATTCTGATGGTTTTTGCCTTGAAGTTTTACCCACTACTTCAAACCTTCCCTTTTTAAATTGGTCCTTTTTTCCTGATAATTCTTTCACATTCTGTACCACTATTTTTGCTTTGTTCACAAAATCTACATACCTTGTCATTTCAAAAGTTGAGACTCAAGATCGAACACTCAATTCCAATCTCTCTTGAAATCTCCTGAACTTAGCTTCCTCAGTAAATTTCGGTGGATTAAGATTTATGAACATTTCATGCAAAGTACTAGCATGCAGCCTAGGCCATGTTGCTTGGTACTTTATATATTGTGCTAACACATTAGCTACTCTGTCAGTTGTATCTAATGAATTCTAAACACCCTGTTCTTAGAGTCTTTGCCCCCTAACTAGAGCTGATGATGCTTTTTCCTCCACTCCCCTTCATGGATCTTTTTGTGACATTCTTTCTGTATCAATTCAGGGTTAGCACATAATTATATGACCCACAAATTCCTATCACTTCAAGCTGACACAAACAACAACCTCCGCTATAACTCTAGACACCAACTCAATAACATAGCCTTTGTATTAGACCTTGGCCTTAAACTTAAGCTCTGATACTAATCTGTTACTCCCACTCCCAATCAGGCATCATCAATACCATTTTAGGGTGAGTGGGATCGCATAGTTTACCAACCTGCGAATGATACCATACAACAATCTCAAAGATAAGAATCATGTAAGGGATAAATAATATCATTATGTATAAAACCATCCATAATCACCATAAATATGTAACGAAGGCTACTAATCCAAACTCACAAATATTTAAAAAATCATAATGTAACAAACTTTAAAAGACTTTCTTCCAACAAGATATACAAAAGTTCAGACTCAATTAGAAGAGTTCTACACAGCTTATCAACTCAATATCAACAACAGTGAACTGAACATCAATTCTTTTACCTACAAATAACTTGTGTGGATATGAGCTATTTGTCAACGTACTCATTAAGATAATCAAATTCGTGTAGAATGAATGTAAAATAAACACTAAGTCATCCACCAAGAAATAATACATCTTTAATGATACATAATCATACACTTGTCACTAACATCAATGAGCAATGACTCATATAATGCAATGCCTCTTTGTGATGCAATGTCTGATGTCACCACATATGTGTGTGCTGTTTTGATAACAGTGGCCTAATATATCGATGGCTTGTTATCTAAGAATGTCCCACATCGACACTCTTCAAGTTAGTCACATATCAACTAAACATTAGGTTAGTCTCACATCGACTAAACCTCTTCCGTGCAATGCACACAATGTATGTTGTATGTAATGTCATCTTATAATCTAACACCGACATCAATATTGACAATAAGACATTCAATTCAATAAGAGTAAGATTATCTTAAATCCCCACCTTAATCCACTGTACAATGTAAGGTTGATTCACTCTTTCGGTGGAATTGGAGTGCCTTTAGCCACTTTCGACCTATCACAATCACCACGTCAAATTTATAAACATATGCATAATCAATACATGTTCATGACTTATGATGTACAAATATAAAAAATGATACATCAATGGCGCATTAGAAACTCAATGAGAAGTGTTAAACCCTTTCCAATGTGACATAATAAGATAAAATACAAAACAGAGGTCAAATCGGCCAAAACCAGCCAAAGGAATGCGCTCTGGCACCCTCTAAGTGTGCCCTTGTAGCCCACTGCGCCATTAGGAGCACCTCTGGCGCCCTTCTGGTGCCCTCCAACAGAAGGGTGAGCCACTAGGAGCCCTCTAAGCGCGTCAATCCACCTCTTCTTCCCTTTGTCCGAAATTTAATTTCCAAAACATGGTTTCACACTCCGCCCTTTCTACCCTAACACAATTCTAAGCCCTCTAATGCCTAGAATAAAATTATAAAGTCTCAAACTAGACTTCTAAACATCCACACATGCAAAACATGAAGAGTCCTAAGTTTTCAAGTTGAATCTCAAGCTTTCTTCTCCAGTCTAAGACATGATAGGTCTTTTATATGCAACAATCAATAAAAATGTAAAGAAACAAGCATGAACTTGAGATTCCTCACGTCAAACAATGAAAACAAAACCTTCTTCTTTAATCTCTCCTTAATCTATTCCTTTCTCTCATTTTTATCTCTTTTCCTTTCACGTTCTCTTTTGCCAAATATAAGTTATTATACAAGCACATCTCTTCTCTCTCTTCCTTTGACTTGAAGTCAACTATAGATACAATAGGTATCTATCTACACACGTCTCACACACACGTAATGCTAATAAAACACACACATCATACACACACCTTTTGCATTCACCTCACATATAATGAAGCACACACCTAGGTGGTTTGAGGTTAATCTTCCACGTAGCACCTCCTTACTTCACCACACATTACTAATCCATATGATTAGAATAATTAAGCACATTTATGATAATTAATCATCATTAATGATTGTGCTTCAAAAGTGTAATTATAAGGTCTTAACTAGTGCTTTGTTAGCGTTAGTTTATGATTTTATGTCTTTTTAGTTATGTTTTAGTATTAACTAAGTTTATTATGCTTTGTATAGGTTTTGAGCTTAAATGGAAAGATTTCGGATACATTTTGGTCATAGGTTTTTAAGAGAATGCTGCTAGAGTACAAGCTGCTGAAGCACGCAGAGCTGAAACTTTGAAAGGCCATATTTCTCAAACCAAGAAGGCTATCGGGGCCCATAATATGTCGTTTCCATAAAACTTTTCGAGATCTACAATTTTTATGAAGGCATACTGGCCGTCCGGACTCCCCAAGGGACTCGTCTGGACGGGCAGTAGCCGTGTTGGTGAAATTGTGAAAATTTTACTAAGTGCTGAAACCTGTCTAGACGCCCTTGAGACCCCGTCCGGATGCCCCATCACTAGACTTGTCGGGACACCCTCCAGAGGTGTCGGGACGCCCCGCTGTGGGCCAGAAATCTGTTAGGGTTAGGATTGTCGTCTTTTTAAGCCCATATGAGTTCTTTTGAGTTAGAGAGAGTTGGAAAACTTTAGGGAGAGTTAGAAAACTTTAGAGTTAGAGTAGTTTTAGGAGTAAGAGTAGTTTTATTGATCTTTTCAACTTTCAATAACCCTAATTTTTGTATTTATTCAGTTTTTCTTCATATTCAAGATTTGATGTTCTTTCAATTGTTGCAAGCTTTCAATATAATTTTCATGTGCTTTCTTATGGCTTTAAGTTACTAAATCGTTTTCTTGGCATGGATTGAAAAAGTAAGTGGGTAACGGGTAGATATTCAAGATAGTTCTTTATTTTTTAAGATTTCAAGATCTCGGATCAAGATTCATTTTCTTGCCCATGAATATCTTCGAAAACAATATTCTTGATTATATCTAGTATATATGTATAGACTGATTTGTAAGCAGGGATACCTATACCTAGAAATTCTAATAAGGGTATTGATTATAATTGTTTACATATTTCTACAGGGAGTACTTTAGAAATCTACTGTTCTTGATTAAATTTCAAACGTATTTTGTATACAGGTTTATAAACTGGGATAGGTATGAATGGGACCTTGGTGTGAACACTAGTAAATAATTAAATATCAACTCCAAGAGGGTGATTGAATCTTGAGTTTCTTTAGTTAAAACTATTTTGGGGACCTACTTGTAGGCCTATTAACTGGATCAGTCATGCCAAGACCTTTTGTTTATTGTTTTTTAATCAAGCTTTATTAGTATAAATTTATTTTCATTGCCTAGAATAATTTCTCAAACCAAATTTCAAATCAAAATTTTTCCTTACATCCTAGAGTTGTTTTTCTTGAGAGTTCTACTTTTCCAAAGTGAGTTTTACTATATTTCATCCATATTCCCTGTGGTTCGACCTCGAACTTATCGAGATATTATTACTGCATCGCAACCGTACACTGGCGGATACAAATTGCACTATTTAGGAGCAATCAATTAACATTAAACTAAGCATAAAAATTAATTAGGCTAATTAATCCTGGATTAGGCTAATTAATCAAGCTTAAAATAAATCAATCCTCATGTGAAATGTTCTCATTAAAACATGCTATTCAAGTTCATTGATTAAGGAAATTAGGCACTTATAAGCATGCTATTAAGCTAAACATGATGCTAAGCAAGATAGGATCTCACATGGCTGCACAGACCGGAAAGTCCCCAAGTTGCATGTCACACCCCAGATCCCAAGACCCAAGTGCATGAGATAAAATGTGTAAAGGAAATAATTATAATAAAGGAAAATAAAAAAATATGCTACACAAAAGTTAAATTATGAAGTTGATTTCTAAAGGCCAAGTGGTCTATATGGAGGTCATACCAAAGTTTTATCGGAGTTGTGTATGGGCTAGATCATGTTTGGAACTCTAAACAAATGTAAAATTAAGTTGCAAGCGTGTAAATGTCGACCACTATAAAGAGGTGTTAACACTAGTGCCTTCTAAGTAATGTTCAATGTTTCTGTCTCAAGGTGTCGACACCTTTAAGACAAGTGTTGACACTTTTACTATCCGACCAAAACTCAGCAACTTGACTAAAATCTGCCGAGAAATGACAACTACAAAATGTAAAATTACTCTTAAACCATTTACTCAAATACCATGAAATTTGACATGGATATTCTTTCATGAGTCTATTTTCAAATTTCATTGGATTCAAATGTAAATTAAATGTACAAGTCAAATTATGATCAAAACAAGATACTATGGTTAGACTCAGTACACTTGAAGAATATTTAGCATAACTTTTTTCATCCTTAATCAAATAAAGCTCATGATATATCAAAATAAAGATAACATGATGATCTATTTTCCATAGAAACATTTTTTTTTTCAAGTACAAACTATTGAATAAAATATAAACTTTACAAGTGACCTGTTCTATAGAAGTATTTCAAAATACGTTAACCCATTATCCATGTTCTTTCAATCACAAAATAACACCAAATAAACCCAACATTCATAAAAAATTACAATAATTTGGTAATTCAAATATACATTTATGTTTTTGCTTATGCTCACAAATCTTATAAAAGATGTAGCACAAAAAAAAAAAAAAAATTCACAGTCTTCATCAAACGGGTATGCAACTGATATATTATCTACAAAATAGTAGGCTTAAGAAAACATACCCAATAGGAAATCCACTAGTAATGTTAAATATCAATATGGTGGCATTTGCAAGCGTACAATATGGCAACATCACGCAAGATATGCCTGTAACGATCATCTATATAGTGGTAGGTGCAAGACGCTATACCACAACAATATATAGAGTGTATATACATATGTTGGGAATTTATACTAAAAGACATACTTTGTGTAATGGCTTTAGTATTTATTAATAAATTAGTTATTCCATTTTAATGAGAATCTGTGTGAGAAATATTTGCATTGTGTTATTTATTTAATGATTATGCATGTGTGTCTCTTATTATATATAGTAGATGATTTGGTGTGTAGAGTATGACTTACACACGGAAGATCAGATCATCGGTTCTTATGGAATATAAGTTTATTGTTCACAGTTTTAGATAGAAATGGACACACCAGTAGTAGGTCTGTAGTACAAGATTTTAATAGGTCTGTCTTGACTATGGAGAACGGTATAATTCCAACTCCTTGTACTAGTACACTTTGTGTGTATTGAACAGGACTGTGTTGAGGTAATTGTTTTTATACTGACTATATAAAACAATTAATATTTCATGATTATTATGAGTGCTTATACTCTTAATCCTAATGTAATAAATAGACACGTGCATGTAGTATTTATTGTTTTGATTCCCAGAAGAGTGAGATTCTTTGTGGGTCAATAAACTCAGTGAGTTGGACAATAACATTACGTGTATGGTGAATATTTATTATTGATGGAATCCACGTTCCTGTATAAGGATTGATGATACCGCCTTGAGGAAGCTTATAAGTTTTGATTATGTCAAACCCTGCAGGTGGATTATGAATCCGACATATCAAATAAGTTAAGTGGAAGGTCTCAAGGAATTAAATAAGTCTATTAAATTTAATTGTCAGTAATTTAATTTAATAGACGGGTATCTGTAATTTTAACGTAGGGAGATAAATAAGCATTTAATAATATGGAACTCGAAATATAATTTCTAGTATAATAGGGAGTGCAATTATAATTCGTTAGTGGTATAAATTATAATTTACGTAAATAAGGATTAATCCTGGTTGGATTAGGAGTCCTCATTTGCGTAGGAAGCCCTAGTTATGGTAATCCTATGGTCTCTGTTGTAGCCTCTATATATATGTGCTCTAAGAGCTGCTAAGGTTACACTCTGCACATAATTAAGAGATACACATTTTTGTGAGTAAGAGAAACCCTAGCAGCGGCGAGCCCACTCTCTGTAGAGCAAGGAGTGTACGAGGAATACAGTAGAAGTCCGAAGGTTAAGTTCGAGCAGTTGTTTCGTGCTTCGTGCTGATTCTTGTTATTTGGGATCAAACTAGAGAGATCTCGAACGTATGATTCTAATCAAGTAGATCATGCTATGTTAATCAGATCAAAAGTTTTGGTAGTATGCGTATACACTATAGCCAGGTCGTGAGAAATTCCGCAGTCCCCAACAACATCAACACACGTTAAGTTCTCAACACCAATGCCACCATATTTAGTTCATTATGCAATCGAGAAATTTCAATTCCATTGTCTTGAATTTTTCTATTTCCTTTTTCAAATTTCTCTTATCCGTTCCATGTTCCTCATTTCCATTTCATTTTTATTCCTTTCCAATCAACTCAACACATGCAACCAATACAACAACCAACTGGGATTTGCGTACGCCAAACCCAATCGCCTTGCTATTGCACAGACCTTGTTACACAAGCACTCATTACTCGCTTTACGGGTTACTAACCTGATGTACAGGAGCACTACTTGTGCAGATCTATGGCTTTTCACAAATGGGCTCCACCCCAACTTGTTATCCATACCCTAAATCATAAAATCCAACTCATGCAAAAATCGAAATACACGCTTTACACTACACCGCATATGCACCATTATCCAATTCATTTTCACATTTTTTCCATTTCTGACATTTTTCATTGGCAATCACTGGCCAATATTTTCTCATCATATCCATTTCTTCCATAATCAACAATTTTAAACTTTTTCCTTATTCACATTTTAACAATTTGTGCAATGCCAATATAGCCCAATGTCAAACATTTTTATCCATTTTGTCTCCAAGACATAAATATGCATATACAATTCAATTATTTAACATGATACATTTCATCAAACAGTTTTAGGTACATTAAACATCCCATTTACTAACAAATTTATGACTTTTCACTCTACTCTTAACATCCTTCAAAAGACTATAATATACAATAGGTTAAGCCAAATTATTTAACAATTGTAATTTCATAAAGCTGCAGTCTTCCTAATCCATTATAACAAACATTCAACATGTATTGTATAACTATCATGTTCTCAATCTTTAGATTTTATATTATCTCACCATGACTCTTCACTCAAGCAATCCTTCAACACAAACATAGGTTGTTCTCTATCATGGTTTGGGTTCCAATGTCATTAAATACAAGCATTATATATCATAGGTTGCATGTGAATCAAAAAATACTCACATTTGCATTTTCTCAAATACTTGGAGTGCATCATTTAGACCTCATGCTTAACATATATCTTTTATAAATAACTCTAACACAAGACAAGTACATCACTAATTTTATTCACTTTGACATTTTTATAAATACTTTATAGGCATAATTGCATAAACATACCAAAGTAAATGTATCTTCTTCAAATAACTTTTAGTATCAAGTGTACTAACACAACACATGGTAGAGCCCCTATTGTCAACCTTACATCAAAACCAAATACCAATCTTATCAAGAAACAACCATACAATGAGGGTTTCATGATGTAACCCAACTAATACATGATTTTGATTAGTAAAAACATAAATATGCAATATAACATACAAAAATGCATGAGAAATATTAACATTTAACAAAGCTAGTGAAATTCCTACCTCAAATAAAGTGGAACCAAACCTTAGGTTTCAAAATTGTCCAAAACAAAAAACCAAACGATAGAGTTGTAGAGCTAGTTAAGTGGAACATCTTAATCATGGTTCAAGATCAAAATTCCAAAGCTAGGTCTTCAAATCTCGAGGAGAAAGGAGAAAAATGAAAAAAAGAGAGAGAGAGAGAGAGAAGAATCTGCTATGTTACTGAAAGAAGCGAGAGGGAGATAGTTCAGCTTCTAGTAGAAGTCTGGGGTATATATACTACAAATGTGTTAAAATTACTATTTTTCCCTTCGTACACAATGCAAAGCCAATTTTGATCCCGAGACCTCCACAATTCGCGAGATTAAATCCCAAACATTATCTATGAAATAAAATATTATTTTGAGTCCAAAAATATATTTCGCGACCTAACAGACTCATGGACCCCACATAACTCATCAAACACCCAACCCACTAAAATAATCTAAAAGTAGGCCCACGAATAAAACAAGCATTTAATAGTAAAATAAAAATATAATTAGACATAAACCCAGTAATAAAATAACATTTATCCTAGCATGATAATATATATAAATATTCAAGCATTCATAAACATATTATTATAAATTAAAATAAATAAAATAAATTTTCAAGTCTTTACACAGCAAGTCCCAGTACAAACGAATGGCCCTCCAATCTGAGCAGCCCCGAGCCAAGTCTCCAATAAGACCAAGATGGCTGCCATTCGTGCAGGCAAGGAAAAAGATGTTAGTACCTTTGTTCTTATGTCCCCAAGTTTGTACCCTCTTCCCTGGGTGGTTCTGGGTCCATTTATGCCGAAAAGTTGTTAATACTTCCCCTTTTGTCGGTGTTGCCCCGTCTCCCGTTGTTGTTTCCGACTTGTCTAGTAGCCAAGCCTTAACTGCTCTGCCCTTTAGTCCGCAGGAGATCATGGCTGTTGCACCCTAGTTTTTAACCATCAAGCGCTACTTGGCTTGGAAAAAAGCACGGTGCTCTCTCATTAGGACTCATCCTCCTAGAAGAACGAGTGCGACTAGGTTTGAACTTGAAATTGATTTGATTAAGAGCTTTTTAAAAAAAGTTTGGAGTCGCCACCTAACATAGTTAAAGATGTGTTAGGTCACCTAAAACTAAGTGTAATCCGAAGACTAGACTTAGGTTTTTTGAAAAGATTTTTAAAATGTCCTTCTAAGAAGGTTTTTGAAAAAGATGTCTTGATAACCTTTTGAAAGCCCTTTTGAAAACGCGACTCCAATTTTGGTCCTTGAAAATAGAAATCTATGGTCTGGGGGTTGGTTATGTGTAAGAAAGATACCTTAAAATCATCACCCTACCCTTTCCTTTCGGTACCTACATGTCTAATCACCCTTAGTTCACTCACTTAAATCATTGGTTACTATTATCCACTTGACATCCACTTAGAGTTTTGAAAACGGGATTTGGTCATCACTTTTTGAATGAATGATGCATGATGCATGTTATTAAAAAGATGTTTGAAAATATAGGAGTTTTGAAAGGATTTGAGATAAAAATCTTGAATTGATAGAAACATTTGACAAGGGAACTTCGGTTGAAATAAGAGTTATGACCGCACCATTTTAGGTTGCCTACATATCTCATTTGGCGAGAATCATGTCATTCATAGTTCGGGGAAGGGCTCGATAGAAAAGAGGCACATTAAGGCCTTTGGAATGCTTTGAAGACACATTGAGGTCTTTGAAAAGGTTTAAAGACACTTTTTGGTCTTTGAAAAAAAAAAAGAGAACTTGAGAGTTTAGAAAAATGCCTTTGAAATAGAACTAGGGATGTTTGAAATGTTTTTGAAATTGGGATTGAAGATGATATTTTACGTTTTTGAAATTAACTCAAGGGAGTTTTGGAAATGTCTTGAAGTCTTATTTTGAAAACTTTAGAGGTAGAGTTTGGATTAGAAATACTCTTGTGAACTTCTCTTCGAAAAGCTTTTGAAAGTAGTTTTTGAATACCTTCGTAAAGGCACATTTAATGTTTCATTATCTTTGAGAGGTTAGTCATTGAAGAACTAAACCTCTTTAAGGCTATGAGTTTTGAAAACAAGTTAGGAAAAGGGGGCTAGAAATTTCCCTTTTGGTTTTTAAAACTTTAGGGTTATAGAACCCTTCTTGAATATTTCACTTATACTTGACCAATCCTAACCTTAGAAGGATTAGGGTTGCTTTAAGAGTGTAATGTTTGGAAATCATTTTTGAAAAGGGTTCTTGAAAACACTTAGGGTTATGGAACCTTTAATATGGATAACCTTGGAGGTTGCATTTAATGTATCACCATCCCTTAGAACCCCTAACCATAAAAGGTTGGAGACACTTTAGGGTTGTGAGTTTTTGGAAATACTTTAAAAATATTTTTTGGAAAGATGTTGAGTGTCTAACCATTTTAGTTGAGACAAGTTTAAGAGAGCATTTTTGAAGATAGAGTGTAGGGATATTTGAAAAGGTTTTAGATTTGATTTTTGAAATCTCAAGAGAGTAGGATGTTCTTGAAAGTATGTTATAAAGATAGTTTTTTAATTAAAGATTATTTGAAAAGGGGTCTTTGAATTGGAACACTGAAGTTTACTAATCTTGGTTGGGTTAACCTAAGGTTGACTAACTAAGGTTAGGTTAATCTAGGGTTAAAGTGACCTAGGGTTAACTAACTTGGGTTAGGCTAACCTAGGGTCAAGGTGACCTAAGGTTAATTAATTCGGGTTAGGTTAAACTAGGGTTAAGGTGACCTAGAGTTAACTAACTAAGATTAGGTTAACCTAGAGTTTGGTTGACTTAGGGTTAACTAACTAAGGTTAGGTTAACCTAGGGTTGAAGGGTGGTTTTGAACTAGGGTATGAACCTAGTAGTTTTGGAAACGTGATTTTGAACTAGGGTTTGGACTTAGTAGTTTTGGAAAAGTGGTGGTTTTGTGCTTGCACTTTGAAAACGGGTTTTAAAAAATTATGGTGTAAATGTAGAGAACTTGGAAAACAAACTTAAGGAATTATGTAAATTTAAAGAAGATCATTTTCATGAAAATTTGTCTCTAGAAAGTGTAGAGTTTATATGTTCAAGAATGAAAAGCCATTCCAAGGAAGGCTTATAGATACCATTATAACCTCTAACTTAAGAGAGTGAAAACCTTAAAAATTAATATATAGACAAGATAGTTTTGAAAGTTTCTTTGATTGAAAATTAAAGAAAATAAACCTTTAGAAACTATTTTTGGAAAAGATTCTTTACAAAACCATTTTTAAGGTGATAAAAATCACTCTAAAGAATAAGGGTTTATATGGTTGATTTAAGGAAAATCACCCTAAAGGGGGCTCCATAGAACCATTCTAATCGGAATATTCAAGAGAGCAAGACTTCTAAAAATAAAGATGGAGATGGTAATTTTTTAAAAATCATTTTTGCACAAATTTTAAGGGAATGAACTTTTGTTAACCTTTCTTGAAGGGATTTGTTTTGAAAAATAATTTTGAAGTGAATAGAACTAACTTTGATGAACTAGGGTTCATATGGTCAACATAATGGGAAAACCACTCAAGAGCGAGTTCCAAGGGACCACTTCAATTACAAAGTTTAAGAGAGTAAAATTCTTGAAAATCAATATAGAAGAAGAGGGTTTGAAAGCCATTTTAATGCAATTTTAAAAAGTAATGAAATGTAGAGTTGCAAAATAAAGTTAAAGGACTTAAAGAGGGTTTTCTAAAATGTAGAAATTGAGAGTTTGATCTATGTTTCAAGGAACCAAATCTAGAACTATTTTTAGGGAATCATTTGAATATGGAGCTTTGTGAATGATATAAGAAAGAGATAGTGAACGTTTTAGAAAAATGGTTGTGAACATAAAACCAAAGCCAAGCATGCAAATCATAAACAAAATAACCATATGCAAAGGGGTTATGGAATCATACAAGGCTAGAGGCTTCACCAAATTGCAAGGTGCTCCAAGGCCATACCATCTTAAAGTAGGTTTGTGAGAGATCCCCTACACGGTGGCTCTCATAAACTTTCCTCTAAGACCCAACAACATGCCATTCCGAGTGTGTGTGAAATTTTCAAAAATGGAGGAAAGGACCCAACAACACATCCCATCCTGTTCATTCATCACATACATGACACTTAATATGACATAAAAATGAAATGTGAACAAAGGTCCACCTACAAAAGAAAATGCAAAGAGTTAGAAAATTTTTGAAAAACTCAATGCAAGATAAAATGGATGGTCAATGCAAGAGTATGAATATAGAAAGTAATGCAAGAGTATGCAGGTGGATGTTGATGCAAGAGCATGAACATATGTGATGACACTTGTTTGAAAACCGTTTTGAAAAATAATATTTGTTTTTACAAACTCATGATTTTGAAAAACATTTTGAGAACTTAGAAAAACTTTGAAAGGTAGATAAAACTAGACAAAGTAAACGGAGATTCTAGGTGAGTGAGGGGTGAAGAGACATGATAATGGTCTAACCCTCTAAGTGGTCCCCAATGGGGTCGCTAGCTGTCGCGCCCTAGTTTTTAACTAAGTCCTTTCAGCTCAGGAAAAAGCACGGTGCTTTCTCGTTAGAACTCACCGTCCTAGAAGGACGAGTGCGATTAGATTTGATCTTGAAATTGATTTGATTAAGGGCTTTTTTTAGAAAAGTAAGAGTCGCCACCTAACTTGATTAAGGTAAGTTAGGTCACCTAAAACTAAGTCTAATTCGGAGATTACACTCAGGGTTTTAGAAAAAGGTTTTTGAAAACTTCCTCAAGAGAAGGTTTTTAAGAAAATAGGTTGTTTGGCAACCTTTGAAAAGTTTAAAGCCCTTTTTGAAAATAACTCCATTTTGATCTTTTGAAAACAAAAATCTGTGATCCGGGGTTGGTTACGTGTGAGGAAGATGTCCTAAAATCATTATCTAACCCCGCCCTTTCGGTACCTACATGTCTAATCACCCTTAATTCACTCACTTGAATAACCGGTTACTATTATCCACTTAATATCCACTTTAGAATTTTGAAAATGGGGTTGGGTTATCACTTTTTGGATGAATGATATGTGATGCAAGTTTTGGAAAAAATGTTTGAAAACTTGAAAGTTTTGGAAGGATTCCAAATAAAAATCTTGAATTGATAGAAATTTTTGAAAAGAGAACTTGGGTTGAAATAAGGGTTATGACCGCACTATTTTAGGTTGTCTACGTATCACATTTGGTGAAAATCAGGTCATTCGTAGTTCGGGCAAAAACCCGATGGAAAATAGGCGCATCTAATGCGCTTTGGAATGTTTGAAGATGCTTTGAGATATTTGAAAAGGTTGGAAGACACTTAGTGGCCTTTGAGAAAAGAGAACTTAAGAATTTTGATTTGAAATCGAATGTTGGAGTGTTTTTGGAATAGAACTTGAAGGTTTTTGAAAGTGCTCTTGAAATGGGATTTTGAAGTGTTTTGAAATGTTGTTGAACATAACTCAAGAGAGTTTTGAAAGTTTTGAAAATTTGATTGTGGACTTGAAAATTGGATTTGGAGTTACAATAGCTCTTATGAACTTGTCTTGAAATAATTTTGAAAGTAGTCTTTGAACACCTTATGAAAGGCATTTTTAATGTTTCATTTATTTTTGAGAGGCTACTCATTGAAAAACTAAATTCCTTTAGGGTAATGAGTTTTGAAGACATGTTTGAAGAAGGGGGCTAGAGACTTCCCTTTGGTTCTTTAAAACTTTAGGGTTATAGAACCCTTCCTGAATGTCTCACTCACACTTGAACAATCTTAACCATAGAAGGATTAGAGTTGCTTTAAGAATGTGATGTTTGAAGATCATTTTTTAAAAAAAATTTTTTGAAAACACTTAGGGTTTTGGAACCCTAATATGGACAACCTTGAGGGTTGCATTTAATGTATCACTTTCCCATGGAATCCCTAACCATAAAAGGTTAGGGAAACTTTTGGGTTGTGAGTTTTTTAATACATTTTTGAAAATAGTTTTTGAAAAGTATTAAGTGTCTAGCCGCTTTAGTTGAGACAAGTTTAGGAGAATTTCTGAAAATCATTTTCTCAGGATAGAGTGTGGGGATATTTGAAAAGATTTTGGAGTTGATTTTTGAAATCTCAAGAGCGTAAGGTGTTTTGAAAGTATTTTATTGAAATGATTTTTGAGTTGAAAGATTATTTCAAAAAGGGTCATTGAATTGGAACTTTGAAGCTTACTAACATAGGTTGGATTGACCTATGGTTAACTAACTCGGGTTAGATTAACCTAGGGTTGGCTAACTAGGGTTAGGGTGACCTAGGGTTAGCTAACTAGGGTTAGGGTGACCTAGGGTTAACTAACTAACGTTAGGTTAACCTAAGGTTAATGTGACTTAGGGTTAGCAAACTAAGGTTAGGTTGACCTAAGGTTAAGATGACCTAGAGTTAACTAACTAAGGTTAGGTTAACCTAGGGTTAAGGTAACCTAGGGTTAACAAACTAAGGTTAGGTTAACCTAGGGTTGGCTAACTAGGGTTAGGGTGATCTAGATTTAACTAACTAAGGTTAGGTTAACCTAGGGTTAAGGTGGTCTAGGGTTAATAAACTAAGGTTAGGTTGACCTAAGGTTAAGATGACCTAGAGTTAACTAACTAAGGTTAGGTTAACCTAGGGTTAAGGTGACCTAGGGTTAATAAACTAAGGTTAGGTTAACTTAGGGTTTGGTTGAACTAAGGTTGGACTACTAGGGTCAAGTTAACCTAGGGTTGGAAGGTGGTTTTAAACTAGGGTTTGGACCTAGTGGTTTTGGAAAGGTGATTTTATGCATGAAACTTGAAAATTGTATTTTGAAAAACCATTGTATAAACACTACTCAAGTGAGTGTTGGGGGTCCTATAGTTGACATTTGAAAACCACTCAAGAAAGGGTTGTCTTGGAACCATTTCACCCACTAACTCAAGAGAGCTAAACTTGTGAAAATCAACATTAAATCAGTAGTTTTGAAACTTGAAAGTTAAAGAGCATGATCCCTTGAAAATCAGTTTTGGAAAGGAGGTTTTGGAAAATCACTTTTAAGAAGTTGAAGACCACTCTAAAGAACAATGGTTCATATGGTTGATTTGAAGGAAATCACTCCAAAGAGGACTCCATGGGACCATTCCAACCACAATATTCAAGAGAGCAAAACTTCTAAAAATCAAGGTAAAAATAATGATTTAGGAAAATTATTTTTATGCAAATTAAAGAGAGTGCAATTTTAAGAATTCTTTTTGAAGGGGATTGTTTTGAAAAACATTTTGAAGTAAATAGAACCAACTCTAATGAACTAGGGTTCATATGGTCAAGATAATGGAGAGACCACTCAAGAGAGGGGTTTAAGGGATCATTTCAACCACAAAGTTCAAGAGTGTAAAATCCTTGAAAATCAACATAGAAGAAGAGGGTTTGAAATCCATTTTAGTACAACTTTGAAAAACAATGAAATATAAGGTTGCAAAATAAAGTCAAGGAACTTAAAGAGGGTTTTCTAATGTGTGAAAATTAGGAGTTTTACCTAGGCTTCAAGGAACCAACTCTAGTACCATTTTTAGGGAATCCTTTGAATATGGAGATATAAAAAAGAGATAATGAGGGTTTTGGAAAAATGATTGTAAACATGAAAATAAAGCCAAGCATGCAAAAAATGAACTAAATAGTCAAATGCAAAAGGGGTCATGGAATCATACAAGGCTAGAAGCTTCACCAAGTAGAGAGGTGCTCCAAGGCCATACAATCTTGAAATAGGTTTGTGAGAAGTTCCCTACATGGTGGCTCTCATAAACTTTCCTCAAGGCATGAACTAAGAGCTTCTTTGTTTCAAGCATGCAAGAAAGGGGGTAGAAGATGAGAGTTAAAATAAAGAATAACCTAAGTAGGCTTGGAGGTAGAAGAGAGGAGTGCGGCTTGAAAAAATGTAAAGAGAATACTACCTTTTGCCTTTCAACACTTTCAAACCTCCATGGATGCTTTGACTTGAGCTTGAAAGCCTTGAAGAGGCCATAATGAGGCTTTCTATGGCATTGATGGCTATATAGGTGAAGTGTATGGATTATGGAGGAGATGAAATCTAGCCTAAGTGTTTGAAGTGTGAAGTGTATATAGGAATTCGAGGTTCTGGAGCAGTTTTTGTAGAGGTTCGCTACCAAATTCGACCCTCGAATATGCAAAGGGGGAGGCCTATATTTTTAGGCAAAGTTGGAGAGGACTGGTGCATGTAGTACATGAGTTTGGGCAAATTTTGCCCTAGCGCATGTGCTATATGCACCAGTATTGTTCTTCTCATTGAATGCCACGTGGCACACATTATACTAGCTAAATCTTATGGGCTAAGCAAAGTTTGATTGATCTGATCAAAATCTGGGCACATGTAGCATACGCTTCGCTGCCAGGATTGTTCGTTTAAACTTTGCCTTGATAATTGTGCAATCTGGGAAAGATTCAGGAAAATCGGTTACATTCACGATGCTTTTCTAGCGTTTCTCAAGAACTTTGAATTTTTAAGGAGCTTGAAAGGTGTTTGGAAGAATGAGATATCGTCTCAGAAAGTGTGCTAAAAAACATACTTTTGTGAAGCGTCTTTGATACGCTCCGCGGGTGTTCAAAAATAGCCGTTTGTGGGCCATGTGATCCGGACCTTCAGGAAGCGATCTCTACGATCGGACCGTACCGATGGAAAGTGCTTTGGAAATACTTTTGGAAAATTCTGTAATTTACGCATTTCTCAAGTTGTTTGACGGTGCATTATAATCAGAGAATTGGAGAAAAAATCAACCTTGGCAGGGTTACTGAAAGTGGCAGTTTTCGAGCAAGCGATGAGGGGCTACAAGAAGCAATCTATCTAATCGAGCCATATCAATCGAAAGACCTATGGAAAAACTTTCGGGAATTCCTTGGTTTACGCATTTCTCAAGTCGTTTGACGGTGCATTATAGCTAGGGAATTGGAAGAAAAGACAACCTTGGCGGAGTGTTTGCGAGACACTCTATGGGACTTTTGTTGAGTCGGGAGTGTTTAGAGTCGTGAGGTTCACCTTAGGTTAAATAGGGGTGTATGATGAGACCCGCCATTCAATACCGAGGGCTAATGTAGTTTTGGGGTGCGTTCGGGTTACCAGGGGTAAAACAGTCATTTCGACCGGGCTTGGTTAAAAAAGGTCAGAATGGGTTGGGGTGGCATGTTAAGTGTTTCGAACTATTTGAGGATGGTCCTGGAAGAGTTTTTCGCTGTCTGATGGGATTTGTACCGTGTTGGGGTATCCGGGGCAAAACGGTCATTTTAATCGGAGTTAACCGGAATGGGACTAGATGGCATGTTGAGTACGCCTGATTGTTTAGGAACACTTTGGAAGGGTGGACTTATCGTCTTGAGGGATTTTGAACTTTCTCAAAGACGTGCCTGGAGGCCTAAAGGGCAGGCTTGGTTATTAGGCCCCTATTAGGCCCAGTGGGTCCGAAAAGCGGTTGACTGATTGAATAGGAGTCTGAAAGTTGATTTGGGCTTGAACGTTCCTGTGGGGTTTTAAAAAGGAGTTTAATCAGGTTGGAGATTGCTGAGTGGACAAAAATGGAGTGCTTACAGCTGGGTAACTTTATGGTTGTCAGTCTTGTCGCTAAACAATATGCTTGGGTAAAAATTTTTTAGGGGGATAACCACCTTCCCTGCTACGCGCCAATGTTTGTCTGACAGGCATGTCAAAAGACACCACGTATGGGAGACAACCACTTTCACCACTAGCCTACCAAAAACTTGATTGCCTAATGATGAATAGCCATGTGAAAAGACGATCGTTTCCACTAACCGTCTACAGACATACTTGGGACCACAACCATGGATGCATAAAAGGTAACCCAAGCTTTCTTCTCCAAGGTACGAATAACCAAAAAACCCTAGCAAAAACTCTATCCATTTATCATCTCAATCCTAACTTTGGCATCGGAGGTTCTTTGGCAGACACTACATATTCGTCATGCTTTCCTGAGCAACCTTTTGGGCTGGTCGGTCTCAGTGATGATTTTGATTCTGAGTACCCTCATTGTGATCTCCCAAGCAACCTCTGAGGCTGGTCGAGCTCATTGATGATTTTGATTCCAAGTACCCTCATTATGCTTTCCTGAGCAGTCTCTGGGGCTAGTCGAGCACTTGTGCTCTCTCGAGAAGCCTTTTAGGCTAGTCGAGCTCATTAATGATTTTGATTCCAAGTACCCTCATCATGCTTTCTCGAGCCGCCTTTGGGCTTGATTGGGCACTTGTGCTCTTCCGAACAACGTTTTGGACTAGTTAGGCTCATTGATGATTTTGGGCCTAGAGTTTTTAGCTCCATACATCAGTTTTGGACTAACAGCTGCTACGGTGGGTCCCACACCACTTTTATGTCTTTCCTTGGGAGGCGGTAAGGGGAATATTGACCATATCTTTTCTCGATTTTTAGGGGGTGATTATGTCACTAACAAGAACGGAAATGACTCCTTTTGGTTTATCGCTCCCACATTCCTTGCGCCCCTCCATCTATTTAAGGTTTCATCTTCCTTAGATTTTTTCATGCACATCTTTCATGTCATCTTATGAGTGGCTCTTCGTTGCTTTTCTGAAGGCTTTGTCTCGATGATGGCCTCTAATTTTTTCATCCCTACTGCATCGCTTCCTTATGGCATAGACAGATCCATAAAAGGGGAGTTGGTTCCTGTGGAGTATTAATTTGCCACTGTGAACCCTCCCCCCCCGCTTCCGCTCTCTAAAAAAAAATTATTTTATCCTTTCCAGAGAACCTGCTTTCATTAGTGCTTCTGCCGATGGAGTTTTTTCACCAGGTTACATATGAGAGCTTTTGTGAACTGGACAAGTTGGCATCATGGTGCTAATGTGGTGTAATGGTGTTCATCTTTCATCATTCTTGCTGACATCGGGAGCAAGGTTGACATCTATCTCTGCATCATACCCCCTTCTTGTTGTATAGTTTCCCTTTATGAGTTTTTTGCTTTTTGCCTTACGATTGAGTGCATAACCCTCTATGCAGTGACGTTCTCGCTTTTGAAGAAAAGAACTTCTTACTTTATTTGTTTGTCTCATGCATTTATGTTTCTATGCTTTGGGATTATGAACATAATTTTAAGAACAATAGACCAGAGGTTTAAGAATAATAATCAATTATTTAATCAGCTTGGGAGGATACATCAAACATGGTACTTTCTCAAGCGTTTTGCATTTTAGGGGTGAGGCAGCTCTTCCCCTTCCATGGTTTTTAGCCAATATTTTCCTGGTCTATTAAATCCCATGACTTCATAAGGTTCCTCCCAATTGGGTCTAGTTTTCTCTTCTGGAAGCTTCCTCATTGATTGGTTGACCTTTTTTTAGTACCTGGTCTCCTTCTTTGAACTCTCTGAGTTTAACCTTGGCATTGTAGTATTGAGCCATCCTTTATTTGTTAGCAAATATTCTTATTATAGCCTGGTCCTTTACCTCTTCGAGCAAGTTGAGGTTGGCTTTCAGGGCTTCCTTGTTGGACTTCACCTCGTAGTTGGTTGTCTTAGCTGTTGGGAGGCCGATCTCAATAGGGATGATGGCCTCTGATCCAAAGGCTAGGGTGACCAGGGTAGACCCAGTTAATGTCCGGGCTGTAATTCGATTTGCCCATAGTATGCTGGGGAGCTCTTGAGCCTAATTTCCCTTGGCTACTTTCAATTTTATCTTGACAATCTTAAGCAATTATCGATTGGTGACTTCCACTTGGCTATTAGCTTAAGGGTGCTTGGGGGAGGAATAGTGGTTTTTAATCCCCAGACCTGCACAGAAGCCTTGGAATTTTCCTCCTTCAAATTGCTAGCTATTATCAAAGACAATTATGACCGGAATGCCGAATCTGCATACTATCAATTTCTAGACGAAATTGATTATTTTCCCTTCAGTGATCCTAGCTAGCAGTCTTGCCTGTACGCATTTGATGAAGTAGTCAATTGCCACTACTGCAAACTTCGTTCAACCCTTGCCTTGGGGCAGAGGCCCTACGAGGTTGATTCTCTATTGGGTGAAGGCTAGGGGCTGGACATGGGAGTGAGGTCTTGTAAGGGCTATCTTGGGATGTTGGCAAACTGCTAACCCTTTTCACATTTTTTGACAAAATTTGCACATCTTTGGTCATGGTTGGCCAGAAATATCCGTTTCTAAGAGCCTTGTGTGCTAATGATCTCTTGCCTTAGTGGTTCCTGTAAGCACCCTATTTTTTCTCGCTCGGCAATCTCCAGCCCGACCAGATCTAGTTTTCAAACATCATAGCACATATGAGCCCAAGACGGCTCTTTCAAACTCCAATCTAGTCAACTGGTTGCTTCCGGACCCATAAGGCCTAATTGAAGCTAAAAAGACCATATTGCCCCTAGGTATTCCAGGCAACTTTCTGAGACCGAGCGGTCTTGGGAACCAATGCCATCTAGGCAGCTTTTCGAGATAAGGCGATCTTGGGAACCAACGCCATCCAGGTAGCTCCCCATGATTGAGCGATCTCAGGGACCAACACCTTATCAAATTCTAAACGGTTCACTTCTGGTGCCTGCTAGCCCGCCAATGTAGAATGTCCATCATTTGGTAGTTCTCTGAGACCAGACGTTCTCGGGGACCAACTCCATCCTCACAGGTAGCTTTCTGAGACTAGGCGTTCTAAAAAACCAACACCACCCTACAGGTAGCTCTTTGAGACCGGGCGATCTCAGGGACCAACAACACACAGGTAGCTTTCCTAAACCGAGCAGTCTAGGGAACCAACACCTAGGTTAACACCAGTGTATGTTAGCCCGACTCGTTGAAGAATGATCAAACCTGTCCCTTGGGCCTCCAGGCACGTCTTGAGAAAGTTTAAAATCCCTCAAGATGGTAAGTCCACCTTTCTAAAGTGATCTTAAACAGTTAGGCGTACTCAACACGCCATCTTGTCTAAATTCAGTCTCATTTTGGTCGATTCCGGTCAAAATTACCGTTTTGCCCCTGAACGCCCCAGCATAGTACAAATCCCACTAAACAGTGAAAACGTCTTCCAGGACTGCCCCCGAACAGTTTGACATACTTAACATGCCACTCCAAGCCATTCTGACCTTTTTCAACCAATCCCAGTCAAAATGACCATTTTACCCCTGGCGGCCCAAATGCACCCCAAAACTACACCGGCTTTGGGTATCGAATGGCAGATCTCGTCATACACCACCCTTTAATCCAAGGTGAGCCCTACAATGCTAAACATTCCCGACTCAACGAAAGTCCCCTAGAGCGTCTCACAGATGCTCCTTTAGGGTTGTCTTTTCTCCCAATTCCCTGATTGTATCGCACCATCAAATAATTTGAGAAATGCACAAATCAGGGAATTCCCAAAAGCTTTACCACATGTCTTTTCATTGATACGGCTCGATTGAATAGATCGCTTCCCGAAACCCTCGATCGCATGGCTCAAAAATTGCCACTTTTAATAACCCCTAGAGCATCTCACAGATACTCCGCCAAGGTTGGCTTTTACTCCAATTTCTTGATTATAATGCATCGTCAAACGACTTGAGAAATGTGTAAATTAAAAAATTTTCAAAAGTATTTTCAGAGCACTTTCCATTAATATGGTCCGATCAGAGAGATCACTTCCTGAAAGACCCCGATCACGTGGCCGACAAACGACTACTTTTGAACACCCGCAGAGCGTATCACAGATGCTCTACAAAAGTATGTTTTCATGTGCACTTTCCAATATGATATCTCACTGTTCCAAACACCTTTCAAGCTCCCCGAAAATTCAAAGTTCTTGAGAAACATTAGAAAAACTTGGTGGACACAATCGATTTCCCCGAATCTTTCTTGAATTGTACAATTATCGAGACAAAGTTTAAACAAACATTTTCGGCGGCAGAGCATATGTTACATGCGCTCAGATTTTGATAAGATTGATCAAACTTTGTTTAGCCCTTAAGATTTAGCCAGTACAATGTGCGCTACATGGCATTCCAAGAGAGGAACAGTAATGGTGCATGTAACACATGTGCCAGGGCAATTTTTGCCCAGGAGCATGTGGTACATGCTCCAGGCCCCTCCAAGTTTGCCTATAAATACAGGTCTCCCTCTTTGCATATTCCAAAATCAAAATTTGTAGCGAAACTCTGCAAAAACTGCTCCAAAACCTCGAATTCCTATATACATCTCACACTTCAAGTACTTAGGTTAGATTCCACATCCTTCTAACCCATACCCTACACCTATATTGCCTTCAATGCCATAAAAGACCTCATTCCAGCCCCTTTAAGCCTCTCCAAGGCTATTCAAGCTCAAGTCAAGGCATCCATAGAGGTTTGAAAGTGCTTGGAGGCAAAAGGTAGTATTTTCTTTACATTTTTGCAATCCCCACTCCTCTCTTCTCCCTCCTAGCCTACTTAGACTATTCTCTATTTTAACCTCCATCTTCTACCCCCCCCCCCCCCCCCCCCCCCCCCCCCCCCCCCCCTCCACCCTTTCTTGCATACTTGAAACAAGGAAGCTCTTGGTTCATGCTTAGAGGAAAGTTTATGAGAGCCACCGTGTAGGAAACCTCTCACAAACCTACTTTAAGATGGTATGGCCTTAGAGCACCTTGCAATTTGGTGAAGCCTTTAGCCTTTTATGATTCCATGACCCCTTGCATATGGTTATCTTGTTCATGTTTTACATGCTTAACTTTATTTTTATGTTCACAACCATTTTTTCAAAACTCTTACTATCCCTTTTCTATATTTCCATATTCAAAGGATTCCCTAAAAAGAGTGCTAGAGTTGATTCCTTGAAGCCTAGGTTAAACCCTCAATTTTCACTCCTTAGAAAACCCTCTTTGAGTTCCTTGACTTTATTTTGTAACCCTACATTTCATTGCTTTTCAAAGTTGCACTAAAATGGCTTTCAAGCCCTTTTCTTCTATGTTGATTTTCAAGAATTTTACTCTCTTGAACTTTGTGGTTGAAATGGTCCATTGGAACCCTCTCTTAAGTGGTCTCCCCATTACCTTTACCATATGAACCCTAGTTCATTAGAGTTGGCTTTATTCATTTCAAAATGGTTTTCAAAACAATCCTCTTCAAAAAGGGTTCTCAAAAAATTTAATTCTCTTTAATTTGCATAAAAATGATCCCTCTAAACTACCCTTTGCATCTTGATTTTCTAGAAATTTTGTTCTCTTGAATATTGTGGTTGGAATGGTCCCATAGAGTCCTCCTAGGAGTGATTTCCTTTAAGTTAATCATATAACCTTATTCTTTGGAGTGTTTTTCAAAATCTTAAAAGTGGTTTTCCAAAACTAATTTTCAAAGGTTCATTCTCTTTAATTTTCAAATCTTCAAAACTCTCTATTCAATATTAATTTTCACAAGTTTTGCTCTCTTGAGTTAGTGGGTGAAATGGTTCCAAGGCAACCCTCTCTTGAGTGGTTTCCAAGTATCAACCATAGGACCCCAACACTCACTTGAGTGGTTTTCATAAAATGGTTTTCAACAGCTTACTTTCAAATTTCATGTATAAAACCACTTTTCCAAAAACCACTAGGTCAAAACCGTAGTTCAAAACCACCCTTCAACCCTAGGCTAACTTGACTCTAGGCCTAGGTTAACCTAACCTTAGTTAGTTATCCCTAGGTCATCTTAGCCCTAAGTTAACCTAACCGTAGTTAGTTAACCTTAGGTCACCTCAACCTTAGTTAACCTAACCTAAGTTAGTTAACTCTAGATCACCTTAGCCCTAGGTTAACCTTACCCAAGTTAGTTAACCCTAAATCACCTTAGCCCTAGGTCAACCTAACCCAAGCTAGTTAACCCTAAGTCAATCCAACCCTAGTCCAACCTAACCCTAGTTGTTCAACCCTAGGTTAACCTAACCCGAGTTAGTCAACCTTAGGTCAATCTAACCTAGGTTAGTAAGTTTCAAGGTTCCAATTCAAGGACCCCTTTTCAAATAATCTTTCAACTCAAAAACTATTCTCATAATATATTTTCAAAAACATCCTACTCTCTTGAGATTTCAAAAATCAACTCCAAAATATTTTTAAATATTCCATTTTATCTTCAAAATGCTTCCAAGAAGTTCTCTTAAACTTGTCTCAACTAAAATGGCTAGACACTTACCATTTCCCAAAAACTACTTTCAAAAATGTTTTCAAAAGCTCACAACCCTAAATTGTCCCTAACCTTTTATGGTTAGGGACTCCAAGGGAAGATGATACATTAAGTGCAACATTTAAGGTTGTCCATGTTAGGATTCCAAAAACCCAAATGTTTTCGAAAGCCCTTTCAAAGATGATTTTCAAACATCACATTCTTGAAGCAACCCTTGTCCTTCCATGGTTAGGATTGGTTAAGTATAAGTGAGATATTCAAAAAAGGTTCTATAACCCTAAAATTTTAAAAACCAAAAGGAAAGTTTCTAGCCTCCTTTTCCAAATTTATTTTCAAAACTCATAGCCCTAAAAGAGTTTAGTTCTTCAATGACTAACCTCCCGAAGGTGATGAAACATCAAAACATGCCATTCAAGAAGGTATTCAAAAAAACCACTTTCAAAAGCTTCTCGAAGATAAGCTCACAAGAGCATTTCCAATCCAAACTCTACCTCCAAAGTTTTCAAAACGAGGCTTCAAAACATTTCCAAAACTCCCTTGAGTTAACTTAAAAAATGTTTAAGTTCATCTTCAAACTCGATTTCAAAAATATTTCAAACATCTCAAGTCCTACTTTGAAGGCATCTTTCAAAAAAAAAAAAAAAAACTCTCAAGTTCCCTTTTCCAAAGACCTCAAAGTATCTTTAAACTTTTCAAAGGCCCCAATGTGCATTTTTTCTATCGGGCTAGTGCCCAAACTACAAATGACATGATTCTCGCTAAATGAGATACATAGGTAACCTAAAATGGTATGGTCATAACCTTTATTTCAACCCAAGTTTCCTTTTCCAAATTTTTCATCAAGTCAAGATTTCTATTTCGAATCTCTTCAAAACTTCCATGTTTTCAAACATTTTTCTCAAAACTTGCATCATGCATCATTCATCCAAAAAGTGATGACCAAACCCCATTTTCAAAGTTCTAAAGTGGGTATTAAGTGGATGGTAGTAACTGGTTATTCAAGTAAGTAAATTAAGGGTGATTAGGCATGTAGGTACTGAAGGGGCAGGATAGGGTGATGATTTTAGAATATCTTCCTTACATCCAACCAACCCCCGGACCATAGATTTTTGTTTTTAAAAAACCAAAATGAAGTTATTTTCAAAAAGGGCTTAAAACTTTCTAAAGGTTGCCAAACAACCTATTTTCTTAAAAACCCTCTCTTGAGGAAGTTTTCCAAAATCATTTTCAAAAATCCTAAGTTCAATCTTCAGATTATACTTAGTTTTGGGTGACCTAACTCACCTTAATCAAGTTAGGTGGGGACTCTAAACTTTTTCTAAAAAGTCCTTAATCAAATCAATTTCAAATTCAAACCTAGTTGCACTCGTCCTTCTAGGAGAAAGAGTTCTAACAAAATAGCAACGTGCTTTTTCTCGAGCCGAAAGGACTTGGTTAAAAATCAGGGCGCGATAGTTCCCATATATCCCTTGGTGTATTTCTTGTAAGACGTGCTTTGCTTTGTACTCTAATGCACAGCAGAGGAGGGGTAGAGAGAAACCTCTTTTATAGAGCTTGTCGTCAACCATAGTATACCTACTTTCTCTTAATTGGATCTTTCTTACCTCATCCTTGCTTGTTTCCCACCAGTTAAGTATCTTAGGATTGGGGTTGCCCAAGTGATTACTACCTCGACCTGGCACCCCCTGGCCACCTTGGTGATGCTTGGGGAAGGGGAAGTTCTACCATGACTGTTTGGTCTGCTTCTTCCTGATCTGCAGATGCCAACCTCGCCAGCGTGTCTGCATCTGTGTTTTTGTCCCTTGGGACTCTTCTTATTTCAAAACTGGTGAAGGCTTTGGACAAATTCTTGGTTTTATCCAAGTAGGCCCTCATGTTGTCTTCCCTGACCTCATACTCCCCTTTGACTTGCTCCACGACCAACTAGAAGTCGTTGTAGACCAATATATGCTTGGCCTAAAAGTGCAGGCTAGCCAGATTCCTGCCAATAGTGCCTCGTATTTGGCTTCGTTATTCATTGCTTTGAAGCCGAATCGGAGGGCACTCAAGTTTTTCTCCATCTAGGGTAGATAGCACCACCCCTGCCACATTTGCATAATCGTTGGATAAGCCATTGATGCTTAGAACCCAAGTGGGACTGGTGGGGCATTATTTCGGGTTCTGAGCCTCTGCGGCCTAATCTGCGGGTTCTTGTGGGTTGGTGAATTTTGTAAGGAAGTCTACCGTGGCCTGCCCGCGGATTGCTGCTCTGAGATGGTATTGCACATCAAATTCCCCGAGCTTGATTCACCAATGTACCAATCCTTTTGATATGTTCAGTTTCTGCAATACCCTCCACAATGTCTGGTCTGTCAGGATCATAATGGTGTGGGACTGGAAATATAGTCGAAGTCTGTGGGCTGACATCATAAGAGCAAAAGCCAGCTGGTTGATCTTGGCATAACGCTGCTCTCCCCCCTTAGGGCCTGACTAGTATAGTAGATCGGTTTCTGAACCCCATGCTCTTTTCTCACCAGGGCCAAGCTGACCACCATTGCAGAGACAATTAGGTAAAGGCATAGTTCTTCCCCTATCACTATTTGACTAAGTGATGTGATAAATTTTAATACTCACAAGCGCACAAATTGAATTGAAGTATTAGACAGTTAGTGTGAGGTCGATCCCATAGGGACTTGTGAAATTTTAGAAAATAAATTAGACTAAATCTAGTTCACCCTAACCTAGTTAAGAAATCTTGAGTTTGTTTAATTAATCTAGTAATGAACAAAAATAACTAAATATAAATAAACAAGTAAACACTTAATCTAGACAATAATAATGAAGAGATGAGAGCTATCAAATTAAGATGACTAAGGTTTTAGAATCTACACACATGCATTATAATAAATTTTCATGTAATTCAAATTATTTCCCTAATTCACTTTACAATAACATCGTAATCAAACTTGTTATTATGGAAAATATAGCTTTAAAATCACTTTAATAAATAAACTAATGTATACTCTTCCTAACCTTAATGTTCAAGATAAAAAATTCATATGTATCCATTGAAAAATAAATCACATAATAAATCCAATACTTGAAATTATACCAATAAATAACAGGGCTAATAATTAATCTAATAATCTCAAATTATGAACAAAATTCATATCCAAAATTATTGACTTTAATTAAATCTAGGCAAGAGTATTGTAAGCACCTCATTTTTGACTGCTCGGCGGTCTCCACTCCGTCCAGACTTGTGTTCAAGTCATTGTGGGCATATTTCAATCTAAATTAACTTTCTAAGTCTAATCCCATCAATTCATCGCTTTGCGGGCTCCCCCAGGCCCAAATAGAGGCAAAATAACCGAAATGCTCTTAAGGGGCATTATCCTTTCCAATTCCAACAGGCATGTCTTTCCGAAGACGGTAAGTCCCCTTTCCAATTCCAAATTAGGCACGTCTTTCCGAAGACGGTAAGTCCCCTTTCCAATTTCAAATCAGGCACGTCTTTCCGAAGACGGTAAGTCCCCTTTCTAAGTCCAATTCCAATTCCAATCCCTCCCTCGAGATAGTTGATTCCTCGAGACGGTCTAGCATGTTTTTTGAAGAAAATCTCTTCAAAACGGTAAGTCCTTTTAAACCTGTCGACCGGGACAAGACCTCAAGTCCCCTAGAGTAGAACGGTCCATCTTTGGCGCCTGCTAGCTCGCCAATGCAGAAATGTCCGTTTAGGCACGCCTTTCGAGAAAGTTGATTCTCAGGCGCTAAGTCCCTTTAGCAGCTTCCCAAGATTAGGCAGTCTCGAGAATCATCGCGAACCGACAGAATAGTGGAAATACTCGCAAACATCGTAACCGTCAGAGTATCGGAAATACTCGCAAACAGGTCGATATAGGGAATTGCCAACAAATCCCTGTATCACGCGACCACCATCAAAGTGGCGGAAACACTCAAAACCTAGGTCAACACTAGTGCCTGCTAGCCCACTTCGGTGGAAAATGACCAAACTGCCCCTAGGGCCATTTTTTGGCACGTTTCTCGAGAACATATTTGAATTCTTAGAATGGTAAGTCCAACCTTCCAAGGTTGTCTTAAAGGCAATCTGGCATGATTAAGTGCCTTCTAATCAGTTTCGGGCCAATTCCGAGACTTTTCGGTCAAGATGACCATTTTGCCCCTAGGTATTCAAATGCCCCGAGAACCACACCGGCTCTGGGTATCAAACCGATAACCTCCTAAGAATACTTCTCATAGTATTCCTGACCTTCCATTGTCTTTCTGGATCATTCCGAGTCGGCTCCGGCAAACTTGGTGTAAAATGACCGTTTTGCTCTTGGTGGGCCGATCACCTTCTCCGACCACACCGACTCTGGGTATCAAACCGGAAACCTTTGGGAACATTCTAAATAATGTTTCCAAATCTTGAATCTTCTTCCAAGACATTCCGAGTCCATCTCGGCAGCTTTCCGGTCCGATTGACCGTTTTGCCCCTAATAGCCCGGTTAATCCTTCCGACACATCTTATCCTCATTTTTCAAGTCAAATATCTCCGGGACACTATTCTAAGGGTTCCTGCCCTTTTCCTGGCCTCCCGAGCCAATCCTGGTCCCTTAAATCATTTCCAGACTTTCTGGAGTCACTCCTAGTGAAGCTAGACTAAAAATTGCATGGTAGTCACTAGTACAGGCGCCCAAATCTTCCAAAGATATGTTGCTTGCCGACTTTCAAAGTTTCCTAACTAGCTGGCGCCACTCCTAGTGGCGCCAAGAGGTAATTTGGCCTGGTGCCACTACAACAGGCGCCAGGTCTATCTCATGTCTATAAATACAAAGCCTCCTCCAGCGTGAAAAGGGTCCGCAAACTCAGTCTAAAAACCCTAATATTCGATATATAGAGCTCAAACACTCCCTAAACCCTAGCTTCTCTAGGTTTTCCAAACCCTAGCCACCATACACCAAACTCTAGTCTCTTATACACTCATACACACTCCTATACACTTATACACTAGCTCCAACCCTCCATTAGAGACTTAGATTGCTGCAACTCGAAGCTCTCAAAGACCAAGACAAAGCTCTCGAAGACTGAAGCGAAGACCGAAGAAAAAACAAGAAAGTAAGGCGCATAAAGCAAAGTGAAATAAATAAGATAAGGTAGGCTTTCTCTTTAAGTTTTTGCACTTCCCCCTCTCTCTTCTCTCTCCTAACCCACTTGAGTTTTTTTTATTTTAATCCCCCATCTCTTTCCCCCCCTTTCTTTGTATGCCTGAAACAAGGGGACTCCCGGTCTATGTGCAGGATTAGACTATTAGAGGGTCACCGTGTTGGGGGCTTTCTTTTAGTCTAACAGGAAACCACATGGGTCCAGCCCCCTTGATTATGTGGTGAAGCCTTAACCTTGTATGTTCACGACCCCAAATTTGCATTGTGCATATCATGATCTTGCATCTTCTAAAAATCGTTTTCAAACTCGTTTTCAAAGCTTGCATTAAACTTGTTTTTAAAATTGCATCAAAATCTCCTTTTTCAAAACTTGTTTTCAAAATCACAATCATAGGGTGATTCTAGCTTTTCCATGGCTAGGGTTGCTTTAGGAAAGTGTTACATTTAAAGTGACTTTTATGGTCTATATTTTTAACTCTTTGTTTTCAAAACCACTTTCTTAAAGTGGTTCTAACCTTCTTATGGTTAGGAACGCTTTAGGAAAGTGAGACGTTTTTATACTCTCCAAAAACTCTCTTTTCAAAACTCTTTTTTTCTAAAACCCTCTTTTTCAACATGCTTTCTAGAAGCTCTTCTTTCCAAAATTATTTTCTAAAAACTCCCTTCAAAAATTCATTTTTCAAAAGTTCTCTTTTCAAACTCCTTTCCAAAATACTCTCCTCAAAATTCGCTTTCCTAAAAAATCTTTCCTAAAAGCTTCTTCCAAAATTTTGTTTTCAAAACTCTCTCAAAGTTTTACTTTCCAAAAACTTCCTTCCTAAAACTCTTTTCAAAATCTCTTTCTAAAAACTACTCTTTAGGATTTCCTTTCCAAAATCTTCGTTTCCAAAAACGCATTTTCAAAAATCCCTTTTCATGGTGCCCAAGTTAAGCCCTAGAGCCCACAATTAGGAACCCCTAATTTTCCTTCCCAAAAAAAATATGATTTTCAACCTTGCCCCAAACCTAGGTTTTCAAAACCTCCCTTTCTACATCAAAATCATAAGTTTTCAAAAAACCTCTTTTCTATGTCAAAACTATAGTTTCCAAATCTAGGGTTTCTCAAAACTTACCTTTCCAAATCCTTGTCAAATCCAATCTTCTCGTTTAGAAAACTAGATCCAATCCTCCTTTATTGAAAACAAAATCAAATTTTCTCTTTTAGAAACAAAATCCAATCCCTTCCTAATCCAAATCTTTCCTAATTCAACTCCTTCCTAATCTTCTACTTTCCTAAATCTTAAGTTTCTAAAACTTGAACATAAAAATCTTTCCTAAATTCTAAAATTCAAATCTTTCCTAATTCTACCCCTTTTTAAATCTTAACTTTCCAAATCTAAGTTTTCAAATCTTTCCTAAACTCAAACATTTTCTAATCTCAAGATTTTCTAAAACTCAAACTTTAAAACTTTCTAAATCCTAAACTTTCTAAATTCGAAACTTTTAAACTCCAAAATTTTCTAAGTTCTAAACTTTCCTAAACTTCAAATCTTTCGAAGTCTAAACCTTTCCTCATTCCAACCTTTCTTAATTCCACACCCTTTCCAAACTTTAACTCCCAAATCTAGATTTTCAAATCTTTTGAAAACTCAAACTTTGAATCTTCCAAAAATTCTAAAGCTTTCTAAATTCAAATCTTTCTAAAATTCTAAGCTTTCCAAATTCAAATATTTCTTAAATTGAAACTTTCTAAATTCCAAACCTTTCTTAAACTAAACTTTTCCTGATTCAAAACATTTCTAAATTCAACACTTTCCTATTTCAAAACCTTTCTTAAAATAAAACTTTCTTAATTCGAAACTTTCCTAAGTAGAAACTTTCCTAATGTGAAAACTTTCCTAAACCTAAAATTTTTCTAAGTTGAAATTTTCTTAAATCAACATCTTTCCTAATTCCAAGCTTCCTAATCTTCCAAGTCCAATATTCGAGTTAATTCTTTTCTAAAATATTTCCAAGTCAAATCCTATCTTTCTTTTCTAGGTTCTCAAGTTTAAGTTTCCTAAAACCAAGTTTTCCAAAGTCAAATCTTTTCAAATCTTCCAATCAAAGTTCAATCTCTTAATCTTCCAATTCAATTTTCAATTCAATCTCTTTCTTCCAATCATATCTTCTATTTTTAATAGGATTCTTGTCCGAACTACGACTAACCTGATTCCACCAAAAGGATACGTAGGCAACCCTCATGGGTGCGGTCATCACATTTTTCAAGTTTCTATTTCCACAAAATCTTTCCAAATCTTCAATCTATTTTCAAACTTCCAATTTTAAATTTCTATTTCCAAATCTCTATTTTCAATTTCCAAAACCTTATTTTCCAAATTTAAACTTCTATCTCCTCCTTTTTAAATCAAATCAATTTCTTTCCAAATCTATTTTTCAATTCTCTTTTCTTGCACTTGCATATCATACATCATGTTAGTTTCTTTTCAAAAATTCCTTTCTAAAGTGGATATGATTGAACTATAGTTAGTTGAAGACTTTCATAGGTGAATCTAGGATAGATTGACATGTAGGTACAGCAAGGGCGGGGTAGGGTGATGATCTTAGGATATCTTCCCTACACGTAATCAACCTCCAAACTTAGATCACTGTTTTCGAAAGACCAAAAGGAGTTATTTTTCAAAAAGGGCTTAAATGTTTTCTATGGGTTGCTAAACAACCTGTTTTCTTAAAAACCCTCTCTTGAGGAGAGATTTTCAAAAACCTTTTCCAAAAACCCTAAGTGTAGTTTTCGGATTATGCTTAGTTTTTAGGTAACCTAACTCACCTTAATCAAGTTAGGTGGCGACTCCAAATCTTTTCTAAAAGCCCTTTATTCAAATTAATTTTCAATTCAAACTTAGTCGCACTCATTCTTCTAGGAAGGTGAGTTCTAACGAGAGAGTACAGTGTTTTTTCTGCTTGTGTGTGTATTCTTCGAGTGCGAAAAATCTGGGCGCGACAAATATTAAACAAACAAAACACCTGTTTGGAAAATAAATATAAATCACATGTCAAGTCATTACAAAGCATGTAGTTTCATCCTCAACCCTAGTATAAAAACGTAGCCACTCATAGTTTTAACATCCATTGAAAGTAAGAAAAATAAAAGATAAAATCTGAACACGGAAAAATAATAAGGCTTGAAAGCTTTGTAGTTCCAAATCTTTGTCTTCTTTTTCTTCCTTCTTCTTTCTTTCTTCTTGGTTTTCTTCTCTTCTATTCTCTTTTCTGTGCAGCTCTTCTTGGCTAGGTGATAATCTCCTCTCTTTGGTTTTGCATCTGCTCCCTCCTTTTGCTGTGGCTTGTGGGCTAGGTAAGGTTAGGGTTTTTTAATTCTTTTTCTTGTTTTCTTCCTTGCTGCCCCACACTTCTTCATCCATGCACAACTATATAGATATATATATATATATCTTCTTCATATATATATACAAATACATAAATCTTTCTCCACTTTGACTCTTTTTTTATTGTTTGATAGATTTCTCCTTTTGTCTCCTTGCTTTAATAGAATTATTAAAAGATTTGATTATTTAAGCACTTGCTTTCTATTTTGACTGGGATTCTTCTTTTGTGCTCTTGTATCCAAATCTGTAATAAAAATAATAATAATATAAATAAATAATAACTAAATAATATAATTAAAGGATGAAAATATATAAATTATGTGACTTATTACACCCCCCCAACTTAAATTTTGCTTATCCTCAAGCAAACCAATATTAAAAATAGAAAAACTAAAAGACAACTAAATAAAATTATTTAACTAGCTAATCCACTTTCGCTGAAAATCTCGATTGCATTTAGCATATGCAATAACCCTTTTAAACCCCTAAGTTTCCCCTAGTAGACGAGTGAAGTCTCGTGAGGGCTTGCAGTGAATATACCCCCAAAATTCTTGAATTTCTTTAATCAAAATCAATAATAATTCTTCCATTCAAATGCCAAGAGTTTAAGTAAAGTCATAAAATTTATTACATCAACAAGAGTAGGAATCAAAATTCAAAACACTAGCAACTATTAAAAACACCTAAAAAAACTTGTTTGAAAAAAAACTTCCCGCCCATTTAGAGATGACTATAATTTTCAAAGTTCATTTGATTCAAATTCTATCAGAAGTATGCTTTGACTCAAATCTCACAAGATATTGCACTCAACAATTAAATCACTCTAAATTAGGTGCATGTAAATATACTCTCATGTATACGAACAGAATTAATATAAGTCAAAAGCAAACATCTCGCATACGTACTTTTGAAAAACACTATTAGAAAAAGAATATTTTAGTCCCATGAAAGGAATGTCAAAGACTGAGATATAAATAATAAATATCACATAATCACTTCAATGAATATACGAGTATCGAGAACATACCAATGTCTAAGATCAAGTAGAACTTTATTTAGACTGTAATATAAGGATTATGCATAAAAAGGTAAAGATCAAGCAATGTATATGCGAATGATTGGGATTTCAACAAAAGAACATAAGGCACTTTTGCATTCTACTCATTTCTTTTTTTTTTTCTTCTATTTTTCCACTATTGGTTTTCTTTTTCTTTTGTTTTTTTTTTCGAGTGCTTTTTTTTTTTTTTGAGAAATAGAATGGCCCTTTAACATAACATATCCCAACATATCACCAAACATATAGGTTATAAGATTTAACAAAGAAATGCTAAATAAGGCTCAACTTAGCTTCTAAAAAGTAAGGATGCATGAATAAATGAAGGCTCAAAAAGACAAAAATGACCTAAGATTATCTCTCAAAAGTTGGCATACTCTTTCAACTTGCATAAATTCAAAGAAGTCATAACATGATAACAGTGTAATATTTCTCAGCATTCAACCAAAATGAATGAATTAAAGGGACTAACAAAAAAATTATGCGCTTTGAACAAAATTGAGAGTAAATGTATAATATCCCTCCAAATAAAGAATGACTCAATACTCACTTGGGCATTCAGTCTCCACATTTTTTCTTCAAGAAATGTAAATCAAGTTCACTTATCCGTTGCAAATCACATCTATTGGGCTTTTTGTAGGTGTATCAAGAGATAGTATAATAAATTTTAGTTCAGTATTCAAGTTAAAGTAATAAATGTCATAACTAAACTCATGGCTCAATGGCATCGAACGAAAAAACATTATTCACTTTAATGTTAGAAAAAAAAATTCACCTACTAATTCAACCTGTTGGCCCAAGTAGGCAACCCAAGAGGGGGGGTGAATTGGGTTTTATAGAATTTTTAACAAGAATTTCAACTAAAACTTGTTTATGTATTTTAACAATAATTAATCGAAATATATATATCAAGCAAGTGGAGTATATATCAATATATATATTTATGCAAACATGTATAGTGAGCAATTAAACAAAACAGAGGCAGAAAAGAAGTGCACCTGATTTATAGAGGTTCGGCCAACCTTGCCTACGTCCTCTCTTCTTCGATCCTTTCGAAGGAATTCCACTATGTAATACTCCTTACACAGCTGCTGGTTGTGCCACGAGTGCCCAGCTCACTCTTTACAAAAGCTTCTTCCCAAGCTTTCAAAACCCAAGAGATTTTGTCCAAGCTTCTCTTAAACTTACAAGTGTTTTTCCAAGAACACTCAAACTTACACGGTTACAAACCCACCCAAATGAGAATGAATGAAGATTATAAAAAGAGTGACTCTCCTAGTGAGTATATGAATGAATACAACTCAATGGATAACTTTAAACACTCAGCAAAAATATATGGCAGTGAGGTACAGGTGATTATCAGCTTCAAGCACTTGATATGAATGGTATGATTGCTCTCCTTTTCTACTTTGAAGCTGTATGTATCTCATATATATAGGTATGGATCGATTCTAGCCGTTGGAGAAGTATGGGAGAAGATTTGGTTGAAGTTTTTCCCATACCGTCTATCAGAAAACTAGCCGTTACGGTCTAGGGGTCAACTATTTTCACAATGAGTCGACTCTTTTTGCATTTCAGCAGATTTTTCAAGTTTCTGTCCAAATGAGTCGACTCTTTTGTCCCAGGAGTCGACTCTTTTCAGCAGTCTGCAGAATTGTTTGTTCTCTGTTGCAATGAGTCGACTCTTTTTGGCCAGGAGTCGACTCTTTTAAGCTTCCAGCAGAATTCCAAGGCTCTGTTCGAATGAGTCGGCTCTTTTTGCTTGAGGGGTCGACCCTTTTTCCAAAAACCCATATTTTTGTAACTTTTCTTCATTCTTTTTCAAAGCTTCCAATCTCTTCAAGGATCATCTAAATAGGCTTTTTAAAGCTTGCAAACACTTCTTCAAGATTAGATGACTCCAAGAACATCTTCAATCCATTCAAGGTGAGTTTTCTTCATTTTCATCACTTGTAGAGCTCTTCCATTATCATAGCTTCATCCATTGATTCAAGTCTTCTTCAATATCTTCAAGAGAGCTTCCATGACTTAGAATCTTCATTTCTTCAATCAACATGGCTTCTCCATGGACTTCAACAACTCGAGAAAGCTTTCCAAATCTTGTGATTCCTTCCATGTCTTCAAGACATCTTTACATCTATCAAGAAAGCTTTTATGTTTTTGAGTTGGTCTCTCCTTTCTCCATTCTTGCAAGATATCTTCAAGTACTCAAAGTTTTCAATCTTTTAAATCAAGACTTTGATCATTTTCATTCTTCTTCTTTGATATCCATCATCTTCATTCCCTTATAAAATCACCATTGTTGAATATGCTATTCTTTCATGCTTATCAATCTTCAATCTAGGATTTTCATCAACTTGAGATTTCTTTTTCTTCTTATAATATCACCTTTGTAGAATACATCACTTCATCATGCTTTTCATCATAAATCCTCTATTATGATAAGCTTCAAGTCAAGATCTAATTAATAATTCATCTGCACACTAAATAGAATTATTAGATCATTTAACCATGTTTTGTTATCATCAAAATCAAGGTATTGACTCAACACAACCCCCAACTTAAATTAGACATTGTCCTCAATGTATTTAAAATAATAATCATAGAAAATGAAAGAAGGAAGAGATAGTACCTGGGAAAGTAGAATCCACATCTTAGGCACATTTACTGCACCTTAAACTTCAATTCCTTCATAGAGTAGAAGACGAAACAAGTGAGGATTTATCCAATAAAATAAATATGAAACATAAACTGACATAATTAGATCATGATTAAAACAATAAGAAAAATCACAAGCATTGTTCAAAATATTTTTATCAGGTGGAATCCATTTATAATCCAGAAAAATAAGGAGAAACATATACTCATTCATATTGAAAGCTCATAAAGTGACAAAGTATACTAACATAATAGAATTAAAAAAATTTTGTGGTTCTCTTAAAGTTTTTTCATTATCTTCTAGATGGGTTCTGTGCATGACTATGGAAAAACTACTTCTGTTAATCTCATTAAGAGAACAATCTATAGCTTCCTTCTGCTTTTTAAGGATATTTAATAATTCTTGTTCACGAGACTCATATAAATTAGACGTAGTAATAACTGGCAATGTCTCCGAAGGATAAAAAAAATTATAGTTCAGAGTGTCCGGTAAGCATTGCAATTCTAATGTGGGTGATACGTCCACAGATGAGTTTGGTGGTACGGAAGTAAGTGAAAGGGACATTGCTTTAGGTTGCCATTTATTTATATCTAGCACAGAAGTTGAATCTAATAAAGCATTAACTTGATCAATAGATTCATCAATATCAAAATTATCTCCAAAATGAACTAGACAAGCCTCTAAAGGGTCATCATAACTAATTGGAATAGATGTGTCATGCACAAGACTTTTAATAATACACATCATCCCTTTTTCTTCTTCATCTGGTGGTTGTTTATTAATATTGAAAATATTAAGATCAACAGTCATATTTCTGAATGAAATCTTCATCATACCATTTTTACAGTTAATTAAAGCATTGGAGGTAGCCAAGAAAGGACACCCTAAAATAACAGGAATTTGCCCCTTAGAGTTTTGAATAGGTTGTGTATCTAAGACTATAAAGTCAATTGGAAAGTAAAACTTATCAACCTGAATCAAAACATCTTCAATGATACCTCTAGAAATTTTGACAGATCTATCGGCTAGCTGCAGCGTTATTAGTGTGGGCTTTAATTCACCAAGACCTAATTGTAAATAGACTGAATATGGTAATAAATTCACACTAGCCCCTAAATCTAGCAAAGCTTGCTTAATATGATAATTTCCTATTGTATAAGAAATTGTAGGACAACCTGGGTCTTTGTACTTTACAAGAACTTTACATTGAATAATGGAGTTGACTTGTTCAACCAGAAATGCTTTCTTTAGAACGTTTGTCATTCTTTTTATAGTAACAAGGTCTTTAAAAAATTTAGCATATGATGACACTTGTTAGATAGCATCTAAAAATAGAATATTAATTTTTACTTGTTTAAACACTTTCAAAATATCCCCATATTGTGCACATTTCTTAGGGGCTACGAATCGTTGAGGAAATGGAGCTTTAGAGACAAAATTTTTAATAGTTGGGTCAATCTCCACTGGTTGTGGGGAAAGAGACTCTTGATCTTTTACTTATTCCCTCTGATTTTTATTTTTCTCAATTTTTTCTAGATGTTCTTCTTCTTGTGTTTTTACTTGATTGTCAACTTGTTTTCCTAACCTAAGAGTGATAATAGATTGAACTTGATCTTACTCTTTTGAACAACTAGAATGGTCATTTATAACAAATTGCCCTTCTGGATTAGTTATAGGTTGACTAGGGAACTTTCCCTTTTCTCGTTCTGCCATTTGACTAGCTAACTAACTCATTTGATTTTTTTGTTTTGCAATGACTTGAGTATTTATGTGAGTAGAATTCTTTATTTCAACTATAGATTGGCTAATTTCTTGTATAAATGCCTTGAGAGAATCTTCTAAAGATGATTTTTGTTGTTGTGGTGCAGGGAATTGAAGATTTGATGGAAGTGAATTATTATAATATTGTTGAACAGGATATGATTAAGTAGGAGGGAAAAAATCAGGTGAAAATTGATTTTGAGATTGCAAAGATTGCCCACCTAAATTAGAATTATTTTGATTATTTCTCCATGAAAAATTTGGATGGTTTCGCCAATTTGGATTGTATGTTTTTGTAAAAGAATTCCCAAATTACTTTCCATAATTATTTAGTGCATTTGCTTGTTCAGAATAGCATTCGAAATATCTTATCATGGATGGACACAATTCTATAGTATGCATAGGACTTGCACATAACGAACATATTTCATTTTAAACTCTATTGGCTAACTCCATAGTCCTATTCATAGCTAAAGCTTCTATCTTTCTTGTGAGACTATCTAACTTCATTTTAATTTCAGAAGTCTCTTTTACCTCATATAATCCCCTTTTTTGAGATGAAGTGACTGACTTATCCTTATTAGATATAAAATCCCATTGTTGGGAACTTTAAGATAATTTCTCGAGAAATTCATAGGTTTCATCATCTCTAAAACTTAGGAAGGCCCCACCATTCATGGATTCAATCATGTTACGGTGTGACTGTGTTAAATTATTATAAAAGTATTGCACGAGTCTCCATATCTCAAAACCATGATGAGGACATTTCAACATTAAATCTTTAAATCTTTTTCAACTTTTATAAAACTTTTCATCTTCTTGTTGAGAGAAATCAGATATCTCTCTTCTTACGGCATTAGTCTCAGCTGTTGGAAAAAAATTTAGAAAGAAATTTCTTCACTAAAGACTCCTATGAAATAATTGAGCCAGATGGTAAAGAATTTAACCATGCCTTTGTTTTATTCTTTAAAGAGAAAGGAAAAAGACGTAATTTCATAGACTCATCTGAAAAATTTTGAAACCTAAATATAGCGCAGATTACAAGAAAATTTTTTATATGCATGTAAGGATCCTCTCTCTCTAACCCATGAAATGTTATAAGAAGTTGTATTATGTGAGGCTTTAACTCAAAATGTGGTGCATTAGTTGTAGGCAACACTATACAAGAAGGAGGATTCGTGATTATGAGAGCAAATAAGCCTCTAAGAGATTTGGATTCATTAACATTGTCGAAGTTATCCCCCATGTTTGATATATTTTTATTTGCTTTTATTTGATTTCTTAAACCTCTCCTAAATGTATTTTCAATCTTCGAATCAAATGGTGCTAACTCTAAATTTTTTGATCGACAACCGAACATACACCAATTGGAGAAGGCAAAATAGACAAAGAAAGTCTTATTTGCAATTCAAGAGATAGATTTGAACTAAAACGGCCTAAACCCGACCTAACAAGAATATCTAGAAGATGTAAATAAACTAAATAGATGAAGGGAAAGATGAATTATCAAGATTTGAGGAAAATCTCGGATTTGTTTTTTAAATTTTCTGTGCAGCAGTCAGTATTTTGACTGTATCTTTCTCATCTGAAATTTGATTGAGCTAATTCAAGCTGCGTTAGAAAGCTAACTGAATTCTCTACAAGTTTTCCAGAAATAAGGATTTTCAAATTCTGATGTTTACTAGCAGAAAAACAGCTTACAATCAGAACCAAAAAATCTGAAATATTTTCTACACGAATTTTGTATTTTTTAAAATTTTTTTTTTAAAACTAATTAAACGAGTAGAAGGGTTAGATAAATCTAAATCTAACTTGTTTTCTAATTAAGTCCCCGGCAATGGCGCCAAAAACTTGATATGATAAATTTTAATACTCACAAGCGCACGAATCGGATTGAAGTATTAGACAGTGAGTGCGAGGTCGATCCCATAGGGACTTGTAAAATTTTATAAAATAAATTGGACTAAATCTATTTCATCCTAACCTAATTAAGAAATCTTGAATTTTTTTAATTAATCTAACAATGAACAAAAATAACAAAATATAAATAAACAAATAAACACTTAATCTAGACAATAATAATAAAGAGATGAGAGATATCAAATTAAGATAACTAAGGTTTTAGAATCCACACACATGCATTATAATAACTTTTCACGTAATTCAAATTATTTTTCTAATTCACTTCACGACAACGTCGTAATTAAACTTGTTATTATGAAAAATATAACATTAAAATCACTTTAATAAATAAACTAATGTATACTCTTCCTAACCTTAATGTTCAAGATAAAAAATTCATATGTATCCATTCAAAAATAAATCACATAAGAAACTCAATACTTGAAATTATACTAATAAATAACAGGGCTAATAATTAATCCAACAATCTCAAATCATAAACAAAATTCATATCCAAAATTATTGACTTTAATTAAATCTAGGCAAGAGTATTAAACAATCAAAGCACATATTTGGAAAATAAATATAAATTACATGTCAAGTCATTACAAAGCATGTAGTTTCATCCTTAACCCTAGTATAAAAATTTAGCCACTCATAGTTTTAACAACCATTGCAAGTAAGAAAAATAAAACATAAAATCTGGACACGTAAAAATAACAAGGCTTGAAAGCTTTGTAGTTCCAAATCTTTGTCTTCTTTGTTTTCCTTCTTCTTTATTTTTTTTCTCCTCTATTCTCTTTTCTGTGCGGCTCTTCTCGGCTAGGTGATAATCTCCTCCCTTTGGTTGTGCGGCTGCTCCCTCCCTTTGCTGCAGCTCGTAGGCTAGGGAAGGTTAGGGGTTTTTTTAATTCTTTTTCTTGTTTTCTTCCTTGCTGCCCCACACTTCTTCACCCATGCACAACTATATAGATATATATATATATCTTCTTCATATATATACAAATATATAAATCTTGCTTCACTTTGACTCTTTTTTTATTAGTTGATAGACTTCTCCTCTTGTCTCCTTGCTTTAATAGAATTATTGAAAAATTTGATTTTTTAAGCACTTGTTTCCTATTTTAGCTGGAATTCTTTCTTTTTGCTCTTGTATCAAATCTGCAATAAAAATAATAATATAAATAAATAAATAATAACTAAATAATATAATTAAAGGGTGAAAATATATAAATTATGTGACCTATCACTGAGCAAAGGCGTTGAGCTCAGATAGGCCTTTAACTGGGCGAAGGCACTCTCACATTCCTTCGCCCACTCAAAAGTCTTTCTCAAAATTTTAAAAAAATGCAAACATTTATCTATAGACCTAGAAAAGAAACCTATTTAGTGCTACCACCTATCCTGCCAATCTCTAGACATGGTTTTGGGGGGCTATATATCGAGGATCTCTTAGATTTTCTCAGGGTTTGCTTTTATACCCCTGCTGGACACCATGTACATAAGGAACTTGCCGGAGGAGACCCCAAAGGCACACTTGGCAAGGTTGAGCTTCATTTGGTATGCCCGCAGTGCGGTGAATGTTTCTTTCACGTGGCCAAGTGGCGTGTGTTCTTCTTGCTCTTAACTAGCATGTCGTCTACATATACCTCGACATTTCTTCTGATCTGGTTTTTGAACATGTTGTTGACTAGGTGCTGGTATGTGGTTTCGGCATTCTTCAAACTAAAGGGCATAACATTATAGTAATATAACCCCCATTATAGTAATATAACCCCCAATTTGTTATGAAGGCTGTGTTTGTTCTGTCTTGATCTAGTTGTATCCTAAAAACGTATCCATGAAGCTTAGCATTTCATGACTGGCAGTCGAGCCTACCAATATATCGATCTTAGGTAGATGGAAACTGTTTTTTAGGCATGCGTTGTTGAGGTCAATGAAGTCTACTCACATGCACCATTTGTCTTTGGATTTCTTTACTAGAACAACGTTGGAGAGCCACTCAGGGTAATGCACTTCCTCTATGAACTTCGCCTTTAGTAGCTTCTTTACTTCCTTGACAATAGCGTCTTTCCTTTTTAGGGCAAAAACTCGCCTCTTCTACCTAACTGAAGGGAAGGCCTGGCTGACATGCAGATGGTGGGATATGATTTTTGGGTAGATGCCTAGTATATCCTTGTGGGTTCAGGCGAAGACGTCATCATTCTCTCTTAAGAAGGAGGTAAGGGTACTTCTTAGCTCGGCGTTGAAGGCAAACCCGATCTTTGTTGTCTTCTTTGGCTAACTTTCCATAATCTGTATCTTAACCAAATCCTCTACTAGTTCCCTTAGACCAGCTACTCCTCGTCCTGGTCGTCGAGCTCATCTATCATTATAGTTTCTCGGGGTTTGCTTTTTCTAAGGGAAGCCACATAACATTCCCTTGCAGTAGCTTGGTTCCGCCGGAGTTCCCCTACTCCCTGTTCAGTCAGGAACTTTATCCTAAGATGGTAGATAGACCTGAGTTGGTTGAGGGAGGTTCGCCCCAGGATGGCATTGTAAGCTGATGGGTAGTCTACTACCAGGAAGTTAACCTTGGTTATCTGTTGTGGGGTGGTGCCCACTATTACTGGGAGGTTGATGGACCCGAGTAGCACTACCTTATCTCCGATGAAGCTGACTAGGTGCGAATGCATTGGTTGGAGCTTCTCTTTGCCGATCTCCATCTGGCCGAAGGCTGGGTGAAAAGTATATCGGCCAAGCTGCCACTATCTACTAGAACTCTTCTAGTTGCAAAGTTTGCTACCATCATGGTTACCACCAGGGGGTCATCACAGGCTTGGTGGAGACCTATCGCATCATTGTCTCCGAAGGAGATTGGGGTCGTCGCTTCCCATGGTATCTTGCTTGGCCTTTCCATTACCAGGACTTCTCCTTTGTCCTAGATTTTGGCCTTCCTTGCATGTCTCTTTCTCAAGGCGTTGGACACCCCGCTTCCAGCCAAGCACCCAACGATGATTATGATCTCCTTGATCGGCTGTTGGTTCTACTCTACTGTCTGGGGCTCAGTGGGCAGGGCATTTGTTGTTACTGTTGGTTTTCATGATGACTGCCTACCATGAACTGGGCCAGCTTTCCTTTCTTGATGAACCCTTTGAGTTACTACATGCAGCCCATGCACTCCTCCGTGTCATGGCTGTGTCACTGTGGAAATGGTAGTACTTGTCTTAAGTCCTCCAGCCTAGCGCAAATTTCATCTTTGGGGGCCGTTTGAGGGCTGGGTCGAATCGGACCTAGAACAGTACCTGCTACATGGGTGCATTGAGGAAGGTTATGATTGTCAAACCTCCTCTTGGGAGCTTTTGCCCTGGTAATAGGCTAGTTCGCTACTCGGGGCACTTTGGAGCTCCAATCATCGGCATTGGTTTCGGCAGTCCTCTTCTTCTTATTAGAGTGCTCCTTTGCCCCCTTCACCCAATCAAACCTGGCACTGAGGGTAGTGGGCAAGGCTCGGCACAAGACCTCGTCCAATTACTGCCTGGAGGTGTATCAGGGCCTTTATAAGTTTCCATGTGGTCTAGGGGGTCTTTGTGCCCATTGAATGTCTCGAGAGTGAGCATTTTAAACTTCAGGGGTAGGGATCGCTCCATAACCCCTTGTGAGAAAGGCAGGTCAGTCCTATTGACTAAGTCCTCCACCATCGTCGGGTTTTTCGCTCTGACGGTCTCCATAACTCCAGCTAGCTGGGCCCTCATGGCTCTGAGTTGGTCGTCTGAGAGGTTAGGACTGTCCATCATTTCCCTGACTCCTTTTGTCACTGTCATAGTTCACCTGTTAGGCAAACGAAGGCGTCGGTCTCTTATCTGACTTTGGACTTTATCGGCGGACTCTGACCACTAGGGTTGTCCTCTCCACTATGACATCTGTCGTAGTGATTAAGAGGGGGACTAGTGGCGGCGAGTTCTGCTACATTAGCTCTTGATTTTGTTGTATCAACTATTGCAGCCTCGTGACTAGGATGGCAACTTGTTGTTCTAGGGCCACGATTCTGTTAGCATTTTGGCCTTTTCCATGGGCAGCGACACCCCTTTGATTTGTGTTTTGAGCCGTTTAGTCTTGACCATAAAAATGAAAGCTTCATGATTCCCACAGACAGCGCCAACTAATGATGTAGTAAACTTGTAGGTCCTTCTTCGATCAATGCTCAATGCCTGCAAGAATCAAGAGACAAACCGATAGTATTAAGCACCGGTGAAGTGTTGGAATTATAATCAAAAGTAAAATAGAATGATGTACCTTTCAATGGGATTAAACACTTCATTTATAGTGGGCTCATTCAGCGATCTGGACATAATTGCTTACTTTCAATCTCGGTGGGTGATTTGAATTGATTCTGATTTCCTGAATCTTGGTTGACCATTTATAAATAATGATACAGTGAGAATATCGCGAATGGGATCTTGGACCCCCAGCAGTCGACAAGTGGCTCTGGGGCAGACGTGGTATAATAGGGGCCTCATCAGACCCCGTCACGCCCCTCCTGGCTTGGTATCCCTGGGGTGGCAGCGCTCCTGGTCGATATGGTCAAATCTATACTCATCATGCCGTGTTCTTGATGTACCAAGTCATCATTGCTCTTCCAACAATGAGTCTCTACTAAGTGGGTCCCAAATACATTCATGAAACTTAGAGTCTGTTTGGTACAATTTTTTTTTAGCTTTTTTAATTTTATTTTTTTGGGTTTTGAGTAAAAAAAACTAAAATTTTTCAAACTTTTGGTTTTTATAAGCTAAAGACTAATAGAAAAGAAAAAAAACACAAATACAAATACAAAAAAAAAAACTTTTTGGCTTATAAGCCAAAAAAATTAATGAAAAAAATCTTTAAATAAGCCTTATCAAACAGATCCTTAGAGGAAAATTATTCACACTTCAAGAGATCAAGTTATCTTTGGTCCACCAATCAAAAAGTAAGTCAAATATTTCACCTAGTAAGTGGCGACCGACTCTATGTGAGATGAAGAATGGAGATACATGATGACTGAGGAGCACTGAATAATGAATAATTACAGTTTACTTCCTTATGATTTGAGCGACAATCAAATGGCCATTTTGTGATTTAAAAGTTAACACATAACCTTCCTATGATTTTGAACTTATTTATAAAATGAATGATATTGTAATAGATTTAGCGAAATAATAAAAATACCCCTGCGAAAAATAATCGTTTATTTTGATATAAAAAGGCAAAATTATTGTTTTGATAATTTATTTTGAAAAGACATAATTATTGATAGATCGAATGGTTTCATCAGTTTCACACTTAAGTTCAAGTAACAAAAGAGTTACTTATTTATTTTTAAACTATATGAAGGTTACTTAATTTTTGTTCCCATCACAAGGATGTAAAATGTAATTATCTTTAAATAAATTTTCTATCCATAATAAGAGATGATTAATTGTATTATGAAAGAAGAAGTACAATGACATGACACTCCGACACCAAAATTACTTATATGAAGCTTAGATAGGTAGTTGCTAGCGAAATAAAAATTTGAAAAGAAAAATGACGGACGGGGGAACGTGTGGTATGACGTGGGTGACATTGACGTGAGCTCTTACGTTAGATGCGATCTGGTCCATATTCGATACGCGGAAAATCGTGTCGGAAAGCTGTCCGAGCACCGAGGGGAAGGGTATAGTTGGAATAGAGTGTAATTTTTGGTCGTCGCTTAAATCATCATACCGAGGTGGGTGAGCTGTCCAAGAGGGGAGACAGAAACGTGTCATCCGTGAGGAGAGCCATGTGGTCCCCACTGCTAGCTGGGCAGCGCTCTCTCTCTCTCTCAATTTTTCAAGGAAAACGTGCGTTACATGGGTTTGACGCTGACAATCTGATGCGGTCGATCATTTTTATGGACTTTTTATTTGGTTCCTGAATTTTTACTAGTTTATAGTTTTTGTTTTCACTAGCAAAAAAATAAAAAATAAAATATTAATTAAAAAACTTCATAGAAGTTGATACTAAAAGCGCTAGTTAATTAAGAGTCTTAAGACTGCATATATACAAAGACAGGCTTGAGATTTAATAAAAAAGTTACATGCCAAAACTAAAATAGGGTAAAATTTTGAATGTAAGTTGTAAAAACTATAAGCACATAAATTTTTTTATCCAAAATAGCATTTTTAGGGGTAAGGAAAACCAATATTTTATTTTACAAAAAACGAGACTTTAAGGTCCTTCTATCGTCCTTGTAAGGCTGTTTTTATTTGTTTTTAAAAATATAAAAATACAATAACATTTTTGGAAAGATTGCTATATTAAGTTCCTTTTGTTAAAGTTTTTTTAAAACTACCAACTTAAAATAATAATTCTAAACTATTTTTCAAGTTCTTAAAAAACCATATTTACAATGTGTTAAAGTGTGTTACAAAGGTATTTTAATATTTTAGGCTATATTAATATAAATAAACAAGGATAAGGGATATAATTCTAATTTTTATTTTCTCTCATAGTAATAGAAGGGAGAAGGTTGTGAAGGTGGCCTCGTTATCCACACCTCCGGTCGGATGAATGGAAAATCGATCAACTAGGGTTTTTTCTAACGACAGATTTTGGTATGCCTTAGCTGTATAATGCTTTTATCTTTCATTTACTCTACTCTTCTTTTCCTTCTTCTCTTACTATGAGTTTTTTTTGGGATCGTTTGATGTAGTATTCTTTCTTCCTTTGATTTTGAAGAACTGACCATGTTTAAAAGTTGTCGATTTGGACTGATTTGGAGTAGATAGATGCTTAGAAGTTCCTATATGGATGCGGATCGGCTAGGCTAGAGAAAAACCTCTTTTCTTCTTTATAGTAAGGAGGTGTTTGGACGTAATTTATAACTTATGCTTATAACTTTTTTAAAATGTATTTGAGTGGATGACTTAAAAAAACAACTTATATCTGATCACGTTTTTTGAGAAAAATTATTTTTAAATATAGTTTTTCAAAAGTAACTTATAACTTAGAGCTTATAGCTTATAAGCTAGGTACTCAAACACTCTCTAAGATTCTGATGACCATTTTATAAAGATAAAAAAAAAAAAAAGGCGCTACTAGGTTATTCTTTGTTTAACAGTGAGGTATTTGGGTTGATTTTCATCTATTGCATAGTATTATCTATCTATTTCAATGTACTTATACTCTACTTGTTAAATAATGTCCTCAGTCCTTAAAGATTCTTATGATTTGTTGAGTTTTTAATTTACTCTTTATTAATTGTATTATGTCATTATCTTTTACAAACATAGGAATCTAGTTTTTATTTTGAGTGGGCTTAGAATTTAATTTTAGCCTTAATGAAAAAAAAATTAGCGTAAGCAAGGCTCGACCAATGTCTTACCCTAGATCTGTTGTAGCAAGGGTGGATATTGGTTGGGCCAAGCCGAATTCAGGGCACTGTATACCAAAATAACTTCAAATAATTTTCCATCGAGCTTAATATCAAATTCTAAGCCCATTCAAAATAAAAACTAAATTCCCAAGCTAGCCCATTTAACCTAAAAAAAAATTAATAAATATTTTTTTTAAAAAAATAATAAATAATATAAAATCTAAATATATAGATATATTTAAAATATAAAAATATATTATTAGTATATATTTGAAGGTTGGCTGGACTTTATATACAAATCTGAATCCGCTCATTAATCTACTTGAAGCTAAAAACTCAAGCCCTATAAATAAGGGCCGAGCCAAGTGGGCCATCGGATCCCTAGCCACCTCTAGTTATAGCACAGGTGTACTATTAGAGGTACAGACAACTAGGCTTATGAATCGAGAAAACAAATTCGTGGGTTAGATTTTAAAAAAAAAAAAATTGCTCTCTTGATTAGTTATTTGTGATAAGAGCTTAATTATTATAAAAAATTTCAAAGTTGCGTGCTCCCGAGATGTAGTTACATTTCAACAAATGGGAAAGAAAGTACGAGTTTATAATTTGCTTGTTGGCCTCAACATAGAGTATGATCAAATTTGGATTTAAAATTTAGGCAGATATCTGTTCCCACTAGGAGCATTACTCATACATGTTAAGTAAGAAGAGAACAGGAGTAGTGTTATGGTGCATACTCCAAACTAGGATCGCTTTATTTTAGCTGTTTCTCTGAATCTCTGTCCTACAGGATGGAATTAACCAAAGCCTCAAAACCCTCCGAGGAGAGATGTTTTAGGATTTCTCCGTTTCGTTTATAAATTGTTAGGAAACTTAAAGTCTCCATTTTTAACATTATTTTTCCTCAAGTTCCAGCTAAACATTTATTATACTATATAAGGGCACTGCAATTATCAGCCCGTGACTTACTATCAATCGCAACTGATGGTAATATTTTTCACTATATAAAATGATCAGTTAAAAGGGTTTCTATTTATTTTGCAAAATTTCTTACTAAGATTCCAATTATTTTTCCATTAATTTCCATATTTCCTGTTTCTCCAATTTTATATAGTTGTGGTTTCTACTTTCGTTTCCTTTATCATTTTTTGTTTCCGCTTCTATATGATAACTTTGAGGCAAACAAATAATCAAAGCATGCAAAATAGTCTGCTTTGCACTTGTATGTGCAAACTTTTCAACCACCTTGTTGGCCATACATCTACCAAATTAAATTTTAATTTTTATAAAGCATGGCATTGGATGTTGAATGTGAGGAGAGCATGCGCGGAGTCGCTATAATATATATACTGAACAACAAAGAAAAATATTTTCGTATCTACTTGATTTTGATGGTGGTCCATGTGGCCAGCCCTTATTAACTCTTTGCAAATGCAAGTGATGAGGCAATATATCTCCAAAATAAAAAGATTAATTCAAATTGCAGTTCTTAATTTTGACTAATTCAAATAAATATTAGCCACTTTTGAATAATGTGGTCAACCCTGTGTGGATTTATTAAACCCCCGCTGCTTATGATTGAAATTGCTCTTTAAAACAAAATTTTAAAGCTAAAAATCGAAATTAAAATATTGAAAAGTAGTATTTTGAAATATTAACTAATAAACATTATACTAATTGAAACAATCTTTTCTCAGTCGTTCTTGTTTAAAGCTCTGAAAATTATCTCATAAGTGCAAGAGGACATGTATCCAACTAATAGAAAACAAATATTTTAGATAATAAGACTGACACATGTCTAATATGTTTGCTTTTTATAAATCAAGCACATACATTCTCAACCTATTGGGTATTAATTTTATGGCTGATAGAGATAAGATGCTCTTGTTCATGTATCCATTAAATAAAAAGATTTTTCTAACATATATCTTTAGAGCATATTTTAAATATATATTTTTTTTTTTTGGTTGTACACAAAGTCGGAAATTATGTTTTTGATTTTACAATTAAAAATTCTGTATTTACAATTTTTAATACATTATAACAAATAAAATATGTTTAAAATATGCTTTAAAGAATATACTAGTATATGTCATATATATATAAGACTATAAGCATGATAAGCGCAGGCCAATCGTTTTCATTTTTGGCTGTCTAGGCTCTATTATGAGATATCATTATCAGCCTATAGTTAAGCATGATTATGGCTTGTTCGATGATGACAATTAGAGTTTGTTAAATAGCTAGCGGACAAGGTCAAGGCACTTTATATGACCTATTTAGGACGTGATGATTTTGCAACGTTAGCATTCTAGGCTGTGATTATGTAAGGTTGATAGTGAAATTCCTTGCTTGTATTGGCTACTTTTCTAGAAATTATTCAATATTTTTCAAGCGTCATACCTAAGAATGGCGTGGACGAGTTTGATAAAAGTTTTGTTAAATTCTACCCTTCTTAATAAAAAAAAACTTCCTTCTACATTTTGTTCTAAACCCGTAACAGTTTGAAACACTCTACCCTGCTCCGATTTCACTTAAATTAATCGGTGTTTAAATTAAAATAGGTTCAACTCATATAAAATTTTAAAATAAAAATAAATCTTTAAAAATAAAAAAAAATAATGCAAATCATACTAACTCTAATATAATATAAAATTAAGAAAGAAATAGCCTACAATCTAATAATAAGAAATAACATTAGAATTTTAATATTTACTTCTATATTAAGGATATTTCTATGATTAAATGTAATATAATTATTTAAGTATTTCATAATATAATAGGAGACGGGTTTGGAGTGAGGTGACTTAAACCATCAAACGCACATTGGGTTTTGCTTTCTTTTTCATACTCCATCCCTAACCCGTTTATCATACTCCAAACTCTTCCAATTAGAGGGGGGTGAAGCGGGATTTAGGTTTTTAAGCTTCAATTGCCATCTCTAGCCATATCACCCTTACTACACTTTTCACAAATATAGCGACTCTCCTTTAGGTGGGTCCTAAGATTGATTAAGTGGATGTATTTGAACCCACCTACTAAGAGGGACCCATAATATTTGTGAGAGATGAAACAATGATAATGTGGCATTCTAAAAACATTGAACGATATTTTGCACTTTTCATATTTATGTAAGGTTGTTTAACAACCATAATAAATTCTTATTATTTTCTTAATGAAATTTTTTTGAGTCAATTATACTTTCCACATCTTGTAGTTTACACTTAACCTCACTTAAGTTTGTAAATTTTCAGTAGTGACAATCAATTTGCTATACTTACAATCAAGTTGTAATATATAATTTTTGTCAGTTGTCGTTTGCCTAACAGAAGAAAAAATACCTATGAGCTATTAAAGTGTGATTTTGTATAAAGTAGAGAGTACTAAGTGTAATAACCTTTGCTAATCAGTTATTAATTATATTTTTCCCTTAAAACAATCACAAGTAAAAAAATATAATCAATACAATTACCACCCCTACACTATATGCCTAATCCCACTTTAGTCCTTCATGGACGCTTTTTATTGATAAACAGTATCTAAACAAATGTTCACATTATAATTCGACTGTAAGTGATGGAGTTTGATTGTTACAACTAAAACATAAACTACTAGAGTAAGATTTAGTGTAAAGTTTGAAGGTGATAAGAAAAATTTGTGTAACATGTAAAGTACACCCAAGATCTGCATCTAAAAAAATTAATATTGCTAAAACCACTATCTTATATTGTGAGTCTGTGGCCGGTACTTTTCAAATAAGAAACCGTTCCAATTTACTCTTTTGGATCAGCTTTTTTATATGTTAGCTCCTTTTGGTTTTTTTTTTTTTTCCTAGCTTTTAGTTTTGATTTTTGGAAATAAAGTAAAAAGTTTGCAATAAAAGCCTAAAAAAGGGGGGGAAAGATCCAATAAACGAGAAATTATGGATCAGCTTCGATGACATTGAAGTTGCTAAACAACTTTAGTTATTCACCTTTAAAGGCATTTTTTCTTTTACTTTATCATATATTTTGAAATTAGTAACTTTGGTTTTCAAGTATATTAGCTGTCAACATTCATCAACAATGTGTTTACTCAGTCAAAGAAGTGGAAGGAAACAGTCAGGTAGGGTTTTCACTCAGGCGTTGCAATGCTTGGTCAAAAGGGGCACAACTTCCTATTTTGATGTGCACTTGCACTCCCCATTTGAAACAACATGCATATATCCAAGTGAAAATTTCGACTTCGCACAATTTTAAACATAATAATTTTATCATTAGTATGCCGCAGAAGCATTTTAAAATTATTGTAAGTCAATGTTCTGGGTACTTTGATTTAAAATAAAAATATTGCAAATAATTACATTACTTCGTAAAAAAAAATCCTATAAAAAAATGATGTTTAATGGTTTTAGGTTGGGCAATGAGGTAAATTCAAAACTGGTAATAGCATCTTTATAATTATGAGTCAATATTGTGAGTATTTTGATTTGAAATTCAAAAAAAAAAAAAACTACAAATAGCTACACCATTCCACATGAAAGCATTATGTAAAAAGAATTATGCTTGTACAGCTTTCCAAATTCAAAACAAAAAGATATTTCATGATTTTAAGCTGGATCTAGTAAATTCATCTTTTGGGCATCCAATAATCAAAGTTCCACCATTTGATCCATTGATCATCTTGGTTAGGAAGGTGCCAACGCACCTAGCATTTTTTTTTTTTTTTTAGATAAGTACCTAGCATTTATTTTGAAACTATTTTAAAGGGGTAGGGGAGGGGGAGGTTTAAGAAGATTTAAGTTCATATTTATCCATTTTAGCTAACTATAGGTATATATTGTATATTTCAATAATTTTTAAGGTGCTAACTAGCATAGCTAATAAATTTTTTTTTTTTTTTTGGTAATGAAAGTATGTACAACTTTCATAATTTTTGTGCAAAATTTTGTAACAAAATAATGTGGCACTAATAGTTTTATGAAATTAGAACAAATGAACAGGTGAAATTCTAATAAGCAGGAATGCCATATGCGATGATCTAAAGAAAAAAAAAATGTCTCTACTAACTTCTGAATTTTAGTTAACTATGATAAAATAAATGCATGTATTCTAATTTTATTTGCTTGTGATTTGTGACCTCACATGATCAAAATAACATGATATCATCATTGCATTGAGTATTTTTTCACTATGTCATTACCAATTGACTAAAAGAGAAAAATAAAATAAGTAATAATATACAAGTAAAAAAGTTATAGAAAAATTTTATGTATCATTGTAAAAAAAAGTTGTGCATTTAATATTATCTTATATATATGAGTGGTAAAAAATTAGGGATTATATTTTTTCTAAATATGTTTATGTAGAACAATTAGAAACACCAAATAAAGTTGTCGAATTCAATTTGTCCGTATTGTGGATAATTTTCTAGGATTGATTTTTTCTTATAAAAAAAACTCTCAATCTACTAATAAATTTCAAAATCATTCCTACTAGTGTCAACAATCAAATTAGGCAAATAAATTCATATTTTTCATAGGGGTAGTTGAATATGAATTTGGCATATCTTTCGTTATGCCCTGCAATACTCTCGTTTGAATCAACGTTTTATTCTACGTTTTTTATTTCTTTTGTAACTTTCGATCGTGATTTCGGTTATAAAGTCAGAATCCTCTCATAAAAAAAGGTACAAATTTAAATTTCAATCATAAACTAACTAAAAAGCCGACAAAAAAAACATAATTCAAACAACATTTATCGGCCAAGCACGAGTAGTACTAAGTTATGGACTACTGTCATTTAAATTTAAACTATATATGAGCCGAGTATTAAGTTGTTTAAACTCAATTTGTTTATGTTTCAAATTGATTTCTAACAAATTTTCAATCGAATCAAGTGCAATTGACTTAATTTTTTATATAATGAGTTTATCAAGTTGAGTTGAAATTAAGCTCATATAATTAATGAATTCTAAAAGGAATTTAAATTTAATTTATTTATATAACAATCCGATATCCAATCAGTTTTTAACGTCCGAATATAAGTCCAGAGCTCCATTTGCAACACTGAATGGTGGTCCAACTAGTTGAATCGTATTAAATTCTCATATTTAAAACGTAGCAGACCCTTTGATCAATTCAGGAAAGCATAACTTGCTGAAATTAATACAATCCAGAGTAGAGATCGTACCATACAGCAGGCGGTGAAGAAACGTCCACGTCAGCAGCCAACCTTTTTGAAGGTTAGAAAAAGCTTACACTGGGAACATTGGTTCCGGAGTCCCGACGCTTCAAACTTCGCAGGCCTTCGGCTTCAGAAGTGAAAGCACCGTTACTGTGCAATTAATAGTCATAATGCGCACGTGCTTATAAAAGAAAGTACAACTCTTTTAAATGCCAAAAATTAGTCTGTACGTAGCCTTATGTGTCCATATTTTTCTATTTATATGAGTAGAGTTTTTTATTTATTTTATTTTTATCTAACAAAGAGGCTCACCAATATGTAATAAGTGGTGGAGTAAGAATGTTGTAGTGTTCTAAAAGTATAAAATAATTTTTTTTAAATGCATCAACTCAAATAAAAATAAAAATAAAAAGAAAAAAAAATACTTTGATCTCTCGCACTAATCTTCCATAAAACTAGATGATTACAAAGGAATGCCTGATTTAGTTGAAATATTTCTCGGCATAGCATCAAAAAGTTTTGAAAAAAAAATTTGATGCCTACGATGCCAACGAAACTGACCTCAAAATCTTAGAAATTTTCGTAAAAATCTTTTAAACAAAAAAGATTTGTAACAATTAACCATATTTGAATTGATCATGGATAAAATATTTCGTTCAAATATCCAAAAAATTTTAGCAAAGGCAAAATAGTTTTAAAACAAAATAGTTAAACTCATAATTATTATGAATGTATTCATAAATTTTTCTTCTGCAAAGGTGAGGTACATTTGTGGGAGAGAGAGAGAATTAAAACTTTTTAAGATTTGAGTTTAATGGTTTTCCAATACAGTAAAAAAAACTTAATTTTGAAATTTACAAGTAAGTCAAAAATAAAAGTAAAAAAATATTTGTATTCATACAAGTTCACTAAAATAAATAAGGATTCATGTCTTTTGAAAATAATAATTACTTTTTTTTAAAATACATGAGAGGCCAAAGCCTTGGATAAATTGGGCTTGAATTCCGAACGATAAGTACGGTGGAAGCCTAACCATTTGCCAATTGCCAACCCTTTCCATGAGAGTAACTAAGCTAACGATTACCGCATCAATTAAGCTCCATTAATTAATGATGAGACTTAACTGATACGGTACACATGATGAGCGATTTACAGTCACGCCTGAAGGAAGAGGTGCTCTTCAAAGCGAGGAAATGAAGCAGCATCGGTCCGTGATGCAGCGCCAGTCACGTGAGTATCCACTCGCACATATGCACGAGTAATGCTTTCCTTTCAAGAGCAAGTCTAAAGTGAGGGCTGTCTCACTGTTTTATTGTGAGGCACATCTAATTATCATGCATGTGATCAAAACAATAAGTATTTTTTGTCAAACAGAATCAAAATTATGCTGAATTTGTACTTTGAATGGTGCACATGGTCAATTTAAAGGCTACTTCACTCTTGAAATTTTGGAGAGAAAAAAAAAAAAAAAAAGCTCTTCAGAGTGTCCAAACTTTTAACTGGCTATTTCTTCTAGCTGGTACTGGACAACTGTTTTCATGAATTAAATAAATTTCATATCTCGCATAAATGATAATTGGTCACAAGCGTATTGAAAGAGATCAAACTTGAGATCTCATACTTAGAACGAGAACCAATCGATCGCTAAGCTAATACACCATTCAAGAGTGTTAAATATGAACAAAATACGTAAAATGGGATATATAAAAGCATTTATCATTTTCTAATTTTTTTGATTAGTTATAAGGAATTTTTAGCGTATTGGTTTCCATTCTAATTTATACTATTATAAATAGAAACGTTATGGGGTCTTTGAAGTCAAAACTTTCTTTATATTTTTCTTGAATTTTTAAAATTTCAAATTTCAAATAATGAGACATCACATTCTGTGTAACAATTTGATTGGTTAATTTTTATTACAAATTAATCTTGTTGCTCAAATTTTTTTACCACAATATAAAGTTTAAAAAACTTATGATTTCAATATCAAATATTATTGCTCAAACTTTAAAATATTTATCACTACTATATACATTTGAAATTTAGTTGATAGGCCAATTGAAATTTAGAATAACTAATAATTACACTAATTTGAAATATCTTATCACTAGAATTGATTGCTAAATTTAAATTTAAAACAACTAACTGTTATACTAATTTAAATATCTTATCACTATAATATCAAAAATTGTTGGTTAATTAGGACTCATTATAGTTACCTACACTAATGGAATTTTTGGAGCTCAATGCTTTGTTTTTATAAATATCATATCTCAGGCCAACGATATAGTTTTCAAAATTTAAACACATTTGATCCAGAACTTGAAAATAATTGTGTAATAATTTATTCACAATATCGTTAAACTTTTTTCTTATGTTATATTCTTATAAAATGTCACAATATTAATGGGCCAACCCTAACATTATGAAGCATCTAAATAGATTAAATAGGAATTTAGCTCATAATAATAGATAGATATAGAGCTCAAATTTTAAACACTCCTTATCTAAAACTTGAAGATAATTAATTAGAATATTTTTATTTTCCTCCTTTTTCGGTATTAGAAAATATCCACCGCCAGTTTATATATAAGTATATATTCCTCATGAGAAGTGAGTTGCATGATGATCATTGCATGACCACTATCATTTTTTTGTGAGTACTTTCTTTTGCATTGATTCACTCAATGTTTTGGAAGTAATATATAATTGCCAAGTGTTATTTGTTATTTTATTTTTGTTGATTTGTCTAATCTACACGTGAAACCAAATTCTCTCTCCATGATCAAATTGTTGTAAGTTGATAATGGTTTAAAGAATGATTTACTGTTGGGTTGTGGGAGGATAAATTAAGACCAGTACATTCCAAGCTAGCTGATCTGTCCTTCTTTGACATGATAAGCATGGTAGAAATCTCAAGCTTTGGTGCTTTTGGTTTTGGGTTGCGCCTACCAATTTATCTAGTTGCACTATTGTATTACTGTTTCCTCTTTTTCCTTTTTTGCTTATTTTATTTTATTTTTTTATGTTGCTTGGCATCTTATTGTATTATCCAATAGAAATTGCATACGATAAAATATTATTTTCTCTTGACCTTCTCCCATGGGTTATTGTATTATTCAATAGAAATTATATGTACTCGATAGGAAATTTTCATTTATCGAAAGTAATGGGGTAATTTTTTTGAGGGGCGGGTGTCTCCTTCAACTTAAACCATTATATGTTGATTTTTAGCTTGTGGACTCTTTTTTTTTTTATTTTATTTAAAGATTTAAGCTTGTGGACTTTAAGACATAGATCGTTCAATTAACATTTTGTGTATCCAAAATTTTACCACTCCAACAATACATTGATCACTTAGTCATTTAGCGATATATATAGCAAATGTAAGTTAGGTAAGTATAATTACTATAAAATTATATAGCTCTCTCAAATTTGTAAATTTTTAGCTCCAAACTTGATTTAAAAAGCATAACGTTGGAATCTAAATCTCTAAGTATTATCTTGATGCAAGATTGGTACTCATTGCAATTTACTAATTCTTCAAATGTAGTATGATATTTATTTTTATTATTTATCATTTGAAGATATTATTAATAGGTTGCAAATATATTTGGTTGTAGTATAATACAATAGTTGAGGTACATGTGACAATATTTAATTTTTTATAATAATAAACTTATAAAAAAATTATATTTGTATTTCTTTCGCGCATAGCACGGGCTTAATATTAATATTTTAAATCATCATGCATGTTCGTTTCATGGGATAAGTGGGTGAAATGTAATAAAGAAAAATCTTTGGGATCCATACTAACCCATGTTTGTATTACTCACTTAGAACTTTAACAAAACTCCCAAAATCAATCTCACTTTTGTTTAAGATGTGAAATTTTAAAAAGTATTAGAAGCATTTCTCCCAATCTATTGAACTTAAAAAAAAATTAAAAATAATGTGGGTACGCTTACATTATGTTTGGATTTTAGATTTGTCAAGAAAAAGAAAAAATAACAGTGAAATGTACGAGTATATACATAATCACTTTTAGAGATAATGAAACAAAATTATAACTTTTTCTTAGTAATACATAATCACTTTTTTTTTTCATTTTCCTAACCTAACAAAAAAAAGTTTAAACCTCATTTAGTAGATGGTTAAAAAAAATAATTTTCAAGCAAAAAAGATGAGAATTTTTTAAAATATATTTGCTTTTATATCATTTTAATTTTAGTGTGGAAACAATTCTCGTAGATTTAGAGAAAAATAATTTGTTCCTTAAAACTTGAAAGTATTTCAAAAACAATTATTATAACCAGTTCATGGAATACAGTCTTATGAATCCAAGCGCCAAAAAACTTTCATTTGATTTTCTTTTCCTATATTTTCCTTTTTGTTTTTCTCTCAAAATATTTCAACTCCCATTCCAAATCTCTTCTATTCATAAATTTTTTTGTTTATTTTGAGAGAGAAAGAGAGAGAGAGAGAGAGAGAGAGTATCGAGAGAGATATGCACGTGTATAGCTTTTTATGCTTAGCTGGAAATACCGGAACACAGCTGGCGAGTGGGTCTGTTCGGTTGGATACGCAGCTGCACCGTCGCCGTTCTTCGTCCTGTCCCCAGTATAAAAGTAAGAGCCCGTCCCCCACACTTTTTATTATTACTTTTTTATACAACAACAATACAGAACCAACGAAAAGCACAACCCAAATTTTAATGCCCTCTTTGACCTTTTCTTTTGACCAATACCTGACGGGTCCCCACACTCATTTCTAATGGAATTCATCAAAACAATCAATGTGTTTTGTTCCTACTTTGCAGTGGGAGAGCCTTGATCTATGGACACTGTTTCATTTTACTAGGATGCCCTTGGCCATTACTATTGTATGGTCCCAAAATCCTTCTCCTTCTCTTTTTATAGTTTATTATTTTTAGTTTTATTTTATGCTTGTATGAATTAATAGAAGATTTTATGTATTGTTGAGATTTCTAAGAACTAAGAAGTCAAAGCAAATGAGGAAAGAAAAAAAATTCCAAGATCTCACTTGAAATTTTTTTAGTGGAGTTCCAAATGTAAATTTTGCACCACTTTATTTCTTCAAAAGAGCCACATAGTAACACATTTTAAATGATATGTTTAATTGAAATAGATACCATCATGGAGAGTTCACATAGAAAAGGATCTTCTTTTTTCTTTTTTTCTTTTTCCTTTTGTCAAGTTTAGTAATCAAACTATAAAATGCATTAAGCAATTATTACGTTGATAGTCCTATGGTTTAGGGGTATCCAGTTAACTAGTGTAGTACCTCGGGTGCTGAGATCTTGTATTTGACTATCTCTAGTGATTTATGTGTGATTATTGAGTTTATAGTAAAATTATAATTGTTTGACTTTCTCAAAAAAATATGTGTCAATCTAATATGTTTTTTATGAGGTAATTTTTTCCTATCAATTGACCGAAAAAATCCCTTAGTGCATTGAAGAATAATTAACATGATGTATGGTTGCATTGTGGAAATTTAAGAATTTGGAAAGATAAATATACATAACATTGGTTTCATTTTCCATTGTTTATAAGACGCACTTAGTTCCTGCATGTTTGGCTTCTTTTGGGTATGGAACTATTTAGCTAAGATAGGCTAGGAGTTGTTTTGTCATTTTATTTATTTTAGCTTTTGCTTTTAAAGGTCTTGTGTTGTTACCTAAATTGTTTTTATTTACCTAAAAAATAAAAAAAAGATTGGTAACTTCAAAATTGATAATAATAATTTTTATTAAAAATATTACTGTAGAATATTCATGAAAGGACAATCTCTCTATCAATACAAACATTGTTGCATTGGCAGGGTTTTTAAGCAACCATTGTGATAGTAAACAATATTAGCCTTTGGTAATATTTTTCAGCTGCTAATTAGTGCTTACAAAGCGTAACCCTAAACGTTGTATTTACTTTGTCATAGTTGGTAAACAATTGCATAATACATGTGCAGTATACGTGCAAATTTAGAAATGAAAAGAACTTAAATTTAATATATTTGAAATGTAACAAAGTAAAATTCGTACGTGCTTCTAATTTAACTTGTATAATATATGTACTAAATGTTTAATGCAATGTACATAACAAAAGAAAATAAAATATGTACCTTTCATTACATAGCTGTAAAAACTTCCAAAATTTTACCCATAGCTTGTATCATTCCTACCATCAACATTTATATTCAAATTCTTATTGTACATTGTATTGTTTTCCAATAAGAATTGCATTGTGTTCTAATATATTTATATATCATATTTTTCGCCTTCAAAATGAAAATTTATTTAGTCTTTCTTGGATAATAATGTGTCTTTCCTCTTACTCATGCAATACAAAAAGTCTCCTATTAAGTGGCTCTGAATACACCAACAATCCACTACATTATGAAAAAGAAAACGGTCACATGATTTTTCACGAAGACTAAATAATTCCTCCTTCAAATCCACACAAGAAAAGCTTTCAAAGACCGATTTTATTTTATACATATCAACTCACAAATAATCTATGCACATGATAGAATAGAAGTCAATTCACACATTAATATATTATAAATCTCCTTATGGGGTCATAAATTATTCAATTCATTGAGCATGAATGGGTCTATCATATTCCTTTCCCTATTGGAAAGGTCCCAATCAATGAGTCAATTAACCAACTATACCTTTCAAACAGGGGAGCCAAACATGTCCCAAAAGTCAATGGCAAATTGGTAATATCACTCTCTCCCAGTGTCAATCGTACCCAAACCTACAAAGCAGTCCATGTGGACCCTCAAGTGGACACAAAATCAAATTTCCATCAACTCCATTTCATTGAAACGGTAAAAAAATCAACAGCTGAAGGTAACAAATCTGGTATTTCCACATAAGCTCAAGGGCAAATCTGTCTTTCGACCCTCAGTATAAATACCCAGCAGTTTGCTTGCCAACACTGCTTAATGCGAAGACCGCCTCCCAACACAGCTCTCTCTTAAACTTTTCTTCGAGCAAATCGTTTTCATCTCCGGTCCGGCGAGTTCTTGCCGGGATATCGTCGGAGAAGTGTTCACGTTAACCGCTATCGAATTACCAAAGTTTTTGAAGTAGAAAACGCTGTCGCTGCGATGGCGTGAGTGGTTGATTGAGGATAGATTTGGTGGTGGTGGTGAGAGATGGGGAAGGTGGGGTTGGGGCTGGCGGTGGGGTGGGCGGTAGCGACGTGCGCGATCGCGGCGGTGATGGTGGGGAAACGGTTGAGTAGCAGGCGGAAGTGGACGAGGGTGGTTGCGGTGGTGGAGGAGTTGGAGGAGGCGTGCTCGACGCCGGTGGGGCGGCTGAGGCAGGTGGTTGATGCTATGGCTGTGGAGATGCACGCGGGTTTGGCCTCTGAAGGTGGTAGTAAGCTCAAGATGCTCCTTACCTTCGTCGACAGACTTCCCAATGGGTATAGCTATACAACATTCTATATCTATACATATCTTAGGTTTTCTTTTGTTATGTGTGTTCATTTGGTGGTATGCGTTTTGGTCCGAGAATATGAGTGAATGATTGAATTCTCTTTCTCTACAGTTCTCTTCCAGGAGTCTTGCATGGGTATCAATTGGTCAGCTTTTTTGTTTCTGTTGTGTCGATTTGAAATTTTGTGCACATTTCTGGTTAAATCTTGTTTTGAGCTGTTCTCTGATTTTTATTGCTATTGAATTGTAAAATTTGATATTCTCTTGTGAGTTCTCTCTTTCTTTATCACATTCTTTATATATTTTAGCAATTTGAAATTTTGTGCCTATTTGAGTCCGATTCTTGCTTTGGCTGGTGTTTGATTTCTGTTTCAAACTTGACATTCACATTTGGGGTTCTCCCTTTTTGTTTCCTCATCTTTCTGGGTTATCTCAGTTTGATAGCTTGTGCTTTGTTATTGTTTTGGATTCTTTTTCGCTTGTTGCTACTGTTTCAGTGGCAGAATTGTTATTATATCATGGTTTCTTCTTTTTGATGATTTTTTTATTTAGGATATTTAAAGTTTTATACAGTTATTATTATAACCTGTTGTTTTGACATTCTGCATTGTAATGAAGAAATCTTTTGGCAGCTTTATTGGAGAATTTTTGGATGTGAAACTTTAAGCATCTGGCAAATAGAATTTTAGCGGTTCTTTTTTCCATTCCCTTCTATTCTCATTTGAATATTATATATTTGGGAATACTTGGCCTTGGGCTCCACAAGCGGGATCAGCTGGTGGTCTTTTGATAGGTTTGGCTTTTTGAATAATTACCAACTACTACTTGAATAGTATCTGGAAAGATCTTCCCTTCAGCTGTTAAATTTCAATTTGGACTTGTTTTGATGGAAAATCATTGGATACCCATACATGATTGGGTTTTTTTTTTCCGTATAAATATCCTGGTCTATTTATGTTTTGTAGCATTTTCATGTATATACATAATTTGATTACGTAATGTTTGAAAATATAATGGAGATCTGCGCTCTGCAATTTTCACTGTGGTCTGCCTGTTACTAATCAGTGTGGACTTGATTGCTTCAAGAACTGCAGAAGGGCAGTTGTCACATACAGGATTATAATTTCGACCATTGCAGGAAATAAATGGTTCTAGGGGATCATCATCCAGTTCATATGTTTGAGAGACTGTTTCGTCAGCGTTCACGTAAATTGCTTTTTGTCTTAATTCTTGCCCTGGTTGTAAAAAAGATGATATTAATTAGAATTTCTAGTTTATCCAATTCTCACACTTTTTTTCTTCTTTCTTTTTGTTGGTTCTTACACTTGATTATTCCTTGAATTCCTTCAGGAGTGACAAGGGCACCTATTATGCGCTAGATGTTGGAGGTACACATTTCAGGGTCTTTCGGGTTCAGCTAGGGGGTGATAGGTCTAATATTCTTGGATATGATGTGGAACGGAAACTTATTCCTCAATATCTAAAGACCAGCACAACCGAGGTGGTCGAGTTTGTACCATATATGTTCTACTACTTCTGAGCATGATTTTGCAATTTCTTATCTCAGGATATTGTTGAAATTGGCATGCTATTTTGCTGGCAGGAATTCTTTGATTTTATTGCTTCATCGCTAAAAGCGTTCGTAGAAAAGGAAGGAGTTTCTGAACCATCAGCAGTTAAAAGAAGGGAACTCGGATTTACATTCTCGTTCCCTGTGAAACAATTGTCTGTCTCGTCAGGCATTCTAATCAAATGGATGAAAGGTTTTGCCATTGAAGACATGGTTAGTTGGATAATGATCCAATAAGATGTACCTCTGGATGCTCCAAATCATTTTGAACTATTTGATAGGCCGCAATATAGTTAGGAAACATTCCTTGTTGACAAAAAGTTGGAATCTATGTCTCCCCTTCAATGACATTGGTTCTAGGGCAGCACTTAAATCATTTGAGCTCAACTGGTTGGACTGGGTTGTGGCTAGCTGAGTACAATATAACCTCACTTTTGCATAACTCAGTTCAAATTATAGTCTTACTAATTACAGAAAATACCTTTGTACTGGAGGAGGTATACAGTAATTCTATGAAAGTGTGCATCCGGAATTGGTTTAGTGATTTATTCAAGTGACTAATGGAAGTGCAGATTTGTTGGTGTGAAACTTATATGGTACAAAAATTGTTTTCTTGTCAGGTTGGAAGGGATGTTTCTGAGTGCTTAGAACAAGCAATGTCTAAAAGAGGCCTAAATATGCGGGTAGCAGTTCTTGTAAGCACTTTCAGTTCCTTTTAAAGTAATTTTTTTGTGACCATATATGTATGTACGCATATTTATGTGTGTCTACTAGAGGTTGGTTATGCACATTCCTGTTTGTTGTTCATTATGTCGCTTGATACTTGGGTAGATTGTGGAATTGATACTATTTTAAATGGTACATATGTAGTGCTTGCTTCATTCCCCGTCCTGCCATCCTTTCCTCATCCTGTGCTAATTTGAGCCTCCGTTTGTTTTTTTGGGAGTTTGGTAATGTTCTTAAATTATATTGTTCTTGATAACACTTTAGAAAACACTCTGAGTAATGAAGTGACATAACAATGAATAAGAGTCACTTGGGAAAAGGATAATGCAAATGAAGATACCAGCGAAAGAAAATATAATCTCAGGATCTTCAAAATGTAGGATATCAGCTTTGCATTATTTAATTATGGCCATGATCTTCTGTTACGTATTTTTCCTTACACATGCACAAGAATTCATTGGCAGGGACCAGGATTGCAGTGTCAGCCTTATAATGCTCAACAAAGTTGTGTTATTTGAATCCATACAGGTCTCAAGAGCTACCAATTCAACCAGTTTGTATCAATGTGTGGCTTGGCAATATTGGTATATGAAATATCATGGTTTCTAGCTGTGCCCTTCCGATCGCAGTCTCACTGCAATTATGTAATACATGAACTCAATGCTATGTAATAGTAGTTGTTACTAGACCACCTTATTCCATGATCCATGGCATCAACTGAATGTTTAAGGAATCTCCTTTGCTAATTATGTAATATATCTTATTATGTATTCAGTGCTATGTAATGGGGGCGGTCTTGCTGTTGTAACCATAATCTATGTTACCATAGACTCTTCTAAACTGTATGAAGTACCATAATCTATGTAATTGCTGTTGTAACCATAGACTCTTCTAAACTGTATGAAGTACCTATTTTAGACCCTCGACACTTGGTCTCCGACACTTGGGTAAGGGTATGGGTATAGATAAGTGTTGGACATTCACTTAACAATAATGTTTAGTAATTCGAGTTTACCATTTAAATATGCATAAAACTCTCATATTATGCATAAAATACTCTATAGCACCTTGTGAATACTATTTTATCCTACAAAGTAAGAGAATTATACCAAGGAATATGAATATTTTTCCGTGTCCCTGGACATGGAAATTAGATGAATTCGACACTTAGACAAGAGAATTATACTAAGGACTATGAATATTTTGCCGTGTCCCTAGACATGAGAAGTAGATGAATCTGACACTTGGACACATACTCATACCCGACACTCGTATGGACACATACCCACATTTGATACACATATCTGAGTCAAGTTAACATAGACCATAATCTCATATTGTTTTTAGAACAACAATTTTTAGAATGAAATGGGGATGAGCTTGAGCTTGTTGTTGAACTTGTGGTTTAAATAAGGTTAGTCAGTTTTTCATTCTTTCCTTCGACTTTGTTTCAGTTATGCCTTGTTCTTAACTCATTCAGTGCAAGTTTGTCTTGTCTCTATTTGTGTATAAATGGGTACCTGCAAGGTCCCAATAATAGTCAGCCATATAGATATAATCATGCCTACATGCTTAGACATGTATTCATGTGTGTGTTGGTTACTTGTCTTTATGTATAACTGTAACTATGTGTATAACTAATATACTAGGAATTTATGGGTCTAATTCTCTCTTTTCTGAGCAGGTAAATGATGCTGTGGGAACATTAACACTTGGACATTATCAAGATGAAGACACAGTTGCTGCAGTGATAATTGGGACTGGTACTAATGCCTGCTATTGGGAGCGGGCAGATGCTATTATTAAATGTCAAGGCTTGCTTACTACAGGAGGCATGGTATCCTTTCTTAGGTTCTCAAGTGACATCATATGTGGCTAAATTTGGGGAAAAGATAGCTGCTTTTACTTATGCTCTTATATTTTATTAATTAGGTGATTAACATGGAATGGGGAAATTTCTGGTCAGCTCACTTGCCAAGAACGTCTTATGATATTGATTTAGATGCTGATAGCCCGAACCCAAATGATCAAGTAAGGTTCACATGCTGTCAAATTCTTCCCCTTTCCTCCAATAATCTTGTGAATAATGCAACGGTATGGATCTTGTTGTAGGGTTTTGAGAAAATGATATCGGGAATGTATCTGGGTGACATTGTAAGAAGAGTGATTCTCAGGATGTCGCAGGAGTCAGATATTTTACCTGCATCTTCTAGACTCTCAGTGCCTTTTGTTTTAAGGTATATTCTCTTTTTCTTTTAAATCTATCTCTCTCTCTCTCTCTCTCTCAAATCCTTTCATAATTTCCCTGCTTCAAGATGCTCTGCTACTTCTCTTTGTTTTAATTATAATCAACTAGTCATCCTCTGTTGCTGTTTTAAAGGCGTATAACATGCAATCTTATACTTGTATATTAAAGACTCCCACCCATACATAATTTGATATAAGTTGTGCTGACGCTTCTAAGAACGTGCCATGTCGTATCAGACACTACACTCATCAGATAGTACTCGACATGTGCGAACACTCGTCCAAACGTGTCTTTTTACATTTTTTTTTTGGTTTTTTTAGAATTGGACACACTTCGGCTACTTGGGAGACACGTATCTATCACTTGGACACCCTTGTCTATCATGTGGACACATAGGAAACATTTTACAAGTTTGAAGAAAATAATTAGGAATTCAATTGCAAAATTAAAGTAATGTAAATTTATATATAATTTGACGTTTAAGATGTGGAATTCATAGTTTCTAATATTACTTAGTGTTATTTTGCAATGTTTTATTATCTTTGAGTAAATAACTTTTACATTTGAAATATAAAATGGATATATTTGCCTTGTCTCTGCCATGTCTTGTGCTATGTTTTTTGAAAATCTCCGTGGCATGTGCGTGTTGCGTATCCGTATCTATGCTTCTTAGTTGATATTTGAGAGAGTTATTTATGCTACATACAATTACGATTGCTCTATATAAAGTTGTGTCTTGTTTTTTCTGGGCTTCTAAACTTCCAGTTATGTTTTGTCCTCTTCATAGTGCTCAATTGTCTCTCTATTTCTAGGCTTCTAACAGACATTATGTTTTCTCATTTGGCCTTCTGTCAGTCTTGTGGACAATTTTCTTTTATTGGTTATGGCCGCAGTACTACTAGGTCACCTAATGACACATAGGTTACGTAATGACACATCTGGTAGTATAACTTTTCCTTGATTGAAAGCCATTGAATAGGTCATAGAAGATTTTCAGTATCCAAAAATTGTGACATTTGGAAAATTGCTAGGCACTACGGAAATCCAAGAAAAGGGAAAAAAAAAGGGGGGGGGGGGGGGGGGGGGGGGGGGGGGGGGGGGGGGGAACACTGGACCTCACTGCTGAGGTCCTGAGGATTTATGAGAAGTGTGAGCAGGGTTAAGTAGTAAGTTTCATAAGAAACTCTAGTTAAAATGGGAACAGAAAAGAAATGTTTTGACTTTGCGAATGCTCTCGAGTTCGAGTCCCAAGGTGGGTGGCCAAGCACAACCAGGTTTATCTCCGGATTACCTTCAAATTGTGGGACCTAGGGCAACAAGCCAACCACTGCTAAGCACCTAATGCTCTTCATGAGTTGGCTCGCCCTCCTATGTCCCATCACCTATATAAAGGGGACATCGCCACCTTGAAGGACTTGGAACCTACAAGCTACAGTACTCTCTCAGTTCACTACTCTCTCTCTCGTAGGCTGTCACTACTCTCTCCCTTCCATTGTCTGATTGGCTCGGTATTGTTGAATGATTGCCATAACTTCCCATAGGGCATCCATCAGTCTGCTTGGTCCAGGCCTTCCACAAATAGAAAAAACATAGGGTTTTTTTTTCTTTTTTGTGGGGGGGGGGGGGGGGGGGGGGGGAGATCTTCAGCTGTAAATTTGTATGAGATACACCTTGATATACAGCCAGGCTGTCAACTTCTTGTGCATGAACGTAATGCCCTACCATTTTAGTGAGAATGTTTAGGTTAGACATAAATAGTTCCATTCCATCCACTCAATATTAAATAATAGGGTGGCCCTATTGTTAGGGTAGTCTTGGATTTAGCCAAAGCAATTTTTTTGTGAATTAACAAAATTGCTTATTATTAAGAGTGCCTAATAAGTCATAGAAGGGCATATTTTTGTCAATTGACAGGAAATTACCTTGGCAATAGGGCTATCGTAAATAATACCTTTAAGAAATCTTACATCCTGTGTTTTTTTTTTATCTTGTGAGTTTTCACTGGTTTTCTTGGGGGAATTGGGCTTTTGTTGCCTGTAACCAAGGATCAAAATTTCGTTTTGATATGATGTTTTGATTAGCACGGAAACAGAAACTTGTATAGTATAGGGCTCTTTACTATACTAGAAGTGCAAATATTTTAGAAATGCAAATATTAATATAATAAAATACTATCTTTTGTATTTTTCATAATAAGAATTATACAACATTTATGGAAAGTTCCAAATTTGTATTGACACAAATTATTTCGGTATATAGTGTCGTCTTTTGGTGTAGTTTTTTATGTTTCGGTGTGTTTTGATGGAAACAATAGAGTTTCGTTATTCGACTAGTGTTTCGTTTTAATATGTTAGGAAACAAAAACATTTCGGCTGTTTTGATGGAAACAAATGAAAATTTTATTCCTTGCCTATAATCTTGTATATGTAGCGTAGGGGTCTTCACTCGTCAGTTGTAAAGGTATACATAGCTGGATATAGATAAAAACAGCTATACTCTCACATTCGGCAGCTGCAATATTCAGCCAAAATATTCAAGCCCCTTGTCAATTGAGTTTTTATTTGAATCCAATTGCGATCATTACCTACAAGGCATGAGTAGTTACAACTAGCTATGTTTTTTCTGCGATGCGTATCATACATTGCAACTTTCTGGTTGCATCTATAGTACTAACTTTATACTCACCGATCTCTGAAAATAATTTCAGTACACCAATGATGGCTGCTATGCATGAGAATGATACCCCTGACTTGAGGGAAGTAGCCAGAATATTGAATGAAGTTCTGGAGGTAGATCAATTCACATCACTTATTTTTAACTCGGCTGCCCCAATCCATTAAGTTAAACGTGTATCTTATATTTTCTGTTTGTGCTTTTTACCCTGTTCAATTTCAGATCCCCAATGTCCCTCTGAAAGTTCGGAAGCTTATTGTAAAGGTATGCGACATAGTGACCCGTAGGGCTGCCCGGTTGGCAGCTGCTGGCATTGTGGGGATCTTGAAGAAGATTGGTCGAGATGGGAGTGGTGGCATTACGAGTGTAAGAACTAAAAGTGGAAGCCATGGTAAGACAAGAAGAACGGTTGTGGCAATCGAGGGAGGTTTGTATACTAGTTATTCCAGGTTCAGGGAATACTTAAACGAAGCCATGGCTGAAATCTTAGGGGAAGAAGTATCCCGGTATGTCTTTCTTAAGGTTACAGAAGATGGATCAGGCATCGGAGCAGCTCTCCTGGCTGCCTTATATCCATCTCCCAGTGTGGATAGTGTACAGTTGCTATAGATACATACGTATATATATAGCTCCTGTAAATCGTAGTATTCATTTTCAATTTTTCTGTTAGCTATATATATAAGAAAGGAAAAGTTGTGTAAATGGGTCCATGTATAAGGTTGCTCTTTCTTGTTAACAAATTTCCTATTTTATTTTAGAAGGTTTAATTCATTTATGTAAATATTATATTTTATCGCAATGTTGAATAGCTTCTGAATCCCAAATTTGGAACTCTCACTCAGCCTACCATGATTCATTCCATACATGTAAGAACTCTTAGAGCTCATGCTACCAACACTGGGAGAACATTTTAGAAAATATTCGCATGGTGCATTGGCTGCTCCAATTTGAGCCCATCAATGCCATGCCTTGAACAACCTTTCTTTATTCGAAGTGGTCAATTTATAAGTTCGCTTAATTAAGTAATTTTTCATGGCTTTTTATTAAATTTTTTTAGTAGAAAAGGCAAAAGCATAAATTAAAAGTTCACAAAAAGGTTAAATTTTTGAATATTACGTTAATAAAAACTAGCAAAAAGGAAAAAAATTAATTAAATTAGCTTATCGAGACAAGGTCAATGGAGTGGTTGAGGAAAAATGTTTTATACGAGAAAGACAAATTGATTTTACGTTGACTCTAATGTGGTCCATTATAAAGTTACTCCCATCTTCGCAACTTAATGTTTAAAAATTTATTTAAAATTTTTCTTCTTATTGTTGATGTTTATTTTCCTTACCTAGGAACCAAAGGGAAAAGGAAGACAAATAAGTAACAATAAGAATAACAATGATGCATAGTAGACAAGAAAAGAGGTAGATATTGATGTCCACGAAGCGAAAAATTGTTCAATGCTCATTAGCGCCATATTATTTTTGCTCCTCTTTCAATGTAATGAATCCCTTACTAAGTGAATCCTGAATGCATCTAACAGACCTACCTAAGAGAAGGAGTAAGAGTAACCTAGTGTTTCAAGAACATTGAATAATTATTTTTACGAAGCATCACTTTTACATCTACATGTAGCTTTTAACCATTAGTTGGCATCGTATTTGGACTAAAATATTCTTTCATCTTCAACCATTAATTTATTCCTGTGTATGATTTCTTTTAGGATAAAGCTTCAATCTTTTTTCCCCCTTAGCCCTACAATCTGGACGAACAGCAGTTAAGATAAAGCTTGAATCTAAACAACGGTAATTTGCTATTTATCATAGCACTGATACATAACTTGCCTCAAATATAAGAGTGCAAAAAAGAATCGAAAGACATGAAAATCGAACCAATTCAGTCTTCATGAGTTGGTTTGATTCGGGATGTTAGGAGTTAAATAGCTAAATCAATAAATTCTTTTGGTTATTGAGATGCAAACTGACCCAAGATCAAATCTATATATGTTACAAGACTCTAAATGCATATTATATATATCTTTAAATTAATATTTGTTGTACTTAGATGTTATTGCTTTTGTCTTGTATGTTATTTTTTGAGAAATTGAGGATACAAATTTGATTCTATTTTAAAAATCTTAAGTGAATAAATCAAACTGTATACAAAATAAGGGTTCGGCCTGAACGGATAGAACTACAACAACGCGAACCAACCTGAGTTGGTTCTGTACAAAAGAAAAGAAGAACATAGAGAGCCCACCTTGAGCTTGATCGGGTTGTATTGATCTCTCTAACCTTTGGGCTTCAGTTGGGTTCGATTCCGCATAACCCGACCCATTTTGCAGTCTTGTAGCTCTCTCTCTCTCCACTCACTCGCAGCATAAACTAATTTAGCCGTAGCAATCTCAGTCCTCCCTCTTAGGGATGTAAATTTGGCCTGAGCCCAACTTGGGCCTAGCCCGGCTCAAGCCTGACCCCCCTATGAGCAGCGGACTTTTGGACGAGCCTAGGGTCTGGCTTTTTGGGCAGGCCATGCTCAGGCTACTAAGGTAAGGCTCAAGCCTAACCCCTATGGACGGGTCTTGGGCCTTATCCTTGGTAGCCCGAGCCCGGCCCCGCTCAAAAGCTCGCCCAAATTATAAATTTATAAGTGATAGTATATTTTTATATAATTAATAGTTTATATAGATTTACATTAATAGTATATTTTTATATAGTTTATAATTAAAAGTTTTTAAGTAATAGTTTATATAGATTTCCAAAATATTTTACCTCTCTACTTTCAAGCACACTGCAAGAATTGCAAAAAGAAAATAGATGAATAAACATAAATAATGTTAACCGACAATCCACTCAGTGCTTTTTTTTCTTTCTAACCCATCTGAGTGAGACTATAATTGATTTTAATTGATTTCCCCTTCCAAACCCAAACACCGCCACCCCACCCGGGCGCTCCTCTTCCTTCTATATTGTTAATGGGGCTATGTCTGTTCATTGCTCGAGAAAATTTAAAGAATGGGGAATTGTTTTTTTTGTCCCAATGTCTTATACAAGCAAATCTGCTATGAAAATTAGAAAAGAAGAGAAACAAAAAGAATTAAAAAAAAAAGAAAAATGAAAGCATCCAATTTGGTAGCCTTTTGTATGCTTGAGGCACATATTTAAAGCTATCTTTATGTGACTAGAATTCTTCTTGGTATGTATTCCAAATAATTCCCTTCACTTGGTTATATCACGTCCACCCATCAAAGGCTTTCAAATCTAGACACGCATCTTACTGGAATCTAAATCCCATCTTTGTTCCTCAAAATATCAATTCTAAATTTGATTATCTCAAATCTATCATGCCAAAATGCAGCCTTGAACTGGGATTAGTTGTTTAGAAGGGATGAAATTCTTAATATCCCCTCTGTGGCAATAACTTTATAGAATATTTCTGAATAAGCCAGTTTGTTTTCAGGGAGAAAATTGACATGGCTTCTGAAAAAGGGGGATGCCCAGGAAGTCTTCTCACCTTGTTACAGTATGGTTTATAAGAATATATGAGCTATTTCAGTTTTAGTTACTTTCTGGATAGATTAAGTGTGATGGAGGAGGTTTTAACATGATGTGCTGCTGACGACTTAAACCTTAATGTAACTTACTTAGGAAAACATAGTCAAAACCTAACTAAAATTTGCAAATTTCACCCAAAAGGTGCACTAAATTAGAGTATACACGTCACATTCCCATTCAAAGGGAGTTGCTAAGACAATTGAAGAAGCAAAATTATATTTCTGTTTAATCTGGATGTATAAGCATATAGGCATTACATTTTCGTATGTTTGTATGTATTTATTACGAATATATATGTATGTGAATGTGATGTATACAACGCAAGAATATTCTTGAGTGGCATGAATTATCAAATAATTGAACCCAATTTAAGATGAGTTTTTCAAATCCCAGCTTGACTACAATACTTTAAGCCAATATCACTACTCCTGCTAGGTCAGAGCGAGGTTGAGATGTTTGATTGCAGGGTTAACATATGCATTGCCATCCTGAGTTTTTCTGCTGAGAAAAATGATCCCAAATTTATCTTGGTAAAATATAAACAGACAAGAAGTGGAAAGATCTAATTTATGAATATATGTTTGCTAAAATAGGGACAGAGTTTTGCATATGTATGAGTTCATCTAAGTTAAGTCGCTTACATGTTGCAACACAATGGCTATGCCAGTGAAAATTACTAGTGGTCTCTCCTTTTGGGATTAGAACTTCTGCCTTTGGGCTTACTACTGACTTTCTGTCCCATGTACACCATGCTTTCATAATGTTACGTGCATAACCTTCCAATCACACTTGATTCTTGTATGAGGGTGTATGGTGCTGTGATGGGTTGATGGAGAGTTACAAAACACGTCAGATGGCACTATGGGAGTTTTGGAGAGGACTGGGTGAAGGACGAAGTAGCCCAAGTCAGAGAGATAGAGAGGTAGGAGGACTGGGAGCAATGCATGAGCACAAATGCTGAATGAAAGAATGGTAGGGGAGCCAAGAACTTATAAAGAGCCTTATGGTAGAGCCCATGTAGGATTGGACTTACTAGTGATGAGGCCTATCCTAAGAGTCCTTTCCACATTAGGCAAGGGAATCGGAATTCTAGATGGAGAAGCCTAGATCTATCTCTTAGTTGGATTGGCTTGAAGGTGGTCAGACCTGCCGCCGGGGGGGGGGGGGGGGGGGGGGGGGGGGGGTGTTGTTTGGGGTAGAGCCAAGGCAATATCTTCGTCCTAAGCTACCAAGTCACTAAGTCCTCAGAGTTCCCTTGGTGCCTGCCGAACAGTTAATTCTGGCTTACTTAGGCTTGCCTCAAAGGCTAGGAGTAAGATGGGACACTTCTGTGAATCAGTGATGCAATTCATGGGCTAGAGCACACACAAAGTGCTTGTGATCCTTGATGCGTGAAGTTGGTTCGTGCGCTCCGTTTGGCACGCAGATGTATGGACACGTGCTGTTCAGCATCCCCGGACACATGTCTCAGCCTTGTGAAATATGTGGAGAGCCCCCACATTTGTGGCCACATTGAAGGTTGGCATACACGTGGCATTCACGTAGGTATGAGATATATACAATTCTTCTGTTGCAACTAAAAAACATCAATGATTTTGCCTTACAGAAAAAGAGATGATAACAAATAAGGAGAATATGTAGGTTCACATTTTCAATCTTGTTGAATGAGGATATAAACACCTTTCAGATTCTATGTTCTATATGAACAGGCTATGTTGATACCAATTTATGATAACACTGGACTAAAACTCTTTTAGAGTGCTCTCCATGAAAAGTTGTTATTGGTCTGCTAAATAGAAAGTATTGAAGAAGGCTCTACTGTAGGTTAAAACATCAGATGGTATTGACAAAAGTGGTACTACAATATTCGATATGTCATGGCGTCACATTCTAATTGATGGTATGCTTCTAGAACATTGGAGGGTGCGAGAAAATAGAATGTACTTGTGGTTTGGCTCCTCTTGCTCCCAACACACAAGTTCTCTTCTTTTTTTCAATTGCCTTGATTTTAAAATACTTTGTGCCTGAATCCTTTATGTCTAGCCCAATTGATGAAATACTCTGCGCCTAAGCCGCCCTTGCCAACCTTGGCAAACTGTAGGCTTTGCTTTGAATCCATCAACCCCATTATTTATGTCTTTATGTCATATGCATTTGTGTTTGTGATTTGATTTTAACTCAGTAAAATGACATCATAAATTGATGAAGAATTCACTCTTCCCCAAACCATCTGAATTCAAAATGTAGCAATCTGTACTTGCGGAGAGCAGCAGGTGCTTAGTTAGCTGGATGTTCCTTGTACTAATCTGGGAAGTGTTGTCACTCTTAATCCTCTTTAGGGGGACCCCTTTAGTCTAGTGTACGCCGCTAAAGGCCTAGTTTTAAGGTTTCACAAAGTGCCTTCACCCGCAGAAGGCTTGAAATAAAAGAAACACATAAATGATGAACATTGGTTAAAGCTGTTCAGCACATTGCAGAATGAGAATGAAATTCACTAGAACCATGAGAGTCTTTAGTTAAGCAACAACTGAAGTGTTCATTAGTTGAGCTGTTTTCGTGAATGAATATAGTGGGAATTCTACATCTTTCGGATGATTTTGGGCGACATGGCCTATTTCTGATTGCTCGATGCAGAAAATTGGTGGGAAGGCCATGGGAGAGGGGCTGAACCTGAATATGCTCCTAGGATGACATTTAGGAGACTGTTCATATATATATATATACATATATATTCTGCATCTCTCTCTCTCTCTCTCCGGTGTGGATGGTAGCCCCTCCCCAACCATATGCTTTGTTGGCCACTTCTATCTTAAAACTTGCGTGGCATCACAATAACAGTATATCAGCCGCCTTTTTTGGCAGATAACAAGAACGTTTGTGCATAATGTGTATAAAAAAATATACACCATACTATAGATTGACCTGGAATGGCTTTTTAGCCAGATCAGAAGTATAGATTCTTTGTTACTAGCTATATTTTAGTATAGCCAATTGTCATGGGTTCTTTTATTGATTATAGATCCTCATGTACAACTATGAAGTTTCCCTTGACTGCATCATTTTTCTTTGTTGACTTTTAACCAAGTAAGAAGAAGTTACTTGTCAGAAGGAAAAAGTTAGTGAAAATTTATTGTTTGGATTCATTGAGGGCTTCAGTGTCTACACTTAATAACTAGACTGTTTTATTAGCCTTTATATGTAGATTTCATGTCATTTGCTGATGATTGACAGTATATTTAATATTCGGATTCCACTTTCTTGGGGAGGCATTTTGTGACCACTTGATGTATCTCGATAGACTAGATGTATAGTTATAAAAACTCAAGGCGCACTACGGTGCCAAGGTCTTATAGAGCCTAAGTGCAAGGTGCAATGTAAAGTGTGAGCTTAATTGAATGAATAAAATGAATGAGAGATAGTCATACGACTCATGTACATAAATATAATGAAAAAAAGCATTTTAAAATATTTAGCAAAGATAATAAAAGGTGAAAATGTTATATATATATATATATATATATAAAGTAACTTCCTACTCTGCGGTAAACATATTCTGGTCCAGATATGCCTTGAATCTTTTGCTTGTTTTCACCAGAAATTGTTGTCCTTTGCAAACAGAGGCGTTTTAACCAGCTTGAATCTGGTTGCAACGGTGTTGTCTTTGTTCAAATGCGCAAGAGAGATGGAGACCCAAGCCCTAAGGATATTGTGCAACACATGATGACGTCGGTTGCCTTGACAAGGAAACATATGTCAAGATTCTTTGGCTTTTATATTAATTTGTCACCTTTTTTCTGTTCATAGGTTAGTCTACCAAAGAAGCACCTAGGTTTACACTTTGATTTTAACCAGTTCATGTCAATTAACAGCTTTACCAGTCGAAGGGACATGCTACATATGCTTCAGAAGACGAAATTACAAAGGCAATCAGACCACTCATTGCACAATACTTTCCCGTGGAAACTCAAACTGCACACAAGGTACAATTCCTAACTTTGTGTCCCATAGTGTCAAAAGAGAGCGGGGGGGGGGGGGGGGGGGGGGGGGGGGGGGGGGGGGGGGGGGGGGGGTGGGGGTTGGGGGGTTGTTGTGTTGCATTTTTCCCATATTGTTGCCAGGGAACAAATTTGGAAGAGAACACCAACGGGTTACGTGCCTCCCTGGAAATCTATTGTCCCGTCGTGGATGGGTATTTCCCTTCACAAATGTTAGAATTCCTGGTCTCAAATTACTACACCTTTCTGAAATGGACCAAAGTGCTGTGTTTAGACTTGGACATGGTGTGCAAGATGAGGCTACTATCCAAAATCCAGAGCATGGAACACAATGATAGATAGGTCTATGCTTGTGAATTTACTTTATTGACCAAGAACAATTGTCTTAAAGAATATTTGCATGCAGAAGAAAAATGCAGATTACTACATTGGTGAAAAAAAATAATCAGAGTGTAATTCCTTCACAAGGAGCCTCGTACAGTTTTATGTGTATCTTTAAGGCAAGTAACAAGGGAACCTATTTTTTTCTCCAAACTAGTTTGAACACATGCAAATCTACCTTAGAAGGGTGGGAAAACAATTATCATGATGCCATAACAAAGTAGCGGGGAATGGTGTTTGTTCCACCAAATGTGAGAAGCTTTGTTATTAGAGTGTGCTAGTTGGCGATTCCAGGCAAGATCTGGGAGGAACATATGTGCTGGAGTTGCTAATATTTCTTTTTTTTTTTAAATTACTTTTTTTCTCTTTTCTTTATAAAAGTCTTTTTCTTGCACTGCATTGTTGCTGTAACTATGGAAAACAAGTACACATCTCCAAACAACGTTTTGCGTAGATGGGGTTCAGGGATTTGGGTCCATAAATTTTTTATTTGATCTACTTACCACATCTTATAGAAGCCATACGCCATAAATTTAAGACGATAGTTTTTTTCTCTCTCATATTTTTCTGGTGGAATTAGTTAATTGTCGTTTGGGCAGAGCAATTAACGTAGCATACTTTCTCAAATTTTCTCTGGTGGAATTAGTTAGTTGTCGTTGGGGTGGAGCAATTAACGTAGCATACTTCAATTCCGGGTTTATTTGGAGCCTCAACCCTAACCTTAATCTACATGAAGCCGCTTCTTGCTTTGCTTTGTTGCCTTCTGACCAACTCCAGTGCTCGAGAAAAGGGACAAATAAAAAAATGAGTTTGGTTGGATCAATTGTGTTGTGACGTGACCAAGGGTCGTATCTTAAGAAGTAGGGACACTTCTAAGAATGTATAGTGGCGTGACCAAGGGTTGCATTCTAAAAGGCACGGATATTTCTAAAAATGTGTTATATCCGTGTCGAACACCCTGTGTCGTGTCGTGACCTAGGGTTGTATCCTAAGAAGCACAGATACTTCTAAGAATGTGCCGTGGCCGTGTTGAACATTCGCTCAACACATATCGGATAAGTGTTCAAATGTATCTTATTATTTATTATTTTTCTGAGTCAGTGTCAGAGACACCGTGTCAAACATGACACTTATTGGACATTTTCTCAACACGTGTCAGATATGCGTCCAAACGTGTTCTATTATGTATTTATTTTTTGAGTTAGACATGCTTTAGACACTTGAAGAACATGTTTCAAACACTAGGAGGACACACTTATCTGTCAATTAGACATGCATGTCCATCACTTATATCCATCACTTATAGGTATAAAACACGTTGCAAGTTTGAAGAAATTAACTTGGAATCTAATTATAAAATAAAATAATAAAATTTTATTCCTAATTTGAGGTATAAACTTTAGAGTACATAGTTTTCAATTTTAATTAGTATCATTCTGTAATTTTTTTTTAATTTTTGAGTAAATATTTTTATATATGACAAAAAAATACAAAAGATATATAATTTTTCCGTGTCATGTCCTTTATTTTTTAAAAATCACTGTGTTAATTTGTCTGTGTTGTGTCTGTGTCCGTACTTCTTCGGTTGCATCTTTTAGTTTTAAACATAAACTGTAATTTGTTGCATGGAAGAGGCAAAATTTTGACCTAATTTCTGACTTTATTTTTTGTGTAGTTTGCTGTATTGCATGAAGCGCGAGCAAACAGTTGTATAGACAGATTGAAAATCATCAATGCAGTTGCAAAGTTTGTTCTTGCATCTCACAAGGTTGATCTCAACAATCCAGATAAGAACATAGTAGTTCAAATTGGCAAGGTAAGATGGTAGTTTCCATGAAACATTTCTCCTCATTACAGCAGTTTGCAAAGTGGAAGGCTTTTGGGGCAGTTAATTTCAGTCTATCTTACATATCAACTGGGGTATGTGTTTTAAGTATTGGATTCATCTAATTCTCATGTTTAAAGACATCAAGCCACGGCTAAATTTATATTTCTTAAATATTTTTTATTTTTTATTTTTAAGAATAAAATACTATTTATAAACTAAAATAGAGTATTTTTATGTATAAAATGGAAGTTTTATGCATATATGTATATTTATGCGTATATATATAGTAAACTTGACTACTTATATATATTTTTGAGTGAATATACAACAACTAGACAGATCAAACACATTCCATACCCTTCAACAATGTTTTGAAAACTAGACCATTGAGTGAATCGAAAAAGAGGTTGAGTCGTGGTCACCAGTTTAACCGTCAGGTCAACTGTTATTGACCCATGATAACATAATTATATCATTAATTAATTTATTAACAGTAATAAAAGATATTTTATTTTTTTGACACTAGTTTTGATACTTAAAATTTAAAATTTTAAAATTAAAATATAATATTTTGCCTTAAAAATTGAACCGGACGATTCAATAACTGATTTTAGTGACTGGGTTATGGTTCAATCATAATGTTTATTGAATTTGATCAAATTTTAACCAAAACAAATTTAGACCGTTGCTTGGACTTATAGAACTTTAATACACGAAATAGACGCAAAATTTTATGATTTTCTGCAACTATGGAAGGGGGATTATGTAAAAAAACTACAGGAAAGTGAAATGACAACTACTGCAATCCAGTTGCTTCAGCCTCCAAGTTCCCTTGCACGTCCACCAGGGAAACGTAAATCCCTTTTCCCTTTGACAAAAATATGGAGTACACTCATGAAACATAGCCAGATATGGGCATGTGGTGGAATGCCCAACACAGTAAACATTACATTCACCCAACAAGCATGTTCAACAAAAAGCAAAGATTACATAAACCTTAATCATCTAGAAGTTCTTGAGGATCATATTTTAATGCACTCTTAATTGAACACCGGTGTCAGATACTCAACACTTGTGTTGAAGGGCACCGTTTTAAAACCCGAACCGGACCTGCCGGTTGAACTTCTTTTTATATTTATGACTGAACAGACGTATGATGCTACCCCTCCAACCCTCCGCTTAAGCCTTGCACAAGGAAGTAAAGGGCATTTTTTCCTTTGTTTAAAGACTCCTGTGGAATAATATTCTATTTTCACATAATTTTGATATTATGTTACTTCTGCTTTGTGCTCTGGGGCAGGTATGACAAAAATAGTAGGTGCTTTAATGATTGATTGTCTGGGTCATGGATTAAATCAACTGTGTCTGAACAAATGCGTTTTTTCTTTATTTTTTTGTTAAATTTTCTTTTACAGACTAGACTGTGTGTGCTTGATGGGTGTTGTGGAGAAATTCAAGGAATTGGCGAAATACAATCCAAGGCAGCTCACATCATCCAATCCGTAGCCTCCCCACCTTATTTTTTAGTTTGGATATCTTGGGAGGTGCTTTGTGGTTTTTCCTATGTCATATCTAACCCGTTTTTACATTCAAGATTTTTGGTGAAAATAAATTATCTGACCATTTGTAGATTCGAGATTGTTCAAAAGATCTTTTATCTGAGAGATTGATGAAATTTTATTTAAGAAAAAAACGTTATTATTCTAGAAGTTTCACGTAACATGGCTCTGGTTAACAAGACTCTTTCTATTGAAAGTGCTGAAGGAACCAAATCTTTTAGGGTTTGGTTTGTATATACTTGTGGAAGGAAAAGGAAAAAAACCAAATGAGAAATGAGAGAAGATGAAAGAAAAAGTGATTTTTTTTTCTTTGTTTTATTTTACAAAGAAAATGAGAAGAAAGTGGAGAAAAAATAACTATCCATTGTTTGAAATTGAAAGGAAAGATGAAAGAAAATAATAAAACAACTATTAAAAAAAGAAAGAGAAGAGAAAAAAGGAAAGGAAAGTGGGTAGAAATTAAAAAACAATTGTGGCTTCCTTTTCTCTTCCCTTTCTCTTAGCAAATCCTCATTTGGTTTTATCAGCGGGCAAAAAAAGCAAGTGGTACATGCAATGCCATTTCTGAAAGCATTTTAGCTTCGAATGGTACCACAAAAATATAACACACACGGAGCAAACAATAATCATATCTTTTAACTCCAAATTCAAACTAGCAAGTAGTATTGAGGCACCATGACTTTTAACAACTGTAAACATCCACGAAGAATTCTCTTTTTCTCCGACAACACCACAATTTTGGAGGAATTGAAAGAAATAGAATGATCGAAACATTTCAAAACTTTCTTCCCTCCATAGCTAGCTAGGCAGTAGCAGTAGTAACAATAGGCTTGTACAACTTCTCCACCATCTTCCTGTATTCTGCAAGGGACCAATATAACAACAAAAGGTTTTCAGACGTTGATGATGATTGTAAATTCAATTCTAATGGCAAAAAGATAGTGTGAGCAGGAAAAGAAAAGAAAAACTCAGATAACAAAAATCTCTTACCTTCTTGGTTGGCCCAAAGCGACGCTGCTTGCGTGTTTAGAGGCGAGCTTGTGTTTGGTTCTAAAGACAATAAATTAAGATGAAATACTGTCAGAAAAATGACAACAATACTCAGATGGGCATTCTTTAATTTTGTTAAAAAAAATAATTAAAATTATAGATTTAAGTGGAATATAACTTATACCTCCAAGCAGGCTCTGGATAGAAAGCAGTATGGTCCTCACATCATATGCAGATGACCATTTATCCTACAAGCATAGGTTATAAAACAATTTCGTCAAATTACATACAAAACTACGGCTAAATCAAATCTAAAATATAACAAGATTAGTTTTTTAAGAGCTATAAATCACCTGAAGAATGTCGAGGCATATGTTCCCATAGACATCCACATTGGGATGGAAGCAGGCGGTCTCGAATTTGACCTTTGGGGGCTTAAAGGGGTAATCGTTCGGAAAGGAGAGGGATAGCTTGTACTCTGTTCCTTCAAACACAGTTTCTTTGCTCCCAGCAATGGTACCTTTCCAGCAGAATATGTTGTCCTCCTCAGGGAATGCAGATATCCCAGAATCACCACTCATCTTCAACATTCACAGAAAATAGAACAATTAGTTAGAGACACTCTTCTAAACTATTGGGTCAATATGCCTAAAAAATCTTTACAAGTACAGTACATAATTCTTACCATTAGTGCCATCAGCTCAGATTGCAACCTGTTTCATGAAAACAAAAACACAAAAGAAAGATTCAGAAACCCCATAAATCCCAAATTAATTGGGGGGAAAAAAAATGAAAAACAAGTTAAAGAAAAATTGAATGCAATATGTTTTATGAAACAGACACGACATTGAAGAAAACAAGAATCGGAAAAGCAAATAATCAAACACATTCAGACCAATAAAAACAGAGAACAAAAGAGAGGCCAATTCAAGACAAAACCCAAATCAAGAAGAAACAAACCTTTCAGAACCCATATAAAGATGGATCCGATTGAATCTAATTATAAAAAAAAAACCCATATCTGAAGGTTCAAATTATGTATATATACCTCTTGAGAACAGACTGGGTATCGACGCTCTTAGCCATGAGGGGTGGCTGCTTGGAGGATGCGATCGCCGGAGCAGCGTTCACCGGCGTGTTGGTATCTTGGTGCCTGTTGATTGTAGTCATCGTCTTCTTGTTTCACACTTTGCAGATCCAAGCAGTGATGCTAAAAGATCTGGAACAGACTTCAGAGATTAGAATTTGAAGATCGTCCAGAGTTGATACAGAGAGAGAAGAGAGGGAGGAATTGGATCTCCTCTTCCTCTTCAGAGAGAGAGAGAGAGAGAGAGAGAGAGCGTTACAGAGAGGGAGAGGTGAGGAGAGGACGATGTGAGAGCGCTTGATTTAAAAGAACGTTAAAAGGGTTTTTTGAACGTTACATTCACGGTCATAGGAGCTTTTTGTATTTTTCTCGTAACGGCTAGTTTCCATTTTCAACCATCTCGCGTCCTCTAGGGTTTCAGTGAAGGGTGGGACGTACTTTGGGTGGGGTTTGGGGTTTGGTACTAATAAAAAGCCCACTACGATGAGAGTGGCCACAATTTATGCCCAATCCAAGTTTTCAACTTGCCTAGAATTTTTTTTCTTCCTATTTTGTTTAAAGAAACAAAAACATTGTTTCTCAACTTAAAAAAAAAAAAAGGTGGAAAACATGTTTAAGTAAAACACGATATACTCCGCAAATTATTTTTGTGTTTATGAAAAAAAAACCCAACTTCTTTCATATTGTTATGGAATAGTTGATTGGTGGATGACCTTCACCAACACGTGATTTGTAACCTACCACTATGTTTGTCTATATAAACGGAAGAGAGAAAGATAGAAGAGGAGAAGAGCAAAAGAAAAAAGAGAGAGAGAAAAGCAAGAAAAAACAAAAGAGAGAGAGAGAAAAGCGGGAGAGAGACAGAAGAGAGAGAGAAAAGAGGGAAAGAGAAAGAAGAGAGAGAAAGAAAAGAAAAGAAAGGAGAAGAGGAAAAGAGAAGGAAAGAAAAGACAAAAAGTGTAGATAAACTATTTACATTTCTATTGTCTTTATCTTTTGTCTCATAAAAGGATGATCAAAAAGATCTATCTCTATAGTTCCAGAAGAACTATTTAATTATTATATTTTACCTTATGAAAGTAATACATACTTGGGTGATCAAGAAGATCTATCCTCATAGTTCCAGAAGAACTATTTAATTATTATCTGACAGTCCCAGAAGAACTCGTTTTATTATATATTGTGTTTTGCTTGCTTCAAATTCATTTAATTTATAACACATATTCCCTTTTCAATGATGTGAATATGTAAAAAGTTATGCGAGCTTAGGATGGGATTAAATCCACTTCACTTAAAAGGTGTCAACAGTCGTAAAATATGCGGAAGATACTCAGTTATTGACGTATTGAGTTCGATTGTCAGGGTGAATGACTTTGCTACTGAAGTGATTGTGCAGTTTCATATGGGTCTGTGACTAATGTGTTATTGGACTTTATAAGCCAAAATATATCTTGTTTGGTTTGATACTTTGAAGAAGAATTTAATTAACAAGAGGCACTTCACAGCTTAAACTCGTCTCTCAGGCCACTAGCAATTTATGTAGTTGATTACAATTACTACAGTGTATGTATTATGTTAAATCAAAGACGTTTTGTCTTCTACATTAAAAAAAAAAAAACTTTGGTTCTTCTCTTGAACACCAAATTATAGAACACTCTAATTACTCCAAATATTTGAGGCAAGGGGTTAGCCCAGTCGGAGTGGCGCTCCCACCTATGATTATGATCATGGGTTCGACTCATTATCTCCCGTATCAGGACTTTGCTCTCCATTGTATTAAAAAAAAAAAAATTACCGCATTCTTTTTTAGGTAAAAGTTAGTTGGGGACAACGTAAGCACTTAAATCTTTGTAACTATTTTATTAAGAAAAAAAGAAGCTCTTATTTGTGAGGCATGATTTAGCACATCATGAGTGCACACCTTCTAGTTTCATTATTTTATTTTTACTTCTAAATTTTAATTTTTTTAGTTTTAAAAGTTTACCTTTATTACACCAAAGTTTTATTTTTTGATTTTGATGATTAACAAAATGTAAATGAAGGATTTTAAAGAAGTATTTCAAAAGAAAGAGCCAAAACTATAAAATTATAAACTCCAAAGATAAATTGATGATTATTTTTGCTTAAATGTTCATTTTCTAAATTATCTAGTTAAATTTGGGATGGTGATAGTGGAAAATTTAAGTTTTCCAAGTGTTTGGAGTTGACACCTTTAGTCTTGGAGTTGAAATTCAAGTTCTACAAGTATAGAAAAAGCATTCTTAGACATGAAGTTGATGGAAAATTATTCAGTATTTTTGGAAAACCACACCTCACTGCATGTAAGGGGTGAAACATCACCACTTCTCAGGGTAAAGGAAGTCGACACAAAACTCATGCAGATGAAGAAACTGAAAGTTTGCACTATGGAAGCGACACCTTCAAGAAAAAGTGTCAACACAACTATTAAGTGTGCAACGATTCTTCCAACAACTATAATCGCATTAGGATGCACTCCAGGGGTTAGAAAAAGGATTTCAGGCAATAAATAGAAGGATTCCTTCAAGAAACAAGAAAAGATCATGCATTCTATATAAAACCCATCAAGGTATTCAAAGTTTGAGTCGTATTTGTAACATTCTTCTTGCAAGTGAACTTCATTGGTCCATCTTGGCTCTTTGTAGGTTATTGAATTGATTGAGTTGTGCTTTAACTCTTTTGAATAATTTGTTAAAAAATAGTTGAAGCATTTGCCATTGATTGCTTGAGCATTTTAGAGGAACACTTAGAAAAAAGGTAATTACACACACCCCCTTTGAACTGTGACTTAATATTACTAAGTTCCCTTAAACTTTAAAACGTAATATATTGACTCCCTGAACTACTAATTGTATCAACAAACATTTTCTGCTAGCAATTCCTTAAGAAAATAGATAAAAAATTGTTATGTTACTTGTATATGTTCACGAAAGTATAGTTTTATATCTAAATTGATATTTTCTTATTATAATAATTGTTTAATGACTGAAATGTCCTTTGAAATGACATGTAAATATAGGGACAATACAAGGTTTATTTCAACCATTAGATAATTATTCCAAAAAGAGTAGGTAATTTAGGTAGAAATGAATTTTTATGAGCATGTACAAGTTACATGATAATTTTTCATCTATTTTCTTAATATATTACTAATATGTTGTTAACAGAAGGGGTTGATTGATACAAATTAGTAATTTACGGGATTAATGTATTATGTTAAAGGTTATGGAGACAAAGTGATACTGAATCATAGTTCAAGGGGTTTGTTTATAATTAATCTTAGAAAAAAACATCTTAGTTCTCTATTTCGGGATAATAAAACAATTCAATTGTCAAAATAATAGTGACTTTTCTCAACGATATATATAACTTTTAAGTGCTCCAAAGATTTTATAAAATGTTTTGCTAAAAGTTAAATTGTTTTGGTTATTAACTCAAATGCAACATCTGCATACACCAAGTGTAAGAAATGTTGAATGAAATGCCCAAACAATAAAAAATAAAATAATTACAAGGGTCATGAAACTATGTGCTTGATAAATATAAATGATGAATGCAAGAAATAAGAGCAAATAATAAAGAGACTAGAGAGAAGAGTAAAGTTGTGATTTATCATGGTTCAACTAGACTCTAAGCAGACGTCTTCCCCATGATTTTTTTCTTTGAGATTTTTCACTGTTCTTCAAATGAAATTTACACAATAGCTTGCTCAGATACTAGAAGACCTTTACAATAGTGATTCCATCTAAAAAATAACCAAAAAATACCCCTATGTGCACTTATTTTCCCCTTGAGAGAGGTTTTAAGGTTATAGACCAATGGCATCAAAAGCTTTACCAACTCAATGAATTGGGATTTTGACATAAGGAAGCGTTTAGAAAAAATGATAAATAGGCTAGAATTTTTTGATTATGATATAATATTGAAAATACAACTCTTCCTTAATTTGTTGATTCTATAGAATACTAGAAAAAATGTATCAACTGTTGATTGATTCAGAAAGAATACCCAAAATTAGAAAGTTAATAGAATCCTCTCCATATTATTACTCCAAAAGTTGTTTTGGGACATAGCCCATCCATCTGTTTATATAGAAAAAGACTCATAACTCTAATTGTGCATAAATTGATAAATTACAGAAAATTATCAAAAATGAAAAAATCAAACGGAAACGGCGAATTTAGGATACTATAATCATGTCAGAACTAATGGAGTCAAGTTTTGACTTATACAGAGAAAAAAATGAAACTAATATTACTATAATCGGCAAAATCCTTTATTTGAGGCCCTAAATGGTGGAATTTGTCAAAATTTTACATTTTGCCATCGTGACGGCTGAGATACTTGCCAAATTTCATGCAATTCTAATATACTTGTATCATTTGTTCATTTTGTCCTTGGACAGGTCCAATTGCTCCATATAATCTAATGCTGTCGCGTCCAGATTTTTCGCACTCGGGGAATACACACACAAGCGGAAAAAATACTGTACTCTCTTGTTAGAACTCACTTTCCTAGAAGAATGAGTGCGACTAGGTTTGAATTGAAAAATTAATTTGAACAAAGGGCTTTTGGAAAAAGATTTGGAGTCGCCACCTAACTTGATTAAGGTGAATTAGTTCACCTAAAAACTAAGCATAATCCGAAAACTACACTTAGGGTTTTTGGAAAATGATTTTGAAAATATCTCCTCAAGAGAGGGTTTTTAAGAAACCATGTTATTTAGCAACCTTTGGAAAACATTTAGCCTTTTTTTGAAAATAACTCCTTTTGGTTTTTGAAATCAGTGATTCTAGGTTTGGAGGTTGGTTATGTGTAGGGAAGACGCACTAAGCCATCACCCTACCCCGCCCTTTCGGTACCTACATGTCAATCTACCCTAGATTCACCTATGAGAGTCTCCAACTAACTAATGTTCAATCCTATCCACTTTGAAAAAAAAATGTTTGAAAAAAAACTAACATGATGCATGATATGCAAGTGCAATAGAAGAGAATTGGAAAATTGATTTAGAAATAGATTTGGAAAGAAATTGATTTGATTTGAAAAGATAGAGATGGAAGTTTGAATTTGGAAAGAAGGTTTTGAAAATTGAAAATAGAGATTTGGAAATAGAAATTTGGAGTTGGAGGTTTGAAAATAAATTGGAGATTTGAAAAGATTGTAGAATTTGAGATTTGGAAAATGTGGAGATAGAGACTTGAAAAATGTGGTGACCGCACCTATGAGGGTTGCCTACGTATCCCTTTGGAGGAATCAGGTTAGTCATAGTTCAGACAAGAGTCCGATTGAGAATAGAAGAGTTGATTTGGAAGAAAGAGATTGAATTGGAAATTGGATTGGAAGATTGAGAGATTGAACTTAGAATAGAAGATTGAAAATTGGAATTTAGAATTCTGGAATTGAAGAGATTGGATTTTGATTTGAAAAGATAGAACTTGTAAGAAAGATTTAGACTCGTTTTGGAAAGATGGAGGTTTAGGAAACCTAGACCTAGGAAAGATAGGAGACTTAGGAAAGACTTGAGATTTAGAAAGATTTGACTTGAATGTTGGACTTGAAAGATTTGGAAAGATTAGATTTTAGGAAATGTTCGAATTAGGAAAAGTCCGATTTAGGAAAGTTTCGAATTAGGAAAGTTTCATTTTTGGAAAGTTTTGAATTAGGAAAGTTTTCATTTTAGGAAAGTTTTGAATTAGGAGAATTTCAACTTAGAAAAGTTTGAATTTGGAATGTTTCAACTTAGGAAAGTTTTGAATTTGGAATGTTTTGAAATAAGGAAGTTTTGAAAATTGGAAAGTTTAGAAAATAAGGAAGTTAAGAAAGTTTTGAGTTTAGGAAGTTTTGAAATGTGGAAAGATTTGAAATTTAGGAAAGCTTAAAGTTTAGAAAGTTTGGAAGTTTAGAAAGATTTAACTTAAGAAAGTTTTGAATTTGGAAAACTTTGAATTTGGAAAGATTTGAAATTTGAAAAATTTAAGATTTAGAAAGTTTTAGAGTTTAAAAAAATCTTGACATTAGGAAAAGTTTGAGTTTAGGAAGGATGTGAAAACCTAGATTAGGAAAGTTGAGATTTGAAAAGAGGATAAAATTAGAAAGGGTTGAATTAGGAAAGATTTGAAGATTGAGTTTTAAAATTTAGGAAAGATTGTTATGTTCAAGTTTTGGAAACTTAAGATTTAGGAAAGGGGAAGATTAGGAAGGAGTTGAATTAGGAAGGGATTGGATTTTGTTTCTAAAAGGGAAGACTTGATTTTGTTTCCAAAAACGGAGGATAGGATCTAGTTTCCTAAACGGAAAGATTTGATTTGGTTTCCTAAAGGGAAGGTAGGATTTGACAAGGATTTGGAAAGGGAGGTTTTAGAAACCCTAGATTTGGAAGGCTATAGTTTTGAGGTAGAAAATATGTTTTGGAAACCTATATAGTTTGGATGTGAAAACAAGAGGTTTTGGAAACCGAGGCTTTAAGGCAAATTTGAAAACCATGTTTTTGGGAAGAAAATTAGGGTTTTTTAATTGTTAGCTCTAGGGCTTGACTTGGGCTCTAAGGAAAGAGTTTTTGGAAAGTGTGTTTTTGGAAACAAGTTTTTGGAAGGAAATCCTAGAGGGAAGTTTCTAGAAGGAAGGTAGAAGATTGTTGAAGAGAGTTTTTGGAAAGATTTTTAGGGAGTGTTTTTAGAAAGTGGATTTTGGGGAGAGGATTTTGGAAAAGAGTTGAAAAAGGAAATTTTGAAAAATAGATTTTTGGAGGGAGTTTTTGAAAACAACTTTGGAAAAGAGAGTTTTTAGAAAGCACGTTGAAAGAGGAGGGTTTAGGAAAATAGATTTTTGGAGATAGAGTTTTTTGGAAAGTATAAAAACATCTCACCTTTCTTAAGCGATTCTAACCATAAGAAGGCTAGAACCATTTTAAGAAAGTGGTTTTGCAAATAACAAGGGTTGAAAATATGGACCATATTGGTCCCTTTGAATGGAACACTTTCCTAAAGCAACCCTAGCCATGAAAAAGCTAGAATCACCCTAGGATTGTGATTTTGAAATCATGTTTTGCAAAAAAAAGATTTTGATGTAATTTTGAAAACAAGTTTAATGCAAGCTTTGAAAACGAGTTTGAAAACGGTTTTTGGAAGATGCAAAATCATGATATGCACAATGCAAATTTGGGGTCATGAACATACAAGGTTAAGGCTTCACCACATAATCAAGGGGGCCGAACCCACGTGGTCTCCGGTTTGCCTAAAGGAAAGCCCCTGACACGGTGACCCTCTAATAGTCTAATCCTACACATGGACCAGGAGTCCACTTGTTTCAAGCATGTAAAGAAAGGGGGGAAAAGGGATAGGGGATTAAAATAGAGAAAACCCAAGTGGGTTAGGAGAGAGAAGAGAGAGGGGGAAGTGCGGAAACGTAAAACGAAAGCCTACCTTGTGTCTTGTTTATTTTGTGCGCCTTGCTTGTCTTCGGTCTTCGTCTTGATCTTCGTCTTCAATCCTCAAGAGTTGTCTTCAATCTTCAAACTTCAGATTGTAGCTCTTCAAGTCTTCAAAGGAGGGTTGGAGGCTAGTGTATAAGTGTATGAGGGTGTATAGGAGTGTATATGAGGCTAGGGTTTGTGTATGGAGGCTAGGGTTTGGAAAATCTAAGGAAGCTAGAGTTTAGGAAGTGTTCGAGCTCTGTATATAGAATATTGGTGTTTTTAGACTGAGTTTGCGGACCCCTTTCACGCTGGAGGAGGCTCTATATTTATAGAGGTAGGACAGACCTGGTGCCTGTTGCAGTGGCGCCAGGGCAAAATTCCTTTTGGCGCCACTAGGAGTGGCGCCAGGCCAATTCTTGGCTTGGCGCCACTACTAGTGGCCCCAGCCAATTAGGAAAGTAATTAGGTCGGCAAGCAACGTATCTTTGACTAGATTTGGGTGCTTATACTAGTGACTATCATGCAATTTTCAGCTTGGCTTCACTAGGAGTGACTCCGGAAAGTCTAGGAATAATTTGAAGAGGCCAGGAATGACCCAAAAGGTTGGAAAAGAGCAGGAACACTTAAAACAGTGTCCTGGAGGTACTTTGACTTGAAAAGTGAGGATAGGATGTGTCAAAAGGGTTAATAGGGCCTTTAGGGGCAAAACGGTCAATCGAAACGGGAAGCTGCCGGGACAGACTCGGACTGTCCCGGAAGAAGACTCAAAATTTGGAAACATTATTCAGAATGTTCCCAAAGTTTTTCGGTTTGTTTCCCAGAGCCGGTGTGGTTGGAAAAGGTGACCGGGCCACTACGGGCAAAACGGTCATTTCGCACCGGGTTTGCTGGAATTGACTCAGAACGATCCGAAAGGACAAAGAAAGGTTGAGGACACTATAAAAAAGGATTCTCGGGAAGTTACCGGTTTGATACCCAGAGTCGGTGTGGTCGGAAAAGGAGACCGGCCTACCAGGGGCAAAACGGTCATTTTGTACTAGTTTGCCGGAACTGACTCAGAATGATCCGGAAAGGTAGAGGAAGGTTGGGAATACTATAAGAATTATTCTCAGGAGGTTACCAGTTTGATACCCAGAGTCGGTGTGGTTCCCGGGGCGTTCGGATGCCTAGGGGCGAAATGGTCATCTTGATCGGAAAGTCTCAGAAAAGGCCTAAGGGGCAGTTTGGTCATTTTTCACTGAAGTGGGGGCTAGCCGGCACCGGTTTTGACCTGGGTTTTGAGTGTTTCCGCCACTCTGACGGCGGTCGCATGATACAGGGGTTTGTTGGCAATTCTCTATATCGACCTGTTTGCGAGTATTTCTGCTACTCTGATAGTTATGATGTTTGCGAGTACTCCCGCTACTCTGACGGTTCATGATCATTCCCGAGACTGCCTAATCTCGAGAAGCTGCTAAAGGGACTTAGCGCCTGAGAAGTCAATTTTCTCGAAAGGCGTGCCTAAACAGATATTTCTGCATTGGCGGGCTAGCAGGCACCAAAGGTGGACCGTTCTACCATCTAGGGGACTTGGGGTCTCGTCCCGGTCGACAGGTTTAAAGGGACTTACCATTTCGAAGAGATTTTTTCAAAAAACGTGCCGAACCGTCTCGAGAAATAAACTGTCTCGAGAGAGGGATTAGAATTGGAAAGGGGACTTACCGTTTTTGGAAAGACGTGCCTGATTTGGAACTGTCTCGAGAAATAAACTGTCTCGAGAGAGGGGTTGGATTTAAAAAGGGGATTTACCGTCTTCGGAAAGACGTGCCTGATTTGGAACCGTCTCAAGAAATAAACTGTCTCGAGAGAGGGGTTGAATTTGGAATTGGAAAAGATAATGTCCCTAAGGGCATTTTGGTCATTTTGCCTCTATTTGGGCCTTGTGGACCCGTAAAGCGATGGACAGATGGGATTTGAACTTAGAGAGTTGGTTTCGATTAGAATACGTCCATATTGACTTGAGTACAAGTCTGGACAGAGCGTAGACTGCCGAGCGGTCAAAAATGGGGTGCTTACAAATGCCACACACGCTATTGGATCATTTCATTGTATTTTTATTCTAATTTCTAAGTACAAAATATTTCCATGCATTAGCAGTAAATATGCAATTATTGCATGACACTTTGTACACAAGACCAAGGAGTGAGCTATCTATGTTTCTTATGGGGTTCGATTTTGATTTTGACAATGTGGATCTAGTTAGAGTTGTTTCATTTGTAAAATGATAACAATATTATTATAAAGGTAGAGATGGGTCAAGTCGGGTGAGGTTACATTATATAATAAAAGGTGCATTAGCTCGAGTTGACCCTACCTAAGTTTAAATGCCAAACTCACTCAACATAAAAATTTGTTACCTCAAGCTTGCCAATTTAACCCAAAAGCTTTTTACAATAAAAATATTTGTTACAACTTGAACAGAAATGATGTGGTAGTTAAAGTAACTTGAGTATTTTTATTGACTAAAGAGTTCAGGAATTCAAAATTTGTAGTTAGTTTATTACAAAGACTTGTAATAACTTTATTCTGCAAAAATAAAATTAAACAACACAAAAGATAAATACATACAATATAATGAACGAAGATATATACATAGATCGTATATATAAATATCGAGTTGCGCCTCAAACACTTTTCCCAAATCCTGTCCTCTAGGCCTAACTATGATCCCAACTCCTACAAATGATAGGCAAACTTCAATAAGCATAATAGGCCATTGGGCCAATGTCTAGCCCTACATCTATGGCTATGTGTGGTATGAGAGAATGGACTAAAATGGATGGAATGTAATGTTAAAAAAGGAATAGAATAGAATGCCATTGTCATTCTCCATGTAGAATGAGTTGATCATTCTATAGTTATATTTGAGATGATGTGGGAATGGAATACATCTACATATATATAATATCTATAATATATATTTTTATAGAACATATACTATTATATAGTATGCGTACTATAAATAATATATTATACTCTATACATGATATTATCACATATTTTATAATATATATTATCAAATAGATTTTAACATATTATATGTTATGTAAATATAAATATATATACTATAAATATATAACACACGAGAAACATATATAATATAACAATATTTTATATTATAATATTGCACGAAATTAAGACAAGAAGGAATGACTGTTCTCAACCATGAGAGAGAAAGAAGGAATGCATTAAAGGAGAGAAATAATAAAAAGGAAATGGGGAATATTAAAGGAGAAATAATACAAAAGTGAGTTGTTACCTATTTGTGTATAGTTGCTACATGACATTACAATTAATATGTGTATTTTAGCTGTGCTTCACTTCTACTGATTGAGGCAGGAGATCCCCATATTGCTTATTTTCTCTATGCTTGGATCACATAGAATGCTCATTATATCATTGTTTTCAGTTACATGTTTATTGTTTGTCTAGGTCTTAGTGAATTTTGCCCTCCAGTTATGTACATTATTGTATTCTTGTCTCATGATGGGTAATCTTAATTTTTGACAATTTTCAATGAAGTTTTGCTCTTCTTCATTTATAGTAGAAAATATATAATATATATTTGGTGGGTTGGAATAAATATACATATGTATAATACTAGAAGTGGAGGCACACATATTGTGTCAATTACTCCCAACAATTTAAAACCCCATAGATTAGTTAAGTTCATTTAAAATTACCATCATCTCTTTAAAATGCTTAAAGTAGGTTGTCCCCTTTTGGTATAAATGTGTGCTCATTACACCAATTAATCCCACCAACCCATTGTTCCTACTACTTGATTGCTTAGAAGTACAATTATGTGGTATATGTGTGTCCATTACACCATTAACCTTACTAAACCTATTATTTCACTGATTGATGATTTAAGATTATAATTCTATCCACAAAAGGCTTCACATACCAAAGCTTGGTTTTGGCTTTTAGTGTAGTATAGTATAGTATAGAAGTATAAATATACACATACATTTATGATATATCTTTTCTAGAATATGCATATAATATTATATTTTGTATTGTATAATATTTTTTTTATCATATTATATATTATATAATTATGAGAATATGTTATACAACTATATAATATACTATAATAATATATAACATAATGTCTTATATTATTATATGAAATATATTATGTAATATATATTGAACAAAATTAAGAAGGGAATACTTTCAATTATATAATCTGTTTTGTAAATAAGGCCTTCACAATGTTTGAATATGAAAAAGGAAAATGGGAGAGAATTAAAGGAGAAAAATTGGGAGTATTAAATAAGAGAAATCATACAAAATTGAGCTGTTCCATGACGGATTTATATTGGCAAGTGGATTTTGACTCTACTGCACTTTTACTGCTTGAGGCAAGAGATCATCATATTTCTCCTTTTCCCATGCTTGAATCTATTAGATTTCTCATTTTTTCATTCTTTTCAATCACATGTTTATTGTTTGCAGAGGTCTCGTGGAATTTTGCCCTCCATCATGCATATTACTGGATTCTTATCTTATGATGTGTAATCTTAATTTCCGACAATCTTCAACAGGATTTTGTTCTTCTTCATATAAAACATAAAATATATAATATATACTAGTAGTGAACCCGTGCTATGCACATCGGGCTATGTACACAAATAAAGAAAAAAAAGGGTAAAAATGATTTAAGAATGTATTTTTTACAGAAAGTATTTTTATATTCAATATCTTGAATATAATTTATAAACATAATGAGTATATTGGTGTATGATTAAGAACATAATATTAGGCCACAAACTTAAAGAATAAGTTTTTTTTTCATCCAAAATGGAAAATATATTGGTATATGATTAATAACATAATATTAGGTCACAAACTTAAAGAATAAGCTTTTCTCGTTGAAAATAAAAAATACTTGTCACTTTAAATTAATGTACTGCAAAAAAAAAAAAAAATAGTAATAGACAAAAATTGAAATGATCAGCTTAATTTTTGCAAAAAGATATTAATAGAAATATTTGAATTGGTTGAATTTAGATATTTTCTTAAAAAACTATTAATAGATTTATTCTTTTAGCCCTAATCATAATTATATGAATAGAGTTTTAACTAAATGTTTGACCTAGGATATTAAACATTATAGAAAAAAGTAATCTGGGTGTTACACAAACTATTTTTAATTAGGGTCCACATAAAAACTATAACAAAAATTTATATAAAAAAAATGAGTGATCAGCTGACATACCTATTTTAATTTTTTTTCTAAATTTATAACTCTCAAAAAATGAGTTAGGATTTTGAACTCAAAGACTAAATAACCAACTATTATACTATACTATAATTGCGCAACAATGGATGTATATTTTAAAAATTTGAAGGGAGTAAGTTTAGAAAACACATGATAGTTTGAATTTTTATACAGATTTTAGGAAACTATGATATTAATTGATAGAATTTTTTAATTATAGATCCATCTATACTATATATATCATTCAATTAGTGAGAGTTTTAAAGTTAACTTAAAATTATTCAAATGTTACAAAAAATTAAAATCTGTCAAAATTGGATTAAGAGTTGAATAACAACATATTACTATAATATATATATAGTATTGATATAGATAGATCGATAGATAGATTGAATTTATAAAATTTATCAAAAATAAGAAAAACTTAGAAATAACCGATGATACTTTGACATGTATCTTATATATGACAAAGTACTAATAATTTAATGACACATATTATTTATATTTAAAATTTTAAAATATAATCTATGATTAATAAAGGTTTGTTTAGGAGCATTATAATTAAAGTATTTAAAATGTTACCATAGCTATCAATAGATAGAATTTATAAAATTAAGAAGAAATAAGAGAAAATTAGAAAGAACCAATGATATTTTGATACATGTATCTTGTATATAACAAAGTGCTAATAATTTTATGATACATGATCTTTCTATTTTAAAAATTTAAAATCTTATTAATGATTAAGGAAGATATTTTTAAGAGCATTATAATTAATGAAATTTGAAGATATTACCATAACTATCAATTAATAGCATTTATGATGCTTATAATAAATAATATAAGAGAAACTAATAATAATATGACACATGTATTTTATGTTTTTAAAAAATCAAAATTTGGAGAAAAAGGAATTGAAACTTTTAGCTTCAAATACCTCATAACCTATTGCTATAATCTATACTATTTATATATGCAAATGTAGTGGAAAGCTCTAGGCTTCCAAAAACTCAATGCTGATTTTTTAAAAATTCTAAATTCTTAAAAAGCCACATAGCAATCCTACTCCCAAAATTCTAAAATTTTGAAATTATTGAACCTCTAATCTTTTAAGGCTAAAAATAAATATACAAAATATTCATTACCTGAAATCTCTCTTTAATTGATTATGATCCGTTTTCTAAATCAATTCCTAAAATCTCTCTTCAATTTTGGAAGTTATCTTTCTCTGTTATTTTTTCTCTACGCTTTCTCTCTCATGTAGTTGATCCACCACCCACACTAGAAAGGTAGATATCAGACTGCCTTCGCCTCATGAAAGCATGTACATAGTTCTACTGCCGCTGTTGTCGTGTTCTTCTCCCTTGCCATGATCACTCTCCTGCTGCCGTTTGCAATCACTGGTAATATCTATGGCTCTAGAGTAGACCTCCTCTTCTTATTTCTTCTTCTTTTCCACCATTGGTCCTCATAATATTTTTTAATCTTCAATTTTTTCTTTTTAGTTCTGTACTGGTCCTCAACTGGAGTTGAGGTTTGACACTCTGACTTTTTGCACTCCATGTACCTAATTGTTCCCATGCAACATGCTTATCTTACATTGATTTATTTTGTTGTTTTATTTTGATCTTCATCATGATAGTATTTTTGTTTTATTTTTGGGTAAATATAATATTAGTACTTTGACAGCATCATGAGTAAGAAGTCAACCGTTTTTTGTTTCCAATATTCTTTCCTGTGTTAGTAGATATTTTGTTATGATTTATGATACATTGATATCACATTTAAAATCTTTTCATGAAAAAAGAACTTTAAATTACTTATACTTGGGTATTAAATTATCTTCTCTCTTCTTTTTCAATCTTGCACTTGCGTTCAAAGTAATCAAACATTCCACTCTTTCAATGCATCTTTTATGAATATGCAGTCTTTTTTATTTTTAATTTTTTTTAACATATAAACTTATAAATTTTGAAACGTTTGAAACTTTGATATTTTTGGGGGTTTTAATAAATTTGAACAGGGTGAAGGTCCGCATGATACTGAAGTGACGGGCTCAACAAGATTTATGCCTTAAGAAAGTAAGGTTTCAATTCACCTGTATATATATACTATATATCAACGTATACTATGTGTAAAAGTTTTAAGAATTGGATCAATGCTAGAAATTCAGAAATTTTACCTACGCTTTATCTATGGTGACAATTTCAGGCAATTAATTGGAGAATAACATTTTAAGTATCAAAGATAGAAAATTTTGGAGAGACATTTGGAAATGAACTTGAATGGTAGCCGAACAAGAAAAAGGTAAAAAAATAGTTAGCCTATGCAATTTTTTATTCAATAATATTCATGTTAGATAATACGAATCACAAATATCATCAAAAGAAATTCATAATATATAGTTCAATCATGAATATTATGGTTTTTGATTTTTGCAGGAACAAATTTTGACCGACGAAATACAAGAATTAAATCATGGTCTTCTCAAAATTTGGCCACAATTAGTACCAGTGTACAAATTAAGTAGCTCCAACTTCGTTTTCTATTCACAGCTTGGTTATGGGTCTTAACTTTTTTTGCATTAGATTTGTAACTTTTACCGATGGAAGCTTGAAGATTCAAAATCAGAGTTGAAGGATGGCCATAAGATAATGATTTATTTCACTTTTGTATTTTTGCACTCTTCAAGTTAATGAATGGGTTTGTGGATTTGTCCACATTACCTCTTCGATTGTCGTGGAGTTAGAGGTTGAAATTTGTTATTTTGTCAATTGGCTTTCTGCCAATTGAACAGAGCATGAAGTTAAAGTAATGAGCAATACTAAGGATATGCACTAAATAACAACCAATGGCGCAACTTAGAATTTTGATAATTTAAATATACCACTCATTTCCATCAAAAACCTTCTCTCTCTCTGTCAATAGAAAAAAAAAAAAAAAAACCTTCCCTCCCTTAACGGTCGTTTGAATTTTCTAGATTTTTTAAATTTTGAATACCATAAAATAGGAAAATTCTTGATAATCTCTCAATATTAAAAATAAAAATCATCAAAAATTTAATATGTTAGATAATTCCATTTTAATTCCTGAAATTTCTCTATGATCATATCTGATCTAATCTAATTTAATTTAAATATATCACTTCTTTCCATCAAAAACCTTCCTTCTCTCTCTCCATCAAAACAAAAATAAAACTTTCCCTCGCTTTGTTTGAATTTTCTAGATGTTTGAAAATTTGAATTCCACAAAATATGGTCAAAATTTTGATTGGTTAGACAAAATTTTGCGTATTTCATATGCAAGTTTAAAATCCAAACATAGCATAATGATTATGTGCACAGTTTTCACAAATTCATACAAAATTTTATTAAGATAAGATTGGTTACTCAATTTATGTTACGACTATAAGTTTTATGAATCCCGTGCATGGCACGGGTTAACGCTAGTATATAGTATAGATTTGGTGGGTGTAAGCACCCCATTGTTGCTCGCTCGACAATCTTTGACCCGAACCGAACCCACTTTCAAATGCTACAACATAGTCAGATCCAAACTAGCTTTTCAAAACTCCAGTCCGGTTAATCAAATGCTTTCCGGGCTCGTCGGGCCCAATTGGAACCAAATGACCAAAATGCCCTTAAAGCATCATTCCAGTCTAATTTAATCCGACACGTTCTTTGAGATGATACCAAAGATTAGAGCGATAAGTCCACCCCTTCCAAGATTATTCCTGACAATCTGACATGCTTAAAATGCCATTCGAATCAATTCTGGACCTGTTCCAGTGTTTCCTAGTCAAAGTGACCATTTTACCCCTAGTAGGACAATCAACTCGTTCAACCACGCCAGTTCTGGGTATCAAACTGACAGCCCCCTGGGACACTCCTGATAGTGTTCATGACCTTTGAATCCCATCTCGGTCAACTCTGAACCAATTTCGGTGTTTTTCGGTTCAAATGACCGTTTTGCCCCTGGTGGGCCGGTCATCCTTTTCAATCACATCGGTTTTGAGTATCAAACCGGTGAACCCTCGGGACACTCCCACGAGTATTCATAACCTCCAAGTGCCATCTCAGTCTATTATGACATTTCCCAATTCAAATGAGCGTTTTGCCCTTGGTGGGCCTGTCATATTTTTCAACCATTCCGGCTTTGGGTATCAAATAGGTAACCCCCGAGGCACTCTTAGGTTTCTGTTAGGCCCCGCAGCTCGACAACTTTTCAGATCATACCGGAGCCACTTGTAGTGGAGTCAGACCAAAAAAATAGTTGGAAGCCATTAGGAGTGGCCCCCAGATCTTTGCCTTGTAGCCCAAGGTCGAATCAAATCTGCGAGATCACTTCCATACTGAGGTGGCATGATCGCTCTCAGCAAATGCTAGATAACCCCGTAAGAGGATGGTGGCGATTCAATATAATACTCAGAAGTCCGAGGTTGATCCACGGGAAAAAGGAATTGTCTAATCAATAAGATCCTACAACCACAGCAAAATAATAATGAACTCAGGACTGATTGCAACTGTAGAAAGTCTCCAAAAATAAAATAAAATAAAACTCAATTATGTTAGGGGTTGACCTAAAATTATGAACAAGAAAAGTAAATTGAATTTAAAAATTGGTTTTAAATAATAAGCAAATGGTCTTGGCAGGACTGACCCAATGAATAGTTCTATAGGTAGTCCCAAGATAGTCTTGATTAATAGGACTCAAGATTCATTAACCCTCTTTAGAGTTAAAATCTAATTTATTACTAGTGCTCGTACTAGGGTCCAATTGTACTCGTCCCAGTTCACAACACTGTCTATGAGTACGTATAAAGCTTAATAAGGAACAATAGATTCTAAAAACACTTTTTATAAGAATTTATCAACAGTTAAATTTGACTCTCGTATCAGTGATCTAGTTCATATCCATTCCTAGACTATGTTCTAGATGATAATTAGGAGAAATCATTTTCAAAAATATTCAAGAGCAAGAAAACAAATCTTGGCCCAAGATCTTCAAATCTTGAGAAAATAGATGACTATCTCGAATCCCTACCTGCATCCTATTTACCTTCTCAATCCATACCAAGAACTAATTTAGCTACTGAAAAACATTGTAAATCTTGCAAGAATTGAAATAAAATTGAAGGAAATAAAAGAATGCATTAATAATAATAAACTTGAATACAAGAACATTCAGAAGAATTGAAAACAATGAATTAAAATTCAAGAATCAAAGCAATAATCTCAAAACTAGGATTCTTGAAATGTAAAAAACGTAAGAAAAAAACTCCCTGAATAATTCTAACTAATGTTCTAATCCCTCTCTAACTTTAACTAACTTTCTTCTAATTTAGGACTCCTCCTTAACTCCAAAGACTGAGATTTGGGTTGATCCAAAAGTTAGGCGTGCGTTAGGCCGTCTGCAAGGCTTTCGGATGACAGTTCACAGAAAGGGTGTTCGAACGGGCTAAGATGGGCGTCCGGACGGGTAGTTCACAGAAAGGGCGTTCGGACAGCTAGTGGCCTATCCGTTTTTCTCTTTAATTTCTGTTGACTTTTCCCAACCTCTTTTCAATCCTTTTAAGTCCAAAAATCTACAAAAGTGAATAAAACATTATTAGCATCAATATTACATTAAAATAACACTTAATAACTAATACTAGGGCTAAACAAAGGTAATTTAGGGCTGTAAAACAACATTTTTAAGGTGAAATCATACTCCCAACTTAACCTTTGCTAGTCCCTAGAAAGCTAATACTCTACCTAACATCCACTTCTGTAGACGACATAAATGCATTTAACTTATGTATCAAGCCTTTAAAACCCTAGGCTATCCCTAATGGACGAGGTGTGTCTCGTGAGGGTTTACAGTAATGTTACACACAAACATTTTCTGGATGGCTGTGTTATCAATGAATAATAATAAATAATAATACTGCAAGTAGACAGATAATAAATCTCACCTATTTCCCGAATACTTGTATAAAAACACAACAATGAATATACCTTTCAAATCCATTGCATGTCTTGTCAGTTTTCATATACACATGCAACTAGGATTCCAATTTGAGATAATTCAGAAAATTGTATCATGTAGCCTTGACTCCAAAACCTCACTTGGATATCACTCCCAGAAAATTGAACATACAAGGTTCCCACAGAAGTTATGCACTTCAAGAGTAATTGTAATGATCAAACGACACAACTTTAAAAATTGAAGAACGCACATTAAATGATGGAAGTGGATTGATATAGCTCTATGAAAAATCTTTAATTGCAATGAATCTCCAGAATAGTTACACAAGAACTCAAAGATTGAAACACTCAAGACTGTACACCTAAGGTCACCAAGGACTTGTTTTGATTGTAAAATGGCCATGGGAAGAAGGGTTAACAAGGATAACTTTAGAAAGTAGTTGGTAAGTTATATGAATACAAAACTTCTCAAAGACAACGCAATAACTTTAACAATGTACCATTTCCCCTTTCTCCTTCATTTGGTGCTTTTTTCTTCTTTTTCATTCTTTTTCCTCTCTTTTTTTTTTTTCATTCTTGCTTTTGTTTCACACGTTTATGTTCCTCCTTCTTAACAAGAACTTGTCACCTTATCATTTACAAATATACATCACCAAGTTCACCACCCTTCCATATATATTTGGTTCATTCCAATAGCACATGAATTATTAAATACCCAAGAACCAATAACTAAACAAAGTTATGGTGATTAAGAAGAAACAGGTAATAATGTTTAGGCTCAATGGGTTTCAAAATGGTATAGCAAGAACAACTATGTGGCTTAAAAGTCAAAGATGGCCTAAGATCATCCTAAGAATGTACAGTCTCAAGTTCTAAAGAGAACTCACATGCAACTTATTCTTTACAATTCAAACAATTAAATAAAAAAAAAGATTAATAGAGCTATTGAACAAGTGTATGCTGAAAAATCATATTACGAGTAATTGTAAGTCACTCTTGAACAAGATAAGCTCAAATCTCATTAGGTAAGAGTCTTCACTATCAAGAGATACAATATCCAAACTCACAAGAATCAAAATACCAAGCTATAAATGCATACTCAACATCTAGTTCAAGTAACCAATTCTCAACATATTCTCAAAATTGTATAACAATATAGCATCAATGAAAACAGTACAATCCATCATTGTCAACTCACAACATTATTGCTATTATCGCTAATCTCAAACTTAGCACATTTTCTCAATAAATAAACAATTAAAAGTAGAGGTACAAATCATAAACCATACCATATACCCATCAAGTTTACCATAAAGAAGTACAAACTCCAAGAAATCCGAAATAAACCTGAAACAGATATAGATAGCAAAAGAAAGGAGCGGACCAACTCCTATGTCCACATATATAAACAAAAATATAAACTAACACAATATCCAAAATAAACTACTACTTCGGACCACTATGACGTGACGCACAATTCGAGCACCAAAACAAAAATAACACGGTCTCCAACTATCCACAAAAATTAAACACCTAAGCATCCATAAAAACAAATATAAACAAATAAACTAAATAGAGTTTGAGATCAATGAAAGATAGGTAAATGAAAACATGATCTAAACTCTAAAGCTCCCTGTAAGCACCCCATTTTTTACTGCTCGACAGTCTACACTCCGTCTAGACTTGTGTTCAAGTTATTGTGGGCATATTCCAACCGAAACCAACTTTCTAAGTCCAAATCCCATTTGTCCATCATCTCGCTGGCCCACTAGGCCCAAGTAGAGGCAAAATGACCAAAATGCCCTTAGGGGCATTGTCTTTTCCTTTCCAATCCGTCTCTCGAGACAGTTTATTCCTCGAGACGGTTCCAATCCAAGCACGTCTCCTCGGAGATGATAAGTCCCCTTTCCAATCCGTCTCTCGAGACAGTTTATTCCTCGAGACAGTTCCAATCCAGGCACGTCTTTTCGAAGACGGTAAGACCCCTTTCCAACCCCTCTCTCGAGACAGTTTATTTCTTGAGACGGTTCCAATCTAGGCACGTCTTTTCGAAGACGGTAAGACCCCTTTCCAACCCCTCTTTCGAGACAGTTTATTCCTCGAGACGGTTCTAATCCAGGCACGTCTTTTTGAAGGCGGTAAGACCCCTTTCCAATCCCTCTCTCCACTTTATTCCTCGAGACGGTTCCAATCTAGGCACGTCTTTTCGAAGACGGTAAGACCCCTTTCCAATCCCTCTCTCTCGATAGTTTATTTCTCGAGACGGTCCGAGTAGCGAAACTACTCAGAAAACCGTTAGAGTAGCGGAAATACTCATAAATAGGTCGATATAAGGAATTGCTAACTAACCCCTGTGTCACGACGACCACCGTCAGAGTGGCGGAAACACTCAAAACCCAGGCCAACACTAGTGTTTGTTAAGCCTGCTTCGGTGAAAAATGACCAGACCGTCCTTTGGACCTTTTCTGAGACTTTCCGGTCAAGATGACCATTTTGCCCCTAGGCATTTGAATGCCCCGGGAACCACACTGACTCTGGGTATCAAACCGGTAACCCTTTGAGATTACTTCTTATAGTATTTCTCAACCTTCCTTTACCTTTTCGGATCATTCCGAGTCAGCTCCGGCAAACCTGGTGCAAAATGACCGTTTTGCCCCTAAAGGTCCGGTCACCTTCTCCGACCACACCAGCTCTGGGTATCAATCCGGTAACCTCCTGAGACTACTTTTTATAGTGTTCTCAACTTCCTTTTACCTTTCTGGATCATTTTGAGTCAGTTCCGGTCAACCCGTTGCGAAATGACCATTTTGCCCCTGGTGGGACGGTCTCCTTTTCCGACCACGCCGGCTCTGGAAATCAAACCGGCAACCTTTGAGAACATTTTGAATAATGTTTCCAGATCCCAAGTCCTCTTCTGGGACAGTCCGAGTCTGTCCCGGCATTTTTTCGGTCCAATTGACCGTTTTGCCCCTAAAGCCCCGGTCAACCTTTCCGACACATCTTATCCTCACTTTTCAAGTCAAATACCTCCAGGACACTATTTTAAGTGTTCCTGCTCCTTTCCGGCCTTCCGGGTCATTCTCGGCTCCTTCAAATCATTCCTGGACTTTCCGGAGTCACTCCTAGTAAAGCCAGGTTAAAGATTGCATGGTAGTCACTAGTACAGGTGCCCAAATCTAGTCAAAGATATGTTGCTTGCCGACCTTAAATATTTCCTAAATGGCTGGCGCCACTAGTAGTGGCGCCAAGCCAAAAATTGGCTTGGCGCCACTCCTAGTGGTGCCAGTGTAAAATTTGGCCTGGCGCCACTGCAACAGGCGCCAGTGTTGTCCAACCTCTATAAATACAGAGCCTCCTCCAGCGTTTAAAGGATCCGCAAACTCAAACCAAAAATCATATATTTTGATATACAGAGCTCGTGCACCCTAAAAACCTTAGCTTTCTTAGGTTTTCCAAACCCTAGGCTCCTATATACTCCTATACACCCCCCTTACACTCATACACTAGCCTTCAACCCTCCTTTGAAGACTTGAAGAGTTGCAACCTAAAGCTTGAAGACAACTCTTGAAGATCGAAGACGAAGATCAAGACGAAGACCGAAGAAAGCAAGGCGCGCAAAATAACAAGACATACGGTAGGCTCCCTATTTAAATTTCCACACTTCCCCCCCCTCTTTTCTCTCTCCTAACCCACTTGGGTTTTCTCTATTTTAATCCTCCATCTCTTTCCCCCCCTTTCTTTGCATGCTTGAAACAAGGGGATTCCTGGTCCATATGTAGGATTGGGCTATTGGAGAGTCACGGTGTCGGGGGCTTTCTTCTAGTCGAACCAGAGACCACGTGGGTCCGGCTCCCTTGATTATGTGGTGAAGCCTTAGCCTTGTATGTTCACTACCCCAAATTGCATTGTGCATATCATGATCTTGCATCTTCCAAAAGTCGTTTTCAAAGTTGTTTTCAAAATCGTTTTCAAACTTGTTTTCAAAATTGCATCAAAATCTCCTTTTTCAAAATTTGTTTTCAAAATCACAATCCTAGGGTGATTCTAGCTTTTCCATGGCTAGGGTCGCTTTAGGAAAGTGTTACATTTAAAGGGACCGATACGGTCCATATTTTCAAATCTCCTTGTTTTCAAAACCACTTTCTTAAAGTGGTTCTAGCCCTCTTATGGCTAGAATCGCTTTAGGAAAGTGAGACGTTTTTACACTTTCCTAAAACTCTCTTTCCAAAAAAAAATCCCTTCTTTCAACATACTTTCCTAAAACTCTCCTCTCCAAAGTTGTTTTCAAAAACTTTCTCCAAAAATCTATTTTTTCAAACTCCCTTCTTCAACCCCTTTCCAAAACGCTCTTTTCAAAGTCCACTTTCCAAAAACGTTCCCTAGGTCTCTTTCCTAAAAAAACTCTCTCCAAAAATCTTTCCAAAAACTCTCTTTCCAAAATCTCCCTTTTAGAAACTCTCCTCTAGGATTTTTCTTCTAAAATCTTCGTTTTTAAAAACACACTTTTCAAAAACTCCTTCTCTTTAAAATCTCTTTCCCAAAAACTCTCTCTTTAAAATTTCTTTCTAAAAACTCTTCTCTCTAGAAACTCCTCCCTAGGATTTCCTTCTAGAAAACTTTCGTTTCCCAAAAACACACCTTCCAAAAATCCCTTTCCCTAAAGCCCAGGTCAAGCCCTAGAGCCACCGATTAGGAAATCCTAATTTTCTTTCGAAAAACCTGATTTTCAAACTTTGCCCCAAAACCTAGGTTTCCAAAATTTCTTGTTTTCACATCCAAACTATACATGTTTCCAGAACCTGTTTTCTACGTCGAAACTATAATTTTCCAAATCTAGGGTTTCTAGAATCTCCCTTTCCAAATCCTTGCCGAATCCTATCTTCCCTTTAGGAAGCCAAATCAAATATTCCCGTTTTGGAAACCAAATCCAATCCTCCGTTTTTGGAAACAAAATCAAACCTTTGATTTTTGAAACCAAATCCAATCCCTTCCTAATCCAAACCTTTCTTAATTCAATTCCTTCATAAACCATAAGTTTCCTAAACCTAAACTTTAAATCTTTGCTTAAATTTCAAAATCCAACTTTTTCCTAATTCAACTCCTTCCTAATCTTTCACTTTCCTAAATCTTAAGTTTCCAAAACCTGAACATAAAAATTTTTCCTAAATTTTAAAGCTCAACTTTCAAATCTTTCTTAATTCAACCCTTTCCTAATTCTACCCTCTTTTCAAATCTTGATTTTTTAAATCCAAATTTTCAAATCTTTCCTAAACTCAGACGTTTCCTAATCTCAAGATTTTCTAAAACTCAAACTCTAAAACTTTCTAAATCTTAAACTTTTTAAATTTCAAATCTTTCCAAATTCAAAACTTTCTAAATTTGAAACTTTCTTAAGTTAAATTTTTCTAAACCTAAATTTTTTCAAATTCTAAACTTTCCAAAACTTCAAAATCTTTTCAAATCTAAAACTTTCTAAACTTAAAACTTTCTTATTCTCGAAACTTTCTTACTTTCAAAACCTTTCCTTTTTCAAAACCTTTCTTGAAATGAAACTTTCTTAATCTAAAACTTTCTAAACTCAAAACTTTCCTAATTCAAAACTTTCCTAAGTTGAAACTTTCTTAATTCAAAAATTTTCTAATTTCGAAACTTTCTTAACTTGAAAACTTCCCTAATTCCAAAACTTTCCTAAAATGAAAACTTTCCTAGTTTCGAAACTTTCCTAACTCGAAATTTTCCTAAATCGGACCTTTCCTAATTCGAACATTTCCTAAAATTCAATCTTTCCAAATCTTCCAAGTCCAACATTCCAATCCAATCTTTCTTAATCTCAAGTCTTTCCTAGGTCTCCTACCTTTTCTAAGTCTAGGTTTCCTAAACCTCCATCTTTCCAAACTAAGTTTTTCCAAAATCAATCTTTCCAAAACAAGTCCAATATTCTCAATTTCAATTTCCAATCTCCTCTTCTAATCTCAAATCAAATCCAATTTTCAATTCAATCTCTTTTTTCCAATCCAATCTCTCTCTTCAAATCAATCTCTTTTCAATCGGACTCCGATCGAAACTACGACTGACCTGATTCCCCCAAAGGGATACGTAGGCAACCTTCATAGGTGCGGTCACAACCCTTTTCAAACTTCCAATTTCAAATTTCTATTTTCAAATCTCTACTTTCAATTTCCAAAACTTTTCAAATCTATCCAATTTCAAATCTCTTTCAAATCAAATCAATTTTTCTTTTCAAATTTCTTTCCAAATCTATTTTCCAACTTCTCTTATCTTGCACTTGCATATCATGCATCATGTTAGTTTCTTTTCAAGCATTGTTTTTCTAAAGTGAATAGGATTGAACATTAGTTGGTTAAATACTCTCATAGGTGAATCTAGGGTAGATTGACATGTAGGTACCGAAAGGGCGGGGTAGGGTGATGGCCTAGTGTGTCTTCCCTACACGTAACCAACCTCTGAACCTACATCACTGATTTTGAATTACCAAAACGGAGTTATTTTTCAAAAAGGGCTAAATGTTTTCCAAAGGTTGCTAAACAACCTGTTTTCTTAAAAACCCTCTCTTGAGGTGATATTTTCAAAATCCTTTTACAAAAACCCTAAGTGTAGTCTTCGGATTATTCTTAGTTTTTAGGTGACCTAACTCACCTTAATCAAGTTAGGTGGCGACTCCGAATCTTTCTTTAAAAGCCCTTTATTCAATCCATTTTCAATTCAAACGTAGTCGCACTCATTCTTCTAGGAGGGTGAGTTCTAACGAGAGAGTACAACATTTTTCCCGCTTGTGTGAGTATTCCTCGAGTGCGAAAAATCTGGACGCGACACTCCCTTTCTAATCTCCGTCGGTAAAAGTCATTTTCCACACAGTTCGGGAAAGCTCCCTCTGTTGCTCCTCTATGGCCTCGGTGTGCTCCTTCTACTGCTTCTCCATCTTCTCAAAGTTGCCTCTGACCTCCGTTTGGAAAGCTCCAAAGGCGGTAGCATGGGACTCCAATAATGTGGTATGGTGCTGCTGGGTCAAAGCCTGTAGCTCCAACATCTGTATCACTCGGTCCATAGAGCCCTGTCCCGAGGACTCGCCTCCACCTTTGACAAGTGCATCCAAACCTGCACTTCCCTCTTCCTCTTCGTCATCTAATTTTTGGCGCTTTCGACTTTTATATTGTGCTGTAGACTTGTTAATTGTAGTTGAATTAATAGCATCAATGGAAGACTTTTTAACTAGGAAATTGGGAGGGTGGACACCAGCATGAATGATTAATTTGGTTAACATGACCACAAAGGGGATGCTGTCCCCAGTTTGAAGGTGAGTAGCATCATGGTGCAATTGAAGAAACATGTATCTGGGCAAATCTAGGATCTTATGGGTCCCTGTAGCCCACAGTAACTGGGCACGTGCTGAATTGACATCAGCATACTGGGCCTCTGGAAGAAGGTTGTGACAGGAAAATATGAACAAGGGGAAGTATTGCAGCTTTAAGTGTTTTTTCTCATAAGTTGTCTTCCCCCCTATCTAGGGTCGGTTCTCAGCTAAAATCTCAAAGGCTATCTCTTTTTGGTTCGGGGCCCCAACATCATGACAAAATGGGGCATTAGGCTCACGCCTAAGCCCATAGTGCGCACAGAAGGTGCCTAGAGTAATAATAATCTCCTTCCCTTTAACCTAGGATACTATCATCTCTTCCCCCTCCTTTTTCTTGGCTATAGTTATATTAGCCATTAATTCCACACACAGTGTGAAAATATACTCTCCCTCAAACTTGGCTAAGTCATCCACCCATGCCTATTAAACTCGTCCTCCCAACCATAACCACCCCCAAAGAACCCTAATTCTGTCTTCCGTTTTACAGTGACTGCCTTCGAACACCAACACTTCCTAAAATTTAACTGGGCTTGACTACCGACGAAGATTTCGGAGTTGTAGTTAGAGTGAGAGTTTGGTTTACTAGGTTCAACAGGTTAGGCTAAATCTTTCTTTTTTCTAGCATTTTTGCTTCCTTTGGGTGCCATTAAAACAACCACAAACACTATCTATGCAAATATATTTCAAGGAAAAAAAAAACAACAACACAAACCCAACAACATATATGTTATGCAGTTCTAAATCTATGCAAATATGGTAAGATGCGATGAAAAAATTCTCATGGAAGAAGGGATACATCGGTTACTTAGAAGGAAGGAGATGTAGGAAGTTGAGGAGTCATAACATTTCAACTTAGTGGGACTTTGTCGCTCGTTCGGACATTCTCTCTCTTTTTAAATCATCATGTGCGAATTGCATGAATGAGACAAAAAGAAAGAATTTCAGAATTTATAGTTGGTAGATTACCCCATCCGGACGGTCCCAAAATGACACCGTTCAACTTAAACAGCTCGTCTGGACGTTACAATTAGGGGTGTCTGGACGCTGATAGCCCATCTAGACGGTCCAATTAAGGCCTTCCAGATGGCCAGTGGCTCATGCCGAATGAAATAAAAAAATCTTCTAAGGAAAGGATCCCCTCCTAATGACCAGTAAGTGTGTCAAACTCCATTCAATGAAAATTTCTAAGGCACCCAACTTGTTCGGAAGGCATCTAGATGGCCAGTGGCCAACTTCGTCCAACTTTTTAAAATATTTCCAAGGCATGGTGAGCATCCGGAAGGCGTTTGGACGGCCAATAGCCAACTTTCCTGGGTAATAAAGAACTAACAAAAAACTAAGTAAAATAGCTACAACAAAACCAAGCAACATAAAGCAAAAAGTTTTTATCCCTCCCCTTAACTTAAATTGGACATTGACCTCAATGGATGCCGGAAGGATACAAATGCAATGCAAGACTTAGCAAAATAAATTAATACCTAAAAAACTAAACAAAAGAAAGAGAAGAAAACTAATACACAATGAAAATCAGGACCATGATCATTACTCTTGGAGTGACAGATCTTCAAGACTCCATGTCTTTATTTTTGCCACAAAATTCTCAACATACTGCTTCAGATGATGACCATTCACCAAAAAGTGATTGCCATTCCTGAGAGTAGTGACCTCTATTGCCCTAGTATTATGTACTATTTTCACAATATAAGGTCTAGTCCACTTACTACGTAACTTGCCTAGAAAAAGATGTAATCGGGTGTTGTAAAGAAGCAACTTTTGACCAATAGTGAAATTTTTTCGAGAAATGTGTTGGGTGTTCATCTTAGCCTTTGAAATCTGTGCATTCTCATATGCGTCATTCTGTAGCTCCTTTAATTCACAGAGTTCGAGTTTCCAGTGGTGACCAATGTTGTCAGGGTTCTCATGAATTTATCATATGGCCCAATAAGCCTTGAGTTGAACTTCGACTAGTAAATGAAAAGCTTTACCATAAATTAAATGGTAGGGGGACATACCGAGATGGGTTTTATAGGCAGTCCTTTATGCCCACAGTGCATCTACTAGACGTAACGACCTATCCTTGCAGTTGGGATTCACTGTTTTCTCCAAGATGTGTTTAATTTCCCTATTAGCCAGCTCAACTTGGCCACTTGTCTGTGGGTGGTATGGTCTGCCTACTTTGTGTAATACCCCATACTTATGCATTAAGACCCCTACAGGTCTGTTGCAAAAATGAGATCCGCCATCACTTATGATGGCTCGGGGCATACCAAATCTCGAAAAAATATTTTCTTTTAAAAACCTTGATCACCATTTGGCAATCGTTGGTCCAAGAGGCCACAGCCTCCACCCATTTTGACACATAATCAATGCCTATAAGAATGTAAAGATGCCCGAAAGAACTGGTGAATGGCCCCATGAAATCAATGCCCCAGCAATAAAATATTTCTATAATAGTGATGGGGTGTGAAGGCATCATATTCCTTGAGGTCAGAGAACCTAATCTCCGACATCTATCACATGTCGTGCAAAAAGTGTGGAAATTCCGAAACATGGTGGGCTAGTAAAATCCACATTGCAGTATCTTTGCAATAGTCTTCTTGGTTGAAAAATGCCCTCCACAAGCATATGAATGACAAAAAGTGATGATGGACTCGAACTCATCGTTGGAAATACTCTGACGAATAACTTGGTTAGGACAATATTTATACAAATATAGCTCATCCCACATAAAAACTCTCACATTTCTCAAAAATTTCTTTTTATCTATTGAAGACCAGTGAGGAGGAATCCTACCCATAGCCAAGTAATTGGCTATGTTTGCAAACCATGGTGTACTCATGTGAGAGATAGATTGAATGGAGAAAAGTTGCTCGTCAGGAAAGTGCTTAGATATGGGAGATTTATCTAGATCTCGCCTATTAGGAGGCAACCTAGACAAATGATCCACTATCACGTTCTCTATCCCTTTCTTATCTTGGATTTCCATGTGAAACTCTTGAAGTAGTAGAATCTAACGTATGAGCCGTGGCTTAGCATCTTGCTTTGTGAGCAAGTACTTTAGTGTGACATGGTTTGTGTAAATAATGACAAGTGAGCCGACTAAGTAAGATTTGAACTTATCAAGGGCAAAAACCACAACGGGAAGCTCTTTTTTAGTGGTAGTGTCGTTCATCTGGGCATTATTTAAGGTCTTGCTAGCATAATATATAGCATATGGTTTCTTGTCTCGTCTTTGACCCAATATAACCCCAATAGCAAAGTCACTTGCATCACACATGAGCTCAAATGGTAGAAACCAATCCGGAGCTTGTATGATGGGTGTTGTGTTCAAGAGCCCTTTAAGTTTGTCAAAGCTTGTTGGTAAGATGATGTCCATTCAAATGGAACATTGTTAGACAGTAAATAACACATGGGATGAGAGATGGCACTAAAACCTGGAATGAATCGCCGGTAAAAGCCGGCGTGCCCTAAAAATGAATGGACATCTTTAACATTTTGAGGGGAAGGAAGGTTTTGGATAAGGTCAATCTTGGCTTTGTCAACCTCTATCCCCTTATGTGAAACTATGTGTTCTAACACCATCCCTTGTTCACCATAAAGTGACACTTCTCCCAATTGAGAACCGGATGCCTCTCCTCACATCTTTGTAGAACTTTCTCCAATTTCTCTAGGCATTGATCATACGTATCCTCATAGAATGAGAAATCGTCCATGAAAACTTCCAGGATTCTCTCAACCATATAGATGAATATACTTATCATACACCTTTGGAAAGTGGCTAGTGTGTTGCATAGGCCAAATGGCGTTTTCCTATACGCATAAGTGCTGAAGAGAAAAATAAAGGTAGTTTTATCCTGGTCATCTAGGGCTATTTTGATCTGGTTATAGCCTGAATACCCATCCAAAAAATAGCAGTAAGCTCTACCCGAAACCTGCTCTATGACTTGGTCAAGGAATGGTTAGTGATAATGGTTTTTAGTGGTGACAGTATTAAGACATCTATAGTCGATGCACATTCACCAACCTATCTGGACCCTAGTAGGCATTAGTTCATCTTTATCATTTTTCACTACTGTTCCACCAGACTTCTTTGGGACCACTGGGTTGGGCTTACCCACCTAGAATCTATAATTGGGTATATAATACTCGCATCGATAAGTTTTAAAACCTTTCCCCTCACTACATCTTTCATATTAGAGCTCAATCGCCTTTGCATTTGGCGAACAGGTTTAGCCCTATCTTCCAGATAGATACAATGTGTGCAGACTAGTGGGATAATACCGTTTAATTCAGCGATTGACCACCGTATGGCTTTGCAGTACTTTATGAGCACCTTCTTCAAACTCTGCTTTTGGCCTTTAGATAGACTAAAGGATATAATGATTGGGTATGACTCACCATCACCTAAGAATATATACTTGAGAGTCGATGGCAATGGTTTTTGCTCTGGAACATGAGCTTTCACTTCAAATGGTTCAAGTTTACAAACATTGAGCCCTAATGGCTCATCACATTAGGTCCACTAACCCATAGACATGCTAGGAGCACACTCTACTCCCTCTTCCTGGCTCACTACTTCTTCTAACTGCTCGTACTACTAACTCAAAACTAAAGCTCTCTCAAGGGGGTCTGCCACAAACTCTTTTTGAAAGTATTCTTGAACAAGAATATCTATCAAGCTAACCTCGCTTATATCTTCATATCTCTTAATTTTTTTCCTGTATGGAAAATATTCGTTTCCACAGTCATATTACCAAAGGATAAACTCATCTACCCACTCCGATAACGAATGACAACATTGGATGTTGCTAGGAATAGATGACCTAAGATGACTAAAACTTCTATGGTGTCTAAGCATAACAAAATCAACTAGGAAGTAAAAGTTATCTACCTGGATAAACACATCTTCCACAATGCCCCAAGGAATCTTAACGAAACGGTCGGCCAACTGAAGGGTGATTGTAGTAGGTCTCAACTCTCCTAACCCCAACTACTAGAGTAAGGAAGCAAGTTCACACTAGACCCCAAGTCCAATAAAGCTTTATCAACCTTGTTGATCTTTATTTGCTTAAATACCTTATAGATTTCTGAGTTTATAGACTCTTGTTTTGGTTTGGCCAACCTATGAGGGAATGGGACATGTGATAAATCCTCTTTATCGATCTTCCCAGACTTATCTCGGGACTCTTCTTTCTTAGACTCTTTTTTTACTTTCTCTACCAACCCCTTAGGGTGTTCTACTTTCTCTTCTACCCTTTTTTCTACCCTCTCATTGGTATCCTTTCTAGGCTCAGACTCTCTAATAAGAATGGTTTTATTTATCATCTTTTTGCTTTTAAGGGTGGTTACAACTTGGACCTGCACATGGTTCGGGGGATTTAGATTGATTTTTACACTATGAGTTTGTCTGTTTGGGTTGGGTAATGGTTGTGCTGGAAAAGTACCTTTTTCTTTGGAAATTGTTTACGTGAGAAGGGCTATTTGATTCCTTATGTCCTCTAATGATTTCTTAAGTTTAACATTAATTGCTTGCTATGTCAATATGTGTTGGTCAAATTTGTCATTAGTAGTCCTTATGGGAAGTGGTCTATACACATTTGGTGGTGCTAGTTGAACTTGTTGACCTTGTGCTTGATACTAGTTAGGAGGGGCATGTTGTTATTGTGGCTGTTGGTACTGTTGGAGTGCTAAGTTACCATCATTTCTCCAACTGAAATTTGGATAGTTTCTCCACCCTGGGTTGCTATCACACACACTACAACTAATTAGAATCTCATTCTTAACTAATGCAACTTTTTTCATCTCTAGTGCCTCTAACCTCCTCGTCAATGTGGCCATCCTAGCACTGTCATCATCTACCTGCTTCAAAGGGTACATAGGGCCTACCCTAGGGTTGTCTCTGATCTCGGGATTTTTGGTCCCTGTGGTGTCCCAGTTTCTGGCATTATCTACCAAAAAGTAAAAAAAGTCATAAGCTTCTTCTAGAGACTTATCATAGAAATACCCATTACACATTGTTTCAACAAATCTTTAAAGTTCAGGTGTCAAGGCTGAAAAAGAAGGTACTAACTAGGCTACATGCTTCTTGTCCATGATGTGGACATGAGTTCAAAAGTTCCTAATATCTCTCCTAACTTTGGTAAAATGTCTCATTTCAAAGGGAGTGAATTGCAAAATCTGACAATGAATCACCTCAGTGCGGTGTTTAGGAAAGAACTTTTTTCAAAAATTTGGCCTGAAGTACATCCTAAGATGGAATGGACACCGGCCTCAAAGAATTCAACCAAATCTTGGCTTTGTCCTTTAGCGAGAATGGAAACAACTTAAGACGTATGGTCTCAATTGAGCAGGAATTATCATAACACATGTTGCAAACTTCCTCAAATGCTTTCAAATGGGTGTCAGGATTCTTGGAATCCACCCCATGAAATGTTATGATCAGTTGCATTATACCCAACTTAAGATGAAATGCAATATGGTCAGGGGGTAGAATGATGCAAGTCTGTCTTTGAGGGTTAAGATAATCCCTCATGGTTCTCCGCGGTTTTGTAGGTGCTAGTGGAGGTTATGGAGGTAGTGCATTATTACCTCAATTCCCATTACCATTATTGTCTTGTAGAAGGGCCATTTAAAAATCTATGGGGATTGGTGTGGTGTAAATTGTAACTCTAGGCGGTGTGGAATATTGAGGTGGGGGGGTTTGTCTCAAAAGTCGACCTATATTAATTCGTTGCCAAACTAACATACAATGCAATGCAAATGAATGTACCAATTTGCCATAACAAAGAAACACATATAACAATCTTATAATTCTCAATCTCTACATAAAATATCCACCGATTTCAAGTTTCCAACTGAACCAGAATCTTCACATAATTTATCCACCAATTTGCAAATTATTCCTAACCTCCTCTAGTCCTATCTCCACTAAAAAGAAAAAAAAAATTGACTACAAAGAAACTAATAAAGGAAATAAAAAAAAAAAAAATTCTAATATGCTCATAATTAACAAGGATGGAACAAGATTACCCAATTAAGTAGTTGAGTCTCCTTGTGGTTGTAGTTTGATGGTGAAGTCTTTTTGCAGGAATCATTTTCTCTTGAGTTCGCTTGCTTTGTTTTTTTTTTTTTTCCGATTATTTTTGCCATGTATTGCCATGTATTGCTTTTTGTTACCTTAGCTAGTTGTGCTATGTCCCCGTCAACGACGCCAAAATTTTGATCGCTCTCAGCAAATGCTAGATTACTCAACAAGAGGATGGTGGTGATGCAATACAATACTCAGAAGTCCGAGGTCGATTCAAGGGAAAAAGGAACTACCTAATCAATAAAATCCTACATCCACAACAAAATAATAATGAACTTAAGATTGATTGCAATGGTTGAAAGTCTCCAAAAATAAAATAAAATAAAATAAAACTCAATTATGGTAGGGATTGACCTAAGATTATGAACATAAAAAGTAAATTGAATTTAAAAACTGGTTTTAAATAATAAGGAAATGGTCTTGGCATGACTAACACAGTGAATAGGCCTATAGGTAGTCCCCAAGATAGTCTTGATTAATAGGACTCAAGATTCACTAACCCTTTTTAGAGTTAAAAGCTAATATATTACTAGTGTTCGTACTAGGGTCCCATTGTACTCATCCCAGTTCACAACCCTATCTATGAGTATGTATGGAGCTTAATCAGGAATAGTAGATTCCAAAAATACTATTTACAAGAATTTATTAACAGTTAAAATCGACTCTCATTTTAGTGGTCTAGTTCATATTCATTCCTAGAATATGTTCTAGATGATAATCAAGAGAAATCGTTTACGAAAATGCTTAAAAGCAAGAAAACAAATCCTGGCCAAAGATCTTCAAATCTTGGGAAAATAGATGACTATTTTGAATCTTTACTTGCATCCTGTTTACCTTCTCAATCCATAACAAGAACTAATTTAGCTACTGAAAAATATTGTAAATCTTGCAAGAATTGAAATAGGATTGAAGGAAATAAAAGAATGAATTAATAATAACAAACTTGAATCCAAGAACATTCACAAGAATTGAAAACAATGAATTAAAAGTCAAGAATCAAAGTAATAATCTCAAAACTAGGATTCTTGAAATGTAAAAGCCGTAAGAAAAAAACTCCCTGAAGAATTCTAACTAATGTTCTAATCCTTCTCTAACTCTAACTAACTCTCCTCTGATTTTAGGACTCCTTCTTGAGTCCAAAGACTGAGATTCGGGCTGATCCAAAAGTTAGGCCCGCGTCAGGCTGTCTGTAAGGTGTCCGCAAGGCGTTCAAACGACATTTCACAGAAAGGGAGTCTGGACGGGCCAAGATGGGCATCCGGTTGGGCAGTTCCCAGAAAAGGCATTTAGACGGGCCAAGATGGGCGTCCAGACATGCAGTTCACAGAAAAGGCGTTCGGATGGCCAGTGACCAATCCATTTTTCTCCTTAATTTCTACTGACTTTTCCCATCATTTTTTCAATATTTTTAAGTCCAAAAACCTACAAAAGTGAATAAAACATTTTTAGCATTCCCAACGTCTATTCACTATTCAATCCTTTTGAGTCTAAAAACCTACAAAAGTGAAATCATGACACCAGGCCAATTTTTGGCCAAAAGTGCTGCCACCTCCACAACTATTGCCTATAAATACAGTGCACCCCCCAGTGTATTCTAGGTTAAAAAAATCGCAACAAAGCTTGGCCAAATTCTCTGCAGCCCCTGAAATCTTCCAAAAATCCTAATTCTCTCATGGCTCTCTTAAGCCCTAGCCCCCTCTAGCCCTAAACATTAAAACCCTATCTTGCTCACTTGATTGAAAATCAAGTCTAACCCTTGAAAGCTCTTAAAAGCCATTGCAAGGTTCAAGCAACTCCTCTATTGTAGCATTCAAGCCAACAAGAACACAAGGTAGGGTTCTATTTACTTTTCTGGAATCCTCCCTCTCTCTTCTCCCTCTTAGTTTACTTGAACTATTTTCTATTTTATTCCCCATCTCTAAACCCACTCTTCTTGAATGCTTGATGTCGCGCCCCTATTTTTTGCACCCAACAAAACACAAGTGAGAAAAACACGGTACTCTCTCATTAGAACTCATCCTCCTTGAAGGGCGAGTGCGACTAGTTTTGAATTGAAAATTAATTTGAATAAGGGCTTTTGAAAAGATTTGGAGTTGCCACCTAACTTTGTTAAGGTGAGTTAGGTCACTTAAAACTAAGTGTAATCCAAAGGTTAAATTTAGAGTTTTTGAAAACTTTCTCAAGAGAGGGTTTTTTTGAAAAACAGGTTGTTTGGCAACATTTGAAAAATGTTGAAGCCATTTTTGAAAATAATTCCGTTTTTATCTTTTGAAAACAACGATTCTAGGTTCGGAGGTTAGTTACGTATAGGGAAGATGCACTAGGCTATCACCTTATCCCATCCTTTCTGTACCAACATGTCTTTCTACTCTAGGCTCACTCATTTAAAATCTTCAATTAATAAATATCTAACACTATCCACTCTGAAAAGAATTTAAAAAAAAAGATTTGATATGACGCATGATATGCAAGTGCAAAAAAATGATTTGATTTTGAAAACAGATTTGAAGAGAGGATTTGAAATTTGAAATTTGAAAAAGGTTGTGAAAATTGGACACTTGAATTATGATGGTTCCAAATTAGGAAAGTTTCATTTTAGGAAAGTTTTGAATTAGGAAAGTTCCATTTTAAGAAAGTTTTCTTTTTAGGATAAAGTTGATTTTGGAAAGATTTGAATTTAGAAAGGTTTGAAATTTGAAAAGACTTGGAAGTTTGAAATTAGGAAAGATTTGAAAGTTTGAAATTTAGAAAGTAAAGATTTGGAAAAGTTTAAAATTAGGAAAGATTTGATTTCTATTTCCTAAAGTTGAAGGTTGGACTTTATTTCCAAAAATAGATGCTTTGATTTTGTTTCAAAAATTGGAGGATTTGATTTGGGTTTCCTAAATTGGAAGATTTGATTTGATATGAAGTTGGAAAGGTTGAGTTTTAAAAAACTTGAATTTAGAAATCTATGATTTGGTGGAAAAAGGGTTCTGAAAATCTATGATTTAATGTAGAAAATAGTTTTGAAAATCTATGATTTGAGGTAAAATAGTCATGACTTCAAAAAAGGAATTAGGGTTTCCTAACCATGGATTCTAGGACTTGACTTGGAGTTCAAAATAAAGAGCTTTTGGAAAGTAGATATTTGAAAAGAGTCTTTAGGAAGTAGATTTGCAAAATTATTTGGAAAGAGATTTGAATATAGACTTATGCAAGTCTCTTAAATATTTCACTTTCCTAAAACAATCTTAATTATGAAAAGACTAGAATCATTTAAGGGTTGTGATTTAAAAAAAAAATAGAATTTGAAATATGGACCACAATGATCACAGTGAATGTAACACTTTTCTAAAATGACCCTAACCATGGAATATCTAGAATAACTTTAGAATTGTGATTTGGATAAAAACAATTTAGGGTTTACACCCAAAATTTGGACCTTGATGGTTACATTGAATATAACACTTTCCTAAAAAACAACCATAACCATGGAATGTCTAAGATCATCCTAGGAGCATGATCGTGAAAAAAAGTTTGAAAGAAGGAAATTTTAAATGAAAGTTTTAAAAAAGAACTTTGATACAAGTATGAAAACAACTTTGAATGCAATTTTGAATGCAATGTATAAACATGACAACCACAATACAATAGGGACATGAACATACAAGGTTGGGCTTCACCACATAATCAAAGGGGCCGAACCCACACCATCTTAGGTCAAACTTGAAGAAAGCTTCTAGCACAGTGACCTTCAACAATTTTTCCTACGCATGAATCAGGGAGTCCGTTGTTTCTAGCATGCAAGAAGAGGAGGTAGAAGATGGGGATAAAATAAAAGAAAACCCAAGTGGGTTAGGATAGAGAAGAGAGAGGGGGATTTCATAAAAGTAAATAGAAAACCAACCTTGTCTCCTTCTTGCTTTGATTGCTTTGTTTCCTTTACTTGACTTGAATTTTGAGAGCTTTGAAGATGTAACACTTGATCTTCAATGGATGTTTTGAGGCTTGTATTTAAGTGTATAGGGTGAATGGAAGCTAGGGTTTGTGTGTATGGAAGCTAGGGTTTGAGGAGGCTTGAGAGAATTAGGGTTTTAAGAGAATAAAAGCTCTGTTTTTAGAGAGGAAGAGTTTTTGGACTGAGTTTGTGGACCCTTTTTACGTAGAAAGAGGGTCTGTATTTATAGGCAATTGAAACAGGAACTGGCACTTATTGTAGTGGTGCCAGTTCTCTTCTAAGCTTGGCGCCATTAGGACTAACGCCAGGCCATTTATTGGATTGTAGTGGCGCCAACCACTTAGGAAAGTTTTAAGATGGCAAGAAACATATCTTTTAACCTTTGGGAAATAAGGCAAAAGATTTAGGTGCCTGTATTAATGACTACCATGCAATTTTTGGCTTTGCTCCACTAGGAGTGACTCTAGAAAGTCCGAGAGTGATCTGGATGGCCAGGGATAGAGGGAAACCTCTATGTGAGTATCTTGGAGGTAAATGGCTTGAAAACTAGTGCCAAAGTAGTTAAAAAAGGTGAATGGCCTACTAGAGGCAAAACGGTCAATTGGACTGGGAAAACACCGAAACTGTTTAAGAGTCGACTAGGATAAGATTCAAAGGTTGGAAGTACTATCAAGAATGCTCCAAAGGATTACTGATTTGATACCTAGAGCTGGTATGGTTGGGAGAGATGACCGGCCCACTAGGGCAACACAATCAGTTTGCATCAGGCTTACCAGAATGGACTTGAAATGGTCCGAAAAGGTGCTAGGAAGTTAGGAATACTGTTAGAAGCATCCCTAGAAGGTAACTGGTTTGATACCCCGAGTCGGTGTGGTTCCTAAAGGCAAACGGATGCCTAGGGGCAAAATGATTATTTTGACCGGATGGTCTCGAAATTGATTCGGAACCGACTGGAAGACCTTTAAACATGCTGGATTGTCTTTGAGACAATATTGGAAAGGTGGACTTACCACATTGAGGACTTAGGTTCTTTCTTAAGATGCATGCCGGAAGGGCCCAAGGGGCAGTTTGGTCATTTTTTACCATAATAGGCTAGCAGGCACTAGTGTTAACCCGGGTTTTGAGTGTTTCTGTCACTCTGAAGGTGTGTGATGAGTTGGTTTCCAAAGGTATCCCATCTTTTACTAAACGTGCCACGGCCAAGAGGCAAGTTCGGTCTCGTGACATCGGGCGTTTGTTGGCAATTCCCAATGTCGACCTATTTGTGAGTGTTTCCATCACTTTGACGGTTACGATATTTGTGAGTGTTTTCGTCACGTTGACGATGTATGTTCATTCTAGAGATTACCTGATCTCAGGAAGCTACTAGATGGTCTTATGGTTTGATGGATCAACTTTCTCGAAAGACGTACCGAATAGCAAACATTCTATATTGGCAGGCTAGCAGGCGTCAAAAGTGAATCACTCTACCATCTTGAGGACTTGGGTTCTGTCCCGATCGACACGTTTGAAAGGACTTATCGTTCTAGGGGATTTTCTCAGTAAACGTGCTGGACTAGTTGGACATATCGTCTGAAGGATCAACTTTCTCGAAAGATATCCCAGATTAAGTTTGATTGGTCTGTACTGGAATTGGACCAAGTAATACTGTAAGGGTATTTTGGTTATTTTGCCTCTATTGGGCCCGGCGGGCTTACGAAGCGGTTGATTGATTGGATTGAGTCTAAAAAGTCAGTCTGGGCTTGAATGTGTCTGTGTTGGTTTGAATGTGAGTTTGGTCGGGTTGGAAATTACCGAACGGGCAAAAATGGGGTACTTACAGCTGCCCTTCTTTTTTTGTCTTTGCTTGCCGAAGGGATAAAATGATAAAGTAAGGGCCTCATGTTGACTGCAAGGCGATCGGAGGGATAGAATTTGGAAATTTTAAAAACTAGAACTTGAAGATGGCGATTTGGCCCAAGAGGATGTTTGAAATCGGATTTTGGCAGGCAAGAGAGCCAAATTGGTCAGAATTTAATTGTGGCGCCACTAGGAGTGATGCCAGGCATAAAAACAATAGTGGCGCCAGGCTTGAGAATGATAACCAGAAAAGCTTCTAGTTCGAGGCTTGCGGGTTTGTAAGAGATTTGTAAGGTTTGAGAGCTTTTTCATGATTTCTATAAAGAGGAACCCTTTAGCATTGAAGGAATGAGTTTAGGAGACACCAGAAAGTGGCCAAACGTAGTCATCGTCGCCGGAATTTTTTCCGAAAAAGAAGATTTTGCTAGAGAAGTCCAAGAGGAGAGTTTTTTTTTTTGTTTAGTGTTAATTTTGACATGTAGAACTCTATTTGAATTGTGTAAATAGTTAAAATTTATGTTTTGATGTGCTTTCAACACTCTGGTGATATTGTTCATGTGTTTCGATGTTCGTTTGATTGAGTTTGAGTAGTTTTTCATATTTATATAAAGAGACTTTCTGCAAGAATTAAAAATTCGCTCATACAGTTTTGGGTATTAGGTTTTTTGGCTAGATTTTTGCACCATGTACTTTAGAAAAATGTGTTGAACAACCATATGAAATTTTGTGATTTTTTTAAAATTTTTAAATTTTTTATTTTTTGAAAAATAGAAAAATGTTTGAAAAATAGAAAAAAATTAAGAAATTCATGGAATTGTTTGAGTTTGATATTTAGAAAAATATGAGAATATTTTAGAAAATATTTGAAGTAGTTTTGAGAGAATTTGTGGTAATTTTGAAGACTATTAGATTTTTGGAAAATAGAACATGTATTTGAAAACTTGAAAAATCCTTAGAATGTGCACAGATTGTTTTATTGTGTGTTAGTGCGATGTGATTGTGATGCCGTGCGGTACACGGTTTGTGTTCTGTTGTTACATCTTAGGCGTTGTAGGGACCATTTATAAATGAGATTCTGCTAAATTTTTTTAAAATTTAGAAAAAGTTAGAATTTTTTTTGATATAAAGTCTTTTTAAAGGAAAAAGATATAAAACCTTTGAGGGTGGGGCCTTTTTGAAAGAGAAGACCGCGAGAAACTTGGGAGGCCTTAGAATAAAACTTTTTGAAAGAAAAGCTTAGAAAAACCTTTGAAAAGAGATTTTGAATAAAACTTTTGAAAGAAAAGTTTAGGAAACCTTTGAAAATTGATCTTGAAATGGACTTTTCGATGAATTTTGAAACTCGAATCAGACTTTTTGAAGGAAAAAGTTTTAGAAAATATTAAAAATTGATTTTGAATAAGACTTATTGGAGAAAGAGTTTAGGAAACCTTGAAATGGACTTCGAAAGAAACTTTTTTTTTTTTATGAAAAAGTTTAGAAAACTTTAGAACTTGAATAAAAAAAGTTTAGAAAACCTTGAAATGGATTTCGAATAGAGCTTCTTGAAGATAGAATTTAGAAAACGTTGGAATTGATAAAAGTTTTGGAAGGAAGAGTTTTGAGGATTGAAAACCTTGAAAATCTTTGAGGATTGATTTTGAGTAAGACTTTTTGAGGGAAAAAGTTTAGAAAACCTTTGAGTTGAATTTGAATAAGGAATTAATAAAACTTTGGAAAGAAGAGTTTTGAAAAATCTTGCAACTTAATTTGGAATAGAAACCTTTTGAAGAAGAGAGGCTTAGAAAATCTTTGAAATGAATTTTAGATAAAACCTTTGAAATTGGATTTTGACACTAACTTCGGTTTTGATTTTGAATTGATTTTGAGACCTTAGGAATTGATTTTGAGATAAACTTTTGAAGGGAAAAGATTAAGAAACATTAGAATTGATTTTGAAAAAAACTTTTAGAAGGAAAATGTTTAGAAACCATTTTGATTTGAAACTTGAACAAAATGTGTAGAAAGTTTGTTTGGACTTGGAATTTGAATTTTTAAAGACAAAATGTTTAGAAAATTTATTTTGACTTGAAACTTGAATATTTGAAGACAAAATGTATAGAAAGTTTATTTTGACTCGAAATTTGAACTCTTTGAAGACAAAATGTATAGAAAATATATTTTTAACTTGAAATTTGAATTTTTGAAGACAAAATGTATAGAAAATTTATTTTGATTTGAAATTTGAATTTTTGAAGACAAAATGTATAGAAAATTCATTTTGACTCAAAATTAATTTGGACTCGAAATTTGAACTTTTGAAGATAAAATGTATCAAAATTCATTTTAACTCGGAATTTGAACTTTTGAAGACAAAATGTATAAAAGATTTGTTTTGACTCGACATTTAAACTTTTGAAGACAAAATGTATAGAAAATTCATTTTAACTAAAAATTTTTTCTTTTTTTCTTTTTTCATGCGTACCTCTTACCGGTATATGAAACTTTATCGTATCTTTTTTTCTTCTGGAATGTCTTCAGGATGGCTGATGCGGGAGACAATGATCTACGCAGGAGGTAATGACGAGATTTGCTTTGGTTGGGTAAATGACTAATACTGCTAACGAGGAGATGATGGCCTCGCCAGGACTGCTGTAGAAGATGCCCTAGATGAGGCTATTGGAGATGTTGAGATACCAGAGCTGGTGCTAAGGTTGAGGTTGAGGTAGCTTTTTGAGGAAGCCCGTGGTGTAACTGTTGGTTAGGAGGCTTATCGACAAAACTAAGTGCGAGGTGCCACGAGAGACTGTTTTATGCTTGTGACTCTCTTGCCTTGGAATTTGAAGGAGAGGACATCGGTTCATCTTTGATCGGGATCTCTCAGGGTTCGAATGCAGGGTGTCGGCTTTACTGTTGAGTTATAATTTTGGTAGATATGGTAGGATTCTTGTTGACATGTCTCTAGAGGGTTAATGCTTCTCTTAAATTGATTTCTAGGGGGAGTGAGGTCAGCTTTGGCCTGTTCGTTCTGAATGGATTAACTAGTTTGGAAGGGAGGTGTAGGATAGGGTATTGCCTAAGGTTTCATGGTTTGAAAAAGATTAAATCAAGGTTGATTGGGAGGTCAAGGGTGGGCCGTTGCCTTATTCTTTGTTTCTTGTCAGCTATAGTAGTCTGAGCTTTCTGAGGAGTGTGCCATGTAGGAGATGTCTGAGGTTATTTGGTCGCGGGGTGGCTTTTTAGCTTTTTTTTATGCTTTGCCTCATTCCTTGTTTCCTATTTGGGGGGGGGGGGGGAGGGGGGGGGGGGGGGGGGGGGGAGAGAGAGAGAGAGAGAGAGAGAGAGAGACATAGAGAGAAATAGAATAAGTTTTTCTGCAAAAACAGTTTACTTATGCCAATTCTAAAAATGCACAAGTAAAGGAGTGAATGCATGTTATACTTTTGATGAATGCACATACATGAATGGAATTGAATGCATGCCATACTTTTTAATGAATTCACTTACATGAATGGAATTGAATGCATATCATACTTTTCGATGAATGCATATACAGGAATGGAATTGAATGCATGTTATACCTTTTTTTTATTTTATTTTATCAATGCACAAGTACTATATATATAGGTTATTTTTTAAAAATGCCCCAGGATTGCCCCAAGGCCCACACTCTTGGGATTCTACCCCTTTAGTTCTATTTGAATCTTATCGAGATGTGATAGCATTTGCACCATTCTCAGGGGATCTTGACCTTTTGGTTTGCCTGCTGGTATCTTATCCTTACTTTTTACAGGGTTGTTGTTTGGGGATTTTTTGTCCTCACTTGATTTTCTTTCTTAGATCTTTAAATTTCACCATGGCTTGAGTGACAACTTGCATGCCTTTTGTAGAGCATTAAACAACTTGTCTCTCAATCCGAGAAGACTTCTTTTAGGACCGTAATGCAACCTCGGTTTAGGGGTTGCAAGAAATGAAGGGATATTTAGGCTCAATGATTTTCTTTTAGTTGGTTGTTTAAGCCAAAATCATCTAAGCACATCTTGAAGTAGGAGGTTGCCCCTACAATTCTTCCATCTTTTTTTAAACTACTTGTTTTGGTATTGTTCATGCTTATTTGGACTAAGCAATTCTCTTAGATTAAAGAAGACTTTGATTTGGTCCGTAGCATAGGCTAGTTTAAGGGGTTTATGAATGAAAGGATATAAATGCTCAAACATTATCACTTGTGGAGTTTCGAAAGACCTATGATCACCATCGGCAATTCAACTTCCATTCCCTTCTTTCCTCTTTCCTTTTTACTCTTTTTGTTCTTTTGGATCGTTCTCTTATTTCTAATTAGGATTTTTCATCAAGAAATTTGTTCCTAAGTAGACTTTTAGAGATGCCAAGTCTTTCAATTCTTTTTTTGAACTCATTGCTCTTTTAGACTATTCTCTGCATTGAAAAGCTCGCTCCTATGCTTCCTCTTAGAGATGTCGTTGATATCTTATCCTCTTAGAAATTAACATCTTCATCATGCACTCATTAATTCTCATTCAAGGTTTTTGCCTTAACCCAGTGCGGGTAGTGATCATTAAATTAGTTTTGTTTTTTGAGAAAATGTAACCGACTCGAGTGGGCTTTGCAAAGGAATGTTTTTCGACTGTATGGTATCAGAAATGAAGGCCTCACATTCTTTCAAATTGAATTGCTTAGTCAATAAAGCCTTTGTACAAATTTTAGACAATGTTCCTAGTGTTAGCCCAAAAGGCAACCCAAGAGGGGGGTGAATTGGGTTTTTTGAAGATTAATAGCAATTAAGATTAATTAAAATTAATCTAAGCAATGTAACAGTGATTAAACTATATGTAATGCAATGTAATCAAAAGGAGAAGAGAAAACAGAGCAATAGAATGAACACAGAGATTTACCTGGGTTTAACCACAAACCGTGGTCTACGTCCTCACCCCAAGACCCCCTTGAAATCTTCTTCCACTATGTAATCTCCAATTACAAATGGGATGCTGATTGACAAAGTACTCAGCTCACTATACAGAAGAACTCCTCACTGAGTTCTTCAGCCACCAAGTGGTTTTGTCCAAGCTCCACTCAAACTTACAAGAATTTTTCTTCCACAAGAGAACTCTCAAACCCTCACTTACAAGTGTATAAAAGTATACAAGTAACTCACAAACTCTCTAACAAGAGTAGATTATACAATCAAAGCTCACATGTGAAAACAGGAAGAATATTTAGGAATTTCAGTTGATCAGTCAGTGATTCTTGTTTCTTGTCTTTCTTTCTTGTTATAAATGCAGCTGGAAACTTGTATATAAATCCCTGTATTGATTCCATCCATTAGAGGTTGTTGAGCTTCATTTAATGCATGTCCAGTCCGTTATAACGTTAGAAAAACTAGCCGTTATATTCCATGGGTCGGCTCTAGGATTATGGAGTCGACACTTTCTGCTTCTGCATTTACCAGATGTTGTTCACTATCGTCATGAGTCCGCTCTTCATATTAATGAGTCGGCTCCTTGTTCATTCTGTCTTCACGTCATTTTGCTTCTGTAGTCACGAGGCGACTCTTCAATTTCATGAGTTCGCTCTTTGTACAGAAAACTCACTTCAGGTTTCATGAGTCGATTCTTTAGAACAAAGAGTCAGCTTTTTGCTCATTTGGTCTTTAGGTTTTCTGCTTCTGTCTTCATGAGGCGACTTCTCATTTCCATGAGTCGGCTCTTTGTCCATTTGGTCTTCAGGCTTTTGCTTTTGTGTTCATGAGACGACTCTTCATTTTCATGAGTTCGCTCATTGATCATTTTGTCTTCAAGCCTTTTGCGTCTGTCTTCATGAGGTGACTCTTCATTTTCATGAGTCCGCTCATTGACCAGAAATCTACGTTCTGTCTTTCAATGATCCAGCTCATCTCAACAATAGTATAAGATCTTCAAGGAGTATCTCTTTGGGGTATGATGATCAATCAAATCTCTTTAACTCATTAGAGTTATCTTCTATTCAATTTTGATTGAATCAATCAGTTGACATTCATCTTCTCTTGACTCTCAAACAGTCAGAGCTTCATTAGATCAATGTTGATCTTTTCTTCTTCATTTGCAAAGCTTCCTCCTTCATTGCAGAACAATCTCTTTTAATGTCAAGCTTCCTCAATTATGTATAGCTTCACAATTCTTCAATGCCAATTTCTTCTCTTTGCTAGCAATTCTTTTTTCTTCTTTAAAATCACTTCAATGAGACTTTTGTAAGCTAGACGAAATCTCTTCATGCATATTGTCTAGATTGATTCTTTATGTTTCAAAAGATTTTTTCACTTTGATTCCATGTAGAGATCAGACAATTAATGTGAATCTCCTTTTCAGGCAATTTCAATCACATAATCTGGAATTGATCTTTGCGTTTCTGATGAAGTCTTCTCTTGAGCATTTTCAATCTCTTCAATTATCAATTCATCTTCAACTGATCATCGCACTTTTTGATAAAGTCCTCAATCTTCCTTGAGTGCAAGTTAATCTTCATTGAGTCTATGCATACTTGATAGAAGCTTCATTTGAACACCTTCAATCTCTTTGAATATAAAACATTCGTTTGAAGTAGAAATAGGCATCAATTCTCTGTTTGGTTCATTGCATAGTTCTTGGAGTTCATTACTTGATCTTGAATTTATTGTGCATTCACTTTGACAAGTATTAGACTTAAGATTTTAACTTTAAGTCTAAATCATAAACTTTATTAATCTGCACACTAAGTAAATGCATTAGTAAAATAACACAAGGTTTAGTTATCATCAAAATTAACATGGGAATCAACCTTGAGTCAACACCTAGAGATGGTATTTTTCTGCCAGTAAACCCCTATATACTCTATCAAATCAACTACTCTGTGCTTATCCCAGTGTGGGAGATGGTTCTTAGTTTGGGGATAGCTGAATAGAAATCATTTATAGCTCTAGTGGGCTGAGCAAAGGGTAGTATTTATTTATTTTTGGATGAATTGAACAATGGCTTCTCATCTTTTCGAGGACTCGACTGCCTATCGCTTAGCTAGGATATCACTTAAGTGTTATATCTTCAATAAGCTCCGCTCCTCTTTGTTGAGTCTGTCTTCCTCCTTTCTCTCACTCTCTCTTTTTCTCTCAAAGGTTTTAACCCCCGTTGAATGGGTTGCCCACACTATCCCATCCTTCAAGTCGAGTTATTACAAAATGGGAAAGAATCCCTAGAAGCAATAATCATCTACAAGAGTATGAGACAAATGAGATAAAGTAAAAACTACCTCCTTTTCATTTCGATTCATGATTGCATGGCATGCAATATTTATTTAAAGAAGATATGCAAGAAATAGAAAGATAAAAAGAAAATAAATGTATTTTGTGGAAACCTCCCTTTTCTTGTGGACCTTTTGGTGGGAATTCTTAATAGGGTTTTGGGACTATGCCAACCTCCTTGGTGCTCCATTCGCTAGGTATATCACCAGACAACAGAGGGCGAATTGACCAATCTTTTGTGGCATTTGGCATGCATTTGGAAGTTAGAGGATTTTGTTGTGGTAATGCACTGGTCTGACAGAACTTTGCAAATGGTGAAGTCCTTTTCTGCATTGATGGTGATTGTTGCGGCATGGTACGGAGGTAGCTACTTAGAGGTAACGTCTTGTAGATGGATGGTTGGCTGTTCTTACTCTTTAATGTAGGTTCAGCCTCTTCCTATAACCGGGCTTGTCCTTGCATGCTAGGGGTTCCATGAGTTCAGTTATGTTCTTTGACCTAAAAAAGGGAAAAAAAAAATAAAATGCAATTAACATGTGGAGTTGGAGGTTTTGTGTCATACATGTCCTATGAAGGTCCTTCCTTTGAGGAGTCTAGGTATGATGTTGAGTCCATTTTGGAGGCGGAGTTTTGCCCATTCTGTAACACAATACCCCTTTTGCATGAGCCAGTTGATATTTCTTTGTTTAGGCAATCCCGCCTCTATGGACGGAGAGAGATTTGGGCCTCTCTTACGATATGATTTTGTGCATGCCATGAATCCCTAGGGTTGAGGGACCCTTGGGCATTTTGGTAGGTTCAATTAACATGAGATAATGCCATGACTTGAGTTTCTTGGAACTCTTGTCTTAGAATAGATATGGATGGATCAACATAATGGAAGTGAACATGTAAGCAGTATGATAATAGTACATGAATGATTTAGAAAACCCCCTTCTTGTCTTGCTTCTGCCTTTGGTTCTCTTGGTACTTGGAGATTTTGGGGGAGGGGGGTGGGGGAGGAAAAGATAAGTTAGCATCGTGATTTGAAAGTTTTTATGCAATTTATATCCTAGGGGTGCCCCTACTTGAGAGGAAAACTAAACATGGTGCATTTGGCTCACTTTTTAGAGGTAGGAGGTTTGCCTTTATATGTAAATACTTTACATGTGTCTGGAATCATTCATTCATTTATTCATTCATCCATGGAAACAAAGGAAAGGTAGAAACCTATTCATTAAATTTGAGTTTGAGTATATGTAATTGAAGTACATTGTAATAGGGGGAAGGGAAACATTTTTCTTGGAACTTTCGCCTATCTACTTTTACATTTGAAATCCTAAAATACTCTTGACTCTTCAGATTTGTCTTCTTTAAGTTTGATGTTGAGGTCATTGAGAGACCTTGCTTTTTGATTGCCCCTTGTCTTCTTGATAACCCTATCTCCGCGAGCATAGAGGGATTAAGGTCCCTCTTCATGGAATGACTTGAAATATATGCCATGAGTCCTTAGGGTTACGTGGGAACCCTTAGGATTTCAGTAGACTTTATACAAGGAAGAGTAAGCTCGAAGTCACTTTTTTTGGGTTGATCATATGAATGAGAATGCAGTGACTTGAGTTTTTTTTGGAACTCTTATCTTAAGATGAAGTATCGAATGCATGAATGTGTATGCTAAAAGTATAGAGAGAAAGAATGCAATTATAAAGTAAATATGTATACATCGGCATTTATATAAGCATTCTAACAGCATGAATGGACAAGAATTAAGGAAAGTAAAACAGTTGCCCTTTCTTCCATGATTTTGAAATTGACATGAGTGTCTTAAATAAGGTAGAGGTTTGGTTATACAAGGTTTCTATATGAGCATGAGGTTGAGGGTTTACTAATACTTTCTAATAAGGCTTGGTTCCCAAATCTTCAAACCTAGGCCCACTCCCCTAGGTGGTGCCATTATCGGTTGGTGAACTGAGCGGGGGGACTATCATAAGGCCGTAGACTAAGAAACTGACACAGTGTCCGCCCACAACCAAAGTTCCACCCCCTCTATAACTAGAAGGGTCATAATTAAGTAATAATGCAAAGATGCAAATCTGAGTGTACGTGCAGTGTATGTGTGACATTTTGAAAAGTGGAGGAAAGGACCCAACAATTCCCATCCATCCTGTCCATTCCATCTTATTCATTCATGACATACATGATAGTTAATATGACATAAAATAAAATGTGAACAAAGGTCTACCTACAAAAGAAAATGCACAAAATCAGTATCTAGATGACAAACTTAATACAGGATTGAATGATTGCATATGAATTGAATACAAGTGATGGCATGTTTTTGAAAACAGCTTCAAAAATTTTAATTTGGAAAAATTGAAAGTGGACAAAATTGGACAAACCAATCAAAGATTCTAGATGACTGACGAGTAAAAAGACATGATAATGGCCTAACCCTTTAAGCGTCCCTAGCAGAGTTGCCAGCTGCTACGCCCCGATTTTTCGCACTTGAGAAAACACAAGTGAGAAAAACATGGTACTCTCTCGTTAGAACTCATCCTCCTACAAGGGCGAGCGTGACTAAGTTTGAATTGAAAATTGATTTGAATAAGGGCTTTTGGAAAAGCTTTGAAGTCATCACCTAACTTTGTTAAGGTGAGTTAGGTCACCTAAAACTAAGTGCAATCCGAAGGTTAAACTTATGATTTTTGAAAAAGGTTTTGAAAACTTCCTTAAGAGAGGGGTTTTTTGGAAAACAGGTTATTTGGCGACGCTTGAAAAATGTTTAAGCTGTTTTTGAAAATAACTCTGTTTTGGTCTGTCATGAACAGTGATTCTAGGTTTGGAAGTTGGTTACGTATAGGGAAGATGCACTAGGCCATCACCCTATTCCGTTTCTTTCAGTACCAACATGTCGTTCTAGTCTAGGTTCACTCATTTAGAATCTTCGATTAATAAGTATCTAACACTATCCACTTTGAAAAGAATTAAAAAAAAAAAGGTTTGATATGACGCATGACATGCAAGTGCAAGAAAATGATTTGATTTTGAAAATAAATTTGAAGAGAGGATTTGAAGTTTGAAAAAGGTTGTAAAAATTGGAGACTTGAAAAGGGTTGTGACCGCACCCATGAGGGTTGCACACGTATCCGTTTGTTGGAAATCAGGTCAGTCGTAGTTCGGACTCGGGGTCCGATTAAAAAAAATAGTTTAATTTGAAGAGACACTATGTGGTTTTTGGAAAGCTTGAATTGAAAAGGGTTGGATTTGAACTTTGATTTGAAGTCGAACTTGGAATCGACTTTGATTTGAAATTGAACTTGAGAATTTGAAATGAAGCTTTGAAGTAGAATTTGGACTTATTTTGAAAAGTTTGAATTGAAATTTGAAATCATCTTGATTTAGATTGAAGTTTTAAAATCATCTTGGTTTTTACTTGGGTTTAAAGAAGAGTTTTTGAAAAGAGTCGAAACTTTCTAACTTTAGGGTTAGGGTTGAGCTAAGATTTAGATATCTTAGGATCTAGGTAATTTAGGGTTGAAACATGCACTTGAAGTAAGAAGGTTTGATTGTAGAAAGTTAAATTTTAGGAAAGTTCTGAATTAGGAAGGTTCCAAATTAGAAAAATTTTGAATTAAGAAGGTTCCATTTTAGGAAAGTCTTAAATTAGGAAAGTTCCATTTTAGGAAAGTTTCCTTTCTGGCAAAGCGTTGATTTTGAAAAGATTTGAATTTGGAAATTTTTGAATTTAGAAATATTTGAAATTTGGAAAGACTTGAAAGTTTGAAATTAGGAAAGGTTTGGAAGTTTGAAATTAGGAAAGAATTGAAAGTTTGAAATTTAGAAAGTTAGGATTTGAAAAGGTTTGAAATTAGGAAAGATTTGATTTGTATTTCCTAAAGTTAAATATTAGACTTTATTTCCAAAATTAAATAATTTTATTTTTTTCCAAAATTGGAGGATTTGATTTGGGTTTCCTAAATTGAAAGATTTGATTTGACATGATGTTGGAAAGGTTGAGTTTTGAAAATCTTGAATTTGAAAATCTATGATTTGGTGGAAAAAGAGTTTTGAAAATCTATGATTTGATGTAGAAAATAATTTTTAAAACCTATGATTTGAGGCAAAATAGGAAGTCATGACTTCAAGAAAGGAATCAGGGTTTCCAAACTATGGATTTTAGGGCTTGACTTGAACTTCAAAACAAAGAGCTTTTGGAAAGTAGATATTTGAAATGAGTTTTTAGGAAGTAGATTTGCAAAACTATTTGGAAAGAGGTATGAATATAGAATTTTGCAAGTCTCTTGAATATCTTACTTTCCTAAAATGATCCTAACCATGAAAAGACTATAACCATTCTAGGGTTTTGATTTTGAAAATAAATAGGATTTGAAAAATGGACTATAATGATCACATTGAATGTAACACTTTTCTAAAACGACCCTAGCCATGGAATCGCTAGAATCACTTTAGGATTGTGATTTTGATAAAAATAATTTAGGGTTTATACGCAAAATTTGGACCATGATGGTTACATTGAATATAACATTTTCCTAAAACAACCCTAACCATGGAATGACTAGGATCATTCTAGGAGCGTGATCTTGAAAACAAGTTTGAAAGAATGAAACTTTAAATGTAAGTTTTAAAAACGAACTTTAATGCAATTTTGAAAATAACTTTGAATGCAATTTTGAATGCAATATATGTACATGACAACCACAATGCAATAGGGACGTGAACATATAAGGTTGGGCTTCACCACATAATCAAGGGGGCCGAACCCACACTGTCTTAGAAAACTAACCTTGTCTCATTCTTGCTTTGGTTGCTTTGTTTGCTTTACTTGACTTGAAGTTTGAGAGCTTTGAAGATGTAGCACTTCAATATATGTTTTGAGGCTTGTATTTGAGTGCATAGGGTATATGGAAGCTAGGGTTTGAGTGTATGGAGGTTAGTGTTTGAGGAGGCTTGAGAGAATTAGGATTTTGAGAGAATTCAAGCTTTGTTTTCAAAGAGGCTGAGTTTCTAGATTGATTTTGCAAATCTTTTTTTTTTTTTTTTTTTTATGCAGGAGGAAGGTCTGTATTTGTAGGCAATTAAAACAAGAATTGGCGCCTGTTGCAATGACGCCAGTTCTCTTTCAAGCTTGGCGCCACTAAGAGTGACTCTAGAAAGTTTGGGAGTGATCTGGAAGGCCGGGGATAGACGAGAACCTCTATGAGAGTATCCCGGAGGTAGATGCCTTGAAAAGTAGTGCTAGAGTAGTTGAAAAGGGTGACCGGCCTACCATGGGCCAAACGGTTAATTGGATCGGGGAAACACCAAAACTGATTCAGAATCGACCAGGATAGGATTCAAAGGTTGGAAATACTATCAAGAATTCTTTGAAGGATTATCAGTTTGATACCCAAAGTCGGTATGGTTGGAAGAGGTGATCGACCCACTAGGGGCAAAACGATTATTTTGCACCGGGCTTACTGGAATGGACTTGGAATGGTCTGAAAAGGTGCTAGAAGGTTGGGAATACTGTTAAAAGCATCCCTAGAAGGTAATCAGTTTGATACCCAGAGCTAGTGTGGTTCCCAGAGGCAAACGGATGCTTAAAACCAAAATGGTTATTTTGACCGAATGGTCTCGGAATTGATCTAGAACCAACTAGAAGGCACTTAAATATGCCAGATTGTCTTTGAGACAATCTTGAAAAAGTGGACTTACCGCTCTAAGGACTTAGGTTCTTTCTCGAGAAGCATGCCGGAAGGGCCCAAGGGGTAGTTTTGTTATTTTGCACCAGAATGGGCTAGTAGGCACTGGTGTTGACCCAGGTTTTGAGTGTTTTCGTCACTTTAACGGTGTGTGACGAGTTGATTTCCAAAGGTATCCCATCTTTTGGTAAACGTGCCACGACCAAGAGATAAGTTCGATCATATGACATAGGGGGTTTGTTAGCAATTTTCAATGTCGACCTGTTTGTGAGTGTTTCTATCACTCTGACGGTTGCAATATTTGTGAGTGTTTTTTTCACTCTGATGGTGTCCGTTCATTTCAGAGACTGCCTGATCTTGAGAAGTTGTTGGATAGTCTTATCGTATGAAGGATCAACTTTCTCAAAAGATGTGCCAAATAGCGGACATTTTACATTGGCTGGCTAGCAAGCACTAGAAGTGAACCACTCTACCATCTCAGGGACTTGGGTTCTGTCCTAGTTGATAGGTTTGAATGGACTTATTGTTCCGAGAGATTTTCTTGGTAAACATGTCAGACTAGATGGACTTACCATCTGAGGGATTAACTTTCTCAAAAGACATGCCAGATGGAGTTTAATTGGTCTAAACTGGAATTGAAACTGGAATAGGGACTTACCGTCTTTAGGAAGATGTGCCAAATGGAATTGGACCAAGTAATATCCTAAGGGTATTTTGGTTGTTTTACCTATCAGGTCTGCTAAGCGGTTGATTGACTGGATTAAGTCTGGAAAGTCGATCTAGGCTCGAATGTGTCTATTTCAGTTTGAATGTAAGTTTGGTCAGGTTGGAGATTGCTGAGTGGGAAAAAATGGGGTATTTACACTTGAAACAAGAGGACCTTTGTTCCTTGCCTAAGAAAAGCTTTGGGGAGATCACCTTGTTAGGGATCTTCCTTTTGCCCATCTAATCATGGTATGTTCTTAAGGCCCCTAGCAATGTGGTGAAACCTTTAAACCTTGTTTGTTCACGACCTTCTTTGCATTATTATTGTCATGTTCATATATTGTTCTTATTTTCAAACTCATAGCCTTAGGGTGATTTTAATCTTCTCATAGTTAGGGTTTTCCTAGGAAATTGATATTCAAAGTGACCACCAATGTCTTCATCAGGGTTTCAAGCCCTAACTTGTTTTTGAAATCACAACCCTAAAGTGGTTCTAGCCTTTTCATGGTTAGGATCGCTTTAGGAAAGTAGGATATTCAAAGAGGCTTTCAAATGCCACGTTAGGGTTTTAAGCTATAAAACACCTCTTTTAAAACCTTTTCTTTTATTTCTTTTAAAACCTCTTTAAATTCCATGTTCAAACACTTGTTTTTCAAAATTAGTCCAAGAGTTATTCTCTTGAAGCCCTAGGAATTCGTGTCTTAGAAAGTCCTGTCTTGTCCTTTAAACTTTATTCTCGCATCATTGCATCAAAATGGTTTTCCAAGTCTTTGTTGCATTATGTTTTCAAAAAACACATAACTCTCTTGAGTTGTTTTCAAAAAGTGTCACATAAAATCATAAATTTTCAAATCAAAATCATGGAAGATTCACACATAAAATCATAAGATTTTCAATTCAATTTTTTCCTTTTTCAATTTAAATATTTTTTTTTTCAAATCAAATCTTTTCATTTTGGAAACCAAATCAAATATTCTATTTTTGGAAACAAAATCCAATCTTTTATTTTTGAAAACAAAATTGAGACTTTTCTAAAATGAAACTTTCCTTTTTCTAAACTTTCCAAAAATAAAACTTCGTTTGTTCAACTAAAAATCATACCTTTCTATATTGCACCAAATTAAATCTTTCCTACTTCAAGGCATCCTTCCCAAACCCTACGTGACTTGCCTCTCAAATCACTTTCAACCCCAGTTGGTCTAACCCTTGGTTAACCTAACCCTAGATTATCTTAACCCCAATTCACCCAACCTAGGTTAGGAGGCTTCAAGATTGTGACTCTGAGACCCTTTTTCAAACTCTAACCTAAAAATGTTTTAAAAAGCTCTCTCAAGCTTGTCTCAATCCAAAAATGGCTAGACACTTACCATTTTTCAAAAACTATTCTAAAATAATTTAAAAAACTCACAACCCTAAGGTGATCCTAACCCTTTCTTGGTTAGGGTTTCTAAAGAAAAGTGATACATCAAATAAAACCTATAAGGTTCACATTAGGGTTTCAAACCCTAAAAGTTTTATAAAACCCTTTTTCAAAAACTATTTTCAAACATCATATTCTTGAAATGACCCTAGGCCTTCTACAGTTAGGGTTATTCAAGATCAAGTGAGATATTCAAATGTGAGAAGTTTCTAGCCTGTTTTTTAAAAAATGCGTTCTAAAACTCATGGTCTTGAAGGAATATAGTTCTCACATAACTATCTTCTCAAAGGCAATAAAATATAAACATACGTTTCATAAGGTACATAAAAAGCAATTTTCAAAATCCTTTCGATACAAGTTCACAAAGGCTTTTGGAAATCCAATCTCAACTTTCTTTTAAATTCTTTTCAAAACTTAGATCATGCATCATTCATCCCAAAAATGATGATGAATCTTTTTTCAAAATCTTTTTAAATCAGACATAATTGGACATTTATAAACTAGAGATTCAAATGAGCGAATATAAGGTGGTTAGACATGTAGGTACTGCAAGGGCAGGGTAGGGTGATAGTATTTGGTCATCTTCCCTACATGTAATCCACCTCCAAGCCTAGAATTACTATTTTCAAAGACCAAAATGGAGTAATTTTTTAAAAGGGTTTAAACATTCTTCAAAGGTTGCCAACTAATCTGTTTTCCCAAAAACATTCTCTTGAGGGAGTTTTCCAAGACCTTTTTCAAAAACTCTTATTTTAGTTTTCGAGCTTTACTTAATTTTAGGTGACCTAACACACCTTTATCAAAGTTAGGTGGTGATTCCAAATATTTTTCAAAAAACCCTTAATCAAATCAGTTTCAAGTTCAAACCCTATCACACTCGTTCTCCTTAGGAGAGCGAGTTCCAATAATGAGCATCGGGTTTGGCCCAAAAAATCGGGACATGACAGCTAGCGAATTCACTGGGGATACTTAGAGAGTTAGGGCAATGTCATGTCTCTTCACCTTTCATTCATCTAGAATCTTCAGTTCCCTTGTCCAATATTGTCTGCTTTTTCATATTTGTATAAATGCATATATATATATATATTTGATTATAGATTTGGCTCATGATTTCGTTAAATTAAAATTTTAGGTAATTGGACCTAGGGGCATGCTAGTAGTTTTAGGCATTCATTTGGGTATTTATGTAGTTTTTGTAAACCTAATAAAATAGGGTTTCCTGTAGGCTTGGTATAAATACGGAGGAATTGGGTTGTGGGAGAACAAATTATTTGCCTTGAAGGAGAGAGGCACCGGAAAGAGAGAAGTAGGATGGTGCGGCTAGTAATCCTACGACGATTTCTTCCGGCAAACCTCGATCTTAGGTAGGGTGATGGAGCATCTTTTATACATTTGTTTCTTTGTTCTTGGACGAATGTATGTATGGGCATGGGTATGGTTCAACAGTTATATATGTGTGCGTCGGTACATTGGATTTGTGATTGATTGAGATTGCATGAATATATGGGTTATCATTAGTTGCTGCAGATATATCTCTACATACAAGTGTTTGTATTTATATTTATATACGTGCGTAGTTTCCTATAATTTGTTAACATGGTGAAGATTTCGATGGTGGTTGCTTAGGTGGCCACGGATGGTTGTCACAGGGTTGGTGACTTCTATTAGAATCTTGTGAGTTTGGTGGAGTTGTGAGTGCATGTAACAAGGGACGAAAACCAGTGCATGATTGGTTCTGAGGGTTTGTTGGGTCCACTCAACTGTGGCAGCAAAATTGGCCAGTAAGGGTTGTACATGAAAAGTGAAAAAAAAAAAATTTAAAAGGGGAAAATCTGGGTGTGTATGTTATTATAGGTGTGTGTATTGAAATGGTGTACTGAAATTAGCTTGGTGGAGGAAAGTAACGACAAACCAAAGAGACGTGTACAGGTTATAAGTATACAAATATTATAGATATACATTTATGTATATGGGGGTTGTATGCTTGTGGGTGTATAAAGTGTGAGAGAATGGTGAGAAAAAGGAAATATGGAAGGAAATTCCAGAGTAAGAGAGAGCTTTCGAATATTCCTAGATGAAGAACCAGCACTGCAGGTTTGTTGTTGTGATGGGGACCTTTCACCCATGAAAGGAGAAACTGGTCAGCGTTGGCTGGGGAGGGAAGTGAGTAAAGGAAAGGGAAAGAGAGAATTTGTAACCAGCACCTTACTGGTTTGTTTATGGTGGCTAGATAGTTTGCTTGCTCAAGAAAAAATGGCCAGTCACGGCCATGGGAAGGGAGAAAAGAAAAGAAATAAAGGAAATAAAGAGAGAAGAAAGGGAAGGAAAAAAATTTAATAATAAAATAAGAGAGAGAGAGAACTTTAGAGAGACAAAATGCATCAGCATTTAAAGGGGAGAACAAACTAATTCTTAGAAAGAGACTGAGCTGGGTCGTTACAGGTAGAAGATGACATAGCCAGTTATCCGGTGTGGTCAAGTCCATGGTAACTATGGTGCATACTAGCCAACCGGGGACCCGGACAGATTCTGAATACAAGAAACACTTTACTCTTAAGTTGTTTTAATGCGCTGAATCTATTTGTAATGTTAATTTGATCTAAATCTAATCCTAGAATGGTGATCACGAAATTCTAGAGAATGAAGGGTGAACGGTTATTATATGATCGATCAACGGTCAAACATGTTCATATTGCTATAAAATTTTAATACATTGATCTTGTTAATAAATGTTAATGATCCAACGGATTGAATCTAGTAGAAAGATGTTCTAAATTTTATTTGCATAAAATGATACTATTCTGTACTTACGGTGAAAACGATATTTATGTGATGATGAATTTCTATTTATTGTTTTTATTATTCATGGCTATTGGGTATAATCATTGTTGTTTATAATTATGATGCCATGATTTGTATACCAACGTTATCTTGGTAATACATTGCATTATTGAATATTCTCATTAAATATTATCATGATTGAGGAATGCATTGCATTGAGTTGCATAGACATAATGGAGTGATAGTCATGTGCATTTGATATTGAATAAAAATGTTAAAAAATAATGTTATCTGGAAAAGATGGACTTATAAGGATATTCGAGAATAATGAGAATTATGAGATAACGACAAGTATGAGAATGTAAACAAGTAGGGATTGTTCTTCCCTCGAGTGAAAAGCTCAAAATTAAGTCTTGGCCAAGCATATTTAGCATCCTCAGAGATGTGTTGGTCTACTCGTACCATATATGAAGGTTCTAAAAACGAGATTGGTGGATGGCACCATAGATTAGAGCTCTAAAAGCCATTGTTTTCCCACAAAGAATCAATATATGACAGTGAGTAAGACAATGTGAAATGTAAAAGATGTATTGAAAATGAGATGATATGACATTGAGTAGAATAAATAGTTAGAAAATTACATAAAAGAACAGAAGAATGTTATTGCATTAAAGTGAGGAAGATGGATCATCCTATGCATTGCATTCATGTTATATTTGTTCAAATGCCTATATCCTATTTTGTATGCTATTTCTTATATGCTTGATGTTTCGAACTATCGAGCGTAAACTCACACCCCACGGGGCTTTGCAGGTTCAAGTTTGAACACGAAGACAAGTGGTTTGGAATTAGCTAGATGTTAGTTAGATTTCTATTATTTGATATTCTGTTAGCATTGTGAAAAATCTTGTATTTTATTTTGCCTTTAGGTTGTATTTGGAAATTTTGGAATTTAGATAATTGACAGTGGAGTGACGTGTAGTTGCTTTGTTGTACCTTCTTGGACTATTTTAAATTGAACTTTATTATTTGGGAATAGTTGAAAATTTAATTTAAGTTTTCCAAAATTATTTTATTTTCATTAAAATCACCCCTGGATTTTGGAGTGTGACATGCAGTGTAAGACTTGGGGGCTTCATATGTGGCAAGTGTTTTGGGACTACTGGTTAATGCAAATTATTATGGGTTATTGTTCTTTGTTGTTCCCAACTGTTGGTATTCAATGTCAATGGTTGATTAATTTGTAAACAAAACAAATTTGGTACAAAAAAGCCATCACATTCCATTACATTAAACCAAACCAATTACATGATGTTACATTCTTTCACCACAACTCCTTTACATTAGGACCACCACTAAAGACATCGAAAATACCACTTCATTCAACAATCATTTAACTCATTTGCAAATACTGACCATCTTTACTTTTATTACCATTCACATTACTATCAACACGTGCATCTCCAGTTGGTTTTAAACTCCATAAGACAAGGAACAACCCTGACAAAATCAAACATGCCCACAGTACCCTTTCTCTTGCTCTGTACACCTTCATTTTGTCTCGCAACAATGTCATTCTTCTAAGTAACCCTAGTATCATTTCTCGATTGCGAGCACATATAGGAGGATCAACCCACAAGAAGAAGCCATAGGCACCAATGCTATGCATTTCATTAATCCCAACCAATTTTAGAAAAAATAAAATGATGAAATCAACAAATCTGCAGTAAAGGAAACCTATTTATACTTAAATTTTAGAGTGAAAACATGCGATTTACATACGCCATGTTGTTGATAACGTAGGAACCTCCTTCTTGGGTTATGATCTGTCCAGGAGGTCTTCAACCTAGTCCGTCTTCCACAATAGCAATTGATCGACTCCATCTTTGTTCCCTCCTCTTCCTCTTCCTCTTTCTCTTTTCCTTTCACTTTCCTTCGCTTTCTTCCTTATCTTACTTCCGTCTTCCATTTTATTGTCTAGTTTGAGCATGATAGATGATCACTCCAAAATAGTGCGATTGATATCCGCCAGTGTGCTGTTGTGATGCATTAATAATTTCTCGGTAAAGTTCAAGATCGATCCACATGGAAGAGGGTTAGCGCATTTAAGAAAAAGTCATATTAGGTCAGAACTCTCAGGAAAACACTCCAATAAAATAAAAATAAAATAGTTGAAGAAATGATTTGATTTATATAAACTAAGTTATGAAAACAATAAAATAAAGTCTTGAAACAAATTGATCCAATCAATCGTGTCACTTAAAATTTCAATGGAAATTTCTAATAACTCAAATTATTGATTACATCGTGAGTCTTTAATTTGGAAGATTTAGCGATAAAATAACTATTCTTTAATAATCAAACATAGAATAAATCATGTTTTAGAATCATAGATGCATACCATCGACTTGTTGCCAAGCATAATCAAACATTTAGGTTATCGCAAATATCTACTCTAGATTTAATAAGTTTTTAAACCCTTGATTCTCGAACCTTATTTCACAATATCTTGCTTCAAGTGTTCATACCATCGATTCAAGTAACTATAATCCCAAACCTTGGTTTGCGTATTACAACTCAAGAACACAGTCAAAAAGCTCTTGTTTTCAATAGATCAAGATTATAGAGAGTCAATAACTTTCAATTTAACAAAAGATTTGAACATTCAAAACTAGTTTGCCTCCATTATTCATCTAAGATCTTCAATTGATCTTCACAATTGATCCCAAGATGGAATCTAGCTACTCATCATAATTATAGATATACAAAGCTGTATTAAAAATATATTGAAACTATAAATTTTGATTACAAGGATTGGAAATGCTATAACAAAAAACTATGAAGAAACTACTCTAATCTACTCCTAAAACTACTTCTAAAACCTAGAAAAATGTCCTACTTTTTTAGGGTTTAATTACAAGTATATATAATTAATTCTGGAGTCCTAAACCAACAACAAAATAAAAAAATTTGAAGCTGTGCTGGGTCGTCGTCCGAACGACCAAAATAGTGCAGCTTTCAACATCCGAATGATGAGATATGAAATCTTGAGAAATTCTTTGTCCGTTGTCCAAACGACTAAAACAAGACATTTATCATTGTCCAAACGGCCATATTCCAACATCCGAATGGTGTTCGAACAACCACTGTAGTGATCGAAACAACTATCTAAATCTCTATCCATAGTTCGAATGGCATTCAAATGATGACTTCAGTGGTCAACTTCTAGGCACTTTTTTAGTTCCATTTCCTATGGAAATCAAAATAGACTTAATTAGTACTAGAATATAGCTAAAAAGGTATATAAAATCATAAACTAAGGGTAACAAAGTATAAGTTAAGGTCTTATAATTGCACTTTTGGAGCGCAATTAATAGATATCCCTGTATATATCTATAAAGGCATGTGAGGGAGAGGTGGGGGGGGGGGGGTTAGGGTGGGAAGGCTGGTAAAATCCCACTTTTGCCCATGGAAAGTGGCCATGTGCGAGGAAGATGGTCACTTTTTGTCTACCCAGCTGACAAAAGTTTTCTGTTCAACCAATTAGGAACAAATTTCTAAATTAAAGGGTAGCTTTGTTGAATTTGAAACTAGAGGGACCAAATCGATACTAAGTGCAAACTACAGAGACTACTAGTATAATTTGCCCATATTATAATGGTTTCTATGGGCCAAATAACATAAAAAGCCCAAACAATAAATAAACCAAGCCCGATCTTGAGAGGATGGGCCTGAAAGGGTGAATTAAGCCCAAGAAGATAGGTCTAATAGGCGTAGAATTCTAAACCGACTTGGACTAGGGTGAATAAAGGATAAGTCCAACATATTAAACTGACCCAAAATGGGTGGTTCCTAGGACGAGGCAGATTATTCCTCCTAAAGGGAATATGGCATTCCAAAACCGACAAATACCCTATGCACTAAAGATGCAAAGTATGTTCACTCGAGTTCTAGCTATCAATACTTTACTTCCGTTCATTGTGATTAAGCTTGCTAACTTAATCATCAGAGTGCCTTCGACCCAAAGAGGGTTGACTCATTCTTATTGACTTCTTCTCTTATAGATAGTTCGTGCTTATCAATTTGGTTCACATATTGAATTAGGCCTTCTTCAAAATTTCACTAATAATTGGCACCGTCTGTGGGAAGGTCTAGCAGCAATGAGTACCAGCTTTCTTAGAGGAGGAGTTGAGCCCACTAGTAGGGAGATTGAAGACAGCTAGGACACTCGCCTGTCAGATCACTGAGATGGTTCAACACAAACTCTGGGAGGCCATCCGATAAGATCGAAGATAGACATCCCTGATAATAATCGTCAGGGAAGATAAGAGGAACTACGACGGGCTCCACAGTACATCAAAAATCTGAACTGCCAAAGAAGCTATCGCAGAAACTTGAACCCCTCGCCCTCCAGTGGATGTCTACATAGTAATTTATCACCCCGAGTAGCTGAGTAGGAACTTTGGCAATGGGACAAAGAGATAACCCACCTCAGGTCTTAGGTTGAAGCTATAAGGGAAGCGATTGCTAGAAGAGATGGATGAGTCTCTAGTAGATCTCTAGATTGGCACAAAAAAAGAAGGACGAATTCAAGAAGCACGAGCTCTCCTGCTACAGTTTGACTATGAGCCACGCCTCTAGTACCAAACACTATAAGGACAAACAGGAAGATTGGCAGCATGGGAGAAATTGGACACCCGTAAGAGATCTGGCAAAAGCCGATCTAAAACAGCAAAACTCAGACTGATGGTTGAATGAGCGGTTAAATAATAGGGATAAGCATCGTATAGGATGAACGACCTATGATATAGCCAGAAGTGCCCTTGATCAGATTGTTCCCACACCCTTTGCAGAGGAAATTAAGGCACGCCGACCTCCAAGAAAATTTACATCGCTGAAGTTTACACACTATGACGGGAAGTTAGATCCTGTTAGTCATGTTAGGTACTATAAATAGATGATGGTGCTATGGAGTGAAGATGAGTCCTTAATGTTAAGTTTTAGAGAAGTAGCTTTACGATGGTTCAATAAGTTGCCATCCAGATTAATGGAAAGTTGGAGACAACTCGCCGAGCTATTCACTGCACGCTTCATCGCAAACAACAAGCAGCCTAAGGAGGTAGACTATAAAAAAAGGATGAGGAAGGCTTACGAGCATACGTAAATGCTACTAGGAGGCCTACAACAAAATTAAGGAGTGTAATGAATAGTTAGCCGTCGCACAATTCAAGATTAGCCTTTTCAGGAAACACCGATTAAGGTAATCCCTAATAAAGAAATCAGCTACTGGGGTACATGACCTAATGTTAAGAATTGAACAGTACGTCAGAATTGAGGAAGATATTGCACAGCTGATCTAGGAGAAGGTTGGCGATAAATCAGATAAGAAAGACGGAAGGGAAAGAGAGAGGCCCCGATGTGAAGAAAACAATAACCAAGGCAGAAAAATGATTGAAGGTGTCAACACGGTCTTTAAGGACCTGATCTACAAAATTCAGCCCTAGATTTGTGACAAGCCCTTTTTTAAGTGGCCACCAAAGTTGGTAGGAGACCCTACAGCACAAGACCAAAGAAAGTTTTTCTCCTACCACAAGGAAAAGAGGCACCAAATGGAGCACTACAGGCATCTCAAAAATCACTTGGAAGAATTGACAAACGCTAGCTATCTTGACTAGTGCATCGACCGAAAGAAGACTAAGCGAGAAGCGGAGTAGCAAGCAAGATGGTGCCCCACAGAAGGAGGCCTGGGCAGAGCCACCCTGAATAATTGCAGTATTGCATGGAGCAATAGGGTCGGTAGAGGTAGACCCTCATAAGTATCAAGCAGAGATCTAAAAAGTAGCACACCTGAGGCAAGGGATGGAAATCGAACCTCCAGTCAAAAAAATCAAAGTCGACAGTAGTATGGAGGCCATAAACTTTACTGACGTTGATTTAGTGGGAGTTCAGATGCCCCATAATGATGCGCTGGTTGTAACTCTACAAATAGGGGATTGCGATCTCAAGAGGATTCTGATTAATCAGGGGAGTTCGTCTGAGGTAATGTATTATGACCTGTTTAAGAAGTTGGGGCTAAAAGATGCCAACCTACAACCCTCTCTCAACCCATTGATCAGCTTCAACTAGGACCTAGTCTAGCCACTAGGAAAGGTGACCCTACTGGTGATGGTCGAAAATATAACGCTGCAAACTAAATTCCTGATGGTCAATATCCCTTTGCCCTACAATGCGATAATAGGTCAGAAATGGTTGCACCTGATGAAGGCTATACCATCCATCTATCATTGGATAATACGCTTCCTTAGTAGTGAGGGGATACACGAGATCAAGGGGGATCAAGTCACAGCCAAACAGTGCTTTTTAATAGCTTGTTACTTAATGATAAAGTCAAAACAAGTCCAGTTAATAAAGCTACATGAAGATACCCCCACTCTAGATGATGTTGGGGAATACCTAGATAAGAAGGTCATGGAGGAACTCAAAAAGTTTGAGATTGACAGACTGGACAAGGAAAGTACTTCATAATTAGTATATCATTGCCAGCCACAGAAGAGAGGGCCTTGATCAACCTACTGACGGAGAATTTAAAAGTCTTTGTGTGGACTTTGTATGAGATGCCTGAGATCGATCCTGATGTCGCCTGCCATAGACTCAACGTCGATCCTCATTGTCGACCTGTGATATAGAAGGGCAGGCGAGTAGTAATGTAGCACGTTGACGTTGTAATTGAAGAGGTGGAAAGACTCCTCAAAGCGGGGGCAATACGAGAAGTGTACTATCCACAATGGCTGTCTAACATAGTGGTCATCAAGAAGAAGAACGGTAAGTGAAGGGTCTGTGTAGATTTCACAGATTTAAACAAAGCAGGCCCTACCCTTTTCCTCTACCAAAGATTGACTAGCTGGTGGACGCAACTACTAGGTATGAGAGAATGAGCTTCTTAGATGCATATCAAGGATACCACCAGATCCCGATGCATGAAGATGATCAAGAGAAGATAGCCTTCATCACGCCAAGAGGAATCCTTTGTTACATGGTGATGCCGTTCGGACTAAAAAATGTGGGTGCTACTTACCAGAGGTTGGTTACCAAAATGTTCAAACATTACATCAACAGCATGGTGGAGGTTTACATTGATGACGTAGTGATGAAAAGCAAGATTGGCAAAGACCATATTGCAAATTTGAAGGGGGTTTTTAACACCCTCATGAAATACAAGATGAGGTTGACCACCTTGAAATGCGTGTTCGGGGTGGGGTTTGGAAAGTTTATGGGGTTCCTGGTCACTTATCAGGGAATTAAGGCTAACCTCGACTAGATAACCGCCATCCAGAACATCCAGTCCCCAAAGAATGTCAAGGGAGTTCAGAAGTTGATAGGAATGGCCGCCACGCTTAACCGCTTCATAAGCCACTCTTCAGACAAGTACCAACCATTTTTCCAGCTATTAAAGAAGTAGGAGTGTTTTAGCTGGGGACCAGACTATGACACAACAATCACCAAATTAAAAGTTTATTTGACCCAGCCTCCACTCTTATCAACCCCAGTTAAAGATGAAGAGCTCTACCTGTACCTACCAATTTTTAAGCATACAGTTAGCGCGGTGCTACTACGACAGCAAGAAAGGAAGCAAAAGCTAGTCTATTATGTGAGCAAAACCCTCCTAGGGACAAAGGTAACATACTTACCCTTGGAGAAGCTAGCACTAGCCCTGATGATGGCATCATGAAAGCTGGTACATTATTTTAGGGCACATACGATCAATGTCCTAACCGACCATCAGTTGAAGCCGCTTTTTTGAAGGGTAAATTTCTCAGGAAGAGTAGCCAAGTGGGCAGTAGAACTCAGCGAATTTGACATCAAATACCAACCCAGGTTGGCGATCAAGGTTTAGGTACTTGCTGACTTAGTTGTCAAATTTTCAGTTGAGTTGCTACAAGAAATAAGAAGGGTAGAAGTCACCGAGCTCCCACCTAATAACCCACAGTTAGAACCCTAGGAGCTTAATAACCGTTAGAGGCTCTTTGTTGATGGAGCATTTAACGACAAGGGGGCAGGATTAGGCATAATACTCATCACCCCTCAAGGGATGGCCTTAGAACAAGCCATCAAGTTAGAGTTCACTGCCTCAAACAACAAGTTAAAATATGAGGCTTTGCTTGCCGGACTACGGTGAACTATGGCGCTGAAAATTGTCGAGATAAGCATTTACTTAGACTCACAGCTGGTTGTAAACCAGATCACAAGAGAATACGCGGCTAAGAACGACAGAATGACACAGTACCTGACCAAGGCACATGAATTATTGAAGAACTTCAGCAAATACAAACTATGTCAGATTGGCCACGATAGCAATGCTCACGCTGATGCCCTGGCAACACTAGCAGCAGCCTTGAAGTCGGGATCGAAGAGAACAATCCACATAGAGACCTTGGGTAGCCCGAGCATCTTTTAAGAAGAGTAGCAAGCACTAGCCATTGAAGAGTTAGGACGGTCTTGGATAGATCCAATTATTTTCTACCTTGACAAAGATGAATTGCCTGAGGATAAGAATGAAGTCAGGAGAATAAAGTATAAATCCTTAAAGTACTAGCTCTCACCTAGTAAGGAGTTATATAGAAGATCTTTTACCAGTCCCTACCTATATTATGTTCATCCAAACCAAGTGCATGGCATCTTGTTCGAGATTCATGAAGAGAACTATGAAAGTCATGTCAGCGGGAGATCGCTTAACCACCGAGTTATTTCACAGGGCTATTGGTGGTCCTATATATAGAAGGACGAGACTTAATACGCATTGACGTGTGAGAAGTGCCAGAAGTTCTCACCATTAATTCACCAATTAGCTGAGGACCTCACAACTAGTACCAGCCCTGGCCTTTTGCCTAATGGGGATTGGACCCTCTACCCCGAGCTCCAGGAAACAAAAGGTTCCTCATCGTCACAACAGACTACTTCACCAAGTGGGTGGAAGTAGAACCTCTATCAACCATCAGAGAGATAGATGCAAAAAGATTTGCGTGGAGGAGCATAATCATAAGATTCGGCATACCATGTGCACTAGTCTCAGGCAACGACACCCAATTCGACAAAAATATGTTCAAAACATTCTGCGACGAACTCAGAATTAGAAATTATTATTTAACATCTGCCTATCCACAATGCAATGGATAAGCTGAAATATCCAATAAAAGAATGGTGACTAGAATCAAGAAGAGTCTAGAAAAAGCTAAAGGGAGGTGGGTAGAAGAACTGGCCAGTGTTCTATGGTCATATAAAACCACTCCAAGGAAATCTACTGGTAAACCCCCCTCCTCAATGGCATACGGGGTCGAAGTAGTAATACCCTTGGAGGTTAGACTCCCAACAATCAAATCGGCAGCCTTTGATACCGAATTTAATGATCAGACCTTGGCTAAAGACCTGAACATCATTGAAGAAAAGATGGAGGTGACCATACTCAAGCTTACTAGTTATCATCAATAGCTTAGCTGATTCTATAATAAGTTGGTTCAGCCAAGAGTTTTTGTACCCGGAGACCTAATGCTTAGAAAGGTACTAGGGACAACAAAAAATTCAGTGGATGAAAAACTTGGCCTTAACTGGGAGGGTTTATATAGAGTTGCATCCTAAGTCAGCATGTGGGCTTACTGGCTAGAGACTGTTGAGGAAGGGTGCCATCTACCCCGACTATGGAATGCAAACAATTTTAGAAAATTCTATCAGTAGAAAGATGATTTTGATGTTTTTCTTTATTCGCATAAGTTGTGCATGTTCAATGAATTAATGGCTACTTAGTAGCTCTGATATTAGAAGCCATGCTAAAAGAAAAGAACCAAGCAAAGCAAAAAGCCAAGTGTGAAAACTTGGTCCTGCCCAAGTTGGGCAGGTTGGCCAATGAAGGCCTTAACAAAAATCAAGTGTAAAACTTGGTCCTGCCCAAGTTAGGTAGGTTAGCCAATGAAGGCCTTAACAAAAACCTAATATAAAAAACTTGGTCCTGCCCAAGTTGGGTAGGTCGGCCAATGAAGGCCAACACAAAAACCAAATGTAAAAATGTAGTCCTGTCCAAGTTGGACAGGTCGGCCAATGAAGGCCAAAGCAAAAGCTAAGCGTAAAAACTTGATCCTGTCCAACTTGGACAGGTCGGCCAACGAAGGCCAAGTCTTGATTTTACATAAATTGAGCAGGTCGGCCTAAGAACGACAGATCCTAAGTAATTTATACTTAATCACGGCGCATGTATAAGTATTCATGAATAAAAATCAGTGGGTTATAAAGCAGAAAAAAGTTCAATTCATAATTCAAGGAAGCATTTGTACAATGAAGTTACCCAAAAAAATAGTACAAAGGAGTTAAAGTACATAAAAAAGAAGAAACACACTAAGATTGCAGAGTTGGATCAACATGAGTCACTTCAGTCACACCATCAACTACCTCAACAATCTACGGAGTAGCATTACCAATAACAGCTTCAATAGTATCTGCAACCTCGATAATTTCTGAAGCCGGAGGAGTAGTACTGGAGCCAATAACCCCAATAGCATTAGCAACTTTAGTATTACTGATGCCAGTAACTCCAGCAGCATTAGCAACTTCGGTGCCCCCGACTAGCCAAGTCTCATAAGGATTAATCTTGGTGTCTTCTGGAATGGCCTCATCAAGGAGCAGCCAACGAATGTTCTTCCACAAAGGGTCCGCCAATAAGACCTTCAATGCACAGAGACTAGCCACCCAACCATCCTTAAATATCGAATTTGTTATCTCAAGGAGCTATGTGTAGTCGTCTTTAACTTTTTCAAAACCAGCCTTGTTGCCTCCTTTACTATTGGAAGCTCGTCCTCCACCTTTGCAATTTTTTCTTTGGCCACACTTAGCTCTTGATTCCTTTGTGTCAGCTCGGCTAAAGTAGCAGCCATGGCTTCCTTGCTCTTCGTCAGCTCAACCTTTGCATTAAGTGCAGCTTTTTTACCAACATGGACCACCAACTTTAGAGCGTTGTGCTTTTGCTTCAGCTCCTTGTCCGTAGCCGTAAAGCAGGACAAGGCATTGTAGACTTGGACAGTAGCCTACGAATACGAACACAAAGTATTAGATATGGAAAACCAAATGAGGAAAGATCAAATGAAATCTGCAGGCGCACTCACCAACAAACTATTATATACCACACCCATGAAGATCTTTTGATTGATTGCTAGCCCTAGCATCTCCGTGTTACAGGGCATGATGGCTCCTTCAAGCAGCCCCACTGCAATAGAAGGATCAGCCAGGCCAGAATTGAGGGTGGTTATCGAGCGTGTCCCAGCTACTGGTTGAATTACGATCTTCGACACTTGTCTAGCATCTGGCTCAAGAGACTCCGACCTGGTCCACTGAGCTCTGGGCGTCCTTAGTACATTCCTTTCCGCTAGCCTCTTAGATGCCGACCTCTCTGTTGGCGGCACATTGGTTCCAGCTTTTACATTGAAGGTGGCCGGTGGCAGTGGCAAAGGCTGTTAAGTCGTGTTGACCTCGGCAAAGGAAGCTTGCGCACGTTGCGCCCTTTTCTTCCCAGCAATCATGGCTGCCAAGGTTCGTGTCTGCATATCACTTGGCTCATCCTCTGTCTCAGAACTCGAAGAGACTTGTTGTTTGAATTGGTGAATGGGTTGATGATCTGGAACTACTTTTGAAGACAAGATTGATGATGATGCAGATGGTAAAGAAGAGCTTGAGCTGGGCTTGTCCTCCTCATTTAGGATTTCAATTGGAAAATTCGATGGTTGAGGCGAAGCTCAGCCAAATGAAGACGGCGACTCGGCAACCTCAGCAGTAGTTTCTTCTTCCACGTCGACAAGTATAGAGGTAATGGTCACTCGGCTGGAATTGTGAATGTATGGGATGATGATGCCCTCTGGAATGTTCTGAAAATCACCGACCTCCCCCTATGCCTTCAATGTTACGATGACGTCGGTTGGGATACATTCAGTTGCCGAGAATGACTGGTAACGTATGGGAAACCGTAAAAGGATATGAGTAGCTTTGCCGACTCCTCGTTGTGGCCTTACACCTTTATAAGCCCAAATCCTCTCTAACAACGGCAAGTTAACTCCAAGATGCTCATACTACTTCTTAGGCTTGGTATCTTCACATGAGAGCAAGGAAAAGGAAAAATATAAGATCGACAGAAAATATAAGAAAGGAAAAAAGATCAAGGCATTCTAAGTGTGGACCTGAGACACTGGGCTTCCGGGGGCAGCGCTAGGTGGGTCACTCAGCCTCGGGGACGTCCCATTATTCTTAGGAGCCTGAGATCCACACCATGACATCATGCACTCCCTTTTCCGCATCAACAAGGACCTGGACAATCTCCCTATAATTCTTTTTAGAACAAAAATAGAATTTTCGATAGTCGTTGCCAACTCTCATGGGAGTGTAACAATATGTGAACTCGCGAATACCGCTAACTGGGCTAGGCACAAAGAGTAATAATGCATAACTCAAAGCAGAAATAGGTAGAGAGGGAACCTAACACCTCCTTCAACTATAGCTATTAAAGGAAAGGGCATTCCCCTTTTTTGACTCATACATGCAGAACTCATCATGGTAGGCCAACTTGATATCAACCCCCGGTGAGAATTGGTACCTTGCCTTAAAAGTAGCAATGCCCCCTAGGGTACTAAGCATATTCCTAAGCCATACAACCATTGCTACTTGTTCGACAATGTGGAAGCACAAGAAAATAATTGAATAGAGTCTTGAGCACAAAGTGAATCAGTCTTCTTGAGGGGCGGGTTCTTATAGAAAAGCTCACCGTCATTTTAAAACCCTAAGAATGGTTGCGTCATTGCTCCTGAACTAAAACATCGCCTCATCATTTAATGAAAGGACGCCTTTTGTCAGCTAAGCGAATTAGGCAATGCCATCTGGAACACAGACTGCGAAGAGGTGTCAGATAACGATTCATGATCATCAATGAGGAGACGTGCGGATACAGCCCTTGTCGCCCGAGCTTGGCCAAATATGGCGCAAGGGCTGGGGGGTAATTGTGGGCTAAATAACACAAAAAACCCAGATAATAAATAAGCGAAGCCCGATTTTGAGAGGATGGGCCCGACAGCGTGAACTGAGTTCAAGGAGACAAGTTCAATAGGCATAGAATCCTAAGCCGACTTGGACTAAGACGAATAAAGGATACGTCCAACACATTAAACCGACCTAAAAGCGAAGATTCCTGGAAAAATGTGGATTCCAACTCCCAAAGGGAACATGGCATTTCGAAACCTATAAATACTCCATGCACTAAAGATGCAATGTATGTTTACTCGAGTTCTAGCTATCAATACTTTACTTCAGTTTACTGTGATTAAGCTTGCTAACTTAATCATCGGAGTGCCTTCGACCCAAAGAAGGTCGACGCATTCTCATAGTCTTCTTTTCTTGCAGATAGTTTGTGCTCGTCAATTTAGTTCGCCCATTGAATCAGGTCTTTCTAAAATTCCCACGTACAATTTCCTTTACAAGAACCATAAGAATGTGATTGTATGATAATACATCTGTTCATTAACTAGGGGGCATACTTCTGAATATAACTCTCTTGCTAGCACTACCTTATAAAATGGTTTTGCTTATGTGGGGGCTGGCTCTAATGAATTGTGAATTCTTGATAGCCCATATTTTTAGGTATAGTGTCTAGTAGACGTGTAATGTTAGCATTTAATTATATAATCCGTGGCATGGTTTACCAAAGGATTATCCTGTCCTGGTTCTTTATAATAATGATGTTAACTACGTTCTGATATTGTGGAAGAGAGATTATGTACGATTCTAAACATGTGATGATTTGTGATGTCCAAGTAAGATATGCATATTAAAATAATAAACAAACTAAGACGTATGAGGCAAAAGAAGCCAAAAAGAGGTTGAGGCAAAAACGCTCTTACGGGATAGAGGTCATATATATGCTTGGAGGTTCACCTAAAAGAGAGGTTACAATACTGATAATTTTGTTGCTATCTTGGAGCCCTCATGAGAATTAAGATTTAAGCAGGACCATTAATCGTGTTAGCCTGTGAACCAAGTCTAATATTTGTATTATAAGTGTGACATATTTATTATGATTTTAACAATATTATTATATTATATTTTATCCTACTATAATAGAATATTATATATTATATAAAGATATAGTATAATACAATAATACTTTTATCTTATATGTAATATGATATATATTACACATATGCATGTGGTGAGCTTCTCATCTTCTTTTCTCCTCTTTTTTTCTTTCCCTCTCCCATGAGAGAGGGAATTGGCATTCTAGATAATAGTTGCCCAAAGATTATTTTATACATACCTATATTTTAAAATTTTGAAAGCTGTGAGAGATTATTGTAGAATTTCAGGAAATTTCAAAACTTCCATTAATAGTCATACCCCAAGATCCGCAACTTTTGAGGAAAAGTCATTTCCATCCATAATTGTGAAATCTAGAAATAGTCACTTAGGTGGTTATATAATTTCATGGTTATTCAGTTTCTAAAACTTTAACAATTTCCTATTTTCTTTTCTTCTCTTTACCTTTCCTACTTTCATACTATTTCTAGACAACTACAATCATAGATGGGTTCTCCAAACTTCTTACTATACACGAATATCGAAGAGATCACGGCTCTGATTTGGATTGAATCATAGGGCTGTTCATTGTTCGTTAATATGTACCTTTGTGTAGGGAGGCAATAACAATTTTAGGATTGTGATCCCACACTTTCTAAATTATAGGCTATTTGGTTATTATTTTAACTGTATATAAATTAAATCAAATTAAATTTCTTTTTTATTTGATTTTAGTCGTTTACACAATTTTCTCCTAAAAGAAATTGAAAAAAAAAAAAAAAATTAAGTAACATAACACCCCATTTCTTTGAAAGACCCTCTAAATTGAGAAATTAATTGGCACTCTTGGAGTACCGTGTCACTTCTGTTGCTCCTCTTAATTTGAGATGAGGAGGGTCACGTGGCACTTTAAAAGGATGGAATAAGTTCTCCTTCAAATCTTATTGACTATCTAAAATCCTTAAATTAATAGCAACCTTGCTAAATTGACTTCTAATCCCATAAAAAATCAAGAAGTGAAATAGAACCATTCAAAGCTACAGGACTTCCAAATGTACCTAACTCGCTCTAATTTTTCCTCTCTTAATCGATGCATGTATATTTTCAAAGAGTAGACACAGGTTTGGAAAGGATAAGATGCGTGCTGTTTTACCTTGCATGCAAAGGGGTTCTTTTCATGTTTTGACCTTGTGATATACAAATTACAATAGAGCAATTTTACTACTGCACCAAGCCTCACCCTCTTGCCACACCCTCTTACCACAGACACACACATATAGCAATCCTATACATAATCTTATTTTTCAATAAATTTTCTAACTCTTAGAAACAAGGTTGTGGAGCTGACATTAATAAATTAATGTGTGACTCATTCACTTGTGTCTAAAAGTAAAAACATGGATTGAGAAATAAAATTTTGTATTGCATTTGCAAAATAAGTGTTTTAGTGTAATATTTTTGTTATATTGCAAATGAACAGAGTTACCACATATTTGATGTGTTTCATTTAGCTGACCCTGCATATGAGGGGAAGGGCAAGATTTTTGTTGCACTCATGACCTATACAGTTATGTGTTGTCGGCATCTTGTAGTAATGCATCTTAATATTTTGTAAAAATGTGAAACCATTATTTGGTAGTGTCATTGTAGAGATCACACACAAAAACTAATATTATTTGACAATTTTAGCCATTTGATTTCTTAAAAAATGATTTGATGATCGAACGGTCAGAATGGTTTAAGAATAATGTATCTAGACAAACATATAAAATGGTACCTCTTGATTTTTGAAAATAAAAATGGAGTAACAGAACATGATTGTACACTCTTGACAACACAAAATCGTAATTCAGGGAGTTTAGTAGTATAAGTTTTTCATTTTCTTTTCATTCCCCCTCTATTTTTTTTTTTCTTTTGAATGTGTGTATGTATACTACAAAAACTTTCACCATAACAATATGGTAATATCATTTTTGTATTTTAGAGTCATTATGATGCATGTTTTGTATTAAAATAAAATAGTCTTATTCAATTACATTATTTTTTATATAAATTCTATATAAATTTACTAATTGCCTAGCATTACCTTTTTATTTTTCAATGTGAATACATGTTAGGAATTGAGAGTCAATTCTATTTGAAGAGTCAATTCTATATGAAGGCATGAACGGTTTGGCAAAGCGTAATCCGGCTGGATGACTTCTTCTTTGGAAAGTTTCATGGGCGGCGCCAATAACAAGTCAATGGGGTCAATGGACTCCATCAACTTCAAAACAATCAATAGCTTTTTAATATTAGCATCGGTTAAAAATAATTTGATCAAAAATTTGCACCCATCTAAAACATTGACCCCAGGAATCTAATGAAAAAAAAAAAAACTAGAATGACATTGAAATATTCCACTTTCCAAAGGTGAATTTACTATGGTAATTGTCCCATTCAACTTATAAAAAGAATATTATGTTTCACTATTTATTAATTTTCTAGTACTGTTTATCACTGTTTACCTCCGCTCATAAAATGCGCTGACATAACATTTGTAAAACAAGATGAAGCTTTTAAACTAAGTGAATTCTTAAAATACTAGTTACCCATTTGTTAGTGAATTTAGCATTAATTTTACTGATTGTGTCTCTAACAATAGAAAGTTTTTTCAACAATGAACCAAAATAAAAAAATTAGCAGACGAATAATTGTTTACTAACATTCTTAAAAATAACATATTTGATAGTATTGATAATGAGGTTGTTACATTATTATTCTAATATACAAAACCTCATCAATGGCAATTGTAAAAATACTAGCATCAACAAATTAAAAAATATTATGTGTAGTTTGATAATTAACATTTGTATGAACCCATCAACAAAATTTCTAAAGCCCCCATCGAAAAGTTTGTTAGCAAATTTTTACTAAATGTATAACAAAACTCAAAAAAACAAAAAACACACATAATGAAATCAACTACACAAAGCTTTTAGCAGGTAATGAAGTACGATGATCATTAAGAAATCGGACTTGTGATGAGATTAAGAGACGTATAATAGTTGTCATAAAGAGTCATTATATCTCCTCACATGAATGTGTTAAAAAGCACATGAAATTTTAAGATCCAACTCAAGAAAAAAAAAAAAAAAAAGAAACAAGAATTGTCACATCTAGTTTCTCAAAAAAATAAGAGAAAGCATAGAATAGGGAGTCCTGTATTTGAATATGTATATACACACCAATATATCTATGTATAAAATGTTCTAGCTATAACCGCGACTTATGGCTAGCACCTTAGCAGGAGTCCATCTCAGCTGCATGAGTTCCAACTAAGGTCTTACCCATTAACCGGCGATTCGTCATCCATCACAGTTTTGGCTTGTAGATCTATGTGTGTATATATATATAAAGAAGCCATTTATAGCTATTTAAACCTCAACGGCTAGTATCCATCATCTTATAAAACAGGTTATACTACCATTTGTATTGCCTAGCAAAAATAAAAATAAAAAACAAAGTCATGTACCGGAATCAAATCGGACAAAATTTAGCTTTTACCTGTGGTAGATCAGCTGGTAACCACTAAAGGGGTGTTGGGATTCCACATTACTTTTGTGATTACCGGTCAAACAAAGGTTGGTGTGCATATTGGGTGTGGAAGTGGAAGTCAAGTCGGTAGCCTCAGTCTTAGCTGACTAAATCATAACTGGTGAGTGGGCAATGTACAAAACAGAGAATTTTCCAAATCCGATACATGGATGGATCATGGAAAAAAAAATGAAAAAGTCCAGAAAAAGAAAACAAAAAACTATTTTATTTTGCCTATTTTTCCTCAATAATTGTTTTTCTTGATAAATTCAAATTTTAAGCAGAGTCTGGACTGCAGGCTACAGCCCCTGTGGTCCAGGCTTAGGCTTAAATGATATGGACTCTTGGTGCCAAGACTTTTCACTTGGAAAAATCAATGAATGCAGACAAAGAAAAGTACTACAGGCAAATATGCCACGGATTGTAGCAAACTAAGAGATGGAACTAAACTTGGTCATCGAAAATAGTTCAACCTAGGCCCGAGGAATTCTCGTTGCGCAGTGTACCCATCAAGTTAGCATACTATTTGAGTAATGCTATGCAATTAGAAAATTATTTCAGAATTTATACACAAAATAATGTGTTTTGAATACATGTTATTTACTTTACAATAAAACATTTTTTACAGTGGTTTTTAAATACAAAAATGCTATTACTACTTTATTATGGTGGTATTTTGTGTACAAATTTTTTAAAAAAAAATAGCATTTTTCATGTTGTTTGTATTCGTGAGTAATTAAGCCGCCCTAGTCTCATGGACTTGTAATGTACACTCTTAGCCACCTTCGTTGCAGTTTCAATTTTTGATGGAGTACTTGAAAAAATCAAGAAGTACTTGACGGGGGGAAACGGTTTGGTTGAATGGTCCAAAGTGCGCGCTAATTTCCTCGGTGGTTACCGCTACATAAAGAAGGGTATATTGTAGTGTTTTCCTTCAAAATTTAAGTGTTAGTTGTTCCTTTCCTCCTCTCTAAATGGCTCTTTTGTACGATTCAAATCCCAAACCTTTTTTGCTTGTTGTGTTTCTCCTTGTGCTGTTTCACCTACCATTTATATAACAGGTCTCTGTCTCTCTCTCTCTCTCTCTCTCTATGCACATACGTGGTGTATATATACAGAAGACATGCATGGATATCGTACATGTTATACAGGGCATGGTAATGCTAAACTTCTGCTATATTAAGGGCATTATAATGCTTAATTATGTACATATATATTATCTTCTGTAGTGTTCGAGAGCCTTCAGTGGGGCTATTTTCCTCTAATAGCTTGTTTGGAAATTATTCTGACCAAGTGAAGATGGTATGAATATAGCTTTTTCTTTCATTTAGGGCATAGTCTTAAGTTATCTAGCCAATTATTTGCAGCCTTATTTGGTTTAATTATCTATGTTTTGGATTTGTTTGTTTTATGAAATGTTTGTACGTCTTGAAATTGAATGGTTCGATTCGTTTTTCATGTAAGAAATTATTAATTCAAATACATGAAATTTACATGATTCGTATAGACGGTTGGATATACAAACTCGAAAGAGTAGTCAAACCTAAAACTTCATTTTTCAGCAGTCGACCTTATAAAAAGGGCTCTCTGATTTGTGTAAAAGCAAAAATCCAGGCTACGCAATCAATTTTGTGTAGAAATAATATTGAAGACCTGATTACGGTTCTCACAGCGTGCGTGCACCCTTCATTATTGGCAGGACTGAAGTGGTTAGAGAATAGTTTTTCTGTGAATAAGCTTGGCAAGATTACATTACTGTATGCTATCAACTTTTCTTGTTTTGCATATTTTGTAGTAAATTATTGGGTGGGATGAATAGTTTTATATTTGAATTTCTGTAAATATTATTTTGCTATCAATATTTTAAAAATACAATTTTTTTTGCTATGAAAAAATTGCCTTAGCGATGGTAACTAAGCAGTCACAAATGATATTCATTTTTCGTTTTTATTTCTATTTCTATTGTGACAGTTTACCTACTGTTCAAATATTTTTATTCCTGTCACTAAAGCCGTCGCAAAAGGATTTTTCGACACGGGCTATTGCACCGTTTTGCCTGTCTTAGACCTTTTTCGACGGCTTTGTGTTGTCCCAAAATACCACTTTTTTTTTTTGTGTGTGGTAATGACATACATTTTACTAAAACACATCACAAATTGGCCGGTTCAAACGCAGATGCCCAATCCATAAGAGTGTGTAATACAGGACTTGGCAACAATTTACCGTCGGGTCAGGAAGTTGTGGAACTCTACAAATCCAATGGCATCGGAAGTGTTAGAAAAGACAGAACTCGTGTATAATCATAATGCATTATAAAAATAAAGAATGATTACAAAAGAGAAGATTGAAGTAGTAAGTGAAGAGATGTGTTTAGTTATATAAGTTAAGCCTCTATTTATAGGAATGGAAAGGAGTCTAATTATCTATTCCAACCGATGCGGAATTAGAAAACTTCTAGTTCTTTATCATCTCCCTCAAACCCAAGTAGAAAAAACAGAGAGCTACTCGAATTTAGAGAAGAGATGATAAAAACGTTAGAGGGACGCCGGAAGTTGGCCGAAAGATGGAGAGAGACGCCAGACTTGGCTTTTTTTGCTTATAAGTAAAAAAGTCAAGATTTTGATGCTTTTTTGCTTTTTTTTTTTTTTTATACTTTTCTGCATATCTTATCTTGTTAAAAGCAAAAAAATTAAAAAAAAACCTAGTTTTTTTTTACTTATAAGCAAAAAAAAAATAAAAAAAGGTTAAAAAAAATCAAATCAAATGGGCCCTTAAATAATAAGCAAACTGAGACATATGAGGCAAAAAAAAGCCAAAAAGAGGTCGAGGCAAAAACGCTCTTACGGGATAAAGGTCATCCATATGCTTGGAGGTTCACCTAAAAGAGAGCGTCATCATGAGGCTGCAATACTAATAATTTTGTTGTTATCTTAGAGCTCTCATGAGAATTAAGATCTTAGCGCATGACCATTAATAGCGCTTACCTATGTACCAAGTCTAATATTGGTATTATAAGAATGACATATTTATTGTGATTTTATCAATATTATTATATTATATTTTACCCTACTATAATAGAATATTATATATTATATATAGTATAATACAATAATACTTTTATATTATATATAATACGGTACATATTACACATATGGGGTGGGCTCCTCTTCTTCCTTTCTCCTCTTTTTCCCTTTCCCTCTCCTATGAGAGAGGGAATTATTTTGAAAGTTGTGGGAGATTATTGTAGATTTTTAGGAAATTTCAAAACTTCCTTTAATAGTCATGCCCCAAGATCCCCAACTTTTGAGGAAAAGTCATTTCCATCTGTAATTGTGAATTCTAGAAATAGTCACTTAGGTGGTTATATAATTTCATGGTTATTAAGTTTTTAAAACTTCAATAGTTTCTTATTTTCTTTTCTTCTCTTTACCTTTTCCTACTTTCATACTATTTCTAGACAACTACGATCATGAATGGGTTCTTCAAACTTCTTACTATACATGAACATTGAAGAGATCAGGGCTCTGATTTGGATTGAATCATAGGGCTGTTCATTGTCCGTTAATACGTACCTTTGTGTAGGGAGGCAATAACAATTTTAGGATTGTGATCCCACACCTTTCTAAATTATAGGCCATTTGGTTGTTATTTTAACTGTATATAAATTTAATTTAATTTCTCTTTTAATTGATTTTAGTTGTTTACACAATTTTCTCCTAACATAACACCCCGTTTCTTTGAAAGACTCTAAATTAAAAAATTAATTGGCACTCTTGGACTACTATGTCACTTCTGGTGCTCTTCTCATTTTGAGATGAGAAGGATCACGTGGCGCTTTAAAAGGACGAAATAAGTTCTCCTTTAAATCCTATTGACTATCTAAAATCCTTAAATTAACAGCAACCTTGCTACATTTTTTAATTTCCTATAGTAAATTTTGTGTTATGAATTGACTTCGAATCCCATAAGAAATCAAGAAGTGAAATAGAACCATTCAAAACTACGAGACTTCCAAATGTACCTAACTCACTTTAATTTTTCCTCTCTTAATCGATGCATGTAAATTTTCAAAGAGTACATACAGATTTGGGAAGGATAAGATGTGTGCAGTTTTACCCTGCATGCAAAGAGGTTACTTTCATGTTTCACTACAAGAAAAAAGGCTATTTGTGATAAACTATTTGTGACGGATGACTTTGCCGTCACAAATGCCTATTTATTTGCGACAGCAACGTCCCTGACGTAAGAAATAGTATTTGCGACAGCACTATTTGTGACGGCAATGCTGCCGTCGCTAAAATGGGTGAAAAATGACATCATTTGGGTAGTTAAATGCCCCCCCCCCCCCCCCCCCCCCCCCCCCCCCCTTTTACAAGGATTTATTTGCGATGGCAAAATGGCGTCGTAAATGTGTTTAATTAAACAACGTCGTTTTACCTTTAAAACGAGGTAGTTTTTCTCCCAAATTGATTTTTCTCCTCTTTGCTCCTCTTTCCCTCTAACCAGCCCTAGGATCAGCTGACTTCTTCTCACTTCCCTCTTCCCTCTTCCCCCACGTTGGTCTCCCTCTCTCAGCCGACGTCAGTCTCCCTCTTTTGCCTTCACGGCGACACTACTCCGGCCAGTCGTTCTTGCACTGCCGCGCTGCTCCGGCCAGGTAAGCTTCTCTCTCTCTGTCTCTGTCTGTCTGTCTGTCTCTCTCTCTCCCCAAGCTCATGGCTACTCCTGCCCAAGTACTATTTTGCACTATATTTCTATTAATGTATATACACACACCTGTAGGGCAATATTTATGCACTACTACAACATTTGACCTCAAAATTTGGTTTCCCTTGTTTTTCCCTCTTTGTGAACCCTAGTTCATGAATCGGGATTGACCCCTGATACTCTCTCTCTCTCTCTCTCTCTCTCTCTCTCTCTCTCTCTCTCACCGCACCCAATGAGGAAACGGCCACAGCCCATTCGCACCACAACCGCCCACTGCCAAAACACACCCCGCCCATTGTCACAGTAACCATCCACTGCCCACTGCCGTAGCAACCACTGGAAACCACCACCACCGTAGATGCCACTCCCCTCCTTTTCTCATTACAAGTCCTTATTCTCCTTTCACTGTAAGTCCTATCATCTCTCTCTTTCTCTCTCTCTTTCTCAATATTTACTTTTCTCATCTGCATTCTCAATAATCATATTTCTACCATTCTATGCTTTGGCTTTTCTGTAATTTTCCTTATCTTTGCAATTTTTTATTGTGCCTTTCTCTTTTTCTTTCCTTGGTTATGGTTGTGATGATGTGCCATGGCTTGTTAAAAAGTTTGAGACTTGATAGAATTTTCTGATGTGGCTTTTGCTCTGTTGGGGTTGTCAGTTGTGTGATTTGAGCACCTAGTTAATTTCTTGGGTGGTTTTTTAGTTATCTTCTTGTTCTAATTAGGGGAGTTTGATGATTTCTGTTTTTCCCTGTCTTTTCCCTTAGATGTAGATACATATATGTGAAACCCCTTTTAGAATCTGTTGTTACAAAACATTTTTTTTTTTAAATGGAGTATAGTTCTGGAATTTTTGCTGCTTGGAAGTTTATTTGTGTACTGAAATGAGTCATGTACTGAACCGAGTTTTCTTATAGCTTGAGACTGAATGTTAATCATCTATTTGTATAACTTGAAGGAACAACCAAGGTAGCAGGGAGCGTGCATGGGTTACAAAATTCTACTACCCACATAATTTTATTGACAAAGATGAGAAGAAAGTGACTTGAGTTGCATATTTTTGCATAGAATGATGTAGTTGAATTAGGATGTTGTACCTTTTAAAAAAGATGCCTTTAAAAATGACACTTAATTGCAAAAAAAATATAAATAAAGAAAGACCTAACCACATCATTCTAAAGGCATTTTGTTTATCTTTCTACAGAACTAGAACTTACTCATAGGAAGAAAAAGAAAAAGAAGAAAAAAAGAATCAAACCCTAAGCTGCAGCAAATACAAATGATTAATTAGATAGGATAATACCTAGCATCGGTAATCTTTAATGGAAGTATCTTTTAGTTATTTAGCTCAATATTATGTAAAAAAGTGAAATTGCTATTTAATGATATTCATTGTAAAGATCATACATACAAAGAAATCAATATCATTTGACCATTTTAGCTATCTGATTTTTGTATGAAGAATTTAACGCTTAGGATGATTTGAAAAATAACAGGTCCTGATTTTATCAAATAAAATAGGAAATAACAAACACTTGACTGACATTGTGTGACGTTACAAGCTTTGACATGGCCAAAACTTAACCTACTACATACCACTAAGTGACAACAACATTTATCTACCACACTTCATTGCATGAGTACGTAATTCTATATCGTCAATCAGAAAGGCATTTTAGACACAAGAAAATAAAACAAAAAATAAAATCCAATAAGAAAACGTGGTAAGTGTGTGTGATATGATGTTGTTGTATATTGATGATCTCTCTCTCTCTCTCTTGCAGTAACATCGAACTTTGTCAAATGGATGTCACATGTACCGTTTGGAAAGCCAAGTGATCATTATGAAGGTTTTCCGAAATTATCTCCATTTCATAATCAATGGATCAAATGAGATCATACCACATGTGCGTACTTAAACTATGTCATTTTACACTAACATTTGTTTCTTCATATAAAACAAATTCATTTATTTTCATGGAAGTCTTAAATTTAGAATTTGCCTCCTGATTGGAGCTGTTGGTTCAATTTGCTTGAGGATGCAGGTCAGGATTATAGCATTATTGGGGTGTTGGAACTTTTTTTTCTTTGCTTTTGTGGGAATTGAATATGATGACGCACAGATGCTATAGTCTAATAATTGTTTTTTACATGTCTAGAGTCTATGGTTTGAATCAATTTTAATATGTAATGTATGTGTGACTTATGCATGTTGCAGCTATCTGCTCTAATGCTTATTTTTAATTTATGTTGTTTTATGGGGATAGAACTTCAGTGGGAGTATCATGGTTGGTTTCCATTTTCTGTTTCATTATGTAAGCCCTTTTATGTTTGCAGGTTAGATACTGGAGACGGCAAAGAGGTTAATCTCAAACAATATCCAATATCAAAGGTTCGGCTATAATGCATTAAATATCTTGGACCCGTATGTTATCTCATTAATCAGTTTTTTTTAGATCTCTATTTTGTAATTATATTTCTAATTGCATTGCATACTTGTATTGAACTGTTAGTTGCAACTCATTTGAACCTAATATGCATTCTTCTTTTTCTTTATATGGTTATGGGCATTGGTGTATTGAAAAAGAATGAAAATGTAGAACTATATGGGATCTTGTCCACACTTTCAAAACACAAGGTTAGAAATTAGAATCCTGCCTTCAGTTTTCTACTTAGCTAAAAGAAGAGAAAAATTAGTGCTTTCATTGTCTAGTTCTTGCTATGCTTTCCTGGTAACTCCATCACTTTAGTACCAAATTCTGTTTAAATTATGGACTTGACGTTTTGAGATTGTGCATCAAAATACTAGTAACCTCAAAACCTAGGTATAATTGAGATACTTGCTTCCTGAATAGCAAGATGAACAAAAGATGCAAATGAATTCATGTTTAGGTGAAATTTATGTGAAGGTGACATTTAATAGATTTGTTTTCTCATCTTGGCCTTACTTTGATGAATTAGGCAACAGTCAAAACGACTCAAATCTAGGGGAGTCGTAACTTTTGAAGTTATCAGAATTCTTGAACCCATCCATCCTGCAATTGTTAAGGACTATATTAGTAACTTGTGTTGGCTATGGTTGTCTAGAAACTTGAATTGGTTCTAGTCCAACTTTATATTCGGCAAGTGGTCGAACTTTATTTTCAGTTGAGTGTTATTGATCTCTTAGATTACTAATGGATAGTTTTGTGGTGGGACAGTGCCTCTTGTAGTAGTGATCAAAAGATAAGGCAGTCTTTAGCATAATGTGGAGATTGATTAAAGCAGGAACTAATGTAATATGATACTGCCCCTACCTATTTTCAAATGGAAACTGACAAGACCCCCAAACCAGCTTAGAACTCCGTCAAACTTGACTGGTAGAAAGTGTTAATATTATTTAGTATAACGTGTTTTTTGAGTCGTTTGGGTATTAAAACCCCCGAATCAACTCGAAATTCCATCAAACTGACACGTAGTAATATTTAGGCACGAGTGACGTATGGGAACAAACGGCATGGTCGCTGGACTCTCGATTTAAGAGATGTAGTTTGGCTTTCTCGTGATGTAAATTACATTTTTATTTTAATAAGCCCATATATTACATGCATATCTATTAATTTTATTTATTGTGTCATTTTCATATCTAATATTTTTATGTTTTCTTCTTTTCAGGTTATTCATGAAGAATAGGTGGATGGTATTTTTGTATTGGCATATTTTGTAATAGACTAAAAACTCTTTTTCGTTGTATGAATTCTGGATTTAGGTTGTTCGTTTTTGGGAGAGGCTATGTATGTACTTTGGTTTTGTATTGGATTTTGGTGGAAGACAATATTGTTTGTTTAGATTTATATATTAAAATGGAATATTAATTTTGTTAAGTATTTATTTAAGCATTTTGATTTTAGTGAATGTTTGAATTTGGTAGTTTTGATCATATTAAATGTACGTTTTATTAGGGTAAATAACAAATTACAAAACTCATTTCCAATATGAATCAATAATTTTTTTTCATTTAAAAAAAATATTTACGACTGCAGGAACCGTAGCAAATAGTGCAGTCATTTTAGATAATTTATTTACAAATAGTATTAGCGATGGTAATCTAGACTGTTGCAAAAGTTTATTCCCGACGACAATCTAAACCGTCGTAAATGGTTATTACCGATGGTCATGCAACTGTTGCAAATAAAATTGCTCTCGCTGAGCACTATTTGCGACGGGTTATATGCCATCGCAAATAGTGTCCTATGCTGTTACACAGTAGTCGTTAAAAGTATTTGCGACCCCAACTTTTGTGTCCCCTAAAATGCCGTCGCTCAACTATTTTGCAATGACATTTTGAGTATTTGCGATGGCATGGAGCCGTAGCAAAAAGTGCTTTTTCTTGTAGTGTTTTAACCTTGTGATATACAAATTATAATAGAGTAATCTTAACACTGCATTAAGGCTCACCCTCTTGCCATAGACACACACATATAGCAATCCTACACATAATATTATTTTTCAATTACTTTTCTAACTCTTAGACACAAGGTTGTGGAGCTGACATTAATACATTAATGTGTCACTCACTTGTGTTTAAAAGTAAGAACATGGATTGAGAAATAAAATTTTGTATAGCATTTGCAAAAAAATATTTCAGTGTAATATTTTCGTTATACTGTAAATGAAGAGAGTTTACCACATATTTGATGTGTTTCATTTAGCATAGGAGGTGAAGGGCAAGATTTTTGTTGCACTAATGATCTATACATTTATGTGTTGTCGGTATCTTGTAGTAATGCATCCTAATATTTTGTAAAAATGTGAAACTACTATTTGGTAGTGTCATTCTAGAGATCACACATAAAAACTAAAATTATTTGACAATTTTAGCCATTTGATTTCTTACTAAATGATTTGATGATCGAAATGCTGTCAGAATGATTTAAGAATAATGTATCTAGGCAAAGGTACCTCTTGATTTTTGAAAATAAAAATTGAGTAATAGAACATGATTGTACACTCTCTGGCAACACAAAAATGTAATTCAAGGAGTCTAGTAGTATAATTTTTTATTTCCCTTTCATTTCCCCCTAATATTTTTTGTTTTGAATGTGTGTATGTATACTACAAAAAATTTCACCATAATAATGTTGTAATATCATTTTTGTATTTTAGAGTCATCATGAATGTGTTAAAGTGCACATGAAATTTTAAGATCCAACTCAAGACCTCATAGGTTATTTTCTCAAAAGTCACATCATTCAAAAAAAAAAAAAACAAGAATTGTCACGTCAAGTTTCCCCAAAAAATAAGAAAAAGCATAGAATAGGGAGTCTTCTATATATATATATATATATACACATACATATATCTATATATAAAATGTTTTAGCTACAATCATGAGTGGCTGATGGCTAGCATCTTAACTGGAGCCCACCTCAGTTGTGCGAGTTTCAACTAAGATATTACCCATTAATCGGCAATTAGTCATCAATTGCAGTTGTGATTAGTAGGCCTTATGTGTATATATGTATGTATGTATATTAAGAAGCCATATATACCTCAAAAGGCTAGTATCCATCATCTTATAAAACAGGTTATACTACCATCTGTATTGCCTAGCAAAAATAAAAATAAAAAAGCAAAGTCATGTACTGGAATCCAATCAGACAAATTTTAGCTTTTACTTATGGTATATGTCACGACCCGCCCAATTTGGCACCTATTAGGAGCCATGTTGATTACTTGGAAGCCCAAATTAGCACCAAGAGCCTAGAAAGTTTTAGGCCATTCAAGGCCTTTCAAGAATGGGAGCATGGTTGGAAAAACCCATGGAACATTTTAGATACTCCTACACTAGTGTACATAAAGAGTAAGGAGTATTCTAGAAAAGTAAGGGATTCTTGAAAAAATTCTAGAATGTTCTCCCTATTTGGAAATATAAAGAAAGGGTGTGGATGATTCTAGAACAAGGGGGGAAGCTTCCTTGGGAAGCCTTGTAAATATAAATATCTAGATATTTTCTAGGAGTATTCTAGATAGCTAATCTCCACCATTGGATCAAGTTGATCTCAACTGTCCATTAAGGAGGTGAGCAACTATAAATAGGTGGAGGTATTCATTTGTAAAACATCAAGTTGTGAATTCAAGCAAAGTATTCTCCAAGTCTCTCTTCCAAGCTCTCTTACTCTTTGTTGCACATTTCCTTCTTAGCCTTTCTTTCAGTTGTCCTTAGGTTTACTTAGCAACTTCTGGGCATAAGTTGTCTAAGGCCGTACGGGTTCAGGGTGATTCAAGATTTAAGCTCGTGATAGTTGGTATTAGAGCCAAAGATTCGTGGAAGCTAAGTAATGGCAACAACTGGTTCGGATGTCACCGATTATGGAGGCATTCATGAGAGGGAAACACTTTCTCCTACCGGCAAGGGAAAAAGGGGCAAGTCGACAGACGTCATGTCTTCTTTGGAGACAAGACTCACAAGGGTGGAGTTCGCCATAGCCGACCATCGAGACAAGTTTGAGGACGTAAACGGACACATCGACGGACATGACCAACGCATCGATGGGGTTGATGGTGGTCTTGAGGAGGTCCGTGGGAAGATGCAAAGCGCCCTCAACACTATGGCAGAATCGTGGAAGGAACAATTCGATGCTCTCAAAGAGTTGCTCCAAGTTGAGATTGCCGCGATAAGGGAGGAAATGAACGAGATTAAAAGTGATTGGTCCTTGTGCAAAATGGCCATCACTCAAAGTACGATTTCTTCCTTTCCCTCTCATAAAGTTGACATCCCTAGGCCCAAGTCCTATAATGGGTCAAGGAATGCTAGGAAGTTAGATAATTTCTTGTAGAGCTTAGAGCAATACTTTGAAGCAACTAGCACAAATGGAGAGGATTAGAAGATAAAGATGACCCCTCTTTTCTTGGAGGATGCAGCCACACTATGGTGGAAGAGGAGACACACCGATGTTGAACGAGGGCTATGCACTATAGCAACTTGGAATGATTTCAAGTGGGAGATCAAGAGGTAGTTCTATCCTAAGAATGTCGAGCATGAGGCCCAAGCCAAGCTTAGATGTCTCACACACAAGGGCACGGTGCGAGAATACGTAAAGGAGTTCTTCGAGCTATTATTGGTGATACTTGACATGACGGAGAAAGAGTCTCTCTTCACCTTGTTTGATGGGCTACAATTGTGGGCCAAGATTAAAGTTCAATGGCGGGGACCCCAAGATCTAGCAACGACCATCTCTATAGTGGAGTCCCTAACTGACTATAAAGGTGAGTCCTCTTCTAAGCCCAAATTTCAAAAATTCAACAAAGAGGTAAATGGGAGAGACAATAAAGACCAACTAAAAGAGGAAGATCACAAACCACCCTCTCAAAGCACAAATAAGTTCTACAACGGAAGAAGAAATGGTGATAAGCCCAAGCTCATGTGCTTCCTATGTGATAGTCCTCACTTGGCAAGGGATTGCCCAAAGAGAGCTAAGTTGACAGCCCTTATCCAAGAAGAAGAGGAGAGGTCTCGACACGACGAGGCAACAATGGGATCCTTACGATTGCTCAATGCCATCAAAGCCAAAGTTGACACGCCAAATATGGAAAGAAAAGGGCACATGTATGTTGAAGCGAAGGTGCGTGGACTTGACACTCATGCTTTAGTTAATATCGGTGCTTCACATAACTTTATTGAGGTTAAGAAGGCCAAGAGGTTAGGCCTCCAATACAAGGAAGAACAAGGTTGGCTCAAAGCAGTTAACTCGGAGGCTAAACCCATTTATGGGGTTGCTCGGGGAGTTATGCTGAACATCGGGGATTGGTGTGGCCAAGTGGATTTCTCAGTGGTGACCATGGATGTCTACCCCATAGTGTTGGGGATGGAGTTCTTAGATGGGGTGCGGGCATTCCCCATGCCCTGGTAGGGACCATGTGCATCATGGGCGAAGGAGTTGCAAGCATGGTACCACTTGTTCGGGAGGCCTCTAAGAAGACCAAAATTCTCTCTGCCATGCAATAAGTCGAAGACTCAAGGTAGAAGGAGCCAACATATCTTGCTACATTGGAGCTCCAAGAAGACTCCTCATGCATTAGGATTAATGCACCAAAAGAGGAAGCAAAAACATTTGGGGAGTACAAGGATTTCACGCCACCAAAGCTCCCAAGAAGAAAGGGCAAATTTGCTTTCAAGAAACGAAAAATCAAGGCGTGCCAAGACTTGAAGCTGGCAAGACAAGACCACCACCATGTGAGAGTAAGTTGCGACGAGGACGTTGCCAAATCAAGTGGGGAAGGATGTCACGACCCACCTAATTTGGCACCTATTGGGAGCCATGTTGCATACTTGGAGGCCCAAATTAGCACTAAGAGCCTAGAAGGTTCTAGGCTATTCAAGGCCTTTCAAGAATAGGAGCATGGTTGGAAAATCCCATGGAACATTCTAGATACTCCGACACTAGTGTACATAAAGAGTAATGAGTATTCTAGAAAAGTAAGGGATTCTTAAAAAAATTCTAAAATGTTCTCTCTATTTGAAAATATAAAGAAAGGGTGTGGGTGATTCTAGAATAAAGGGGGGAAGCTTCCTTGGGAAGTCTTGTAAATATAAACATCTAGATATCTTTTAGGAGTATTCTAGATAGCTAATCTCCACCATTAGATCAAGTTGATCTCAACTGTCCATTAAGGAGGTGAGCAACTATAAATAGGTGAAAGTATTTATTTGTAAAGCATCAAGTTGTGAATTCAAGCAAAGTATTCTCTAAATCTCTTTTCCAAACTTTCTTATTTTTTGTTTCACATTTTCTTCTTAGCCTTTATTTCGATTGTTCTTAGAGTTACTTAATAATTTTTTAGCATAAATTGTCTAAGACCCTATGAATTCGGAGTGATTTAAGATTTAAGCCCGTGACATATATCATCTGGTAAACAATGGGGGTGTTGGAATTCCACATTATTTTTGTGATTACTGGTCAAACAAAGGATGGCGTCCATGTTGCGTGTGGAAGTGGAGGTCAAGTCGGTAGCCTGAGTCTTAGCTGACTAAATCATTACTGGTGAGTGAGCAATGTACAAAACGGAGAATTTTCCAAATCCGATACATGGATGGATGGAAGGATGGATGGTCCTGATGAGGAAGTGCAAGTCATCATTGGATTGCTCTTGCCCCCATTGACTCGTCGGTAGGCCCATTGACTCGTCGGTGGGAAGCTTCAGTCTAATAAGATTACTTATGTGATCAAAGATTTCGTCATAAAAGAAAAATCAAGAAAAGGAAAATAAAAATATTTTTTAATTTTGTCTAATTTTTTTAACTCTTTCTTTTGTTTTTTATTTTTTTTAATAAATTCAAATTTTAAACAAATCCTTAAAGAGTTTACAGAGGGAAAGAGGGTAAGAGTTTGGACTACAGGCTACAGCCCCGTGGTCTAGGTCTAGGCTTAATTGATTTGGACTCTTGGTGCCAAGACTTTCACTTAGAAAAACCAATGACTATTGCAGACAAAGAACAGTACAGAAGGCAAATATGCCACCGATTGTGGCAAACTAAGAGATGAAACTAAACTTGGTCATTGAAAATAGATCAACCTAGGCCCAAGAAATTCTCGCTGCCCAGCGTACCCTTCAAGTTGTCATATTGTTTGGGTAATATGTAACTAGAAAATTAATACATAATTTTTACATAAAATAATATATTTTGAATAAGTGTCATTTATTTTAAAATAAAACACTTATTATAGTGACTCTTAAGTGCAAAAATGTTATTACTACTTCATTATGGTGATATCTTTCATACAAATTTTCTAAAAAAGAATAGCATTTTCTATGTTTTTTGTATTCGTGAATAATTAAGCCGCCCTAGTCTCATTGGACTTGTAATGTACACTTCTACCCACCTTCATTGCAGTTTTTATTTTTGATGTACTTGAAAAAATCAAGGAGTACTTGACGGAGTCACATTGGACTTGTAACGTACACTTCTACCCACACTTGAAGGAGTCACATTGGACTTGTAATGTACACTCCTACCCGCCTTCATTGAAGTTTTTATTTTTGATGTACTTGAAAAAATCAAGGAGTACTTGACGGCGGGAAACGGGTTGGTTGGATCGTCCAAAGTGCGCGCTAATTTTCTTGGTCTTGCTTCTATATAAAGAAGGGTATATTGTAATGTTTTCCATCAAAATTGAAGTGTTAGTTGTTCCTTTCCTCCTCTCTAAATGGCTCTTTTGTACGATTCAAAACCCAAACCTTTTTTGCTTGTTGTGTTTCTCCTTGTGCTGTTTTCACCTACCATTTATATAACAGGTCTCTCTCTCTCTCTCTCTCTCTCTCTCTCTCTCTGTGCACATACATGGTGTATATATATAGAAGACATGCATGGATATTGTACATGTTATGGGCATACTAATACTAAACTTCTGCTTTATTAAGGGCATTATAATGATTACTTCATGTACATATATATTATCTTCTATAGTACTCGAGAGCCTTCAGTGGGGGTATTTTCCTCTAATAGCTTGTTTGGAAATTATTCTGACCAAGTGAAAATGGTCATGAATATAGCTTTTTCTTTCATTTAGGGCATAGTCTTAAGTTATCTAGCCAATTATTTTGCAGCCTTATTTGGTTTAATGATCTATGTTTTGGATTTGTTTGTTTTAGGGAATGTTTGTATGTCTCGAAATTGAATGATTCCATTCATTTTTCATGTATGAAGTTTATATGGTTCATATATATAGATGGTTGCTATACACAAGCTCGAGAGAATAGCTAGACCTAAAACTTCATTTTTCCACAGTCGGCCAAATGAAACCTTTACCTCATCATTTTACAACTAAGAAGGGGTCTCTGATTAGTGTAAAGGCGAAAATCCAGGGGCTACGCAACATGCATTAAAATGTGGATATATATAAGTCTGAATTTTGTGTAGAAATAATAATGGAGACCTGATTACAGTTCTCACTGCATGCACCCTTCATTATTGGCAAGACTGAAGTGGTTAGAAATTAATTTTTGTGTGAATAAACTTTACAAGATTACATTATTGTATACTATCAACTTCTCCTGTTTTGCATATTTTGTAGTATATTATTGGGTGGGATGAATAGTTTTATATATGAATTTCTGTAAATATTATTTTGCTATAAATATTTAAAAAATACAAATTTTTTTGCCATATGAAAAAATTGCCTTAGTGATGGTAACTAAGCGGTCGCAAAGAATATTGAATATTTCTTTTTTTTTGGTTTTTTTTAATTTCTATTGTGACGGTTTAAACACCTGCTGGTCAAATATTTTTATTCCTGTCACTAAATCCTTCAAAAAGGATTTTTCGACTCGGGCTATTGCACCGCCTGTTGCCTGTCTTATACCTTTTTCGACGGCTTTGTGCTGTCACAAAATACCACTTTTTTTTTTTATTTTTATTTTGTAATGATATACATTTTACTAAAACACATCGGCCCAATCAAATGCAGATGCCCAATCCATAGGAGTGTGTAATGGAGGACTTGGCAACAATTTACCATCTGGTCAGGAAGTTGTGGAGCTCTACAAATCCAATGGCATTGGAAGGATGCGAATGTATGCTCCAGATCCATCAACTCTCCAAGCCCTCCGGGGATCCAACATCGAATTCGTCCTTGACGTCCCCAACCAAGATCTTCAAGCTCTCGCCTCCGATTCTTCAGCCGCAACGCAATGGGTCCAAAACAACGTCAGAAACTATTTTCCAGACGTCAAATTCCGTTACATCTCCGTGGGAAATGAGGTAAATCCCAATAACGACGCAGCTCAATTCGTTCCATTTGTTCTGCCGGCCATGCAAAATGTCTACAATGCCATAGCAGCAGCTGGATTACAGAACCAAATCAAGGTCTCATCAGCAACTTACATGGCACTCGTGAGTAATTCATACCCTCCATCAAAAGGCTCTTTTGAAGGTGCTGCCAGGTCGTTCATGGACCCGATCATTCGCTTCCTCGTTGACACAAATGCCCCGCTACTTGCCAACATATACCCTTATTTTAGCCACATTGGTGATCCCCAAAATGTTCCTCTTTCATATGCCTTATTCACTGCCCCGGGAGTTGTTGCACAGGACGACCAGTTTGGATACCAGAACCTTTTCGATGCCATGTTGGATGCTGTGTACTCGGCTGTTGAGAAGGGCGGCGGACCCAATGTGGAAATCGTCGTGTCGGAGAGTGGCTGGCCATCCAGTGGCGGCGCTGCAGCTACCGTGGAGAATGCAGGCACTTACTATAGGAATCTGATTAATCATGTGAAGGGGGGATCAGGGACTCCCAAGAGGCCTGGAAAGACTGTAGAAACTTATTTGTTTGCCATGTTTGATGAGAACCAGAAGGTTGGAGAAGAGACTGAGCGGCATTTTGGTCTCTTCTCCCCCAACAAGCAGCCAAAGTACCAAGTTGCTTTCAATTAAGATAGTTAAAGATTTTGGATATTATAAATAAAGGTGAAAGAAAAACAGAAATGTGAAGTACAAGGCCTAGTTTTATTTCCTCAACATGTAAGAATTCCTAGGCTTGTATCTGCCTAGCTACTTAAAATAATTAAGAGATAAAGAAATACCCAATAGCATTACTATATTTTGATTTCATCCGAAGATTGTGTGGTTGTCTCCTTTAGACAAATCAATGGTTATTCCCAAATAAATAGATCATGTTAATTACTTCTTATTTATATATGGAAGGGATATAGAAAATCTCAAAAGTTGAATCACATGAAAGAAAGTTGAAGCATGAAAAAATTTTACAGTACATGTTGCATGGAATGGACTGGTGAGAACCTTGCAAATACCACATCCAACTATCCATATACGACATATATATCACTCATATTGGAAGGATATATATGAACCTTTCAAATAAATAATGTGTTTGAACGCCACTATAATTAGAAGGTGATGTCGCAAGTTCCATAGTTTACTATGTCCCTTGATCTCCAGTACGTTTCGAATTAGTCTACCAAGTTTTTTGCACAATTCTGATATCCAACTTCTTGATTTACATCCTGCAAAAGGCACAATGCAAAGAGACCCATGCCGATCTTTGCAACTTTGAAAAAATACACTATTACGTGAGAATGGCTTTCAAACTCCATTCAGTATCAATTAGAATAAGTAGTAGTATTGTTTCATTGTTAAAGTTAACTCTCGGTGGCGTAGTTTGTTGTTTCATTTATAAATAATAACAATTATAACATTAAACCCTTACTTGTTAATTATTAACTTTTCTTGTAATCAGTGTTTAAAAAGCGGATAGGACTGGCCGATTTAACTGAAAAACCAAAAACCATTTGAAAAATGGTCTGGTTCATGTTTAAAATCAATTTTAACAAAAATAAAAAATAAAAACTGGTCAAGCCAGTCGTTAAACCGCTGAACCAGTCATAAAACCGTTAAAAACCCACCAATTTAGTAAAAAATTGTACAAAATATCAAAAAAAATTCAGAATTTGTTTATTTATATATTTAATACATTTATGATATCACGGTTCAATACCGGTTAATTTGACGGTTGAATCAGTAACCTTTAACCGAGTCACTTTTTCGGTTGGCTCAATGGTCTGATTTTCAAAACAATGCCTATAATACATAATATTATAGTTGCTTAAAAAAATCATCATTGACTAAATTTTGATAATTTCTAATAAATCAAAACTACGTTGAGCAATTCATGAGAGAAAAATTAAGGCTTAAGTTTAAACCTTTTAAAAGTAAAACAATGGGCAGGTTGTTGGAGAAAGTAATCAGAAATTTTCAATATCTCTAGAATTATATATGTAGAAGTTGGTGAGTGCCTAGATGAGTAAGTCTTTTAGTATATCTAGGTTGACTATCATTGTGATGAGTCTAGAATTCTCTTAATATAGTTATAAATAATATATATATATATATATATCTTAATTTGAGATGTAGAAGTAGAATAAGAAAAGTCTTTCAGTGGTAAGTGATGTAAAAAAAAAAAATTAGCATAATAGAAAATATTTTGAGAGAATACAAAAATTTTCAACAGTGGTTTGAGAGCTACCAAGTTTGGTATAATTTGGGAGTCATTCAAAAACCAAGAGGTGGTTAGCCAAAATAAAAAAAAAAAGCAATGGATATTTTTCAATTGATTGCAAGTTTTGCAAATTAGTGTTTTCCAACCACAATATGTGGAGTGTCAAAATCCGCACATATCTTCAAGCATACAATTTACGGTGTGATGTTGTCACAAGTCCAGAAAGTTGCTCACAACCACAAAGTTTCAAGAAAAGAAGAATATAGAAGCATTGAATATATTGAAGAAGACTGTACATGAAGAAGTTGGGAAGCATGTAGAAGATATGATCTCTCCTAGTAAGGTGTGGCAAAAACTTGAATTTATTTGTCAAGACCGTGAGAAGAAATTTTTAGCAATTGATTATTGGTCACATGCTTTAGATGAAGATGCACTTATTGAAGAAAATTTAGATGAAAATGTCGGTGAAGATGGAAAAGAAAAAGATATGTTGTGAATGAAGAGAATGAAGAAATGTTTGGAAAACCAAACGAAGAAGAAAATGAAGTGGAGGAAAAAGCTCAATGTAGAAAGAAGAAAAAATTGTAAAAGTAGAAGTTGAAGAAAAATTAGAAAAGAAAGAAATTGAAATTTTGGAAGAAGATAGTGTAAGGTTATGTAATTAGCTAAATTTCGTGACAAGTCATGTCGGTATGAGCGTTGTTGTCGCGATTGATTTGAAGGAGTTTATACCAGACGAACTTGGCCAATAATTCCTTTGCTGTTGTCAGGTACTGCATCATTCAGTCATTTTTTACCGCGTGTTATCCCGTGATCTGATTAACCACTAATTGGGAGTCTGAATAGATGATGATCTCGGCAATCTTTAGTTCAATGGCTTGGCGCAGGCTGACGAGCAGGGCCTCGTATTCAGATTCATTATTTGAGACAGTGAACTCGAGTTTGATAGCTTGTTCTATTGTCAAACCGTTTAGTGTGATGAGCACTATGCCTGATCCTGCCCTCCTTTCATTGGACGCATCGTCGATGAAGAGTTTTCAATGATCAGCATTTTCCTAAAGGTCCAGGGGGAGGTCACCGTGTTGTTGAGCAGAGGGTGTTGCCGAGTCATTCTCTGGTGGTAGTTCAATAAAGAATTCGGCAATAAAGTCAGCAAGTATGTATTCTTTAATTGCCGATCTTGGGTGGAACTTGATGTCGAATTCTCCTAACTCAACGACCCACTTTGCCAGTTTACTAGAGAAGTCAACCTTTTCTGAGGAGTGGTTTTAGCTGATGGTTAATGAGGACGTTGATGGTATGGGCTTCGAAGTAGTGCACCAATTTGCGAGATGCCACTACCAGAGCAAGTGCCAATTTCTCCAGTAGTAGGTACCTACTTTCTGCCCTCAAGAGCATTTTACTAACATAATAGACCGGCTTCTGTTGCCGATCTTGTTGCCGGAGTAGTACGGCACTAATAGCGTGTTTCCGATATTGCTAAGTAAAGAAAAAGCTCTTCATATTTGAGTGGGGTGGAAAACAGGGGTGGCTGGGTCAGGTACTTCTTCAAATCTACAAGGGCTTGGTCATACTCCGAAGTCTAGCTGAATTGCTCCTGTTTCTTGAGCAGTTGGAAGAATGGTCGGCACTTATCCAAATATCGGCTAATGAATCTGTTGAGTGCCGCTACCATACTAGTTAACTTCTGTACTTCTTTGGCTTTCTCTGATGCTTGAACGCTCTGGATCGCACTAATCTACTGGCATCTACTTCAATTCCCCGATGTGTAACCAAGAACCCCAAAAATTTCCCTGAGCTGACTCCGAACATGCATTTGGTAACGTTTAGCCTCATTTTGTATTGCTTCAAAATGCCAAACACTCCTTTTAGACCTTCCAAGTGGGAGCCGTTGATTTCTCTTTTAACCACCATATCGTCGATGTAGACCTCCATAGTGCTGCCGATATGGTCTTTAAACATTTTGGTGACCTGTCGCTGGTAAGTGGCCCCAACATTCTTTAGACCGAAGGGCATTATCTTGTAGCAGAAGATACCCCTTGGAGTGATGAAGACAGTCTTCTTTTGATCAACTTCATGGAGAGGAATCTGGTGATACCCGTGATAAGCATCCAAGAAGCTCATCCTCTTGAAACCAGCTGTTACATCTACGAGCTGGTCAATTTTTGGAAGAGGGAAATGGTCTTTGGGGCATGCTTTGTTTAGATTGGTGAAGTTGACACAAACCCTCCACTTACCATCCTTCTTCTTTACAACCATGGTGTTTGAAAGCCAGTTTGGGTAGTGGACTTCCCAAATTACCCCAGCATCTAAGAGTTTTTCAGTCTCTTCAATAATGGCATCTACATGTTGTGTTGCTGGCCTTCTTCCCTTTTGGACCACAGGTTGACATTGTGGGTCGACATTCAATTGGTGGCAAGCAACCTCGGCATTGATCCCTGACATGTCGTAAGGTGTCCAGGTGAACACCTCAAGGTAACTTGTCAACTGCTCAATTAGAGAGTTCTCTTCAGCTTTTGACAAGAATGTGCCGATGACAAAATACTTCTCACCTTACCGATCGATGTAAATTTTCTTCAATTCTTCAACGACTTTATTCTCTGGAGTCTGCCCTACATTGTCAATAGTAGGTGTATCCTCGTGAAGTTCCATCATCGGTACCTTGTCAGCTTTCACCTTCGTGGTGCATGCAGTAAAAAAGGATTGTTTAGCAGCCACCTAGTCTCCTCTTATCTCTCCCACTCCTTTGGGGATAAGGAATCAGATCAGTTGATGGTAGGAGGATGGAATAGCCTTCATGAGGTGCAACCATGTCCGTCCCATGATTGCATTATTGGGGAAAGGCACATTGACCACTAGGAACTCGGTCTGCAATGTAATCCCTTTAGCAGTCACAGTAATTGTCACCTTCCCCAGAGGCCAGACTGGTTCTGAACTGAAGCTGACTAACGAGTTAAGCGATGGCTGGAGATTAGACTCTTTCAACTCCAATTTTTTAAAGATGTTGTAGTACATGACTTCGAAGGAACGTCCATAGTCAATGAGCAATCTTCTAACGTCACAACCCGCCATTCTCAATGTCATAACCAAGGCATCATTGTGAGGTGTTTGCACCCCCATGAGGTTTTTATTAACAAAGGTTATGGCGGCGGCGTTACTACCAACTTTAACCTTTTTGGATGAAGGTTCTATCTGCATCACCTCCCTCAAGTGCACAACCTTCTATATCTCAGCTTAGTATCGGTGTGGGTCCATGGCATCTGATCCAACCAAACCATGCAACACGTTAATTACTCGAACCGATCTCGCTTCATTCTCCTTCTACGGGACAATTTCCTGCCTGGGTTGCTAAGCCTCCCATTTCCTTTTTTCCTAATCAATATACTAGTCGAGATCACCAGTTTTAGCTAAATCTTCCAAGTGGCTTTTGAGAAGGTGACATTGCTCTGTCTGATGCCCCTTCTCCCGATGATAAGAGCAGAACTTCCTCTAGTCTCAAGACACAGGGTCTCCTCATAGCTTCAGGGGCCATTTGAAACAGGGCTTGTCACAAATCTGGGGCAAGATATTCTAAATGGGGTCTTTGAAGATAGTATAGACCCCTTCATTCGCCTTCCTGCCCCGATTGTTATTGTTTTCTCGTCGAGGCTTCTTGGCATCTCTTGTATTAATCTTTTCAGTAACAATGCCGACCTTCTCCAGAATCTGTTGGGGTACATCTTCTTCTAACCGGACATATCGCTCGATTCTGGACATCAACTCCTGCACGGTGAGGGCTGGTTTCTTCATTAAGGATTGTCGCAAACAGTGCTCCCTGGGCAAGCCGATCTTGAATTGGGTTATAGCCAGCTGCTCGCTGCACTCGTCGATTTCATTGTAGGCCTCCCAATAGCGCCTTGCGGATGCCCATAATCCTTCTCCTTTGTTCTTTCGTAAGGTAAGTAGGAAATCACCCTCCTTAGGCTGCATATTGTTGGCTATGAAACGAGTAGTAAAGATCTCGACAAGTTGCCTCTAGGTTCACACCGACCTGGATGGCAACTTGTCAAACCATCGTAAGGCCATGTCCCCCAAGCTGGATGGGAAAATCCGGCACATCAAGGACTGGTCTCCACTCCACAGCGCCATCATCTGCTTATAATGCCAAACATGACTGACCGGATCGGCCTTTCTCTCTTAGGGAGTGAACTTTAGCAGTGTGAATTTTCATGGAGGTTGGTGGGACTCAATCTCCTCCATGAATGGTGTTGAGGCAATTTGGTCTAGGGCCCTTTTAACCATGTCCTGGGTAGTGCGGTCTTTGGGGTGTTGCTTTTATCATCCAGCTTTTCATTGAGCCACTTTTTCCAGTCTTTCTGTTGCTGACCAGGTCCTGCCTGATCGTTGTTTTGTGGCATCTGACTCCTCCTAAGGCGCCAATCTTGCTTACTTTCGACGCAATGTCCAGTGCTAGAGGTGTAACTTGCTCTCACTCCTGCTAAGGGCGTGTCTCCACTTCTGGAGTCTTTGCTCCTTATATTCTTTTCATGATGCAGGGATCTTCCTCTGCCGCGCCCCTCTCTTCTGGAGATTGCTTCCCTCATGGTCCGAACTTGAGAGGTGAGGTAGGCAATCTCTTCGTCGCGTCACTGAAGCTCTCGTTCAACAGAATGGAGCATATGGTCGCTGGGGACACTTCCACTGGAGGGTGAAGGGGCAAGGTCTCGGTGGTGGCTTCTGAAGAGGTTTGGCTCCCTGACATAGTCTGGGTCTCTCCGTAACTCGTCTCTTTCTTCTTGGTGGCTCCCAGCAGGGGACTAGATTTTTGACCTCTTCGTCCAGCCTTGGTAGCGATCTATCGGGGTAGATTGGCCTTGGTAGCGATTTTTGCTGGAGGAAGTCTCATTTCTTCACTCAGTGGGGTCTACTCCTCTTTCCCTTTCGACATTGGTACTCATGGTTATCTTGACCTCCCACAAACGGTGTCAATTGTAAGTGGGATTTTTGGGAAGGCCTAGCTGATCACTCGAACTAATATCAAAGAGCACTAACTCGCTGCAAAAGGACAAAGAAGTTAGAATGGATCCACTATCTTTGGGCCAATCACACTCCGATGATTAAGTTAGCAACCTTAATCGAGAATCAAATGAATAAAGACAGTGTATGTGTGAAATCAATTGTCCATACCTTGCTCCTTCGGGCTTCAATATTTATAGTATAATCGATGGAGTGTGAGTCGTTGTGTCTACCTTAGGGTCATGATGACCTATCTCGTAGACCATATCATTTGTCTCTGACTGATAGAACATGGGCCCAGCTTTACCGTTGTGCTAGAATCTGGCTGATCGGACGTGAGTGCAGGCATCGCGTGGCAAGCCGCTACCGCATTAAATGCCCATTATCTATGCATTAAATGCTGAGATCAAAGCATTAAATGCTCTAATTATAAACGTGGGTTGGGCTCACCACGTTTGGCTTGGGCCCGAGAATGGCACAAGGTCAGCAATGCGGCCTGGCCGCATTGCTGACTACTTGGGCTAACCCGTAGCCCAACTTCATTCGTTTAATTTTTATTGGGCCCACCAGGCAGACTAGGCTGGGCTTCTTTGACCCATGGTTGGCCAAAGTATAGTAAACCAAAAGATATTGTGTTTTGTCTAAGTTGTTATCTTTTCAAACCTAATATTAGAGATCAAGTGGGGGGACAATCTTTTGTTGGTGAGGGCTTTTCAAATTGGAAGAAGAAAGAAAAATTTTAAATTTATATAGGAGGCCCTAGTAGTGCTTATACTCAACCTTGGAGTAAATGTTAAGACTTGTTGAACCAAAAGTAGCTTACATAGACAATTCTTGTTAAGCAATCAGACCAAGCTTAACTTCAAAACTGCACCTACTTCACCCACTTGAATGCATCAATTGATTGTGTTCGGTTTCTCTTAACGTAAGGACTTGCTTTTTGGGGTTACGATGAATTTGAAAATTCACAGTCAAGGAAACTTACTTAAACTTTGAAGTTTCTTGCCTACCATAATCAAGAGGTCAAATTAGATGTATTGAACACTGCTCCACAAAATCTTAGATTGACAGCTTTTGAGATTCAAAAAGATATTATAAGTGTAGGTGGATCTGAAACTATTAATGTGGTTATTAGAGATCTTAGAGATGCACTTATTTTTGTTGTGGTTGACAAAGCTCATGATGTATCAACTAAGGAACAAATGCAGTTGTAATAGGGTATGTGGACAAAAAAGGGCATGTGATTGAGCAGGTTTTGGGCATTCAACATGTTAGTAATACGAATGCTCTCTCACTTAAGAAAGTTGTGGAAGATCCATTTTTAGACATGGACTTAGCATTGTGGGCAAGGTTATGACGCAGCTAGTAATATGCAAAGTGAAATGGTCTTAAAGCACTTATACTAAAGGAGAGTCTATGTGCATATTATGTTTATTGCATTACACAACAACTACAGTTAGCTCTTGTGGTGGTGGCAAAGAATCATGATAACATTGCCTTACTCTTTAATTTGGTTAGCAATGTAGTGAATGTTGTTGGGGCATCATGTAAGTGTTGGGATATTCTTAGGGAGAAACAAGCTGAAAAAGTTATTGATGCACTTAATAAAGGTGAACTTTCAAATGGGCAAGGCTTAAATCAGGAAATCGATCCCAAACATTCAAGTGATACACGTTAGGGCTCACATTATAGTACTTTCATTACCTTGATTGATATGTTCTCAACAGTGATTGATGTGCTTGAAATAATTTTAGAGGATGGTTCAAATTCAAAACAAATAGAAACAAACGTCTTGTTGCATTCAATATAATATTTTGAGTTTGTATTCAATCTTCATTTGATGAGAACAATATTAGAAATTACAAGTGAGTTATCATAGGCCTTACAAAGAAAAGATCAAGATATTGTGAATGCCAAGACTTTAGTTCAAGGGTCTAATTATACTCTAAAAGTGCAATCTATATGCCTTAATTAGTTCCTTTGTTAGACTTAGAGTAGGATTAATTGTTTAGTTCTAGTCCTGATTTGTACAAAATTAGTTTATTCTAATTGAAACAGGAACCTCATATTAAAACGGACGAAATTAGGCCAAAAAGGGGAATAACCGTTCGAATGGACGGAGAGAGTGTTAGAACACATGACATCAGTAGACATCAGCCATTCAAACGATGTATTTGAGCATTCAAACGGAGAAGATGGCTTTCAAAAGATGGAGTAGTGTATTTGAAAGTCATGGCGAGGAGTTCGAATGGCACATCAAATAGAGTTCAGCATCTGAAACTTCTACAACATGATTTCACCATCCAAAGTATGTCCAAAGGGCTTTCAAACAATGGTCAATATTGTTCGAACGGTGGTAATATGGCATTCGAATGCTTCACGAAGAATTGGATTTTCTTGCTGCCTATAAAAGCTAGGATTTTTGTTGTTTTAGAGAGCCTTTTCTTTTACTAGTTTTAGGGTTTTTTTAAGAGCTTTAGGAATAGATTAGAGTAGAAGTTTACATAGTTTTCATAGTTTTTCAATTCATGTAATCAGATTCAATAGTTTTTCAATCCATATAATCAGATTTAGTCTTTTAATATATATTTTGTGTATATATTATGGCTTTGAGTAGCTAAATTTCATCTTAGATGAACAATGGATGTAAACTATATTCAATATTTAAAACTTCTTCTTCTTAATTCTTTTAGATCAAACTCTAAATATTTATGAAAACTTAGATGTTTGACTATGTTCGGTAATACTTATGCATAAACCTGTGTTTAGTATATATACTGCACGAATAGATGGTATGCATCTTTGATTTTAAAGTCGATTCAATCTAGAGTAGATATTTACAAAAATCTAGTTGTTTGATTATGCTTGGCCACAAGTCGATGGTATGCATTTATGATTCTAAACCCGATTTATTCTAAGTTTGATTGTTAAATAATAATTGTTTTTATCGCTAAATCGTCCGAATCAAAGACTCACAACATAGAAAATTATTTGAGTTAACAAAAAACTTCTATTGGAAATCCGGGTGAAGCAATTGATTGGGTACTATGGGCATGTTTGATTTTGTCATGGTTGTTCTTTGTCTTCTAGAGTTTAAAACCAACTGGAGATACATATGTTGATGGTAATGTGAATGGCAATGAAAGTGGAGATGAGCAGTATTTGCAATTGAGTTAAATGGTTGTTAAATGAAGTGGTATTTTGATGCCTTTAGTGGTGGTCAAAATGTAAAGGAGTTGTCGTGAAGGAATGTAACATCATGTAATTGGTTTGGTTTAATGCAATGGAATGTTATGGCTTATTTATTTATTTATTTATAGCAAATTTGTTTATTTTACAAATTAATCAACGATTGACATTGAATACCAACAGATGGGAATAGCAGAGAGCAATAACCCATAATAATTTACATTAACCAGCAGTCCCAAAACACTTACTACACATGAAGCCCCCAAGTCTTGTTGACTCAAGGTTGATCCTCATGTTGATTTTGATGATAACTAAATCTTGTGTTATTTTACTAATACATTTACTTAGTGTGCAGAATAATAAAGATTATAATTTAGACTTAAAGGGTTTGACTTAAAGTCCAATACATATCAAAGTGGATGCACAACAAGTCAAGTCAAGCAATGCACTCTAAGAGTCATGCAATGCACCAAACAGAGCAATGACACCTATTCTAACTTCAAATAATTGATTTGCATTCGAATAGATTGAAGATGTTCAAAAGAAGATTTCATCAAGTGTGCATAGATTCAATGAGAATGACTTGCATTCGAAAAGATTGAAGGTATTCAAAAAGGGAATTTATCATAATTACAAAATCTCTACAAAGAATCCAAGTGAAGACTTGATAAGGGATGTGAAGAGTCAATGAAGATGTTATGTGTTCAAAGAAATTAAAGATGTTCAAGAGTAGAGTTCATCAAACTTATAAAAGAAGTGATCCTAAAGAAGAAAGAAGGATTAATAGAAAAAAAAAAAAGAGCTTGACAATGAAGCATCATGAATATGAAGCTCTACATGGATGAAAAAGTCATTAGCAGTAGATGGAAAGAGCTCGGCAATAAAGAAGAAGAGCTCGACATTAATGGAAAGGAATTTTGGCAGCTTGGAAACAAAGAAAAGATTATCAAAAGATAGATTCAATCCAAATTGAATATAAGACAACTTTGATGGATTGAAGATCTCAATCTATTATAATACCCCAAAGAGAAAACTCTTTGAAGATTTTATAGTATTGTTAAAGCTGAACTTGATCAAAGGAAGGATGAATGAAGATTTCTGGGCAATGTGTCGATACATGAAAATGAAGAGTCGACACATGAGAATAGAGGCCAAAGTTTGAAGACAGCATGATCAAGTGTTGACATATGTAGTTGATGTATTGACACATGGAGACAGTGGACAACATCTAAAAAAAACAAGCTAGTTATGTCGACACATGAAGCCAAGTGTCGATACTTGGGGACTAACGACTAGTTTTTCTAATGTTATAACAGACTAGACTTGCATTAAATGAACCCCCAACAACCACCAACGGACGAAATCAATACAGGGCTTTATACACAAACTTCCAACTGCATTTATATATAAGAAAGACAAGAAGAACAACATCCACTGACTAATCAAGCTGAGAAAAATTTGAACATTCCTTATGTCTTCATTTTGGCATTAAATGAGCTATTATTTTCCTATCCACTCTTGATAAAGAGTTTGTATTTCCTTTGCATAACTTTCATACACTTGTATGTGAGAGTTTAAGAGTTCTCTTGTAAAAGAAAAACTCTTGTAAGTTGAAGTGGATCTAAGACAAAATCACTTGGTAGCTAGATGAAGTCCTTGTGTAAAAGTGAGCTGAGCACTTGGAAAATCAGCACCTACTTTGTAATTGGAGATTGTATAGTGGAAGAAGACTTCAAGGGGATCTTGGGGTGAGGATGTAGACCACGAATTGTGGTTGAACCTCGGTAATTCTTGATGTGCCTTTTATTGCTCTGTTTTCATTTCTTTATTGATTACATTGCATTTATCTATCTTTAATCACTGTTCTATTGATTAGATTAGTTTTTAATTAATCTTAATTGTATTAATTTTTGAAAAACCCAACTCACCCCCCCCCCTCCCCTTGGGTTACCATTTCGGCCAATACTTGTTATCAGAGCTTGTATTTCTGTTTTAGGCTTAACATCATAGGAATAGATCTATGGCAACCAATTTTGAAAGCTCTCTTGGTGAGGGTCAATCCACAAATATACCAACTATGTTTAATGCACAAATTACAACTATTGGAAGAATAAAATGAGAATCTATATTCAATCAGTAGATTATGAATTATGGAGACTTATAGTAAATGGTCCTAAAACTCCTACAACAAGAGTAGAAAGAACTGATGTCCTTAAACCCGAATTCAAATGGGATGAGGATGATT
>CM065382.1:39787500-39955000 GCA_033060915.1 Euryodendron excelsum
CGCGCCCAGATTTTTCACACTCGAGGAATATACACACAAGCGGAAAAAATGTTGTACTCTCTCGTTAGAACTCACCCTCCTAGAAGAATGAGTGCGACTAAGTTTGAATTGAAAATTTATTTTGAATAAAGGGCTTTTGGAAAAAATTTGGAGTCGCCACCTAACTTGATTAAGGTGAGTTAGGTCACCTAAAAACTAAGCATAATCCGAAAACTACACTTAGGGTTTTTAGAAAACGATTTTGAAAATATCTCCTCAAGATAGGGTTTTTAAGAAAACAAATTGTTTGGCAACCTTTGAAAAACATTTAGCCCTTTTTGAAAAATAACTCCTTTTTGGTCTTTGAAATCAGTGATCTAGGTTCGGAGGTTGGTTACGTGTAGGGAAGACGCACTAACCCATCACCCTACCCCGCCCTTTCGGTACCTACATGTCAATCTACCCTAGATTCACCTATGAGAGTCTTCAACTAACTATAGTTCAATCCTATCCACTTTGAAAAACAATGTTTGAAAAGAAACTAACATGATGCATGATATGCAAGTGCAATAGAAGAGAGTTGATTTAGAAATAGATTTGAAAAGAGATTTGATTTGATTAGAAAAGGAAAAGATAGAAGTTTGAATTTGGAAAGAAGATTTTGGGAATTGAAAATAGAGATTTGAATTGGAAATTTGAAAATTGATGGGAAATTTGAAAAGATTGTGGAATTTGAGATTTGAAAAATGTGGAGACCACACCTATGAGGGTTGCCTACGTATCCTTTTGGAGGAATCAGGTCAGTCGTAGCTCGGACCGGAGTCCGATTGAAAATAGAAGAGTTGATTTGAAGAAGGAGATTGAATTGGAAAATTGAGAGATTGAACTTTGAATTGAAAATTGGAATTTGGAATTTTGGAATTGAAAAGATTGAATTTTGATTTAAAAAGATAGAACTTGGAAGAGAGATTTAGACTTATTTTGGAAAGACGGAGGTTTAGGAAACCTAGACTTAGGAAAGAGAAGAGACTTAGGAAAGATTCGACTTGACTTGGAAGGTTTAGGAGATTAGGAAAGATTGGATTTAGGAAATGTTTGAATTAGGAAAAGGTCCGATTTAGGAAAGTTTCGAATTAGGAAAGTTTCATTTTTAGAAAGTTCCGAATTAAGAAACTTTTGAATTAGGAAAGTTTTCAAATCAGGAGAGTTTCAAAATTAGGAAAGTTTTGAAATTAGGAAATATTTTGAATTAGGAAATGTTCGAATTAGGAAAGTTTCAAAATAAGAAAGTTTCGAATTAGGAAAGTTTTCAAAATAGGAAAGTGTCGTCTTAAGAAAGTTTCGATTTGGAAAGTACCGCTTTAGGAAAGTTTTTGAAATAGGAAAGTTTTGGAATTAGGAAAGTTTTGAAATAGGGAAGTTTTGAAAATTGGAAAGTTTAGAAAACAAGGAAGTTTTGAAAATAAAAAAGTTTTGAGTTTAGAAAGTTTTGAAATTTGGAAAGATTCGAAATTTAGAAAGTTTTAAAGTCTTGGAAAATCTTGAGATTAGGAAAGGTTTGAGTTTTAGAAAGATCTAAAAACTTAGGTTTGGAGAGTTAAGATTTGGAAAGGGGTAGAATTGGGAAAGGGTTGAATTAGGAAGGATGTGGAAATTGGGTTTTAAAATTTAGGAAAGATTTTTATGTTCAAGTTTTGGAAACTTAAGATTTAGGAAATGAGAAGATTAGGAAGGATTTGATTTAGGAAATATTTGGATTTTAAAATTTAAGGAAATATTTAAAGTTTAGATTTATGAAACTTATGGTTTAAGAAGGTAGGAAATTAGGAAGGAGTTGAATTAAGAAAGGTTTGGATTAGGAAGGGATTGGATTTGGTTTCTAAAAGCAAAGGTTTGATTTTGTTTTCAAAAACGGAGGACGGGATCTAGTTTCCTAAACGGGAAGATTGGATTTGGTGTCCTAAAGGGAAAATTTGATTTGACAAGGATTTAGAAAAGGAAATTTCTAGAAACCCTAGGTTTGGAAATGTAGAATTTTGACGTAGAAAAGAGGTTTTGGAAATGTGTATAGTTTGGATGTAGAAAACGAGAGATTTTGGAAACCAGGTTTGGGGCAAGGTTTGAAAACCATGTTTTTGGGAAGAAAATTAGGGTTTCCTAATGGTTAGCTCTAGGGCTTGACTTGGGCTTTAAGGAAAGAATTTTTGGAAAGTGCATTTTTGGAAACGAAGGTTTTAGAAGGAAATCCTAGAGAAGAGTTTCTAGAGGAAAGATTTTGGAAAGAGAGTTTTTGGAAACGAAGATTTTTAGGGAGCGTTTTTAGAAAGTGAATTTTGAGGAAAGAGAGTTTTGGAAAGGAGTTGAAAAAGGGAGTTTTGAAAAATAGATTTTTGGAAAGAGTTTTTAGAAAACAACTTTGGAAAGAAGAGTTTTAGGAAAGTATATTGAAAGAGATTTTTGGGAAAAGAGTTTTTTGAAAGTAGAGTTTTTAGGAAGTGTAAAAACATCTCACTTTCCTAAAGCAATTCTAATCATAAGAGGGCTAGAACCACTTTAGAAAAGCGGTTTTGAAAACAACAAGATTTGAAAATATGGACCATATTGGTCGCTTTTAATGTAACACTTTCCTAAAGCAACCCTAGCCATGGAAAGGCTAGAATCACCCTAGGATTGTGATTTTGAAAACATGTTTTTGAAAAAGAGGATTTTGATGCAATTTTGAAAACGAGTTTGAAAACGATTTTGAAAACGACTTTGAAAACAACTTTTGGAAGATACAAGATCATGATATGCACAATGCAATTTTAGGGTCGTGAACATACAAGGTTAAGGCTTCACCACATAATCAAGGGGGCCGGACCCACGTGGTCTCCGGTTAGCCTAAAGGAAAGCCCCCAACACGGTGACCCTCCGATACTCTAATCCTACACATAGACCGAGAGTCCCCTTGTTTCAAGCATGCAAAGAAAGCGGGGGAAAGAGATGTGGGATTAAAATAGAGAAAACCCAAGTAGGTTAGGAGAGAGAAGAGAGAGGGGGGAAGTGCGAAAATTTAAATGGAGAACCTACCTTGTATCTTGTTTATTTTACGCGCCTTGCTTTCTTCGGTCTTCGTCTTGATCTTCGTCTTCAATCTTCAAGAGCCGTCTTCAATCTTCAAACTTCAGATTGCAACTCTTCAAGTCTTCGAAGGAAGGTTGAAGGTTAGTGTATGAGTGTATGGGAGGCTAGGGTTTAGTGTATGGTGGCTAGGGTTTTTGGGAGTACACGAGCTTTGTATATCGAGATATATGATTTTTAGACTGAGTTTGCGGACCTCTTTCACGCTGGAGGAGGCTCTGTATTTATAGAGGAAGGAATGCACTGGTGCCTATTATAATGGCACCAGGCCAAACATTACACTAGCGCTAGGCCATTTTTTGGTCTGGTAAGCAACGTATCTTTGACTAGATTTGGGCGCCTGTACTAGTGACTACCATGCAATTTTTAGCCTGGCTTCATTAGGAGTGACTACGGAAAGTCCGGGAATGATTTGAAGAGACCGGGAATGACCCGGAGAGCTGGAATAGGGCAGGAACACTTAGAATAGTGTCCCGGAGGTATTTAACTTGAGAAATAGGGATAGGATGTGTCGGAAGGGTTGACCGACCCGTTAGGGGCAAAACAGTCAATCGGGTTGGAAAGCTGCCGGGACGGACTCGGACTGTCCTGAAAAAAGACTTGAGACTTGGAAACATTATTCAAAATGTTCCCAAAGGTTGCCGATTTGATTCCCAGAGCCGGTGTGGTCGGAAAAGGTGACCGGCCCACTAGGGGCAAAACGGTCATTTCGCACCGGGTTTGTCGGAACTGACTCGGAATGATCCGAGAAGGTAGAAGAAGGTTGAGAATACTGTAAGAAGCAATCTCGGAAAGTTACCGGTTTGATACCCAGAGCCGGTGTGGTCGGAAAAGGCAACCGGCCCACCAGGGGCAAAACGGTCATTTTGTACCGGGTTTGCCGGAATTGACTCGGAATGATCCGGAAAGGTAGAGGAAGGTTGAGAATACTATAAGAAGCATTCTCGAGAGGTTACCGGTTTGATACCTAGAGCCGGTGTGGTTCCCGGGGCATTCGGATGCCTAGGGACAAAATGGTCATCTTGACCAAAAAGTCTCAAAAAAGGCCTAAGAGGGCAGTTTGGTCATTTTTCACCGAAGTGGGCTAGTAGGCACTGGTGTTGACCTTGGTTTTGAGTGTTTCTGCCACTCTGACGGCAGTCGTGTGATACAAGGGTTTGTTGGCAATTCCCTATATTGACCTGTTTTGCGAGTATTTCCGCTACTCTGACGGTTGTGATGTTTACGAGTATTTTCGCTACTCTGACGGTTCATGATCATTCCCGAAACTACCTGATCTCGGGAAGCTGCTAAAGGGACTTAGCCCCTGAGAAGTCAACTTTCTCAGAAGGCGTGCCTAAACGGACATTTCTACATTGGCGGGCTAGCAGGCGCCAAAGGTGGACCGTTCTACCATCTAGGGGACTTGGGGTCTCGTCCCAGTCGACAGGTTTAAAGGGACTTACTGTTTCGATGAGATTTTCTTCAAAAAACGCGTCGGACCGTCTCGAGAAATAAATTGTCTTGACAGAGGGATTAGAATTGGAAAGGGGTCTTATCATTTTCGGAAAGACGTGCCTAATTTGGAACCGTCTCGAGGAATAAACTATCTCAAGAGAGGGATTGGAATTGGAAAGGGGTCTTATCGTCTTCAGAAAGACGTGCTTGATTTGGAATTGGAAAGGGGACTTACCATCTTCGAAAAGACGTGCCTAGTTTGGAATAGATTTATCGTCTCGAGGAATCAACTGTCTCGACAGAGGGGTTGGAATTGGAAAGGACAATGCCCCTAAGGGCATTTTGGTCATTTTGCCTCTATTTGGGCCTGGTGGGCCCGCTAAGCGATGGACAGACGGGATTTGGACTTAGAAAGTTGGTTTCGATTGGAATACGTCCATAATGACTTGAACACAAGTCTGGACGGAGTGTAGATTGCCGAGCGGTCAAAAATGGGGTGCTTACAAACCTCTTTCCCAACCTCTCTCAACCATTCTTGATCCTTCAATGGCTCCCAAGACCTCTAAACTGAAAAAGATCTCAAAAGCCCTAGTCGTAGCTACAACCCCTATTTTGAAAAGACAAAAGAGGAAATCAAAAGGGAATTCTGGCAAGGACAAAGGGAAAAGAAAAAGAGTAAGACTAGAGAACCGACATCCACATCAGCCCTGGAACGTAATGAACTATATTTCAGTGAGGACAAAGCCCAGGACAGGTACAATTCAAGCTTTTCTCTTAGAAAGGTATATAATGGTAGATGGGTGGATTACAAGTTCTTTGATCATCACAAGTTTGAATTTGGTACTAAATTGGGCAACCTAGGTTGGAAATCTATGATAACACTCAAGAATGATGTATACCCTGACTTGGTTGCTCATTTTTATGCTAATGCCGAAAGGGATCCTGGAGAGGTATCCATTAAGAGTTATATGAAGGGTGTTTCCTTCACTTTGGATAGAGATGTGATCAAACATATTTTTGGAATCAGACTTGGTGGGAAGGTTTATAGAGATAATATCTCTAGAAAAGATCAACTAAAAACTCTCTATGGAAGGGATGTAAATGAATGTATACAACCTCTTGCCACTAATTTAACTCTTGAATTGAGGTTATTTCATCACTTTACCTGTACTATTTTTACTTCTAAAACTGGAAAGTATGAATATATTTCATAGAAGGAGTTATTTTTCTTATGGGCATATTTGACTTATTCAAGAATTGATTTGCCTCTATTTATTCTGGATCATATATACAAGGCTACCATTTCTAGAATCAACTTGCCTAATGGAATTTTCTTGACTAAAGTCTTCAAGCATTTCAAAATTGATTTGAGCAATGAGAAGAAGAGAACCCCGAAAGCAATTAGTGATGAGTATAATGAAAAGACACTCAATTGAATGTGGTATATTTTAAAGAACAACAAGTAGACTCTAAAGAAAACTAAGGGAGATAGTACTTCAAATGGAAAGGCTCCATCTGGGAGCAGCTCTAGGCAGAGAAGCACAAAAAAAAGTTTGAATTCTGAATTTGAAGAAAGTACGAGGATTTGACCACTTTTATGGCTCAAATAATGGAATCTTTGGACAAGTTGAATAAAAAGGCAGATATTGCAGCTACAAGGATGATGTTCATCGAAAGGAAGGTGAGAGAACTCAAAAAGGAAGTACAAATATTGAGAAATGGGAAAGGCAAAATCTTAGAAGAAAAAAGATGATGAAGAAAAGGAAGAAAAAATCGATGAAGAAGTTGAAGATAATGAGGAAGAAGAACAAGAAGGAGAAGAAGTCAAGAAAGAGGAAGGAAATACTGGAAAAGGGTTTGAAACAGACGAGAAAGGCCACGAAGAGGAAGACTCTTCGACCACTAAATCTGATGCTCACTAGTTTCTCCTTTCCTTATTCTATCTACCCCTACCTCTCGTTCCTTATCCTTTCCTTATCTATCTCACATTCTCTCTTACCCCATCATTTTGCATTTACATGGAACCTTTGTGTAAATACATTTTGTGGATATCAATTGCCTAATATTTTGTAATGACATATTTTTTTAATGTAATATGTTCTTAATCTCTTGCAAATTTGATGCCTTGCTAATTGCTTTCTTGGTTATACAATTTATCTTGTTATAATATTTTTTGCTATTGTACCTGTCTGTGTTATACATTCTCTTTCTCTCTTTTTGATGGATAGACAAAAAAGGAGAGAAGAATGATAATTGATGAATGAACTTGGTTGCATATGGCATTGAATGGAAATTATGAATGACTGTTAAATGATGAAAATTGCATGATATAGTCTATGAAACTTTATAGAGCATGTTCTTAGGGGAGTAACATCAATTATTTCGCTCAATTTGTTTTGCAATTATCTGATAAAAACTCCTTGAGAGTTGTTTTTGATAAGAAAACAAAAAGACTTTCTCTCTTAAGCATTAGTTGCCTAATTATAAAATAAAGGGGTAGCTCTCTACCTGTATGCAATCTGATCTTGTCCATTTCATTTAATCTTATATTATTTTCATTTGCAAAGGTTTTGTCATCATCAAAAAGGGAGAGATTGTCGACTGAAGGTTGATCCTCATGTTGATTTTGATGATAAGTAAACCTTGTGTTATTTTACTAATACATTTACTTAGTGTGCAGAATAATAAAGATTAGAAATTAGACTTAAAAGGTTTGACTTAAAATCTAATACATGTCAAAGTGGATGCACAACAAGCCAAGTCAAGCAATACACTCTAAGAGTCATGCAATGCACCAAACAGAGCAATGACACCTATTCCAACTTCAAACAATTGATTTGCATTCAAAGATATTAAAGATGTTCAAAAGAAGATTTCATCAAGTGTACATAGACTCAATGAGAATGACTTTTATTTGAAGAGATTGAAGATGTTCAAAAAGAAAATTTATCATAATTGCAAAATCTCTACAAGGAATCCAAGTGAAGACTTCATTCGGGATGTGAAGAGTTAATGAAGATGTTATGTGTTCAAAGAAATTAAAGATATTCAAGAGTAGACTTCGTCAAACTTATAAAAGAAGTAATCCTAAAGAAGAAAGAAGGATTAGTAGCAAAAAGAAAGAGCTTGGCAATGAAGCATCATGAATATGAAGCTCTACATGGATGAAAAAATCATTAGCAGCAGATGGAAAGAGCTCGGCAATAAAGAAGAAGAGCTTGGCATTAATGGAAATGAGTTCTGGCAGGTTGGAAACAAAGAAATGATGATTATCAAAAGATAGATTCAATCCAAATTGAATATAGGACAACTTTGATGGATTGAAGATCTCAATCTATTATAATACCCCAAATAGAAGACTCCTTGAAGATTTTATAGTATTGCTAAAGCTAAACTTGATCAAAGGAATGATGAATGAAGATTTCTGGGCAATTTGTCGACACATGAAAATGAAGAGTTGACACATGAGAACAGAGGCCAAAGTTTGAAGACAGCACGATCAAGTGTCAACACATGGAATTGATGTGTCGACACATAGAGACAGTGGACAACATCTAGAAAATGCAAGTTAAATGTGTCGACACATGGAGCCAAGTGTTAACACATGGGGATTAATGGTTAGTTTTTCTAACGTTATAACGGACTGGACTTGCATTAAATGAACCCCCAACAACCAGCAACAGACAAAATCAATACAGGGATTTATATACAAGCTTCCAACTGCATTTATATATAAGTGAGACAAGAAGAACAATATCCACTGACTGATCAAGCTGAGATAAATCTAAACATTCCTTTTATCTCCATTTTGGCATTAAGTGAGCTATTATTTTCCTATCCACTCTTGATAGAGAGTTTGTATTTCTTTTGTATAACTTTCATACACTTGTAAATGAGAGTTTGAGAGTTCTCTTGTAAAAGAAAAACTCTTGTAAGTTGAAGTGGATCTTGAACAAAACCACTTGGTAGCTAGAAGAACTTGAGAAGAAATTCTTGTGTAAAAGTGAGCCGAGCACTTGAAAAATCAGCACCTACTTTGTAATTGGAGATTGCATAGTGGAAGAAGACTTCAAGGGGATCTTGAGGTGAGGACGTAGACTACGAATTGTGGTTGAACCTCGGTTATTCTTGGTGTGCCTTCTATTGCTCTGTTTCTTTTATTTATTGATTATATTGCATTTTATCTATCTTGAATCATTGTTCTATTGATTAGATTAGTTTTTAATTAATCTTAATTGTATTAATTTTTTAAAAACCCAATTCACCCCTCCCTCTTGGGTTGCTTTTTGGGCTAACAAGTCTTACACTACAATTAACAAAAATATCACTTCACTTGGTAACAAAACTATCACTACACTGTAGTTAACAAAACTATCACTTCACTTCATTGCAAAACATAAATAACCATCCTTTGCCGCATTCACTTCCCCTTCCCATGAACATGACAAGACCATGACCATGACCACTAGAATTGCTTGCTATTGGTGGAGTATCTGATTGGGTGCTTTTTGAAATTCCTTTCCTATGCCTTGCTATTGCTGCTATTCCTTCAGTGAAGATAGGGTTACAAACTTCTTACCCTTATGTATGAAAGTAGATGGTCCTTCAATAGTTGGTGGAGTCAATGTGCTTGTCCTCATGAGGTGTGTGCCCTGGTGGTGGTGCCTTAATACCAGGCCCTGTTGTGGTTTAAGACAGTTAATCCACCCCACTCAAGATTTCTATCAACATTTGCTTTAAACAGTTTGTCATCTTCACTATCATTAAATTCAATATCATAAATCTCCTCCAAATCTGTGAACTCACTATCTGAGTAGTACTGATTACTATCAATCTCATTACCATCTTCACTTTCCTCATCCATTTGGAAGTCTGCCTCAAAATGCCTCTCATCCCTATGTCCTTCATGTGCCTCATGCCCTAGTCTTTGATCATACTGCAGATCAAGATTTGGTTGATATTCTAGATATAGTTCTATCAATCTATTAAACTTAACATAATTGAGCATTTTCATAACATCTTTATCATTGATTAATTGTCTTAAACCATGGTTCAAGTCCAAACTAGACACTCTATAATGGTAGGTTATAAATCTTACATAATCCAGTCCACTAACCAGGCCCCTAATCTAAAGCAAACTCATCCTATTAACATTACATTTGTCAAAGTACGCAACCTTTCCCGTTACTTGTGCTCTATTTGGATTCATAACCAAAGCCCCACCATGATGCATTTTTATTGACAAAAAAGTCACCATCTGAATTTGGAACAAAAACATCCACTCAGTTTACAACCCTTTTCCATGTGGTGTGGGAGCTGCATTGTCTATAAACAAGTAACCATGCGTGGCATATGTTCACTTTCTGTTTACCCAACTGACAGAAATTTTCTATTGGACCAATTAAGAACAGATTTTTAAATTAAATGGTAGTTTTGTTGAATTTTAAACTAGAAGGACCAAATCGATACTAAGTGCAAACCACAGGGACTACTGCTGTAATTAGTCCATATTGTAATGGTTTCCTTTACAAGATCCATAAGAATGTGATTGTATGATAATACATTCTGTTCATTAATTAGGGTGCATACTACTGAATGTAACTCTCTTGATAGCTCTACCTTATAAAAAGGTCTTGCTCATGTGGGGGTTGTCACGCCCCGATTTTTCGCACTCAAGGAAAATACGCACAAGTGGGAAAAATACGGTACTCTTTCGTTTGAACTCATCCTCCTAGAATGACGAGTGCCACTAGGTTTGAATTGAAAATTGATTTTAATTAAGGGTTTTTAGAAAAGATTCAAAGTCTCCACCTAACTAGAATAAGGTGAGTTAGGTCACCTAAAACTAAGCACAATCCCAATATTATATTTAGGGTTTTTTAAAAAAGGTTTTGAAAACCTCCTCAAGAGAGGGTTTTTAGGAAAATAGGTTGTTTGGAAACCTTTGGAAATATTTTAGCCCTTTTTGAAAATAACTCTATTTTGGTCTTCGAAAATAGTGATTTTAGGTTTGGAGGTTGGTTACGTGTAGGGAGGACACACTAAGCCATCATCTGACCCCACCCTTTCGGTACCAACATGTCTATTCACCCTAGGTTCACTCATTTGGAATCATTGATTAATAAATGTTTAAAATTATCCACTTTTAGAAAGAAAAATTGATATAATGTATGATATGCAAGTGCAAGAATTTGATTTAATTTTGAAAGTATATTTTGAAAATAATTGGATTTGATTTTGAAATGGATTTGAAATGATAGATTTGATTTTTGAAAGAAGATTTTTAGAAGTTGGAATTGGATATTTGAAAATAGATCATGGAATTGAAAGTTTGAAAAAAGGTTGTGAAATTAGAAACTTGAAAAATGTTATGACCGCACCCATGAGGGTTGCCTACGTATCTCTTTTTGGGAATCAGGTCAGTCGAAGTTCGGATAAGAATCCGATTGAAAATAGATACTTTAAGGTTTGAAAAGTTTGATTTGAAAAGATTTGTTTAGAAAAAAGAATTTGATTTGAGAAAGATATTTTATTTGAAAAAGAGATTTGATTTGAAAATAGTTTGATTTGAAATTGAACCTAGACTTAGGATTAGACTTGAAAAAGGGGTTTTGATCTTTGAAAGAAAGCTTGGACTAGATTTGAAAAAATAGAGTTGAGTTTTAAAAACATTTTGAAGTTTGAAATTGGAAAACCATCTTGGTTTAGAAAAGTGTTTTAGAAAAGAGTGGAAGCTTCCTAACTTTAGGGCTAGGGTTGAACTAAGATTTAGGTGCTAGGGCTTAGGTTACCTAAGATTGGAACACGTAGTTGAATTGGAAGGGATTTGATTTAGATATAAAAAGTTTGATTTTAGAAAGTTGGATTTAAGGAAGATTGGAATAGGAAATATTTGAAAATAGATTTGATTGGATTTGAAAACACTTGACTTGGAATAATTTGGAAAGTTGGGGTTTAGGAAAGATTTGACTTTGGAAGGCTTTAGAATTTGAAAATTTTGAACTTAGAAAAATTTCATTTTAGGAAAGTTTCAAATTAGAAAAGTTTCATTTTAAGAAAGTTTCATTTTAGGAAAGTCTTGAATTTTGAAAGATTTTAACTTTGTAAAGATTCGGAATTTGGAAAGTTTGAAATATAGAAAATTGGAATTAAGAAAGTTTTGAATTAAGAAAGATTTGATTCATATTTCCTAAAGTTAAAGATTTGATTTGGTTTCTAAAATTGGAGGATTTGATTTTGTTTCCTAATTTGAAAGATTGGATTTGACATGGAATTGGAAAGGTTGAATTTTGAAAATCTAGGACTTGGAAACCTATAATTTTGTGTAGAAAAAGAGATTTTGAAAATCTAAGATTTGAGGTAAAAGATAGTTTTTGGAAACTTTGATTTGAAACAAAAGAGGAAGTCGTGTTTTTAGGAAAGAGAATTAGGGTTTCATAACCATGGAATCTAGGGCTTGACTTGGACTCCAAGAAAAAGAGTTTTTAGAAACTAGACCTTTTGAAGAGAGTTTGTAGGAAGGAAACTTGAAGAGCATTTTTAGAAAGTAAATTTTTTAAGAGAACTTTTGGAAAAGAGTTTGAAAAGAGCTTTTGTAAAATAGATTTTTGAAGAGGGTTTTTAGAAAGAAGTTTGAAAAGCAATTTGGAGAATGACTTGAACATAGACTTTTGAAATCTTTTGAATGTCTCACTTTCCTAAAACAATTCTAACCATGAAGGGATTAAAACCATTCTAAGTTGGTGGTTTTGAAACCAACATGGATTTGAAATATAGACCAAAAGGATCCCATTGAATGTAACACTTTTCTAAAACAACCCTAACCATGGAATGGCTAGAATCATCTTAAGATTATGGTTTTAATAAAAAAACAAGTTAGGGTTTACATCCAAAATATGGACTTTGATGGTCACAATGAATATAACACTTTTCTAAAGCAACCCTAACCATGAATTGGCTAGAATCACTCGAGAATTGTGATTTCGAAAACATGTTTGAAAAAGAGATTTTGAATGCAAGTTTGAAAGTTGATTTTGATGCAAATTTTTAAAAAAACAACTTCTGAAAATAGTTTTGAAGAGATTTATGAACATGATATGCACAATGCAAGTAGGGACATGAACATACAAGGCTTAGGCTTCACCACATAATCAAGGGGGCCGAATCCACATGGTCTAAGGTTGAATTAGAAGAAAGCCCCCGATACAATGACTTTCAACTATCCTTCCTATACATGAATCAGGAATTCCCTTGTTTCAAGCATGCAAGAAAGGGGGGAAGAAGATAGGAGATTAAAATAGAAGAAAACCCAAGTGGGTTAGGAGGAAGAAGAGGAGGGGGGGAGGGGGGGTAGTATATAAATATAAAAAGAAAACCAACCTCGTATCTTCTTTGCTTTATTTGCTTTATTTGCTTTGCTTCGCTTTTCTTAGACTTTTAGAGCTTCGAACTTGCAGCGCTTCAGTCTTTAATGGACGTTTTGTGGCTTGTATATGTGTATATAGAGTGTATATAGTCTAGGATTAGAGTGTATGGAGACTAGGGTTTGAAGAGGCCTAAGAGAGCTTAGGTTTGGAGAGAGTTTGAGGTTTATGTGTAGAGAGATAGAGTTTCTGGACTTAGATTGCAACCCTTTTCATGCAAGGAGAGGCTCTGTAATTATAGACAAAAGATTAAACTAATGCCTGTTACAGTGGTGCCAGAGCAATTTTTTTACTAGCGCCATTAAGAGTGGCGCCAGGCCAAATTTTAGCCTGGCGCCACTTAGAAAATGTTTTAGGTCGGCAAGCAAAATATCTTTCAACCCTTGATACGCAAGGCAAAAAATTTGGGCGCCTGTATTAGTGACTACCATTCAGTTTTTAGCTTGACTTCACTAGGAATGACTCCGGAAGGTCTGGGAATGCTTCGGAAGGCCGAGAATGGTCTGGAAGGTTGGAAATGGGTAGAAACCCTTGAAATAATGTCTCAGGGATAACATACTTGAAAAACAAGGTCGGAATTGTTGACCGAGCTATTAGGGGCAAAACGGTCAATTAGACCGAAAAACCACCAGAATGGACTCAGAATAACTTATAAGAGGACTTGAAGGTTGGAAACACTATTCAGAGTGTTTTGAGGGAGTGCCGGTTTGATATCGAGAGCCGGTGTGGTTGGAAAAGGCAACCAGCCCATTAGGGGCAAAACGGTCATTTTGCACCGGGCTTACCGGAATAAACTTTGAATGATTCGGAAAAGTATTAGAAGGTCGAGAATACTATTAAAAGTATTCTCAAGAGGTTACCGATTTGATACCCAAAGCCAGTGTGGGTCCTAGAGGCACTCAGATACTTAGAGACAAAATGGTCATTTTAATCGAATGGTCTCAAAATTGGTCTGGAAATGACTGAAAGGCATTTGAACATGCCAAATTGTCCCGGAGTGGTTCCTAGAGGCACTCAGATGCTTAGAGGTAAAATGGTCATTTTGATCAAATGGTCTCGAAATTGGTCTGGAAATGACTGGAAGGCATTTGAACATGCCAGATCGTCTTTGGGACAATCTTGGAAGGGTGGACTTATCGCTCTAAGAACTTAGGTACTTTCTCAAGAAGCATGCCAAAAATGGCCCAAGGGGCAGTTTGGTCATTTTTCACCGGAGTGGGTTAGTAGGCACTGGTGTTGACCTGGGTTTTGAGTGTTTTATCACTCTAACGGTCTGTGATGAGTTAGTTTCCAAAGGGGCGAATTTGGTCCTTTGGTAAACGTGTCATGGCCAAGAGGCGAATTTGGTCCCATGACATAGCGGTTTATTGGCAATTCCTAATGTCAACCTGTTTGCAAGTGTTTTCGTCACTCTAACGGTTACGATGTTTGTTAGTGTTTTTGCCCCTCTGACACGCGCGTTCATTCTAGAGACTGCCTGATCTCGAGAAGCTACTAAGTGGACATATCGTCTGAGCAATCAACTTTCTCGAGAGACTTGCTGAATAACGGACATTCTTCATTGGTGAGCTAACAGGCGCTAAAGGTGGACCGTTCTACCATCTTGGGGACTTAGGTTTTGTCCTGGTCAACGGGTTTGAAGGGACTTGCCGTTTTGAAGAGTTTTCTCAAAAAATGTGCTAGATTAGATGGTCTTATCGCCTAAGGGATCAACTTTTTCAAAAGGCATGTCGGATTTGATTTGAATTAGAATTGGATTTGAAATTGAATTTGAGATTGAAATGGAAACTTACCGTCTCTAGGAAGATGTGTCAACTGGAATTGGACCTATCAATGCCCTAAGGGCATTTTGGTCATTTCGCCTCTATTGGGCCCGACGAGTTTGCGAAGTGTTGATTGATTGGATTGAGTTTGAGAAGTTGATTTGGATTTGAATATATCTGTGTTGGTTTGACTGTAAGTCTGGATAGATCGGAGGTGGCTGAGTGGGCAAAAATGGGGAGCTTACAGCTGCTCTCTTTTTCTGTCTTTACTTGTCGAAGATAGAAAATGATAAAGTAAGAGTCCCATGTTAACCACAAGGCGACCAAAGAGACGAGCTTTGAAAATTTTTGAACACTGGAACCTGAAAATGGATATTCGACCTAAGGGGGCGTTCGAAATCGGGTTTTGATGGAAAAAAGGGCAAAACTGCCCAGAATTTGACACTGGCCTGCTTCAAAATCACCTTCAGTGGCGCTAGGTTTTGGAAATAAAACCTACGAACTTCAAATATGAAGCTTGCGGTTTGTGAGGTTTTGAGAGAGAAATCATAAGGGATTTTGAGTGTTAGCCATATGCATTTGAGAAAGTGACTTTTGGGGATCTCGGAAAGTTGCCAGAAGTGATCACTGACATTGAAAAAGTCACCGGAGAGGAAAATTTAACCGGAGAACTCCAAGAGGTGAGTTTTTTTGTTTTGTGTTGATTTTGATGTATAGAACTCTGTTTAAATCGTGTAAATAGTCAAAATTGATGTTCTGACATGTTTAAAACACTTTGGTAGAGTTATTTTTGTGTTTTGGTACTTATTTGATTGGATTTAGGTAGTTTTACATATTTTATGTGGAGAGTTTCTACAACAATTGGAGATTTACTCCTACAATTTTGGGTATAGAGTTTTTCGGCTAGATTTTTATATTATGTACCTTAGAAAAATGTGTTTAACAGTCGTATGCAATTTCGTGATTTTTTGAAAACTCTGTGAATTTTTTATTTTTTGAAAAATAAAAAAATAGGTTAAAAATAAGAAAATTTGAAAATAATGGAAACATCTAACTTTTAATCCCTAGAAAAATGTGGGAAATATTTTAGAAGACATTTGAAGTGGTTTTGAAAAACTTTTGCAACGATCTTAAAAATCTTTGAATTTTTGAAAATCATAAAATGTCTTTGAAATTTTGAAAACTCTTGAACATGTGCACGGATTCTTTTGTGTGTGTTGGTATTGTGTGATTGTGATATTATGGAGTGTATTGTTTGTGTTTTATTGTAGTGTTATGGGCGTTGTAGGGGCCATTTTTAAATGGAATTCTGTCGAAACTTTTTGAAATTAAGCAAAGAGTTAGAGAATTTTTTGAAATGAAATCTTTTTAAATGGGAAAGATATAAAACCTTTGAGCGAGGGGCCTTTTTGGCGGAGAAGGCCCCGAGAAACTCGGGGGCCCTAAAACTAATGGAAGAAAAACTTAAGAAAGGTTTTAAAAATGAAAATTTGAATAAAACTTTTGAGGGAGACACTTAGAAGAACTTTGAAAATGGATTTTGAAATTGGAAACCTTTGACTTTGACAAGAATTTTTGGAAAGGGAAACCTTTGAGGATTGAAACCTTGAGAATTTCTTAGAATTGATTTTGAAGAGGACTTTTGAAGGAAAAAGCTTTTGAAAAACTTTGATTGGAATAGCAATCTTTTTGAGGAAGGAACTTGAGATAGACTTTGATTGAAAAATTTTGAGATTTAATTTTGAAATGAATTTTGGACTTTGAATTAGAAAACATTTTGAAATTTGAACAAAACGTGTAGAAAATTCGCTTTGACTTAAAATTGACTTTTTGAAGACAAAATATTTAAAAAAATTCATTTTGACTTGAAACTGAAAATCTTTTGAAAGCAAGAAGTGTAGAAAATTCTTTTTGACTCGAAACTTGACATTTTTGAAGACAAAATGTATAGAAAGTTCATTTTAACTTGAAAATTGGATTTTTGACGGACCCAAAATGTGTAGAAAATTCAATTTGACATGAAATTTAAATCTTAAAATGTGTAGGAAAATCATTTGAACTTGAAATTGACTTTTTGAAAGCAAAATGTTTGAAAAATTCAGTGAAACTTGAATTTTAAAATCAAAATATGTAGAAAATTCATTTTGACTTCAAACTTGACTTTTAAAATAAAAATGTGTAGGAAATTCATTTTGACTTAACATTTGAAATCTTTTTTTTTTTCCTTTATCTCTTATCTTTTGAGCTATACTTTCTATGTGTCGACATTCTTACCTTGATCTTCAGAATGGCAAACGCGATTTTGAGTCGGCTGAGAGCTTAGCATGACAGCTATCCCCCAGATGAGCAGAATATTTTTCACTAGTCCTTTGGTCAGGTGGCTTCACTCTTTTCAGTGCAGCTTATTCCAGAATTCATAGAGACAGTGATTCCCTTTTGGCAGCCTAGCTTGTCTCTTTTCTGCTTCGGCGAGTGCGAGCTTACCCCTACTCCTCACGAGTATGGTTTTTGAGATAATTTTGCTGACATTATGGGACCTATCTTCCCTGACGGTTGCATCACTGTTGTCTCATCCTAGCTTGGACTCTGGCGAGCAGTTCTCTTGTCTACCTTTCTGCCCCAGTTTCCTTGCGTTCTAGTGGAGTTCCTATTTTCTCACTTTAAGTTTGTGACGAGTATGAGGGCTCATTCGAGTGATTGGCATACTTCTCAAGACTGGTTTGTTTCTCGCATGGTTGCTCTAGCTCTACTTCTTCTAAACTTCTTGATGTTTCCATAAAGAGATGATTTGGTTAACTACCGATTATGCACATTGCTCGCCATGGTTCATGAGAGGCACTCCTATGCTCCCATGGTTATGGGGGAGATCTTTGTGAGCTTTACCAGATTTCAGCAGAGGGTTGATGCTCACTTTCGGGGATGTGTTACGCTCTTCCAACTTTTGGCGATCGGACACTTGTTTATTACCCCTCTATTCTAGCATACATGGTACCCTGAGCTTGACCATATATGCTCCTTGGTGAGATCTCAGAGGGCTATCGCAGATGATGGGAAGTTTCCACAAACTGCTGCGGCATGGGCTGACTACCTTATGAGCATGAGAATAGGCATGGTCAGGTGGTATTTAGGATTGGTTGGTAGGTACTGCTTGAGAGTTCGACCTCCTGAGAGGGCTTTTGTGCCTTTAGCAGGCCTACGGGGCATTGCCCCCTTCTTTGGGATTTGATTTTTGCGACAGCTTGGTAGGAGTCAGGACATTCCCTATCTGGCATTAGTGTCTGAGTTTACCCTTGTCTTTGAGGCGTCAATCCCGAGAGCATTGGTAGAGAGTTATGGATACATGGAGAACTTTGCTTCCTCACGTGGATGATGATGGTCAATTTTCTGACATGCCCCTTGAGACTGAGAACTACCATTATTGGCTCCGATGCTATGTGTTAGGTCCTAACAGGCTTAGGGATCTATTCTTTGAGACTTCTTTGCCCCCCGTGGGGTACACAGACTTCTTGATAGTTATGATTGTCTAGGGATGTCGTCACAGGCGGCAAAACTAAAGATTGATACAGGTAATGTATGATCGGCTGAGGGAGAGAGAAATTGAAGTAGCTTCGTTAGAGATGCAGCTAGCAGCGGCCAGATCGACACACGATAGCCTACCCTTGAGTACTTCGTGGGGACATAAATGGTCACGAGGTGCCCTAGACGTTTCCACTCCCACGGAGGATGATTTATTTAGTCTTTACGAGAGACTGCGGAGTCCCTTACACGGGAGAGGGATATGCTTCTGGCTAGATGTACAAACTATGAGCAGGGCCGGCTTGGATCATCGACGGTTGGTGCTTCTTCGAGTGCTCCTCTTGCGAGTGGTGAGTCGGTTGATCCCTCCCCAGTTGACTCCTCTTCTGATGACAATGGAGAGCGATATATTTTTTCCCATTGCTCCTAGATTTATTTATTCTCCTTTTTGTTTGACGCTCTGATTGACTTATTGCCCCGAGAGGGGAACCTTTGCTTCTTTTAGCCTTAACTTGGACTAATCCGGAGAATGCTTTTCAAGACACCTTCTAACTTTCTCACTGCTACTTTCATACTCGCAACTTCTGAGAATGCTCAAGCCTTGGATTATCTCTTACGGCCCAGCCCCCATTTTTTTTTTTTTTTGGCTATTTTTATTACTGGCGCTTGTGAGGGTTTTCAGCAGTCCCAACTCTGTCATTTTTGCACCAAGGCGCCTTTGTAGGTTTTCACCAAGGTCGACAGTTTTGTATCTTGCCACATCCCTACTCTTTTACCTACGGTGCCCTTTCGGGTTTTCACTGCATCCTCGGGAATGTGCTTATCTTTCTTTCTTTTTTTTAGCTCCCTTTTGTGCTTTGCTTCGTTCCTTGTTTCCTATTTGAAAAAGAGAGAGAAAGACATAAAGTAAGTTTTTATGTAAAAACAGTTTATTTATACCAATTCTAAAAATGCACAGGTAAATGGGTGAATGTATGTTATACTTTTCGATGAATGCACATGTGTGAATGGAATTGAATACATGTCATACTTTTTGATGAATATATATACAGAAATAGAATTGAATGCATGTCTTATTTTTCTCGATGAATGCATGAATAGATACAAACTGCACATGAATTTAATGGATGTATAGGTTATATATGTCATGGATGCGTTAGTACTACATGTATATAGGCTATTTACAAAGAATATCCTAGGATTGCCCCAGGGTCCATACTCTCAGGATTCTGTTTCCCTTCCAAGATTCTGCCCTATTCGGTTTTGTCTTATTCTCATCAGGGTGTGATAGCATTTGCACTATTCTCTAGGGATCTTGACCTTTTGATTTTCCATCTACTATCTTATCCTTAGTTTTGACAGGGTTATTGTTTGGGATATTTCTGACCTTACTTGGTTTTCTCTCTTAGATTTCCAAAATGCCACCGTGGCTTGATCGACAACTCACATGCCCTTTGCAGAGCGATAAATAGTTTGGCCCTCAATCTGAGAAGACTTCTTTTAGAACCGTAATGCAAGCTGGGTTTAGGGGTTATAAGAAACGAAGGGATATTTAGGCTCAAAAATTTTCTTTTAGTGGGTTGTTTAAACCAAAACCATCTTAGCACATCTTGGAGCATGAGATTGCCCCTGCATTTCTCCCCAGCTTTCCTTTCTCGCCCTTTTTTTTCCCAACTACTTATCTTGGTATTGTTCAGGCTTATTTGGACTAAGCAACTTTCTTTGATCAGAGAGGACTTTGATTTAAACCGTAACATAGGCTAGGTTAAGAGGTTTATGAATAAAAGGATATAAAGGCTCAAACATTATCACTTGTGGGTTTTGAAAGACCAATGATCACCTTAGACAATTTAACTTCCATTTACTGCATTCTTCTTTCCTTCCTACTCTTTTTGTTCTTCAAGACCATTTTCTCCCTTCTGACTAGGATTTTTCATCAAGCATTTGATCTTAAACCGATTTTTAAAGATGCCAACTTTTTCATTTATATTCTTGGATGACATTATCTTCTTTTGAAGATCACCACAAACACAATATCTTCTTCACTAGAGACGCCTTTCACGCCATAATTTCTTAAAAATCACCACTTTTATCGCTGCTCATTAGTTCTTACTCATGGCTTTTGCCTTAACCCAATGCGGGCAGTGATCATCTAGTTGGTTATTTTGAGAAATGTACCCGGCTCTAATGGGCTTTGCAAAAGGATTTTCTTTGTGTCTAGTAGCAGAATTGAGGGTCTCTCGTCATTTCAAATTGAATTGCTTAGTTCATAAAGCCTTTATATAAAATTTAGACAATATGCCTAGAGATGGTGTGTTTCTGCCAGTGAACCCCTACATATGTTATCAAATCAACTACTCTGTGGCTACCACAATGTGGGGGATGGTTCTTGGTTTGGGGATATCTGAATAGAAATCACTTATGGCTCTAGTGGGCTGAGCAAAAGGTAGTGTTTATTTCTTATTGGATAAATAGAATAATGGCCTCTCATCATTTTAAGGACTCGGTTGCCAATCGATTAGCCAGGATATCACTCAAGTGTCGCATCTTCAATAAAATTCACACGTCTTTGTTGAGACTGCCTTCCTCCTGTCTCTCACTCTTTCTTTGTCTCTCGAAGGTTTTAACCCCCTTTGAGTGGGTTGCTCATGCTATCCCATCCTTCAAGTTGAGTCATTACAAAATGGGAAATAATCCCTAAAAGCAATAATCATCCATGAGAATATGAGACAAAGGGGATAAATTGAAAACTACTTCATTTTTATTTCAAATTATGATTGTATGGCTTGCAATGTTCATTTAAATAAGATATGCAAAAATTAAAAAAATGGACAAATTTTGTAGAAACCTCCCTTTTCTTGTGTGTCATTTAGTGAGAACCTTTAATAGGGTTTTGGGACTGCGTCAACCTCTTTGATACTTCATCCGCCGGGTGTATCTCCAAATAATAGAAGGTGGATTGATAGGTCTTTGGTGGCATTTGGCATGCATTTGGAAGTTAAGGGATTTTGTTGTAGCAATGCACGAGTCTGACAGAACTTTGCAAACGGTGAAGTATTCTTTTGCATTGATGGTGATTGTCTTGGCATGGCATGGAGGTAGTTGGTTAGAGATGGACAACAAGTTCTTCTTACTCCTTAGTATAAATTTGGCCTCCTCTAATAATTGGGCATATCCTTGCATGAGTTTGAATTGGGCGGGATGCTAGAGGGGTTCCATGAGTTCAATTATGCTCTCCAACCTGGAAAAAGAAAAAGAAAAATAAAACGCAGTTAGCATATAAAGCTGGAAGTTTTATGCGGTACATATCCTATGAAGGTCACTTCTTTGAAGGAATCTAAGCATGATGTTGAGTCCATTTTGGAGATGAAATTTTGCCCCTATGTGCAACACAATACCTCTTCGGCTTAGGCCGGTTGATGTTTCTTTGTTTGGGCAATCCCACCTCCCTAGACGAAGAGAGATTTGGGCCTCTCTTAAGATATGATTCTATGTATGCCATGAATCTGTAGGGTTGAGGAACCCTTAGGAGTTTTGATAGGTTTAATTAACATGAGATTGGAGTACTCTTTTCTTTCTATGGTTAATTAAATGCATAAGAATGTAATGACATGAGTGTCTTGGAACTCTTGTCTTGGAATGGATGAATGAGCATAATGGAAGTGAATATGTGATTAGCACAATAATAGTAAATGAATGGTTTAGAAGACCCCCTTATTGTCTTGCTTTTGCCTTTGGTTCTCTTGGTACTTGGAGAGGAGGAGGAGAGACTAGAAGACAAGAAACAAAAGATAAGTTAGTGCCTTGATTTGAAAGTTTTTATGCAATGCATGTCCTAGGGGTGCCCCTACTTTGAGAGAAAAACTACACATGATGCATTTGGCTCATTTTTTGGAAATAGGGGTTTTGCCCCTGTATGCAAATACTTTACCGTTTGAGTGGGAACATACATTCATTTACAAAAAGTAGAGGTGTACATTGAATTTTGAGTTTAAAATATAAGAGCATCGAAGTACACTTTAATAGGAGGAGAGGGAACACTTTTCCTTAGGACTTTCACCTATTTACTTTTACATTTGAAATCCTAAACTACTTTTGAATCTTCGGATTCACCTTTTTTTTTTTAGCTTGATGTTGAGGAGGTCGTTAAGAGATCTTGTTTGATTACCCCTTGTCTTCTTGGCAATCACATCTCTGTGAGCATAGAGGGATTAGGGCCCCTCTTATGGAATGACTTGAAATGCATGCAATGAGTCCTTAGGGTTACATGGGAACCCTTAGGATTTTGGTAGGCTTAATATAAGGGAGAGTGAACTTGGTGTCACTCTCTTTGGGTTGATCATATATGTGAAGATACAATGGCTTGAGTTACTTTGGAACTCTTGTTTTGACATGGAATATCGAATCCATGAACATGAATGCATAGAGTAGAGAGAGGAGAGAATGCAATTGTAAAATAAACATGGATGCATGAGTAGTTAGATAGGCATTATAATAGAAGAAATACAAGCATTATAACAACAGAAATAGACACGTTTAAAGGAAAGTAAAACAGTCGCCCTTTCCTTCATGGTTTTGAAAACAACGTGCGTATCTTAAATCCGGCAAAGGTTCGACTATGCATGGTGTCTATATGAGCATGAGGTTGAGGGTTTACTAATGCTTCCTAAGAAGGCTCAGTTCCTAGATCTTCAAACCTAGGCCCACTCCCCGAGGTGGTGCCATTATCGGTTGGTGATCCGAGCAGGGGAACCATCAAGAGGCCTTAGACAAAGAAACTGACACAGCATGTTGCCCACAATCAGTATACCGTTCCTCTTCTAACTATAAGGGACATAATCAGGAAAAGAACGCAAGTATGCAAATGCTTATGCACATGCAGTGGGTGTGTGAAATTTTGAAAAGCAGAGGAAAGGGCCCAACAACTCCCAACTATCCTATCAATTCCATACATTCATTCATACATGACAGTTAACATAACATGAAACAAATATGAACATAGGTCCATCTACAAAAATATGCAAAATTTAGTACCTTGAATGACAAATTTAATGCAAGATAGAATAATTGAATGCATGTTATGACATGTTTTTGAAAACAACTTGGAAACACTTGATTTTGAAAGTTTTTGAAGTAGATAGAATTGGATAAATTAATCAAAGACTCCAAATGGGTGAGGGTAAAGAGACATGACAATGGTCTAACCCTCTAAGCGTCCCCAGAGGAGTCGCTAGCTGTCGCGCCCCGATTTTTTGCATTCGAGGAAAATACGCACAAGTAGGAAAAACACAGTACTCTCTCGTTAGAACTCACCCTCCTAAAAGGACGAGTACGACTAGGTTTGAATTGAAAATTGATTTGAATTAAAGGCTTTTAGAAATATTCGAAGTCGCCACCTAACTTGATTAAGGTGAGTAGGTCACCTAAAACTAAGCACAATCCAAAGATTACATTTATGGTTTTTGAAAAAATGTTTTGAAAACTTCCTCAAGAAAGGGTTTTTTTTTAGGAAAATAGGTTGTTTGACAAACTTTGAAAATATTTAAGCCCTTTTTGAAAATAACTCCATTTTGGTCTTTGAAAATAGCGATTCTAGGTTCGGAGATTGGTTATGTGTAGGGAAGACGCACTAAGCCATCACCCTACCCCGCCCTTTTGATACTTACACGTCTATTCACCCTAGGTTTGCTCATTTGGAATCTTTGATTAATAAATGTCCAAAACTATCCACTTTTAGAAAAGAACTTTTAGAAAGAAAAATCGATACGATGTATGACATTCAAGGGCAAGAATTTAATTTGATTTTGAAAGTAGATTTTGAAAAGAACTTGATTTGATTTTGAAATGGATTTGAAAAGATAGATTTGATTTTTGAAAGAAGATTTTTAGAAGTTAGAATTGGATATTTGAAAATAAATTTTGGAATTAGAAGCTTGAAATAGATCATGGAATTGGAAGTTTAAAAAATGTTGTGAAATTAGAAACTTGAAAACGGTTATGATGACACCTATGAGGATTGCCTACGTATCCCTTTTTGGGAATCAGGTTAGTCGTAGTTTAGACAAGAGTCTGATTGAAAATAGATATTTTGAGGTTTGAAAAGGTTGATTTAAAAAGATTTGATTAGAAAAAAGAATTTGATTTGAAAAAGATATTTGATTTGAAAAGGAGTTTGATTTGAAAGAGTTTGATTTGAAATTGAACCTAGACTTAGGATTAGACTTGAAAAGGGGGTTTTGATCTTTGAAAGAAAGCTTGGACTAGATTTGGAAAGGTAGAGTTGAGTTTTAAAAACATTTTGAAGTGTGAAATTGGAAAACCATCTTGGTTTAGAAATGAGTTTTAGAAAGGAGTGGAAGCTTCCTAACTTTAGGGTTAGGGTTGAACTAAGGTTTAGGCCTCCTAAGGTTTAGGTTACCTAAGATTGGAACACGTAGTTAAATTGGAAAGGATTTGATTTAGATTTAAAAAGTTCGATTTTAGAAAGTTAGATTTAAGAAGGATTCGAATTAGGAAAGGTTCGAATTAGGAAAGATTTGAAAAGAGATTTGATTGGATTTGAAAACATTTGACTTAGAATAATTTGGAAAGTTGGAGTTTAGGAAAGATTGGACTTTGGAAGGCTTTAGAATTTGAAAATTTTGAACTTAGAAAAATTTCATTTTAGGAAAGTGTTAAATTAGAAAGGTTTCATTTTAAGAAAGTTTCATTTTAGGAAAGTCTTGAATTTAGAAAGATTTTAACTTTGGAAAGATTCAGAATTTGGAAAGTTTGAAATATAGAAACATAGGAATTAGAAAAGTTTTGAATTAAGAAAGATTTTATTCATATTTCCTAAAGTTGAAGATTTGATTTGATTTCTAAAATTGGAGGATTTGATTTAGTTTCCTAATTTGAAAGATTGGATTTGACATGGAATTGGAAATGTTAAATTTTGAAAATCTAAGACTTGAAAACCTATGATTTTGTATAGAAAAATATATTTTGAAAATCTAAGATTTGAGGTAAAAGATAGTTTTTGGAAACTTTGATTTGAAGAAAAAGAGGATGTCGTGTTTTTAGGAAAGAGAATTAGGGTTTCCTAACCATGGAATCTAGGGCTTGACTTGGACTCCAAAATAAAAGAGTTTTTGGAAAGTAGACCTTTTGGGGAGAGTTTCTAGGAAGGAAACTTGAAGGGTGTTTTTAGAAAGTAAATTTTTCAAAAATTTTTTTGGAAAGGAGTTTGAAAAGAGTTTTTGAAAAATAGGTTTTTGAAGGGAGTTTTTGGAAAGAAGTTTGAAAAGCAATTTAGAGAATGATTTGAATATAGACTTTTGAAATCTTTTGAATGTCTCACTTTTCAAAAACGATTTTAACCATGAAGGGATTAGAACCATTCTAAGTTGGTGGTTTTGAAAACAACATGGATTTGAAATGTGGACCAAAAGGATCCCATTGAATGTCACACTTTTCTAAAACAATTCTAACCATGGAATGGCTAGAATCATCTTAAGATTGTGATTTTGATAAAAAAAAAAAAAAAAAAAAACAAGTTAAATATTACACCCAAAATATGGACCTTGATGGTCCATGAATATAACACTTTCCTAAAGCAACCCTGACCATGAATTGACTAGAATCACTCTAGAATTGTGATTTTGAAAACATGTTTGAAAAAGAGATTTTGAATGCAGGTTTGAAAGATGATTTTGATGCAAATTTTGAAAAAATAACTTCTGAAAACAATTTTGAGAAGATTTATGAGCATGATATGCACAACGCAAGTAGGGACATGAACATACAAGGTTTAGGCTGCACCACATAATCAAGGGGGCCGAATCCACATGGTTTAAGGTTGAATTAGAAGAAAGCCCCCGACACAGTGACTTTCAACCATCCTTCTTACACATGAATCGAGGATTCTCTTGTTTCAAGCATGTAAGAAAGGGGGGAAGAAGATAGGGGATTAAAATAAAATAAAAAACCTAAGTGGGTTAGGAGGAAGAAGAAGAAGAGGAAGGGGGGGGGGGGGGGGGGGGGGGGGGGGGGGGGGGGAGTACATAAACATAAAGAAAAAACAAACCTCGTATCTTCTTTACTTCGTTTACTTTATTTGCTTTGCTTTTCTTGGACTTTGAGAGCTTTGAACTTGCAGCGATTCAGTCTTCAATGGATGTTTTGAGGCTTGTATATGTGTGTGTGGAGTGTATATAGTTTAGGGTTAGAGTGTATGGAGGTTAGGGCTTGAAGAGGCCTAAGAGAGTTAGGGTTTGGAGAGAGTTTGAGATCTGTATGCAGAAAGACAGAGTTTCTGAACTTAGATTGCCAACCAATTTCACACAAGGGGGAGGCTCTATATTTATAGACAAAAGATTAACCTAGCGCCTGTTGCAATGACTCTAGGGCAATTTTTCCACTAGCCATACCAAATTTTGGCTTGGCGCCACTGGTAGTGGCACCAGCCACTTAGGAAATATTTTAGGTTGGCAAGCAACGTATCTTTCAACCCTTGATACGCAAAGCTAAAGATTTGGGTGCTTGTATTAGTAACTACCATGCAATTTTAGCTTGACTTCACTAGGAGTGACTCCGGAAGGTTCGGGAATAGTCCGAAAGACTGGAAATGGGTAGAAACCCTTGAAATAGTGTCCCAGGGGTAATAGACTTGAAAAACAAGGTCGAAATTGTCGATCGAACTATTAGGGGCAAAACGGTCAACTAGACTGAAAAACCACCGAAATGGACTCGAAATAACTCATGAGAGGACTTTAAGGTTGAAAACACTATTCAAAGTGTTCTGAGAGAGTGTCGATTTGATACCCAAAGCCGGTGTGGTTGGAAAAGGCGACTGGCCCACCAGAGACAAAACGGTCATTTTACACCGAGTTTGCCGGAATAGACTCGGAATGATCTAAAAAAGCATTTGAAGGTTGGTAATACTATTAGAAATATTCTCGGGAGGTTACTGGTTTGATACCTAGAGCTGATGTAGTTCCTGAAGGCACTCGGATGCCTAGGGGCAAAATGGTCATTTTGACCGAATAGTCTCGGAATTGGTCCGAAACCGACTGGAAGGCATTTGAACATGCCAGATCGTCTTTGGGAAAATCTTGGAACGGTGGACTTATTGCTTTGAGGACTTAGGTACTTTCTTAAGAAGCGTGCCGTAAAAGGCCCAAGGGGTAGTTTGGTCATTTTTCACCAGAATGGGTTAGCAGGCACTGGTGTGGACCTGGGTTTTGAGTGTTTCTGTCACTCTAACTGTTTGTGATGAGTTAGTTTCCAAAAGTATCTTGTCCTTTGGTAAGCGTGTCACAGCCAAAAGGCAAATTCGGTCTCATAACATAAAGGTTTTGCTAGTAATTCCTAATGTTGACCTGTTTGCGAGTGATTCCGCTACTCTGACGACTGCGATGTTTGCGAGTGTTTTCGCCACTCTGACGGTGCGTTTTCATTCCAAAGATTACCTGATCTCGAGTAGCTACTAAGTGGACTTATCGTCTGAGCAATCAACTTTCTCGAAACACGTGCTAAATAACAGACATTCTTCATTGGCAGTCTAGCAAGTACCAAAGGTGGACCGTTCTACCATCTCAAGAATGTGGGTTCCGTCCCAGTGAATGGGCTTGAAGGGACTTACTGTTTCGAAGAATTTTCTCAAAAAACGTGTTGGATTGGACGGTCTTATTACTTGAGGGATCAACTTTCTCGAAATGTATGCCAAATTTGATTTGAATTGGAATTGAATTTGAAATTGAATTTGAGATTGAAATGGGGACTTACCGTCTCGTGGAAGACGTGCCAACTAGAATTGGACCAATCAATGTCCTAAGGGCATTTTGGTTATTTCGCCTCTATTGGGCTCAACGGGCCCGCAAAGCGGTTAATTGATTGCATTAACTTTGAAAAGTTGATTTGGACTTGAATATATCTGTGTTGGTTTGAATATAAGTCCGGACAGACCGGAGATGGCCGAGCGGGCAAAAATAGGGTGCTTACAGGGGTTGACTCTAATGAACTGTGAATTCTTGATAATCCCATATTTTTGGGTATAATGTGTAGTAGACATGTAATGTCAACATCTAAGAATTTATATAATATGTGGCATGGTTTACCAAAGGAATATCATGTCCTGGTTCTTTATAATAATGATGTTAACTATGTTATAATATTGTGAAAGGGAGATTAAGTACGATTCTAAACATGTGATGATTTGTGATGTCCAAGTAAGATATACATATCTAAGGGCCCGCTTGGTTTGGCTTATTTTGAGCTTTGTTGACTTGATTTTTTTTTGCTTATAAGCAAAAAAGTCAAGATTTTGAAGCTTTTTTGCTTTTCTGCATATCTTGTCCTGTTAAAAGCAAAAAAGTAATAAAAATAAATCTAACTTTTTTGCTTGTAAGCCAAAGAAGTAAAATAAAAAAAGGTTGAAAAAAGCTTGACCAAACCGGCCCTTTAATAATAAGCAAACTGAGACGTATGAGGCAAATGAAGCCAAAAAAGGTCAAGGCAAAAGAGAGCGTAAGGCAAAAGTGCTCTAACGGGATAAAGGTCATACATATGCTTGGAGGTTCACCTAAAAGAGAGCATCGTCATGAGGCTGCAATACTGATAATTTTGTTGTTATCTTAGAGCTCTCATGAGAATTAAGATCTTAGCGCATGACCATTAATAGCGCTAACTTGTGAACCAAGTTTGATATTGGTATTATAAGTATGACATATTTGTTGTGATTTTATCAATATTATTATATTATATTTTACCCTACTATAATAGAATATTATATATTATATATAGTATAATACAATAATACTTTTATATTATATATAATATGATATATATTACACATATGTGGTGGGCTCCTCTTCTTCCTTTCTCCTCTTTTTTCCTTTCCCTCTCCCATGTGAGAGGGAATTGGCATTCTAGATAATAGTTGCCCAAAAGATTATTTTACATATACCTACATTTTAAAATTTTGAAAGTTGTGGGAGATTATTGTCGACTTTCAAGAAATTTCAAAACTTCCTTTAATAGTCATACCCCAAGATCCGCAACTTCTGAGGAAAAGTCATTTCCATCTGAAATTGTGAAATCTAGAAATAGTCACTTAGGTGGTTATATAATTTCATGGTTATTAAGTTTTTAAAACTTTAACAGTTTCCTATTTTCTTTTCTTCTCTTCACCTTTCCTACTTTCATATTATTTCTGGACAACTACGATCATAGATGGGTTCTTCAAATTTCTTACCATACACGAACATTGAAGAGATCATGGCTCTAATTTGGATTGAATCATAGGGTTGTTCATTGTCCGTTAATACGTACCTTTGTGTGGGGAGGCACTAACAATTTTAGGATTGTGATCTCGCACCTTTCTAAATTATAAGCCATTTGGTTATTATTTTAACTGTATATAAATTTAATTTAATTTCTCTTTTAATTGATTTTAGTTGTTTACACAATTTTCTCCTAAAAGAAATTGGAAAGCATAAAAAATAAACATAACACCCCGTTTCTTTGAAAGACCCTCTAAATTGAAAAATTAATTGACACTCTTGGAGTACTATGTCACTTCTGCTGCTCTTCTCATTTTGAGATGAGAAGGGTCACGTGGTGCTTTAAGAGGACAAAATAAGTTCTCCTTTAAATCCTACTGACTATCTAAAATCCTTAAATTAACAGTAACCTGGCTACATTTTTTAATTTCCTATTGTAAATTTTGTGTGATGAATTGACTTCAAATCCTATAAGAAATCAAGAAGTGAAATAGAACCATTCAAAACTACGGGACTTCCAAATGTACCTAACTCCCTTTAATTTTTCCTCTCTTAATCGATGCATGTAAATTTTCAAAGAGTATATACAAATTTGGGAAGAATAAGATGTGTGCAGTTTTACCCTGCATGCAAAGAGGTTATTTTCATGTTTTAACCTTGTGATATACAAATTACAATAGAGTAATCTTATCGTTGCACTAAGGCTCACCCTCTCACCATAGACACACACATATAGCAATCTTGTACATAATCTTATTTTTCAATTTCTTTTTTAACTCTTAGACACAAGGTTGTGGAGCTGACATTAATAAATTAATGTGTGACTCACTCACTTGTGTCTAAAAGTAAGAATATGGATTGAGAAATAAAATTTTGTATAACATTTGCAAAAAAATATTTCAGTGTAATATTTTCGTTATACTGTAAATGAAAAGAGTTTACCGCATATTTGATGTGTTTCATTTTGCATAGGAGGTGAAGGGCAAGATTTTTGTTGCACTAATGATCTATACAGTTATGTGTTGTCGGCGTCTTGTAGTAATGCATCTTAATATTTTGTAAAAATGTCAAACTACTATTTGGTAGTGTCATTATAGAAATCACACATAAAAACTAATATTATTTGACAATTTTAGCCATTTGATTTCTTACAAAATGATTTGATGATTGAAATGCTGTCAGAATGATTTAAGAATAATGTATCTAGACAAGCATATAAAATGGTACCTCTTCATTTTTGAAAATAAAAATTGAGTAACAGAACATGATTGTACACTCTCTGGCAACACAAAAACGTAATTCAAGGAGTTTAGTAGTATAATTTTTTATTTTCCTTTCATTTCCCCCTAATATTTTTTCTTTTGAATGTGTGAATGTATACTATAAAAAATTTCACCATAATAATGTTGTAATATCATTTTTGTATTTTAGAGTCATCATGAATGTGTTAAAGAGCAAATGAAATTTTAATATCCAACTCAAGACCTCATAGGTTATTTTCTTGAAAGTCACATCATTCAAAAAACAAAAAACAAGAATTGTCACGTCAAGTTTTTCCAAAAAATAAGAGAAAGCATAGAATAGTGAGTCTCTTATATTTAAATATATATATATATATACATCTATTTATATATATAATATTCTAGCTACAATCGTGAGTGACTGATGGCTAGCATATCAGTTGGAGTCCACCTCAGTTGTTTGAATTTCTTCTAAGATACCCCTTAATCGATGATTAATCATCAGTCATAGTTGTGTCTAGCAAGCCTCATGTGTATATATCTATGTATGTATATTAAGAAGCCGCATATACCTCAAAAGGCTAGTATCCATCATCTTATAAAACAGGTTACACAACCATCTGTATTGCCTAGCAAAAATAAAAATTAAAAAACAAAATCATGTATCGGAATCCAATCAGACAAAATTTTGCTTTTACCTGTGGTAGATCAGCTGGTAACCAATAGGGGTGTTGGGGTTCCACATTATTTTTGTGATTACCGGTCAAACAAAGGCTGGCGTCCATATTGGGTGTGGAAGTGGAAGTCAAGTCGGTGGCCTCAGTCTTAACTGACTAAATCATTAGTGGTGAGTGCGTAATGTACAGTACAGAGAATTTGAGTGAGTAATGCACAATACAGAGAATTTTCCAAATCCGATACATGGATGGATGAATGGATGGATGGCCCTGATGAGGAAGTGCAAGTCATCATTGGATTGCTCTTGCCCCCATTGACTCGTCTGTAGGAAGCTTCAGTCTGATAAGATTACTCAATCAAAGGATTTCGTGATGGAAAAAAAAAAAAAGTCAAGATACAAAAAATAAAAATAATTTTTATTTTATCTATTTTTAAAATTTTTTTTCTTTAATAAATTTAAGTTTCAAATACATCATTAGAGAGAGAGAAAGAGAGAGAGAGTGTGTGTTTGGACTACAGGCTACAGCCCCCATGGTCCAGATCTAGGCATAAATGATTTGGACTATTGGTGCCAAGACTTAGAAAAATCAATGAATATTGCAGACAAAGAACAGTACAGAAGACAAATATGCCACGGAATGTGGCAAACTAAGAGATGGAACTAAACTTGGTCATTGAAAATAGTTCAACCTAGGCTTGAGGAATTCTCGCTGCCCAGTGTACCCATCAAGTTGTCATACTGTTTGAGTAATGCCATGCAATTAAAAAATTGTTATGAAATTTATACACAAAATGATGAGTTTTGAATACTATGTTATTTATTTTAAAATAAAACATCTTTTACAATGGTTTTTAAGTACAAAAATACTATTACTATTTTATTCTTGTAATATTTTTTGTACAAATATTTTAAAAAAGAAATAGCATTTTTTATATTGTTTGTATTCGTGAGAAATTAAGCCGCCCTAGTCTCATGGACTTGTAATGTACACTCCTAGCCACCTTCATTGCAGTTTCTACTGTTGATGGAGTACTTGAAAAAATCAAGAAGTACTTGACGGGGGTAAACGGTTTGGTTGAATCGTCCAAAGTGCGCGCTAATTTCCTCGGTGCTTGCCGCTACATAAAGAGGGGTATATTGTAGTGTTTGCCATCAAAATTTTAGTGTTAGTGTTCCTTTCCTCCTCTCTAAATGACTCTTTTGTACGATTCAAATCCCATACATTTTTTGCTTGCTGTGTTTCTCCTTGTGCTATTTTACCGGTCTCTCTCTCTCTCTCTCTGCACATACGTGGTGTATATATACAGAAGACATGCATGGATATCGTACATGTTATACGGGGCATAGTAATACTGAACTTCTGCTATATTAAGGGCATTATAATGCTTAATTTATGTACATATATATATATATATTATCTTCTGTAGTACGCGAGAGCCTTCAGTGGGGCTATTTTCCTCTAATAGGTTGTTTGGAAATTATTCTGACCAAGTGAAGATGGTCATGAATATAGCTTTTTCTTTAATTTAGGGCATAGTCTTAAGTTATCTAGCCAATTATTTGCAGCCTTATTTGGTTTAATTATCTATGTTTTGGATTTGATTGTTTTAGCAAATGTTTGTACCACTCGAAATTGACTGGTTCCATTCATTTTTCATATCAGAAATTATTAATGCAAGTGCATAAAGTTTACATGATTCGTATAGACGGTTGGGTACACAAACTAGAGAGAGTAGTCAAACCTAAAACTTCATTTTTCGGCAGTCGGCCTTGTAAAAAGGGTCTCTGATTTATGTAAAGGCGAAAATCCAGGGTACGCAACATGCATAAAAATGTGGATATATATAAGTATGAATTTTGTGTAGAAATAATAATAGAGACCTGATTACAATTCTCACAGCATGCATGCACCCTTCATTATTGGCAGGACTGAAGTGGTTAGAAAATAATTTTTATGTGAATAAGCTTTGCAAGATTACGTTATTGTATGGTATCAACTTTTCCTGTTTTGCATATTTTGTAGTAAATTATTGGGTGGGATGAATAGTTTTATATATGAATTTCTATAAATATTATTCTGCTATAAATATTTCAAAAATACAAATTTTTTTGCTATGAAAAAATTGCCTTAGCGACAGTAACTAAGCGGTCGCAAAGAATATTCTTTTTTTGTGTTTATTTCTATTGTGTCGGTTTACCTGCTATTCAAATATTTTTATTCCTGTTACTAAAGCCGTCACAAAAAGATTTTTTAACATGGGCTATTCCGCCCCTTTTGCCCATTTTATACCTTTTTCACGGTTTTGTGCTGTTGCAAAATACCACTTTTTTTTTTGTAATGATATACATTTTACTAAAACACATCACAAATTGGCTAGTTCAAATGCAGATGCCCAATCCATAGGAGTGTGTAATGGAGGACTCGGCAACAATTTATCGTCGAGTCAGGAAGTTGTGGAACTCTACAAATCCAATGGCATTGGAAGTATTAGAAAAGACAAGACTCATGTGTAATCACAATACATTATAAAGCAAAGAAGGATTACAAAAAAGAAGATTGAAGTAGTAAGTGAAGAGGTGTGTATAGTTACATAAGTTAAGCCTCTATTTATAAGAATGGAAAGGAGTTTAGTTCTCTATTCCAACTGATGTGGGATAGAGAACTTCTAGTTCTCTAACATCCCCTCTCAAACTCAAGTAGGAAAAACATAGAACTACTTGAGTTTGGAGAAGAGATGAAAGAAACATTAGAGGGACGCCAGAGGTTGGCCGAAAAATGGCCAGAGGGACGCCAGATTAAGTCGGCCGAAGGATGGCCGGAGGGACGGCAGAGGTCAACTTGAGGATGGCCAGAGGGGACGCCAGATTAGGTCGGCCAAAAGATGGCCGGAGGGACGGCAGAGGTCAACTTGAGGATGGCTAGAGGAATGCCAAATCAAGTTGGCTGGAGGATGGCCAGAGGGACGCCAAAGGTCGACCAAAAAATGGTTAGAGGAATGCCAGATCAGGTTGGTTAGAGGATGGCTAGATGGACGCTAGAGTTTGGTCGAAGGATAACCAGAGAGACGTCATATCAGGTCGGCCGAAGGATGGCCAGAGAGACGCTAGAGGATGGTTGAAGAGATGTCAGAGGTTAAGCGGAGAGACACCACAGAATGGCCTAGGAGACATCGGAGGTCGGCCATAAGATGGCCGAAGGGACAACAGGTACAGTAGAAGTAGAAGACAGAGCAACAGTCACAATAAAAGGAGAAGATAGGTAGCAATAGTAACAATCGAAAGGGAAATAGGGACAGCAATGGCAATAATAGAAAGGGAAGAAGGAGCAGCAACAGTAGCAGAGAAAGGAGAACAGTAGCAATAGTAAAAAGAAAAGTAGGGACAATAATAGCAGCAAAGAAAGGGCAGCAATAGTAACAATAGAAAGGGAAACAGGAATAACAATAACAGTAGTAGAAGGAGAAGCAACAGCAGTAGAGAAAGGAGAGTAGTAGTAACAATAGAAAGGGAAGCAGGGACATCAATAACAACAGTAGAAGGGAAAGAAGGGGCAGCATTAGCAGCAGAGAAAGGAGTGAAAGAAATCACGTCGACCAGAGGTTGCTGGAAGTTGACTGAAAGTCACCGGAAGGTGGTTGTAGGACGACCGAAAGAACGCGGGAGGACCGTCGGAAGTTGGCCGAAAAGTCACCGAAAGGTTGCCGAACGACGGCCAGAAGTTGACAGGAAAGTGGCCTGAAGGTTGCCGAAGGACGGCCTGAAAGTTGTAGAACGATCAGAGGGTGGAAGAAAACTTTAGGAGTTCTAATGTGAAAGATCCTCAAAGGGCAACCAAAGAGCATACTTTTCTTTGACTCTGATACTATATTAGAAAAGACAAGACTAATATTTAATCACAATGCATTATAAAACAAAGAAGGATTACAAGAAAGAAGATTGAAGTAGTGGTGTGTTTAGTTACATAAGTTAAGCCTCTATTTATAGGAATGGAGATAAGTCTAGTTCTCTATTCCAACTGATGTGAGATAGATGTGAATGTATGCTCCAGATCTATCAACATCGAATTCATCCTCAACGTCCCCAACCAAGATCTTCAAGCTCTCGCCTCCTACGATTCTTCAGCCGCAACGCAATGGGTCCAAAACAACGTAAGAAACTATTTTCCAGACGTCAAATTCTGTTACATCTCCGTGGGAAATGAGCTAAATTCCAATAATGACGCAGCTCGATTCGTTCCATTTGCGTTCCCTGCCATGTAAAACGTCTACAATGCCACAGCAGCAGCTGGATTACAGAACCAAATCAAGGTCTCAACAGCAACTTACATGGCACTCGTGACTAATTCATACCCTCCATCAAAAGGCTTTTTTGAAGGTGTTGCCCGGTCGTTCATGAACCCGATCATTCGTTTCCTCGTTAACACAAATGCCCCGCTACTTGCCAACATATACCCTTATTTTAGCCATATTGGCGATCCCCAAAATGTTCCTCTTTCATATGCCTTATTCACTGCCTCGGGAGTTGTTGCACAGGATGACCAGTTTGGATACCGGAACCTTTTTGATGCCATGTTAGATGCTGTGTACTCAACTGTTGAGAAGGCCGGCGGAGGACCCGCTGTGGAAATTGTCGTGTCGGAGAGCAGCTGGCCATCCAGTGGCAGCGCTGAAGCTACCGTGAAGAATGCAGGCACTTACTATAGGAATCTGATTAATCATGTGAAGGGGGGATCAGGAACTCCAAAGAAGCCTCGAAAGGCTGTAGAAACTTATTTGTTTGCCATGTTTGATGAGAATCAGAAGGTTGGAGCAGAGACTGAGAGGCATTTTGGGCTCTTTTCCCTCAACAAGCGGCCAAAATACCAAGTTACTTTCAATTAAGATAGTTAAAGATTTTGGATATTATAAGTAAAGGTGAAAGAATAACATAAATGTGAAGTAGAAGGCCTAGTTTTATTTCCTTAACATGTAAGAATTCCTAGGCTTGTATCTGCCTAGCTACTTAAAATAATTAAGAGATAAAGAAATACCTAATAGCATTGCTATATTCTGAGTTCATCCGAAGATTGTGTGGTTCTCTCCTTTAGACAAATCAATGGTTATTTCCAAATAAATAGATCATGTTAATTACTTCTTATTTATATATGGAAGGGACATAGTAAATCTCAAAAGTTGAATCGTATGAAAGAAAGTTGAAGCATGAAAATTTTTTACAATACATGTTGCACGGAATGGACTGGTGGAAGATTGTGTGGTTCGCTCATATTGGAAGGATATATATGAACCTTACTATGGGTCAAATAAACCCAGCCCAATCCACTGGGGGCAAGCCCAACTCAAATTAATATAACTTCCTTGGGCTGAGGACAGCCCAGTTCACCAAGGCGAGCCCGTTTTATATTAAACAGTCCAGACAACATTATAAGTGAAAAAGGTTAATCTTTGTCCAATTCGTCAACTTTAGCTGGTACGAGCCTACACGATAGGTCATGATTACCAGAGTAGACTGGACAGAGAACACTACACTATAAACACTGAAGCCTCAAGGAGTAAGGTATGAACAATTGATTTATAAGCATTCACTATCTGTATTTTCTTTCGATTCTCAGTTACGATTGCTAACTTAACTATTGGAGTGTGATCGGCCCAAAGAGGATCGACCAATTCTAACTCCTTTGTCTTCTTGCAGCAGGTTGGAGCTCACTGATATTGGTTTGAGTGATCGGTCAGGCTTTCTCCGAAATTTCACTTACACTTACAAATAAATAATGTGTTTGAACACCACTATAATTAGAAGGTGATGTTGCAAGTTCCATAGTTTACTATGTACCTTTATCTCCAACACGTTTCAAATCAACCTACGAAGTTTTTAGCACAATTTTGATTTCGAACTTCTAGATTTACATCCTGCAAAAGGCACAATGCAAAGAAACCCTTGTTGGTCTTTACAGCTTTGAAAAAATGCACTATTAGGTGAGAATAGCTTTCAAACTCCATTCAGTATCAATTAGGATAAGTAGTACTATTGTTTCAGTGTTAAAAGTTAACTCTCGATGGCTCAATGGGTCCTTGTAGTTTGTTGTTTCATTTATAAATAATAACAATTACAACATTAAACCCTTGTTAATTATTAACTTTTCTTGTAATTAATGTTTTAAAAATCGGACCAGACTGGCTGGTTCAACCAAAAAAATTGAGAACCGTCTGAAAAGCGGTCTGGTTCATGCTTAAAACTAATTTTAACAAAAAATTCAATAAAAACCGATGAACCCAGTGGTTGAACCGCTGAATTGGTTATAAAACTGTTAAAAAACCACTGGTTTACTACAAAATTGCATAAAATATCAAGAAAATTCAAATTTTTTTATTTATATATTTAATATATTTATGACATCATGGTTCAATACCGGTTAACCCAATGGTTGAACTAATGACTCTTAACCGAGTTACTTTTCTAGTTTGCTCAATGGTCCAATTTTCAAAACAATGCCTATGTAATATTATAGTTGCTTAAAAAAATCATCATTGACTATTTTTTGATGATTTGTAATAAATCAAAACTACTTTGAGCAATTCATGAGAGAAAAATTAAGGCCTAAGTTTAAACCTTTTAAAAGTAAAACAATGGGCAAGTTGTTGGAGAATGTAATTAGAAATTTTCAATATCTCTAGAATTATATATGTAGAAGTTGGTGAGTACCTAGGAGAGTAAGCCTTTTAGTATACCTAGGTTGATAAGTCTAGAATTCTCTTAATATAGTTATAAATAATATATATATATATATACATCTTAATTTGAGAAGTAGAAGTAGATGAGAGAAGCCCTAAAAATAGGGGGTGTACAATACAGAGCCCTAATTGAGAGGGTGAGAAAGAAGTCTCCATGAGAGACTAAAAAAAGAAAAGTCTTTCATGGCAAGTGATGTAAAAAAATTCAGTATAAGCAATAGATATTTTCCAATTGATTGCAAGTTTTGAAAATTAGTGTTTTCCAACCACAATATGTGGAGTATCAAAATCCGCACATATCTTCAAGCATACAATTTATGGTGTAATGTTATCACAAGTCCTCAAAGTTGCTCACAATCACAAAGTTGCAAGTCGAGCAAATTTCAAGAAAAGAAGAATAAAGGCATTGAAGATTGTTAGTTTGATTTATTCTCATATTCTCTACGAGAGTTGTACACTAGAGTGACCAATATTCATATATCATATTTCTATCATTAACTCCCCACCTTGACATGTGTAAAAGTCACTATGAATGTATATCAAAATATGCACTCTTTGAATAAAATCGTATAAAGGGTTACCATGTTTTAAGTATTGAAATTGCTCACAAAAGGAAAAAAAGGAAGAAAAAAAAACTTGAGCTATTCAAAACAATAAAATTCAGCTATTCAAAAGTTGCAAACTTGATCTTATTAAGAGGCAGTTTCCATATTAAATCACAAAAGTATGATTGATCATTATTCTAGGTCTGTAGCTCTCTTAAGAATTTGAATAGACTCGTTAATATTAATCTCTGCTAATTTTCATTTTAATTTTATAACTTTCAAGTTCACCGAGAACACCTACATGGGTATGTCTACAAATTATGTTTTTGTGCCTAAGATGTTGAAATTTTTAATTCATTGAGTGTATTTTGTGTTTGAGACCATGCTTGAGTCATAAGATTTACTCCTACATATCATAAGATGCTACTTGATTTATTTTTTATGGTGTGTTCAGGATCCCTCCTACATGTGTTTTGTTTATTCCCTTATATTCCTTGCTACCCTATTGTCATTAAAATAAATTTAATTGAATTTTCTTTTTCAATTCTTGACAAAAAGGAGGAGACAAAAACTATAAGGGTTAAATCATATTGTTTCCATTGTAATTAAGGCAGAGAGATGATGTATAATTGATATGCACACAATCGGAGATATCATATAGCTATTCAGAGAGATTTATTGTGCTTCCACATTTATTGGGTGTTTCTTCTGGTCAACAAACAAAGAATTTGATAAATATCATCTTTGGCGAATTCTAAAGGTTAATGTCAATACCACAGGAGAATGGTGAATCGTGGGTGTTTAGCGATCAAGTCTGAAACTTCTACTATAGTTATGAATCAACGCAGAGTTGTGGATCAATGGGTTGGTTAATAAGTTTATTCTTGTAACTGTTTAAAGTAATACCATTGAGTACATTAGTGGTTGTGTGTGGTCCCGTGATTTTTTCCTAGTTGATAGGGTTTCCACGCTAAATTTTGTGTGCCTTGTTTCTTTACTTTATTGCATTAAAGTTGCACATAGGATTGACATACCTAGGTCATTAACTTTTTGGTGTAGTTGGATAAATTAGGTTAATTAATCAATCTAGGCAAATCCACGCTCCCAGACTTTTTCAAAGATATTGAAAAAGATTATGCATGAAGAAGTTTGGAAGCATATAGAATATATGATCTCTCCTAATAATTTAAGACCCTATCTCGCTTAACATCATGTTTAGCTTAATTGCATATATTGTTGAGCATGATTATACTAATTGATGAGCTTGATTAGCATGCTTTGAGAAGCTTGATTAGCATGTTTTAATAAGAGCATGTTATGGGGGGATTATCATATTTTTTAGAATGATTAATTAACTTAATTAATCTACATGCTTAGCTTATGTTAATGATATTTAATTATCATAAGTGTGACCAATTATGTTAATCATATGGATTAGTGGTGGATTAGTGAAACAAGGAGGTGCTAGGCGGTGCCACCTAGGTGTGTGCTTCATTAAGTGAGGTGTGTGCATAAGGTGTGTGTATGGTATGTGCTTGTTGCTAGCATTATGTGTATGTGTCATGTGGTGCATTAGAAACAAATTGTATCTACCATGGCTTGAATTCAAGGGAGGGGAAAGGAGCTTGTTAGTATTTTGTGTGTGATAAAAGAGAAAGTGAGAGAAAAGAAGAGAAGAAGGGGAGATTGAGGAAGAAGTTTGTGTTTTCATTGTTTGATGTAAGGAATGGATTCTATGTTTATATTTCTTCCATTGATTTTATTAGAAATGTCTTTATAACTATTTTATGTTGATAATCTCATGTTGGAAGAGTGAGTTTAGTTTGTTGTTGGAAAGTCTAGAAATGAATGAAAAGAGGTGAACTATGAATAATTTTATCGTATATTTCATGAGGCATTGTGCATAGTTATTGTAAGCATCCCATTTTTGACCGCTCGGCAGTCTACATTCCGTCCAGACTTGTGTTCAAGTCATTGTGGGCATATTCGATTCAAAAACAACTTTCTAAGTCCAAATCCCGTTTGTCCATTGCCTCGCGGGCCCACCAGGCCCAAATAGAGGCAAAATGACCAAAATGCCCTTAGGGGCATTGTTCTTTCCAATTCCAATTCTAATCCCTCTCTCGAGACAGTTGATTCCTTGAGACAGTAAATCTATTCCAAATCAGGCACGTCTTTTCGAAGACAGTAAGTCCCCTTTCCAATCCCTCTCTCGAGACAATTTATTCCTCAAGACGGTTCCAATCCAGGCACGTCTTTTCGAAGACGGTAAGTCCCCTTTCCAATCTCTCTCTCGAGACAATTTATTCCTCAAGACGGTTCCAATCCAGGCACGTCTTTTCGAAGACGGTAAGTCCCCTTTCCAATCTCTCTCTCGAGACAGTTTATTCCTCGAGACGGTTCCAATCCAGGCATGTCTTTTCGAAGACGGTAAGACCCCTTTCCAACCTCTCTCTCAAGACAGTTTATTCCTCGAGACTGTTTCAATCAAGCACGTCTTTTCGAAGACGGTAAGACCCCTTTCCAATCCCTCTCTCGAGACAGTTTATTCCTCGAGACGGTTCCAATCCAGTCACATCTTTTCGAAGACGGTAAGACCCCTTTCCAACCGCTCTCTCGAGACAGTTTATTCCTCGAGACAGTTCCAAATCAGGCACGTCTTTTCGAAGGCGGTAAGACCCCTTTCCAATCTCTCTCTCGAGACAGTTTATTACTCGAGACGGTCCGAGTAGCGAAAATACTCGTAAATATCACAACCGTTAGAGTAGCGAAAATACTCACAAATAGGTCGATATAGGGAATTGCCAACAAGCCCCTGTGTTATGACAACCGCTGTCAGAGTAGCGGAAACACTCAAAACCCAGGTCAACACCAGTGTCTGTTAGCCCACTTCGGTGAAAAATGACCAAACTGCCCCCTTGGACCTTTCCGAGACTTTCCGGTCAAGATGACCATTTTTGCCCCTAGGCATCCGAATGCCCCGAGAACCACACCGGCTCTGGGTATCAAACCGGTAACTTCCCGAGAATACTTTTTTATAGTGTTCTAAACATTTCTCTATCCTTTCGGATCACTCCGAGTCAGTTCCGGCCAACCCGGTACGAAATGACCGTTTTGCCCTTGGTGGGCCGGTCTCCTATTTCGACCACACCGGCTCTGGGAATCAAACCGGCAACCTCTGGGAACATTCTGAATAATGTTTCCAAATCTCGAGTCTTCTTCCAAGACAGTCCGAGTCTGTCCCGGCAATTTCCCAGTTCGATTGACCATTTTGCCCCTAAAGGCCCGGTCAACCTGTTCGACCCATCTTATCCTCATTTCTCAAGTCAAATGCCTCCAGGACACTATTTTAAGTGTTCTTGCTCTTTTTTGGCCTTCCGGGTCATTCCCAGCTCCTTCAAATCATTCCCGAACTTTCCGGAGTCACTCTTAGTGAAGCCAGGCTAAAAATTGCATGGTAGTCACTAGTACAAGCGCCCAAATCTAGTCAAAGATACGTTGCTTGCCGACCTTAAATATTTCCTAAATGGCTGGCGCCACTAGTAGTGGCGCCAAGCTAAAAAATGGCCTGGCGCCACTGCAACAGGCGCCAGTGTTGTCCAACCTCTATAAATACAGAGCCTCATCCAACGTGAAAAGGGTCCGTAAACTCAGTCTAAAAATCATATAATTCAATATATAGAGCTCGAGCACCTCCTAAACCCTAGCCTCCTTAGGTTTTTCAAAACCCTAGCCACCATACACAAACCCTAGCCTCATATACACTCCCATACATCCCCATACACTCATACACTAGCTTTCAACCCTCCTTTGAAGACTTGAAGAGCTGCAATCTAAAGTTCGAAGACAACCCTTGAAGATTGAAGACAAAGATCAAGACGAAGACCGAAGATAAGCAAGGCGCGCAAAATAAACAAGATACAAGGTAGGTTTTCTATTTAAATTTCTACATTCCCCCCTCTCTCTTCTCTCTCCTAACCCACTTGGGTTTTTTCTATTTTAATCCCCCATCTCTCCCCCCCCCCCCCCCCCCCCCCCCCCCCCCTCTCTTTCTTTGCATACTTGAAACAAGGGGATTCCCGGTCCATGTGTAGAATTGGGCTATTGGAGAGTCACCGTGTTGGCGGCTTTCTTCTAGTCTAACCGGAGACCACGTGGGTTCGGCCCTCCTTGATTATATGGTGAAGCCTTAGCCTTGTATGTTCACGACCCCAAAATTGCATTGTGCATATCATGATCTTGCATCTTCCAAAAACCGTTTTCAAAGTTGTTTTCAAAATCGTTTTCAAACTTGTTCTCAAAATTTCATCAAAATCTCTTTTTCAAAAACTTGTTTTCAAAACCACAATTCTAGGGTGATTCTAGCCTTTCCATGGCTAGGGTTGCTTTAGGAAAGTGTTACATTTAAAGTGACCAATATGGTCTATATTTTCAAATCTTGTTGTTTTCAAAACCGCTTTCCTAAAGTGGTTCTAGCCCTCTTATGGTTAGAATTGCTTTAAGAAAGTGAGATGTTTTTACATCTTCTAAACTTTCTTTTCAAAAAGTATTTCTTCCTAAAAATCTCTTTTTCAACATACTTTCCTAAAATTCTCCTCTCCAAAATTGTTTTCAAAAACTCCCTCCCAAAATCTATTTTTCGAAAACTCCATTTTTCAACTCTTTTCCAAAATCCTTTCCCTAAAATCCACTTTCTAAAAACGTTCCCCAAAAATCTTTTCAAAAACTCTCTTCAACAGTCTTCTACCAAAAATCTTCCTAGAAAAACTCTCTCAAAAAATCTTTTCAAAAAACTCTCTTTTCAAAATCTTCCCTCTAGAAACTCCTCTTTAGGATTTCCTTCCAAAATCTTCATTTCCAAAAACGCACTTTCCAAAAACTCTTTCCTTAGAAGCCCAAGTCAAGCCCTAGAACCCACAATTAGGAAACCTTAATTTCTTTCCAAAAACATGATTTTCAAACTTTGCCCCAAACCTAGGTTTCCCAAAACCTCTTGTTTTCACATCCAAACTATACGTGTTCTAAAACCTATTTTCTACGTCGAAACTCTAATTTTCCAAATCTAGGGTTTCTAGAATCTCCCTTTCCAAATCCTTGCCAAATCCTATCTTCCTTTTAGGAAACCGAATCAGATCTTCCCGTTTAGGAAACCGAATCCAATCCTCCGTTTTTGGAAACAAAGTCAAACATTTTCTTTCAGAAATCAAATCCAATCCCTTCCTAATCCAAACCTTTCTTAATTCAACTCCTTCCTAATTTCCTACCTTCCTAAACCATAAGTTTCCTAAACCTAAACTTTAAATCTTTCCTTAAATTTCAAAATCCAAGTCTTTCCTAAATCAAATCCTTCCTAATCTTCCACTTTCCTAAATCTTAAGTTTCCAAAACTTGAACATAAAAATTTTCCTAAATTTTAAAACTCAACTTTCAAATCTTTCCTAATTCTACCCTCTTTTCAAATTTTAACTTTTCAAATCTAAGCTTTCAAACCTTTCTTAAACTCAAACCTTTCCTAATCTCGAGATTTTCTAAAACTCTAAAACTTTCTAAATCCTAGACTTTCTAAATTTCAAATCTTTTCAAATCCAAAACTTTCTAAACTCAAAACCTTCTTATTTTCAAAACTTCCTTGTTTTCTAAACTTTCCCACTTTCAAAACTTTCCTTTTTCAAAACATTCCAAAATTCAAAACTTTCCAAATTCTAAACCTTTCCTAATTCAAAATATTTCTAAATTAAACACTTTCCTATTTTAAAACCTTTCTTAATTTTGAAACTTTCCAAAAATGAAACTTTCCTAATTCGAAACTTTCCTAAATCGGACCTTTCCTAATTCGAACATTTTCTAAAATCCAATTTTTCAAGATCTTTCCAAATCCAACATTCAAATCCAATCTTTCTTAATCTCAAGTCTTTCCCAGGTCTCCTATCCTTCCTAAGTCTAGGTTTCCTAAACCTCTATCTTTCCAAAACCAAGTCTTTCAAAATCAAATCTTTTCAAATCTTCCAATCCAATTTCCAATCCAATCTCTTTCTTTCAAATCAATCTCTTTTCAATCAGACTCCGGTCCGAACTACGACTGACCTGATTCCTCCAAAAGGATACGTAGGCAACCTTCATGGGTGCGGTCACAACTTCTTTCAAATTTTAAATTCCACCACATTTTTCAAATCTCAAATTCTACAATCTTTTCAAATCTCTAATCTATTTTTAAACTTCCAATTTCAAATTTCTATTTCCAAATTTTTAAACTTTTCAATTTTAATTCCATCTTTTCAAATCTATTTTCAAATCAAATCAATTTCAAATCAATCTCTTTCCAAATCTATTTATTAATTCTCTTTCCTTGCACTTGCATATCATGCATCATGTTAATTTCTTTTCAAACATTGTTTTTCAAAGTGAATAGGATTGAACATTAGTTAGTTAAAGACTCTTGTAGGTGAATCTAGGGTAGATTGACATGTAGGTACCGAAAGGGCGGGGTAGGGTGATGGCTTAGTGTGTCTTCCCTACATGTAACCAACCTCCGAACCTAGTATCACTGATTTCAAAGACCAAAACGGAGTTATTTTTCAAAAAAGGCTAAACGTTTTCCAAAGGTTGCCAAACAACCCGTTTTTCTTAAAAACCCTCTCTTGAGGAGATATTTTTAAATCGTTTTCCAAAAACCCTAAGTGTAGTCTTCGGATTATTCTTAGTTTTTAGGTTACCTAACTCACCTTAATCAAGTTAGGTGGCGGCTCCGAATTTTTTTTTTTTCTAAAAAGCCCTTTATTCAAATCAAAGTTTCAATTCAAACCTAGTCGCACTCATTCTTTTAGGAGAGTGAGTTCTAACGAGAGAGTATAGCATTTTTTCCACTTGTGTGAGTATTCCTCGAGTGCGAAAAATCTGGGCGCGACAGTTATAAAGGTCACGCTTCCATATAATTGGTTGTAATGAATGGTAAGAACCTTGATTTTCTCATTTTTTAATGTCTAGGTGTCGACACGTGTTATAGGTGTTAACACATTGAGCTTGCGAAAAACATTCCTGGCCCTATTTATCAAACCAAGTGTTGACACTTTTCAGAAGGAGTTGACACATTTTTACTGATTATATTGTTTTGCATATTTTATTCATAGGGGTCGACTCATGGTCTCGAGGTATCGAGACATTTAACATTTTCACAAAATGTTGCTCTCTGTTTTTAAGAGTCGACACTTATGACTGGAGGAGTTGACACCTTATGACTAAAAACGTTGGAGTTGACACCTGGAGCAGAGAAGTAGACACTTTTAACCTTTTGACAAAACTCTGCTCTTTGTTCCTAGGAGTCGACACTTGTAACTAGAGAGGCCGACACTTTAACATTTTTTTTACAAAACTTTGCTCTCTATTCCTAGGAGTCGACGCTTATAACTAGAGAGGTCGACACCTTATATCTAGGGGTTGACACTTCTGTATCAGAAGTTTGACACTTTTTCTTTAACTTCTAATATACCATTTGAAAGTATCATCTTTGATGTTGATTTAGTTACAAGCCATGAATATTTATTGTTTATAATTAATTGTATATATTTCATAAGTTTGACATGGTAATGTGTGATAGGTTTAAAGATACTCTAGTTCAACTAAAGGAGTGATTCGACTGTGTTTGTAAGTGATAAAAGGTGGAGAGTTTAAGATATTTTTTCTCATATTGAATTGAATATCTTATTATCTATATTGATGATGATTGGTGAATTACGAGGTGATATTTATATACAATACATATTGTGTGTATAACTTGCATTGCACAGGAAAAGACTTGGTCGCGTGGGACCAACCTAAGGCAGTAATAGTAGACTAACCTAGAGAGTGTCGCGGTAGATATTCCTTGATAACAAGCTATCGGTATATTGGACCAATGTTATCTAAATTACACGCTCATTTGTGGTATATCATTTATTGCATCACAGGAGATATTACATTTCGTTTGTGGTGGTTTATCTATTGGTGGATTGATCACACTCTAAAAGTGTAATCTAAAGTCCCTAAATAGCTATTGTTAGTCCAATTAAGGTGTATATATGCCACATTTCAGTATAATAATTATTCTAATAAGTGTTTATGAGTATTTTGTCTATTTGGAGTGAAGATTGGAAGATTTAGAGCAAAAATTGAGCTGAAAAATACAAAATTTGCCTTAACCATACGTACGGTAAGGTCCACCATACGTATGCTTGTAGAAGTTTCCCAAGATTTAGAGAACGCGAATTAACATAAGAGGGACCATACGTACAATAGGTTCACTGTGCGTATAGTGAATAGTACCGTATGTATGGTACTAGCGTCTTCTGTTTGGTTTTCACTGCTATATATCCGGAAAGTGACAGGATTTTTTGTATCTATCACCATTTTACATAAGATTTATAGTTAGTATGAATTTTAGAGAGAAAGTTAGTTTTCTTTGTATTTTCCTTTATTTTCTTCTACTTTCCTTGTAAGCAAACATCAATTAATGTTAGATTTGCAATTCTCTACATTCTACCTTATGGATTTAAGCAAATAAGCATCCCTTGGATGTAATTGTGGAGATCTACCAAGGACCTTCAAGGGTTTCGATAAAGGTAAAAGAACTTTAATGATCTATCTTATATTTTCTTCAAATTCATTTCAATTGAGTTGTAGATCTCTAGAACACTTAGATTCATAATCTTTGTTGGTAATTGCTATGCACAATCAACTAATTGGTATAGGAATTGCACAATTGATGGTTTGTTTCTATGATTCCTATAATTGAACATCAATATACACTTAATTGAACATGAATTTGAGTTTCTATAGTCGAAATCCTCTGAGTCAAGAATCCATGGACTGAGCCTTGACTTGACTTATACAAATCTCTATCGAAAACCTTGTAGAGAATTGGTGGATTGAAGCAATTACATCCAAACCTTTCATTAATTATTTTTAAATCTAGTTAAAATTGCTCTTAATACTTAGTTTAATTAGGTAGTCAAAATACTCTTACCATCAACATATTTTCAGTCTTCTTTGTAGATAGATTCAATTTACTTAAGTGAATTTCTAATTAATCAAACTGTTGGTTGTTTGGCTATGTGACGCCTATATTTGGCTTGGTCCCTTGGGAGAGAACGATACCGGACACTACCGGTTTATACTTCAATCGCGATATCAAAGAACCTTACGGACTACTTGAATCCCCCACGTCAAGCACCAACTTCATGCATAGTATTCTCGTTACATTACACTACGCTTAACATTCAACCGAGAAGCATGCAAATGCTCCCTCAATTCCATGGAATGGACTCCGAACAACCATATGATTTCATTAAGGAGTTTGAAGATGCGTGCTCACTTATCATGGACAATTCTTGCCCGAAAGAGGTTTTCCAATTAAAACTCTTCCCTTTTTGTTTGAAAGACAAGGCCAAACTTTGGTTCAATTCGTTGCGATCTATGTCTATCCATTCGTGGGCTGTTCTCCAATTAGAGTTTTTAAAGAAGTTCTTTCCTGAGAACTGGACAGAAAGCATCCGAAGGCAAATTTGTCAATTTTTCCCTTTGATGGGGGAGACATTCTTTCAGTGTTGGGAGAGGTTTAAAGACCTTTTGAAGACATTCCCTCATCATGGCTTCACCAATTGGCATATCATCAACACTTTTTATTCATCTCTAACCCCTCAACTTAAGCATTTGATTGAGTCAATGTGTGCGGGGACATTCTTCGACAAATAACCCTATGAAGCATATGAATACTTTGACACCACAACAAACAAGGCCAGGGACTGGGCACTCATCGGGACTCAAGATCCCAAGGGTCGTTCAATTCAACAAGGGGTAGGATAATATCAATTAAAAGAGGTTGATGATGTTAATGCGAGAATGGCCACCTTAACAAAGAAATTAGAGGCTCTTGAGGGAAAGAAGGTGTTAGCAGTCGAGAGTGAGGTAACGAGAGAAACTTGTTGCATAGTGTGTGATATCACTAACCATGACATGTCTTCATGTCCAATCATTTCAGGAGTGAAGGAGACGTTACATGGCCAAGTCAATACGATTGGCTAATTTCAAAAAGGAGGGGGCAACCCTTACTTTAACACCTACAATCCAGGATGGAGGGATCACCCTAATTTTGGGTGGAGAAATGAGGGGAGTTCAAACTCCCAACCTTACCAAGGAGGGTATCAAAATCCTCAACACTATTCCACACCTTGTCCTCTATTTCAAGTACTTCAACCTCAAGCTTATCAACAACAACCCATAGCACAACTTCAAATCAACCCAAACCATATCAACCTCCTTATAGGAAACCCATGGAAGATAATTTGTATCAATTGTCCAACAACATGAGAGGGGTCAATGCAAGGGTTGATAAGCAAGATAAGGTGTTGAAACAAAATATTAGGATGCTTGAGGACCTACAAAAGCAAATGTCTATATTGATACAAGCTTTAACTTAACATGTCCCAAAGAGATTCTCTGCTCAACCTCAACCTGATCTGGTGGTTAGGCAAGTACACATTACCGAGGGTGGCATGGACCCTCAAACAAATCATGAGCAAGTACAAGCCATAACCACTCTCAGAAGTGGTAGAGTCATTGACAAAACTATTCCCCCAAAAGATGTAACTTCTAAACCATGTGTTGATAGAGAGGGGAAAGGAAAAGAAAAAGAGGTTGAGGAAGAGAAAGAACCTAATGAGAAAGGAGAGAGTGATAGGCACCAAGAGAAAAAAGAGCCCATTGATACTCCTTTTGATACCTTGAGTGAGACTACTAGGGATAAAAGGAAGGACATCTTGAAGCATGCTCCTTTTCCCCAAAGGTTGACCAAACCTAAGAATGAACTTCTTAATGTTGAAATTTATGAAGTGTTCAAGCAAGTTAAGGTCAACATCCCTATTCTTGATGCCATTAAACAAATTCCTTCATATGCCAAGTTCTTAAAGGACTTATGTACTTTCATGCGAAAATTACATGTCAAGGAGACAACTATGATGAATGAAACCAAAGTACAATCTTGTAATGTAAAACCGTTCTTAAGTTCAAGGACCCCGAATGTCCTATCATCTCTTGCACCATTGGAAACACCAGGATAGATCGAGCCTTATTGGATTTAGGGTCTAGTGTTAACCTTCTCCTATTTTTGGTATATAAAGAACTTGGCTTAGGAGAATTGCAACCTACCCGTGTGACTTTACAGCTAGCGGATTGGTTTATCAAGGTTCCTAGGGGTATCATTGAGATGTGGTCATCCTAATTCATAATTTCTATTTCTCCATTGATTTCATAGTCTTGGACACTGAACCCGTGGAGAATTGTGTAGCTCACAACCAAATCCCCGTCATTCTAAGGTGACCTTTCCTAACTACTTCCAATACTATCATCCATTGTAGGAATGGGTTAGTGAAGCTTTCTTTTGGCAACACCCCTTTTGAATTGAATATCTTTTCGATTGCCAAACAACCGGGTGAGTGTGAGGATATCCGGGAGATTGACATCATTGAAACTATAGTGCAAGATCACTTTGAGTATGAGTTCTTTGAGGACTCTTTGGAAAAAGCTTTATTGAGGAGCGAACCTCATGAAGCTTTGGATTGTCATGTTAAGGCTTTAGGAGAAGTTTCTTCCTTAGGTCATGAGAGTGCCCAATGCATGCATTTGGGTCAATGGATCCTTTCTTTTGAACCTCTCCAACCTAGTACCATAAAGCCAATTCCATCGGAGGCAAACCCTCTCATTCCCGAAAGGAAACCATTATTTACCACTTTGAAATATGCATTTTTGGGGGATGGTGAGTCTTATCCCATTGTAATTTCTTTTACTCTATCTTTGAGCCAAGAGGAAGGCTTGATAGCCTTACTTAAACATCATAGGAAAGCTATAGGGTGGACTATTGCCGACCTCCATGGTATTAGTCCTCTTTTATGCACACATCGCATTTTCTTAGAAGAAGGGGCTAAAACCGTGCGTCAAATGCAACGAAGGTTGAATCTTAATATGAAGGAAATGGTAAAGGGTGAGGCATTAAAATTGCTTGATGCGAGTATTATCTACTCCATTTCTGACTCTAGGTGAGTAAGTCCTACCCAAGTGGTACCTAAGAAATCGGGCGTCACAGTAGTTAAAAATGATAAGAACGAATTGGTGCCCACTCGTATCCAAACCGGATGGAAAATGTGTATCAATTACTATCGCCCTAATGTCGTAACCCAAAAGGACCATTTTTCCTTACCATTCCTTGACCAAGTGTTAGAGCAAGTGTTCGGAAAGGCTTTCTATTGCTTTCTTGATGGTTATTCCTGTTACAATCAAATGGAGATCACTTTAGAGGATCAATCCATGACTACTTTTATATGTCCATTTGGTACTTATGCTTATCGCTGCATGCTCTTTGGCTTGTGCAATGCACCGGCTATATTCCAAATGTGCATGATGAGCATCTTTAGTGATATAGTCGAACATATTGTAGAAGTGTTCATGGATAACTTCTCAGTGTATGGAGACACTTTTGATGAATGTCTCGAGAACCTAGGAAAAGTGTTAAAGCAATGTGAGGAGAGCAACCTTGTTCTTAATTGGAAAAAAATGTCATTTCATGGTTACTAGTGGGATTGTGTTAGGCCATATTGTGTCTTCTAAGGGGATAGAGGTTGATAAGGCTAAAATTGAATTGATCCAAAAACTACCCCCCTCCCACTTGTGTGAAAGATGTGCAATCATTTCTTAGGCATGCCGATTTCTACCCGCGTTTTATTGAAGGATTTAGTGCAATTACTAGGCTAATGTGTCAACTTTTGTCTCTTGATGTTCCGTTTGAATGGACCCCGACATGTCAACATACCTTTGACACACTAAAAGGGTTATTGACATCCACCCCAATCTTGTGTGCACCCAATTGGTCTCAATCATTTGAGCTCATGTGCGACACTAGTGATTATGCCGTGGGGGCGGTTTTGGGACAAAGAGTTGACAAGAAGCCTCATGTCATATATTATGCCTCTAAAACCCTCAATGATGCCCAAATCAATTACACCACAACTAAAAAGGAACTTCTCGCGATAGTTTTTGCATTGGATAAATTTTGTTCCTACTTGATTGGGTCACTAGTTATCATTTACACCGACCATGCAGCCCTCAAGTACCTTTTTACCAAACTCGATGCAAAACTCCGCCTCATTCGATGGATCTTGTTGCTGCAAGAATTTCATATTGAAATGCGAGATAAAAAAGGGGCAAAAAATGTAGTAGCGGATTATTTGTCTCGGCTCTCTATTAATGGAAGGGCCACCGACTCCACCCCTATCAATCAACATTTCCCGGATGAGCAAATCTTGCATGTGCATGCTCTAGAGAAAGTTCCTCCCCCTTGGTTTGTCGACATTGCAAACTATCTTGTAACCGGTGAGGTTCCATCCTATTGGTCGTCCATTGATAAATGCAAGTTCTTTCGAAATGTGTGTTACTTCTCTTGGGATGATACTCACCTCTTTAAGTTTTGCCTGGATCAAATTATCCAGCGATGTGTACCCAATCATGAGTTTCAACAAGTCATGGAGTTTTATCATTCCCAAGCTTATGGAGGACATTTTTTCTCTAAGAAGACCACCGCTAAGATTCTCCAATGTGGCCTCTATTGGCCAACCATGTTTAAGGATGTTCATATATTTTGTCTTGCATGTGATATGTGTCAACATTTAGGGACACTTTCTAAACGACACATGATGCCTCTTCAACCCATTACTATCTTGAAAATATTTGATTGTTAGGGAATTGATTACATGGGACCTTTCACTAACTCTTTTAGTTACCTTTACATCCTAGTGACGGTGGATTATGTTTCAAAATGGGTGGAGGTCATTGCCTCCCGAAACAATGGTCACCAAGTGGTGGTCCGCTTTTTGAAAGAAAACATCTTATCAAGATATGGCATGCCCCATGCCATTATTAGTGATGGTGGCTCACACTCTTGCAATAAACCCTTTACATTTTTAATGACGAAGTATGGTGTGGTTCATAAGATTGGCTTACTTTACCATTCTCAAACTCAAGGGCAAGTTGAGTTAACCAATAGGGAGATCAAAAGAATCCTTGAAAAAACCGTCAACCCCAATAGGAAGGATTGGTCCATTAGGTTGACCAACGCATTGTGGGCTTACCGCACGGGTTACAAGACCGTGCTCGATGCATCGCCATATAGGCTTGTTTATGAAAAATCTTGCCACCTCTCAATGGACATTGAACATAAAGCCTATTAGGCCATCCTGCAATGCAATGAAGATTTTGATGCCGCGGGTGCCCATCAGGAACTTCAATTAATGATTTTGATGAACTCCATAATCATGCCTTTGAAAATGCTAAAATTGCAAAGGCCCAAATGAATAAATTTCATGACCAACACATTCTTCGCAAATCCTTTAAAATTGGTTAAAAAGTTCTTCTTTATGATTCGTGCCTTCATTTATTTCCGGGAAAGTTAAGGAGTAAGTGGGTAGGCCCCCATCTTGTTACCGATATCTTTTCCCGTGGTGTTATTGAAGTGAAGAACCTTACTAATGGGTCAGCTTTCAAAGTGAATGGCCAAAGATTGAAGCCATATTTTGAAACTTTTTAGGGCAACTTAGATTGTGTGGATCTTATTGATCCACCTTTCTTTGACTAATGAGAGCCTATATTTGAGTCTTTTAGAAGTAGGAATAGTTTTGGTTAGTTTCTTTTTTCTTTCTTAGTTTTCTTAGTTTTTGATTGGTTTTGTTCTTTTTTAGCTAACTTAGTCTTTTAGGAGTAGAAATACTTATAGTTAGTCTTGTTTAGTTCCATTTAGCTAAGAGTAGATTTTCGCTACTTATAGTATTATAGTTTAGCTTTTGAGTGAGGTTGCTCTTGTAATTAGTTCTTTTTTGTTTTTGGGTTTAGTTAGGAGTAGCTAGTTTGTTGCTATGGGCCCACTCAATTACTTCTTGGGGAGAGTCACATGATCTTGATTTTGTGCAGGGAATCCCAACCAATTAGTACTTTCATATCACTCATTTGATTCTCTTGCATGTGATACCTTACGCTTTTAAAGGGGGAGCTCTCGGCCATAGTTCTAATGCTTCACTTCCCTCCCTACATTGCCATATTCTTGCATTGGTGTCCCTTTGGTATTCCTTCCATTCCATGGCATCCAAGGAGACATCTAAGGCAAACGAGAGTGTTTCCCGAGCCCCGAGTTCTTATGAGTCGGAGGATCCAGAATACACCGCATTCTTGCAAGCCTACACTTGCACTTCATTGTCCCAGCTTCCCAAGGATGACACCATCACTGTAGCTTGCTTAATGGTCTCTCGTCTCCTTGAAGAGTTATCTCAATCATCTTCCAAATCCACCACGAAGGATGCCGCCACGTCCCCCAGCTCCACCACTTCTAAGAAATAGGCTTGCTTGCCCCGCCAAGTGGTAGTTAACGATATCGGTTGGCTTGTTCCGGACTTCTTTTGTAGGGGTCCTTGGTTTCTTGTTTCCTTGTTGTTCATGCCATTTTTAGCATTGTATTGTTCGGTTTAGTTGTTTTAATGAAATGGTGGATTGTGTAATCACTCTTGTGTTGCCTTGATTCTTCCTCTTGGTGCTTATTGTTATACATTGAGGACAATGCATTGTTCTAGATGGGGGGTGAGAGTCAATTGCAGAGCATTCTCCCCTATTCTTGTTGTTTTTGGGCCCAGTATTTTCATTTTTGTGCAGAGTATATCAACTTTATGAGTTTGTGTGTTTTTCCTGCTTTACTGTACATACAGTTAGTCTACCGTACGTACGGTGGTGAAGCATATATACGGTTAGGCTACCATGCATGTGCTGATGTGGCATGTTTTTATTGGCTAACGGTTCACATTTTCTCCTAACCGTACGTATGGTGAGCAAGTGCGTATGTACGGTTCACATTTCTAAACTGAGTCAACTCAGAGCTAACTCGCTGAGGGTGAGTGAGGGAGTGTTTTGAGCTCGTAGCGGAGCCCTGCCGGTCTCCAGCCATGGTCCTACTTCTTTGTGCCCGTCTTCAATCCACCTTTAGGTATTCCTTGAGCCTTTCTTTTTTCATTTCCTTGTCTTTCTTTTTAGTTTCTTTCTAGTTTAGTTAGTTTAGCTAGTTAGTTAGTACAGATGGCTCTGTAGACCAAGAAGGTCCGTAGGACCACTGCCACTTTTGATGCCTCCCGGTTTGCTAATGGGAAGGCTCAACAGTGCTATAACCAAATCTTTAGTCAGAGAGATCCAGTGCAGGAGAGAGCGATAACTCTTGAGCACTTTGAGGGTGAGCTGTATTTTTGGAGAGAGACGTTTGAGTCTCGCAATTGGCTTTGATTAGCATAGTACAATGGCCAACATAGGACTAGGCTGGTTGCTAAGCTGATGGCCAACATCCGATCACTTTTGGATGTTACGGGGGATGAGCGCATAGTTTCCATAGTTAGGGGTAAGACCATTACAATCACCCCAGCCACTTTTGCAAAGTTCTTTGGCCTCCCCTGGGTTTAGGACCCAGCTTTGAGTTGGCCCCAGTAGGGTGAGGTTGATCACGAGGTGATGGTCGCCAAGATTTGCCAGCCTGGTTGCTAATGGATTTCTTCTCAGATTGAGAAGAAATTCCTTGCTTCTAGGTACACCCCAATGTTCGCTTTCACTTGAGGTTCGATCTTTCCGTTAGGGCGTTGTGGAGATTAGAGCTTTCTATAAGTCAGCGACTTCAACGAAGCCATAGGGTGCATTGGCTTTCACAGACATGATTACTGAGTTGATTACACTTGCCGGAGTAGTAGTTCCAAATGACACTCCTTTAGCTCCGATACTTGCACTGATCACCCCGTCTACTCAAAACAAGGATGCGGGTTAGTTGGTAGGTATTTAGAGATGGGCTAAGGCTCTTATTCAGGCCCAGTAGTGGGCCCAGCAGCAGTAGCAGGTTCCCGTAGAAGGACAGCAGGTTCTCGTAGAGGGACATCAGCCATAGGCCAAGGTTGAGCCGCAGCAGGCTCAGGCTAGTCTAGCCTTACAGGCATTCGCTCAGCTATTAAATCAGTAGAGTGCGCATATCGAGAGGCAAACCAAAGCCATTCAGTTGATGCAACAGACTGTTGCGGGTCTTTAGACAACCCATACCGAGCTAGGTCAAAGGTGTGCGACTTTAGAGACAGCCCAGGCAGCATAGATCACTACTCTTTAGATAGCTTTAGGCACTCAGATTGCGGAGCTTCAGGCCTCTTAGATCATATTTTAGGATGAGATTCAACAGGAGCAGACACGTCAAAGCTAGATGTTGACTAACATCTTGGCCAGACTTTGGGAGGATGAGGAGCCTGATTTTCCTGACTTAGCTGTTGGTACTGCAGATCTTGCATCTCTATGAGGGCATGATTTTCAAGATGACGATGATTTCGAACTTCGATAGGCTAGGGTTTAGATAGCATCTCATGTATTGCATCTCATGTATATCCCATGTATACATTTCATTCATCGATGTATCTAAAACTCTACGACATTTTTTATGTAGCCCATTTCAGTTTCATATGATTATATGCCAATTTTAAGTTTTATATGATGTATTTCTATCAGTGTATGTAAACCTCTTGTATACACAGCTTATATTTTAGATATGAGTTAATGGGTGATTCATTTTTATCTGTTGAATGATGGTAAGAGGTTGACGGTATTGTATGGCTTATCTCACTATGTACTTCCCATTGTTAGCATTCATTAGTGATTTATCGGTTGACCTTTATTATTCATAGTAGATGTGTTGATTCTTCGCATGAGGGACCATAACATATCTTATGAGATTCAATTCAGGATTCATGAATGATTAGGGATCAGTATGGGGCACGATCACAATATGATAAACATGTTATTCTTTGATTTCAATATAAACGAGATATGGTTTTGACTTCATTATGATGAGATGATTGCATTTATGAGCATGGATCATATTAAGTAGTTTTACATTGTTGACCTTTGCATCTATGACCTAATTGAGTGGAGATCATTACCCGGTGAGAGTAGAGCCTATTGCTTCATTGGAGAGATTTTTACACTTATTCGAATGAATTCTTATTAACTTCTCTCATTTACAAATGACTTCGTTATACTTGTGTTTGGCTTGTTGGTTTGATATTGATTTGCATTGATTGGCACTTGCATTCTATCAAGATCTATATACACCATACTTGCTTTGGAAATGATTTTTTGGCCATCTTTGTTCACTTTGACCCACCAAGTTTTATTGATATTTTCTTCTCTTTGTCACCACATCTTTACACCCTTTGTAATGCATTTTTGAGTCTCATGGGAAAAGAGATGAGAAAAAAAAAAGAGAGAAGAAGAAAAAAAAAATCATTAGTGGCAAGTGAAAAGTGTTCCCATTCTTTTGAAAAAAAAAAAAAAAAAAAAAGAGAGGGAAGAAAAGAGTATAATACATGTGTCGAAATTGAAAGCATACAAGAAAGTAAAAAAGAAACAAGAATGATTGATAGATGAAGGGAGTTGAAATCTCAAAGAGAGGTGAAGTTGATATTGTAAAAGTTGAAAGTTGAAAAATAATAATGTCTTTTAATGAGCATTACATATCTTGATCACACATGTTTTGCATCTTTACACCCTTTCTTTCCTTCTTACCATACCTTGATACCTCTTGCCTTTCCCTTACAAAGTCTTTTATGATCCAAAGCATAGCCTTCAATTGAGGTCTTGATGGAATGTAAGACGTTGTTTGCACATCATGCTTAATTGATATTAATGCTATAAGCATTCTTTTATGAAGTTATGCTAAGTTGATGCACTCACATTATATCGTCTTTCTTAGTTTGGTTTGCCCTTTTGTATGACTTGAACGCTTACTCTTTTATTATGAGCAACCAAGTGAGATAAACTATGTGTTCGATTACTCTTTCAGTGTATGCCCGGAGTGTTTGGATTGAGGCTTTAAGGTTGTCGGTGTGAAGTGAAGCATTGTAAACTACCGTGTATGATCCTAGCACACACACACTCATAAATCTTGTCATAATGTCTTCATAAACTCATCTTGTTTGTATTGAAAGTAGAGATACATTGTTTTGAATGATGTGATATACCTTCATGCATTTCTCCTATATCTTTCTACATCTAGGATTGTTGATTATAAGATGATGTTTGTGGATGTCATCACCGTAAGCCCTCACGAGAAACCACGCGTCCACTAGGGGTAACCTAGGGGTTTAAAGGTTTGATGCATAGGCTAAATGTATTTGGGACTCCCACGAAAGTGGAGATTATCACTCCCACGAAAGTGGAGATTATCTTTTTGTACATATTTGTTTTATTTTTCACATTTTGCTAGGGACTAGCAAAAGTTAGGTGGAGGTGGTGATTACACTCCAAAAGTGTAATCTAAAGTCCCTAAATAGCTATTGTTAGTCCAATTAGGGTATATATATGCCTTATTTTAGTATAATAATTGTTCTAATAAGTATTTGTTGGTATTTTGCAGGTTTCGAGTGAAGAAGGGGAGATTTAGAGCAAAAATTGAGCTGAAAAATACAAAATTTGCCTTGACCGTACGTACGGTGGTCTCACCGTACATACAGTCAGGTTCACCGTACGTATGCCTACAGAAGTTTCCCAAGATTCAGAGAACGCGAATTAGCGTAAGAGGGACCGTACGTACGGTAGGTTTACCATACATATAGTACTGGCGCCTCATGTTTGGTTTTCATTGCTATATCTTCGGAAAGTGACGGAATTTTTTGTATCTATCACCATTTTACATTAGGTTTTCAGTTAGTATGAATTTTAGAGAGAGAAAGTTAGGTTCCTTTGTATTTTCCTTCATTTTCTTCTACTCTACTTGTAAGCAAACATCAATTTCTCCTACAATTAATGATAGATTTGCAATTCTCTACATTCTACCTTATGGATTCAAGTAGTTAAGCATCTCTTGGATGTAATTGTGGAGATCTACCAAGGATCTATCTTATATTTTCTTCAAATTCATTTTAATTGAGTTCTGGATCCATAGAACACTTAAATTTATAATCTATGTTGGTAATTGCTATGCACAATAAACTAATTGGTATAGGAATTGCACAATTGATGGTTTGTCTCTTTGATTCCTACAATTGAACATCAATCTACACTCAATTGAATATGAATTCGAGTTTCTATGGTCGAAATCCTCCGAGTTAAGGATCCATGGAGTGAGCCTTGACTTGAGTTATACAAATCTTCATCGAAAACCTTATAGAGAATTGGCAAATTGAAGCAATTGCATCCAAGCTTTTCGTTAATTGTTTTTAAATCTAGTTAGAATTACTCTTAATACTTAGTTTAATTAGTTCAATTTGATAGTCAAAATACTCTTACCATCAACATATTTTCGGTCTTCTTTGTAGATAGCTTCAACATATGTTGGTTGTTTGCCTATGTGACACCTATATTTGGCTTAGTCCCTTGGGAGAGAACGATACCGAAGACTACCGGTTTATATTTCAATCGCGACACTCGTACTCTTGTAGGGAAGCTTAATTTTACATCATCTTTGGGAGCAATTCATGAATTATACAGTGCTATTTATTATTCATTTTTTATGAGTTTGATTATCTTTATGAGCACGTTGATATATAGCTCACACCCACACAGATTGTTTTGGTAGGTGAGATAAAGATGGAGGTCCAGTTCACTGCAGTCTTTGTTGCTGTTGTTATGGCTATCATGATTGTTGTTGATACTGAGTTAGAGAGCTTTCAAAAGCTCTTGTTATTGTGTCGTTGGTCTTTATATACGTTATATGTGAAATGATAGTTCTTAAAGTTTATTTATAGTAGATTTGTAATTATTATGAGTTTAATTTGATAGTCTTTTTATGATGTATGTGTGGAGGATTCTGAGATAGTTTATTTATATAATAATTTGGCTATCCTTATGAGATTCTTTATCTTTGAGATTGTTATAAGGTTTCGTTTACAGGTTGGTGACCTGTGCAATCACACTCACCTTAAGATGGTGTTAATGACACCTGATTAGGAGTGGGCGTGATAGATTGGTGTCGAAATTGAGATTTATTGCCAAGGTTTAAAACCAAGGCTATGTTGTGGAGTTGGTGTCTAAAGTTACAGTGGACTGTAGGATGTTATTTGTGTCGACTTGATGTGATAGAAATATGTGGGTCATATAAAAACTGTACTTACTCTGAATTGATACAGTAAGAATGACACAAAGAGGTATCATCATCGTCCCCGCTGTGACGAGGGACTACTTTGAACCACGGACTCAAGCTCAGGTATACACTATGACACAAAGGGATGCTCAGGCAACGCTTACGCTACTGACAGGTATGATATCTATGGCTGATAAGGATGCATATGTATTATTAGATCATGGATCTATACACTCTTTTGTTTTTATTACATTTGGTGAGCATCTACATAAATTACATATATTTATGACATAACATTTACTTGTTTCTACACCTGTAAGGAATGTGATATTGGTAGTAGTATAGAAAGATTGTGTGCTGAGAATTACAAGAAAGAGCTAATTGTCGATTTGATTCCATTGGCAATTCATGATTTTGATTTGATATTGGGAATGGATTGGCTATTATCATATCATGCATCTATCAACTGTTTCAGGAATGAAGTTATTTTTCGAATACTGAATAAATCAGAATTCAAATTCCAAGGTGAATGGGATGCGGTATTTTGGCCTATGTGATTGATACAATCAAATCAGAATCGAAGTTATTAAATAGTGGTTATCCTTATGAGATTCTTTATCTTTGGAATTGTCATGAGGTTTCACTTACAGATTAATGATTTGTGCGATCAAATTCACCCTAAGATGGTGTTAATGACACCTAATTAGAAGTGGACAGGACAAGTAAGGTGTGGCAAAAACTTGAATTTATTTGTCATGACCATGAGAAGAAATTTTTAGCAGTTGATTATTGGTTACATGCTTTAGATGAAGATGCACTTATTGAAGAAAATTTAGGTTAAATGTTGGTGAAGATGGGAAAGAGAGATATATTATGAATGAAGAGAATGAAGAAATGTTTCCAAAACCAAACGAAGAAGAAAATGAAGTGGAGGAAAAAGCTCAATGTAGAAGAAGAAAAAATTGTAAAAGTAGAATTTGAAGAAAAATTAGAAAAAAAAAAAAATTGAAATTTTGGAAGAAGATGGAAAGAAGCATGATGCAATGGTGGCAAAGAATGATTTTGTCAAGACACGGCCTAGTGGAAAGCATATTGGGAAAACAAAAATGATGAAAATCTAAACGTGATGGAAAGATGGTGTCAAATAGAGAACCCCAAGTCAGCGGTGAGAAACAGTCTCCGTAAGAGACTAGAAGAAGAAAATCCTTGCCGTGGGAAGTAATGTAAAATAATTCAACATGATCGAAAATATACTTGGAGTGAGTACAAAACTCTCCAACCCAGATTAAGGTTTACCAAAATTCGAACGGGTTAGGGCTTGGTTTAGGCCTCTGGACTCGTTGAGGTACTTAATTTCCACCAGCTCTTATAAATGAGTTGTGATATTTTGCTTTTCATTTTCTTGTGCCAGTCACTATGTAATAATGTTTTGTTTGGAATTTGAATTTTCGATTAAAAAAACAAATGAAAAGAAAAACGTGATGGAAAATAAGACAAAGTTACTCTTTCATTTATTCAATTTTTTTTCATTTTTTTCTTTTCTCACTAAAATTTCGAATTCCAAACTAAGCGTAATTGTAATGAAATTCATGATCAATCTTCATTTTCATCGAGGAAGAAATTAAAATTTCTAGTTTATTAGAGAAGTCCCAGCTAAATTAATGTCAAGTTCACTAATTATCTCGAATGAATTCCGTGTGGTAATAAATCTATTTAGGATAAATAAATAAAAAAGCACACAAAAGAGGCAACAATCTTTTGTGTCATACATTCATTGATGGGTTCTCTCTGAATCAATCCTATTTGTACTAAATAGACTCCTGACTTTTGATTCTTTGAAGTGTTTAGCCATCACATCATTTTACATGGTACGGTAGAAACTAAATTAGATTTTGGTAGGCACTAGCAAGAATAGCATCATGATATATATATATATATATAAAATAGCTCAGAAACTAATTAAAACCAGAAAAACAGTACTTATACTACTGTCAGAGAAGCAAATATTCTACCTTACATAAACTCCTATATCTATATTGTAAAAAACCATGAAAATGTTTGCAACATAAAACATTATAGAGTTTGCAACATGTAGCTAGATTGAATTCTCATGTTCACTTGTTGCCTTTCTGTAATTTTTCAGCCAACAATACATTGTACTCATCCCTCATGCTGTTATATTTCTCGGTTAAGGTCCTGAAAGCTTCCATTTTCTCCACCGGAACTTCCTTCTTCTTTTTATCTAGATGAATCTTCGTTTCTGCGATTTGTTTCTTGAGCTCCTGAATCTTCATCATTTTCTCCTCATGCGCTTTTTGCAGGATTTCCAATTCCGACGGCTTATTGGCTAAATTTCAAAAGAGTTTCACATCAAATGTTAGTAGATTCACAAATTACTAGACCATAGAGTTTATTTTACCCAAAAAGGATACACATTCTCAAGTGTCAAATCTATAATAAACAAGAAAGCATTTTGGTCCCTTCTCTTATATATATATATACATGTGTGTATTGTTTATACACCTACTCACTTCACTACCCCATGTTTTGCTGATATTGAAAGCTTTCATGTGTATAGGTTGTATTCCTTTTTAGAAAAATTATATTATACCGTGGTTCTCCTGTGGGTTAAAGCTTCCACATTTTATGAGGGCTAAAGATGGTGCTGCCAAAAAAAAAAAGCTCAAATTGTATATTTGCGTTAGGCTACGGATGGCAGTTGAGTGTATATGCCACCGTAAATATACGCGGCAAAAACCCCATTTTAGTAGCAATTTTGGATTGCTGCTAAACCAATTTTTTCCCTGTAGTGAGCAAGACGATAAGGTACCTGGAGAATTGAATGAGCTGCTGCTACCCTCCATGACTCCCAGTTCCTGAAGATAAAAAAACAACTCTGAATTAGGAATTCTAAAGTACTGAAACAAAAGATTTTCTGGAAGAAAAACAACAACCACTACAGAAAGAAAATTAGTTATTCTGTAAAATGAAATTTCAATAAAATAAATATAAATTAAGAATAAGGAGTGTTTATGTGGAATTACCAAGGACTTTATCTCAAAATAAAAAAAAAATACCCCGCTTGGGAACTTTTTCAGGACTAACCAATAAACGGCCTAGAGCCAGAAATAATCTTAGAAACCAATCACGTTCGGAGAAGAAAATTTCAATATTGTATTCGACTTGAAGAAAAACAAAAATTGCATTTTTATTACGTTCTTACTGAACAACAATTACTTATATATGTTTGTCTTGCCGGCAAAGCCAATGGATCAACAGGTCATGTTTTATTACAATCACTTGAAATGCGGTTGAATACTGTTGGACCTTTGTAGAGCCTACTTTCTTGTTTGATCCGGTTTGAAAATTCGACCCGACCCAGATAATGTTGCATGATTTTTAATGAAAAATTTTCTGAGGCTTAGTCCATGGAGCGGAGTCTTGAGCCGATAGGCTCAAGCCGAATGTATAAAACGCAATTTTGTGATTAGGGTTGGTGGGTTGGTTGTGTTTCTGGAGAGAGGAGAAAATTGTAGCCGCACTCTGTATTTTTTCCTGATCATAGTGAAAATCCCTGCAACTCTGTGAACGTAGGCAAATTGCCAAACCACATAAACATTGTCTTGTGCGTGTGATTGTTTTTTCTTTGGCGTGTGTTTTTCTCTATTTTTGTTACTCATAAGTTGGGAATTTCTGTTCAATTTCCTACAACTGGTATCAGAGCCTAGGGTTAGGTTCGAGTGGGAGCAATGGCAAAGGAAGCAGGAAAGACGTCTAGAATAGAAAAGTTTGATGGCACAGACTTTGCGTATTGGAGGATACAGATTGAAGATGATCTCTATGAGAGGAAATTGCATCTGCCTCTTTTGGGGACAAAACCTGAGGCAATGAAGGCTGAGGAATGGGAGCTTCTTGACAGACAGGTACTGGGAGTTATCAGGTTAACGTTGTCTAGGCCTGTTGCACATAATGTTGTAAAGGAGAAGACCACATCAGATTTGATGAAGGTTTTGTCCGGTATGTATGAAAAGCCGTCAACAAACAACAAGGTACATCTAATGAAGAAACTGTTTAATTTGAAGATGGCAGAGAATGCATCAGTAGCACAACATCTGAACGAATTTAACACTATCACAAATCAATTGTCGTCTGTAGAAATTGATTTTGATGATGAGACCCGTGCACTGATCGTTTTGGCTTATTTGCCAAAGAGTTGGGAAGCAATGAGGATGGCAGTAAGCAATTTTATGGGAAAGGAAAAGCTGAAGTACAATGACATCCGAAATTTAATTCTTGCTGAGGAGATTCGCAAAAACGATGCAGGTGAAACCTCAGGATTTAGCTCTGCTCTAAACCTTGAGACAAGAGGCAAAGGTAATGACAGAAATTCAAACCGGGGCAAATCAAGAACCAGAAATTCTAATCGGAACAGAAGCAAATCTAGATCAAGCCAACAAGTACAATGCTGGAACTGTGGGAAAACAGGTCACTTTAAGAAGCAATGCAAAAGTCCTAAGAAGAAGAATGAAGATGATTCTACCAATGTTGTAACAGAAGAGGTACATGATGCATTACTTCTTGCAGTAGACAGTCCACTTGATGATTGGGTTTTGGATTCAGGAGCTTCGTTTCATACCACTCCACACTGAGAAATCATACAGAATTATGCTGTAGGTGATTTTGGTAAGGTATCTTTGGCTGATGGTTTAGCCTTGGATGTTGTGGGTATGGGAGACGTCCGGATATTGTTACCCAATGGGTCTATTTGGTTACTGGAGAAGGTTCGACATATTCTTGACCTGAAGAGGAATCTGATTTTTGTTGGACAACTTGATGACGAAGTGCATGCAATACTATTTGTTGGTGTTACTTGGAAGGTTACAAAGGGAGCTAGGGTATTGGCTCGTGGAAAGAAGACTGGTACTCTATATATAACCTCAAGTCCAAGGGACACAATTGTATTTGCTGATGCAAGTACTGATACAAGTCTATGGCACTGTAGACTTGGTCACATGAGTGAGAAAGGGATGAAGATGGTGCAGTCAAAAGGAAGACTGCCAGAATTGAAGTCCATTGTTTTTGACATGTGTGAAAGCTGCATCTTAGGAAAGCAAAAAAAGGTGAGCTTCTTGAAAACTGTTAGGACACCAAAGGCTGAAAAATTGGAGTTAGTACACACTGATTTGTGGAGGCCTTCTCCGGTTGCATCCCTTGGAGGTTCAAGGTACTATATCACTTTTATTGATGACTCAAGTAGAAAGGTATGGGTTTATTTTCTGAAAAATAAATCTGATGCATTTGAAACTTTTAAGAAGTGGAAGGCCATGGTTGAGACAGAAACAGGTTTGAAAGTAAAATGTTTGAGGTCAGATAATGGAGGAGAGTATATAGATGGAGGGTTTAGTGAGTATTGTGCTGCACAGGGAATTATGATGGAGAAGACCATCCCTGGGACATTACAGCAGAATGGTGTGGCTGAGCGCATGAACAGAACTCTCAATGAGCATGCTAGGAGTATGAGATTGCATGCTGGACTACCAAAAACTTTCTGGGCTGATGCTGTTAGCACTGCAGCTTACATGATAAACCGAGGACCATCAGTTCCCATGGAGTTTAGACTTCTTGAGGAGGTTTGGAGCAGTAAGGAGGTAAAGTTTTCACACTTAAAAGTTTTTGGTTGTGTTTCTTATGTTCATATTGATTCTGATGCTTGTAGTAAACTTGATACAAAGTCTAAAATATGTTTTTTCATTGGCTATGGTGATGAGAAATTTGGCTATAGGTTTTGGGATGAACAAAACAGTCAAATCATCAGAAGTAGAAATGTAGTATTTAATGAACAAGTTATGTACAAGGACAAGTGAACTGTAGTGTCAGATGTTACAGAGATAGATCAAAAGAAATCTGAGTTTGTCAACTTAGATGAACTGACTGAAAGTACTGTCGAGAAAAGGGGTGAAGAAGATAAGGAGAATGTAAACTCACAGGTAGATCAGAGTACACCTGTAGTTAAAGTTCGCAGATCTTCCAGAAATATTAGACCTCCACAGTGTTATTCACCCGCTCTAAATTATCTCCTGTTGACTAATGGTGGTGAGCCAGAATGCTATAAAGAAGCCTTGCAAGATGAAAATTCAAGCAAGTGGGAGTTAGCCATGAAGGATGAGATGGATTCCTTGTTGGGGAATCAGACATGGGAACTGACTGAGCTGCCAGTAGGAAAGAAGGCTTTGCACAACAAGTGGGTATACAGAATAAAGAATGAGCATGATGGTAGCAAACGCTACAAGGCCAGATTAGTTGTTAAAGGGTTCCAGCAGAAGGAGGGCATTGACTACACAGAGATATTTTCTCCTATTGTGAAGATGTCAACAATCGGACTGGTACTGGGAATGGTGGCTGCAAAAAATTTACGTCTTGAGCAATTAGATGTGAAGACAGCATTCCTTCATGGTGACTTGGAGGAAGACCTTTACATGATTAAGCCAGAAGGGTTCATTGTTTAGGGACAAGAGAATCTAGTCCGCAAACTGAGAAAGAGCTTGTATGGCCTAAAACAAGCTCCTAGACAATGGTATAAGAAATTTGACAGTTTTATGCATAGAATTGGGTTCAAGAGATGTGAAGCTGGTCATTGTTGCTATGTTAAGTCTTTTGACAACTCTTACATCATATTATTGTTGTATGTGGATGACATGCTTATTGCAGGTTCTAGCATTGAGGAGATTAATAATCTAAAGAAGCAATTGTCTAAACAGTTTGCAATGAAGGATTTGAGAGCTACAAAGCAAATCCTTGGTATGAGAATTATTAGAGACAAGGCTAATGGTACTTTGAAGCTTTCACAGTCAGAGTATGTGAAGAAAGGTCTCAGCAGATTCAACATGAATGAAGCTAAACCAGTGAACACTCCTTTGGGTAGTCATTTCAAACTAAGCAAAGAACAGTCACCGAAGACAGAAGAAGAAAGGGGTTATATGAGCAAGGTGCCCTATGCATCAGCTATTGGCAGCTTGATGTATGCTATGGTGTGTACAAGGTCAAACATTGCACATGTAGTTGGAGTTGTGAGCAGATTCATGAGTAAGCCTGGAAAACAGCATTGCGAGGCAGTCAAGTGGCTTCTGAGATATTTGAAGGGTTCATCAGATACATGTCTTTGCTTCACATGTGCAAGTTTGAAATTGCAGGGTTATGTAGATGCTGATTTTGCTGGTGATATTGATAGTAAAAAGAGTACTACTGGGTTTGTTTTTACTCTGGGTGGTACAGCTATATCATGGGTTTCAAATCTACAAAAGATTGTCACCTTGTCTACTACAGAAGCTGAGTATGTTGCAGCAACTGAAGCTGGAAAAGAGATGATTTGGCTACATGGTTTCTTAGATGAATTGGGTAAGAAGCAGAAGATGGGCATTCTACACAGTGACAGTTAGAGTGCAATCTTTCTTGCAAAAAATTCGACCTTTCATTCAAAGTCTAAGCATATACAGACAAAATACCACTTTATCCGATACCTTGTTGAAGATAAGTTGGTAATACTTGAGAAGATTTGTGAATCTAAGAACCCGGCAAACATGTTTACTAAGGGTGTTGGCCTTCTAGCTTGAGGACACGACGATGAGTTGCAGGGATGAGGGATTGTTTTTGGAGGATTGCGGTTGATGTTGGTGATTGAACTAGCCTCCAAGTGGGAGATTTGTTGGGCCTTTGTGGAGCCTAGTTTCTTGTTTGATCCGGTTTGAAGACCCAACCCGACCCGACTCGACCCGGATAATGTTGCGTGGTTTTTAATGAGAAATTTTCTGAGGCTTAGTCCATGACCCAAACCGGATGTATAAAACGCAATTTTGTGATTAGGGTTGGTGGGTTGGTTGTGTTTTTGGAGAGAGTAGAAAACTATAACCGCATTCTGTATTTTTCCCTGATCATAGTGAAAATCCTTGCAACTCTGTAGACGTAGGCAAATTGCCGAACCACATAAACATTCTCTTGTGCGTGTGATTATTTTTTCTTTGGCGTGTGTTTTTCTCCATTTTTGTTACTCACAGGTTGAAAATTTCTATTCAATTTCCTACAAAATACCATCCCTTTCGATTGGGCATAGCTCCGTATATTTTCGAAGCCCGACAATTAATTAATCACATACACATTTCAGTAAGTGGTTGTGTAGTAGATATGCCAATTCGACTATTAATATATATATATATATATATCATTACAAATATCCACCCTACTGTAACAAATATAGCTATGGTATTACTCTCCCCTTTCTTGGAATTGTCTATGCTATTCCCGTCCAATCTTGCATGCACATTAAGGCACCATTCTAGTTCTAGTTTGTTTGACTTGTACTTCTACAATGGGAGTATCTAAGATGTCGCCGACCTGCACCAAAATATTCTGTCAACCTTTGTGGGTGTCGAACTGGTCAGATTAACTGGCCAGAACAAGTCCAGAGCCGACAATTGTCCTGGTCCGGGACAGTTCTAACTCTTAATTGGTTTAATTTGTTTTGTGACTATATACAATACAAATCCAAATCCGATAAATGTCTTTAAACACATAAGACCCTAAAAACAAGATATTGATCATATATAGAAATGAAAAGGAAGATAGATATTAATTATACACAAATAAGAAATAATGAATGAAACGACCATTTGAGAGTGGTAAATATTAAGTGCCCGTTTGGTAGGGTTTTAATGCCAAACTTTTTTAAAGCTTGCTAGTAAAAAAGTCAAGTTTTTTTAACTTTTTTGCTTTTCTGATATTAGTTTAGATAAAAATAAAAAATAAAAAAAAGTAAAAAAGCTAACTTTTATTGACTTTTTTACTTACAAACTTATTAGAAAACCAACTCATAAGCTGTACCAAACGAAACCTATATAAATAGAAAACCATAAGTATGACTACACATTGCCGTGTAACACAGCTCCTTAATTTGTAACCTGGTCCGGACATGGGCCATACCCATACACAGTAATTTTGTAATTAAAAAAATATAATAAGGAAAAGCAAAACACATGTACAAGATTAAAAAATGTATAGGTAACTTTAATAGATATGTACATTCGTATGTACATCTATATTACATACATCTTAATGTGTGTGTTTGGGTGTCTTAACAGTGAATGTTACAAAAATTCGGCAAATGGGTCACTGTAAAACCCGTGAGAAAGGCTAGTTAAAACTAACCTCGTAGTGTCACAGTTTTCTCCAAGCACTGTGCCTCTCTCTCTCTCTCTCTCTCTCTCTGTTACTGTGGCCTGTGCTTGTGCATATGACCCATGAATTGCAGAAGTTTACATATAAGCTATAGATATAGAAAAGAGTTGCCTCGTGATCCAACTAAAGCAGCAAAACAAAAAGACTTTGAACAGAGTATCTTCCTGTGATGGAAACAAGATCTACCTCATATTTTTTGGTACAGAGATTTGCTCAGCCATTGACGGGAAACTTTTTTCTGTCCTCGCAAATCCCATTGCACTACTGGGAATCAGAATATAATGCATGAGTGCAAGAGAACACATACATAGGTCACAAAAATGTTGCCAATAATACAAGACACTGCTGCTATGGATAGGTCCAAAACCATATACATATGCAAACAACCATAGCCTCATAGGCCTTCATGGCCAATGAGAATGAAGACCCATTGCTAGGATAGCACAATCACTTTATTTTTTTATTTTTTTGACATGTAGATAAATTATTATAAACATTTGTCAGGGAGAAATGCACATCAACATGACACAATTATTTGTAAGAAATCCCATTATACTTTTGTAAGAATCAAATTAAAAAAATAAATTTAATCCTACCGAATAACTGCAGAGAGTCGAACTTAAATACTGAGAGAAAATCTAACCATTCGGTTGGAGAAAGGGGAATGGTCTGAATGGTTAGAAGTACTGTACCATGTTCATCATAGATCTACGGCTTTCAAGAATGAAAGGTTCACTTTCCAATCAGCCGAAAATAGTTTCGGGGTTGGAGTTTCCGTATATGCAATTCATTATCTTGCAGTGCTATTAAGTGGGCCATAGTGTCAGAATATAATGGATGAGTCATGGATTTTGTAGTGCAATTCATGATTGAGTTAGTTCAATATCGCAGTGGGTGTAGGGATGGTAATTTCGGCCGAAAAAATGGGTCTTCACTTGCCTCGCTCCTAGTAAAAAGATTTTGGGAGTTTAATGGATTAGGAGCTGGTTATGTGTAAAAAGATTAAAACTTGAAACGAATTGGGTTTTAGATAATAGTCAAAGATATTATTTATCTCTTATTATGTAGACTAATTGTTATGTTTTAAAAATCCGTAAGATTACGGAAGTATTATTTTTGTCCTAAATAAAAAAAAATTAAGAAATATGAGTGTAAGATTAGAAGTATTATTTTTGTCCTAAATAAAAAAAAATTAAGAAATATGAGAGTTAACTTGATCCAATCTAATTTGAATATAAATAGAGATGGAATTGAAGAGTTCACCCCATAACAAATAAATAAAAGATAGGAAGCACTGTAATTTTTACTGGGTATTCTCACCGGCTAAGGTGGAAACCAAACGTGGCAGTGATTAGTAATTAGCTTGGATTGGAATTATTAAAATTAAAAATAAATATATAAAAGCCCTAACCTCTGGCAGAAAATAAAACAGAGAAGGCAGTATTTACAATAGAAAGCCTTTATGATAATTCAAACCCTTTTTGTAGGGGACGACCTCCGTCTATTAGATCGATTGCTGCAGAAATTATTGCAACAACATTACAAGTCAATAGTTTGATTTCTATGCGTTGATCTGAATTTTAGGTACATAGATTATCTTAAATCAATCAGATCACACAATGGAAGCAAGCATTGTAGATTTAGGGCCTGTAAATTATAGAAATTCGTAGATTATCTGATATATATATATATATATATAGATATATAGATTATCTTATGATTTGTTGCTAGTTGATTGGTCATTCTAGATAAGCCCCCGATCTGAAATCCAAAGGCATACAAAACGGAAGCAAGATTATCAGAAGATCTGATGTTAGTTGACCTCATCAATGTAGTATTTTTTTTAAATTTTGTATAATCAAGTCTCCTTCTCAGAAGAGTCCTTTTCTCAGGATCAAATCCTAAGCCACGTGAGACTCCTCCCAAGACCAAACACGCGGCCACGTTTGCACATTACGTCAGCCGGTTGAAATAACCGGTAAAATAACCCGTCTTTGGTAGCACCGCTGTAACCAATATGGGACGAGGTCGAAGAAGTTTTTTCATTAGGTTTGGAATATATTTTTTAAGCAAATCCATCTCATACTCAACTTGTTACTATCTTGGGGAGAGAGAAAAGGTGGCGGCACTGGCGGGCCAGGCCAGCTCATGCCCAACCTCCCAGCCTTTCGCCGAATGTAGTTAGAACAAGCCCGATACTAAAGATCAAGCCTGGCCTTTACAGGTATTTAGGTGAAGAATGCATATATAATCTTTGTATTAAAGGCATGCTATACACAAAAATGGGTATGAAATATCATGCTATCAGCTAGCTAAATAACAATAGGTGAATTTGGGCAGGGCAAGGCTGGGTCGGGCTCATTTTTAGAGGTCAACATCGCTAAGATATTAGTGTCAGACCAAAAAATATTAGTCACTCCAAACCAAAAATATGTATATAAATATATATATTAATCACTGACCATGCCATCTGGTCCCATTGAACCTGCCACAAGCTGCTCCAAAGGAAGGCCTCGACACTTGGGCAAGCAAGTGAAATGGCCCAATCTCTCTCTCTCTCTCTCTCTCTCTCTCTCTCTCTCTCAAAGACAGTAGATGCCAGTGCAAGGCTTCTATATGACTAAATATATAAAGATTTCCAGTCAGGCTAGTTGCCACTACCACTGAAAAAATATTGATCTAATAGAGGAAGACATCAGTCGGGTACGGCAGGTTTCGAGCCGAGCCTATAGTAAAAAATTTATTCTCAAACTTAAAATCAAATTTCAAGACCGCTTATTTGGAATAAAAATATTTTTAATAAAAAAGTTTCTTCAAAAATTATGTTAAATAATATAAAATCTCAATGCAAAAATATATTATTCTATATATATTTTGGGTCAGCGACTTCAAACACAATTCTTAAACTTATCCATTAAAGTAATCGAACTTAAAAAAGAATTTAAAAAATTTCTTGGTAGAGAGACTTGGGCAAGTCACTCGGGCCATCGGCCCGTGCCACCCGTAAGAGGAACTCTAAATCTCAAGGGAAGTCAAGGGTCATAGGTATATATGGGATTAATGAAGTAAAATATTTCTACTGTTTGACCAATTAAAATATGTATTTGATAAGGCCTCAATGCTTTAAGATATAAGCATAAAGATTAACAAGTAATCATATTTAACCTACTCAGACTTACTTTTGGATGTCTTCAAATTGAGGAACTTATCTGCGTGGATTTATTAGGTCAAGGGTTATAATGAACAGCTAATCTAAGTCAAGTGGCTTGATTATAATTTGCACAAATATTAAAGTGCAATTATAATAGATCCTCATAGAGGTATTTGGGTACCTAAGTTGGGTATTCAATCTTCTATACAATAGTCAAATTTCAAACCTCAAATCTATCATGTAAACAACTTGAGTAGCCTACCTTTAGTTTTCACTTCCAATTAGTCGCATTACGTGACATAAGTAAGCAAAAAAATTATAAGCACGTCAAATTTTATATGGTTAGAAAATCACCGATATCTCGTTTGGTAATCCTCAAATTTGTGCCAATTAGATAACAATTCAGAAATATCTCAACAAGCTTCCATCCATCATATAGACCCGTTTGGAAACAATTTTTTTAATTAAATAAGTTGCTTAAAAAAAACATAAAGAATGAACTAGCTTAAAAAAAAGCTTCACTAAGGTGTTTAGTATTAGCTTAAAGTTTTTTTGCCTTTTTTTTACAAAAATAATCAAAGGACCCTTAAAGTAGGTTAGATTGCATATTTGTAATATTTTGTAAAGATAAAAAAAAATTCAACTTTAATAATGATAGTTACTAATTTATTTTTAAAATTTTTAGAATTAATTATTGTTCAAAACTTCCACTACAGTTGAATAAGCAAAAAAAAACCTTCAAAATTTTTGTTTTTTGCTTTATTAGCGTAAAAAGGTCAAAAAAAAAAAACTAACTTATTATAAGCTAACAAAATTTGTTATCAAACACCAAGTGCTTATTTTAAGTAAAAGTTAAAAAAACACTCAAAATAAGCTCTTCCCAAACGGGCCCACAGAATTCACAATTTAATGAGTTAATTATACTATTTATCCTTGTAATTTACTAGTCTCAAACTTGGTCCATGTATTTTCAATTTTGTTAATAAAATCCTTTGATTTAGTGAAATCTACATATATAGTCCAATTGAAAACGAATGTTAGGAAAATAAACAAAAAATAATCTCGTGTCACGCAGGTGAGGTGCATAAGTAAATTCATATTGTTTTTAAGGGTTAATAATACCATTGATCCCGGTAATTGAATTTTTGTCGCAATTTGGTCAATGTATTTCTAATTTTGTCAATTAATTTCTTTAATTTAGCCAAATATACTTCAGTAATCCAATTAAAAATAAAAAATTGACCTCAACCAAATTGACAAAAGATAATAATGCGCTATGCATCTGAGGGGAACAACAATAAATGCAGGTTATTCTCCTTTATTGCCTCCTTCTCTTTTCTTTTTCACCTCTAGTAGCCCAACCCAATAACCCTTAGACCCACTTCTCCCAACGCACCCAGCTTATCTTTGTAACCCATGCCTAAATCCAAAAAACTCGACTCATATCCATAAAACTATCTAATTTCACCAATTTAAAATTCATTTAAACTCGTCTAAGTTTAGTAATGGACTTAATTGTGTTGCATCATACGAGCCCAATTATAAGTAAGTTTAAATAGATTGAACATAAGCACCCATTGGGTCTTATAAAAACGTTGTCACTTACAAAAGGTTTTTTACTTTTTTTTTTGTATTTATTTCTAAAACAAATCTTTTTTTTTTTTCTCCTCCCTCCCATGCCCCCACCACCACCCTCTGCCACCACCGCTGCCAAGCACCACCACCCAAACATATACCCATGCATACAAATATACACAACTCGCTTTCTCTCTATACATATACACACAAACATACAAATACACATACAAACTTGTGTATACTCTACTTTGTTGTGTTTGTTTGTGCATGTGTAGCTTAAAATCCTAGTATCTGTTCTGGTTTCTGTCATAGACTCTTCCGTTTCATTCTCTCTCTTCCCTTTATTCTCTCAATTTGCTCTCCAGACTCTTGTTAGGGTTCATTTGTGTATCCTTTATATTCATATCTCAGTTGTTCATCTATTTCTAAATTAAAGTCTTACATTTTCTGGTTGGTTGTTGAACAAACTGAGCAAAGGAAAGCTGAATAATTCTGTTTGGTTGGTGAAGGATGGAGAAACTGAATACTCATATTCTTATGTTGTTCTTAGTTAATAAATAGCTAGCTTTAATTAAATTGATTAGCTGCAGTTCATAAGAGATACGTAAATAGTGATAATTAGCACAGTTCAATGGGGTACCTATTGGATAATAAATCAATAGCATTGAAGGCGTGGATAGTGATGCCATTAGGAAAGGCTATTATTTTAAAAAAAAGGTTGTAAAAAAATATTTTATTAGAAAGAGGGATCTATTGTGGATCATTCGAACAGTTAACAAAATCTGATGATAGAATTAGATCAGCTTGATCAAATCGAGAATCGTATGATTCAACAAAAAAATTTGATAATAATTTTTATATTAATAATATTTATGACAAGTAAATACAAAATGAGCCTTAATTACGCAAAACTCAAATTTAACCCATCTTCTAATTGAGTGAGTATGAGTTGAACCCATTTAGATTCAAATTCATTTTAAGTCTGTCCAAAACCCACCCATTTGCCAACCCTACCCATACCCTCTTCCCACCACCCCAAGCCCAGCCCCAACCATTCATCACCAACCTAGGCACCTTTCCGCCACTCCAATTTCCACCCCTATCAGACTAACTGTTCCCCCTCACCCAACCCCTTCTTCACCACTCTTGGCCCTAACCCCAACTCAAACCATCTTCCCACCACCTCTGCACCCTCCCACCACCCTAGCCCCTCCTCATCGCCCCATCTATCCCCCCAACTCTTAGCTCCTCCTCGTCACCCCATCCGTCTCCACTACTGTTAGCAACCCTACCATCGAACAACCAACCCAGCACTCTCCGGCCATTAGCTATACACAATATTCCTACATAATCAACAATCTTTGCTATCGACAAAATTCTTTGAGCACGATCAAAATTGTTTAAAAATAAAATATAAAAAATGGTAGAAGACCGTTGGGTTTATCAAACTAAAAAAGATAACATTAATTTACTATTATAAAAAATCACATATAGCAATGTTTTCACTTCTGGAGGCTAATGAAGAGGATTTGATCTTTCTTTGTGGCTAAGGTGCTACGTAGGAGAAAATATTTAATGCAACAATAATATCACGTTATTTTGCTAGTATGGTATTACAAGCCAATCACATTATGCGTTTATATGATGTGTCATGATAATTAGAATTTCAACAAATGCATTTGACATGATGTGATTGACTTATCATACCATATTAGTAAAATGACATGACATCACCATTACAATGAATATTGCTTTGCTTTCATTGGTTGACTATAAGGCAGTCACCATAGATGGCAAGTCCATAGCTGGTTAAAGTGTAACAAACACTCGTAAAGGCTCAGACCAAAAACAAAACAAAATATCAGGGGTCAATTCAGTTGGCTATGAGTTAGTCACCATCCATGGCAAGTCCATCGTTGGCCAATCTAGACTTGAAAGTGTAACAAACACTCGTAAAGCCTCATTTTAAAAACAAAATCAAAATAGAAAGGAAGTATTAGAAGAATGAACAAAACATGGAGATTGGGGGGATTAAATAATGCAAACGAACTTGAAGATAAAGGCAATACATTAGAAAGCTTCCTTCTCCTCTTCTTCTTCTCCTTATTTTTCTTCTACAAGAACTCTATGAACCTTCCTTCATGAGTTCTTAACTATAGGTGAGAATGGAAGAGAAAGAGTGACAGTATGGAGATAGAGAGAAAGCAAGCTAAGTCTTGAGTCAATATTTTGACAGAGTTTCAGTTTTTTGAGCTAAACTCTTCGTGAGTAATGGAGAGGGGGCTGCAATTTATAAAAATTAAAAAAAAAAAAAAAAGTGAGGGTGGCCTTTGGACACATATAAACGTATCCAATGAACCTGTTTTGCCTAGTGGCACAAAAAACATATCGAGTGGACCTATTTTTTTTTTTTTTAGATTTGGAGTATGAAATGAGTTTCAAAAACTGGGTTTAGACTAGTTTTAAAGCCTTTCAGGGTTTATGTTTTTCAATATTCGGCTTAAAAGTCAAGCACGAGGGGTAACAATTTTTTTAAAGCAATAATATGGGTTTGTTGAGTGAAACGTGCTCTTTAGAACCATTACAGTGGCGTACGTCAAATCTCGGCTTAGCCCTGAAAAAACCAGGCCCAAGTTTAGCCAAGAAAATTGGATGTTGGACCATTCCCGCTGGTTCTTCTCCAAAATGTGGGCTCTCAAGGGCCAAGGCCCAGTTTGAATGGTTTAATGTGTTCCTGGAACCTAGGTGGGCCGCCCTTCAGACCAAGAAGAAATTGGCTTCCAAGACTTGGTAACCAAAAAATAGTCGTGATGCATTATCAGGCTACTGTTGTTCTAGACCCATTTTAGAATGTGTCCAACAAGCCTTGAATGGCAAAAATGGATTAGCGCCCCCTTCCTTCTAGAGGTGGGGAAAACAGAATCACGGAGGAGGAAAAGAAATCGCACTAAGAATGTTGTCTATAAAGAGGTCTTAACTTCGTAAACGTGATAAGAACACTAACTTTTTTGCTATGATTCCCAAGCTCTCAGTACCATTAAGATTGCTATTTGCTTTGTTAAGTTGGATGTTTTTGCTGGTTCGGCATATGGTCTAAAGATGAGCTTTTTGCCATGCCAGGTAAGTGTGGATAATCCTATTTCATAAAACCTGGTAAGTTTTTTTTTTAATTCATCCATATCGATATCAATTACTTTGTCTTTATTATTGTTACTGTACAAATTTGATACAACTTCTGTGTTTTTTTATATATATTAAATCCTAAAACAGTTTGTTTTACATAGCAGAAACTGGTTTCTATTTTTTCCTCATCCATTCCATAGAAACTGGCTTTTATTATTTGAATAAAATTTTACCGGAAACTGTTTTTTTTTTTTTAAATTGAAACAGCAACACTTTGATTTTTGAAACTGTATTTAAATTTGTTCTAGATCAAAAACCTATTTTGAAGCAGAACAAAAACCTGATTTGTTCTTAATAGTCATAAACTGTTGGGTGCTGCTGCTTTGCTAATTATGCTGGCATTGTATGCTGCAGCTTTTGATTCCTGTTGTGGCTATACTGTGAATGAATGCTGCAGAGATATTTCTGAGTTTTGAATTTGCTTCAATTATTATGTATAGCTTCAAAAGATGCAGGAACATAAAATAAAATAAAAAGAGGGTTAAACCACTGATGAACATAGAATCTGAATATTAAAGACTTACATAGGTCAGGTTTCACTTTTGTTTCATCTGGTGATGAGAAATGGAATTAGATATTTTGTACTCAGAATTACAGTTTGAGATTCATGCCAGAAAGAGTGTATGCCTTCTGATGGTATCTTCTTCCGTCATGAGAAAATGAAAAAAAAAAAACCCAAGTAACCGTATCTTCCATGGAGAAATGCGGACTTGTGAACTTTCACAACGAAAAATGGGAAAATAAATACAAATTTATAGCAAATTAGACAAAATAAAGAGAATTGCTGTGCAGGAGCTCTTAGGGATGGGGTTCCCCTGTTATGGCTATAGGAGCGCACTTTATCTTTTCTTCATCTACTTTAGTATCTAAAACAACACTCGCAGCTAGAGTTTGTATTGCTTCAGCTTCTAACAAGTTCCTTTCTTCTCAGCTTTTACATGATACCCTTTTGAAATCTCTACCCTTGTTAGGGGATTTCCTCTTCGAAAGGCATCGACTTCTCAGCAAACATTTCCAAGCTTCCTTGCTCTTCTTAATGGTATTTTTCCCTTGTGATGTTGTCGTTTGTGTAATGCATGTTTTTATGTACTTTTATATGCTATTCTCCCCATGCACTGTCATTTTTATTTCATGATGATGCACAGATAAGAAACACAAGGAGTGGATGTCTATAGGCAGAGTGGAGGCAATCACATGCTGATTCTTATTTTTTAATTTTCTTATGTAATTTCTATGAATAAATTTCTGAACTTGAGCCATTATCTTGCTGATCAAGAGCCATAATATTTTCTTCTTTGGTTATTGGAGGAAGAAGGATGGCTACAAGCCTCATTTATTATACCATTTCAGAGCAATTGGCGTTTTTTCCTTGTTTGGATGTTGATATTCTTCTGCGTAGATTTCTTAGAGAGAGTGAATTCACTTTGTTACAAGCCTTAGGTCCTGGTAGAGAGCAGGCATTAGTTAGCAAGTCTTCCATACTTGATTACATAAGAGGCATTACTCTTTCATGTTGCCATTTGAAGAATAGCCTACTGTATTTGTTGACTGGTGCCCAAGTGAAAATGCTGTTGGACTAGCACATTATTGTGGTCCTACTTTTGAGCTTGTACAAGGCTCTTTTATAAATAATTTTCCATGTAGTGTGTACTCCATATTAAATCTTTATAATTGTTTATTGCATTCTATTTGAGATATTTTACTTGAATCTTCTTATATTAGATTACATGATGATTATTCACTAACTCTAGTCTGTTGAGCTCTCCAAGCTAGCTGCTAATGCTCTCTTGGCATAGAGGATTTATTTAGTTAATGCAATGTTAGCACTCTCTGAGGCAATAGCAGATATATCCTCCGTCACATGGTGTTGGTAAAGATATAAGAATCAGACAGAAATTTCTCAATGCGAGTTTGGGTTTCGATGGATATTACTTCTAGAAGGACATCTTGAACTTGGTCTGTATTTGTGAGTGCAATGACCTGCCTAAGGTTGCAAATTACTTGAAGCTGGTTACTAAGGTAAATTACTACCAAAAGATCCGTTTTGTGAAGGTGGTCTCTCGATGTTCCACCCAGTCTCAAGCAAGAAAGTTGCTTTTTAAGGATTTGCCTTCAAGAAGGATAGTCACTGATGAGTGTGAAGGCCTGTTGGGGGACAAAGGCAAGTTGAGCATTGATCCGCTTTGGTAAACCATAAGCCATTGGATAATCCAATGGCTTAAGGACATGCCTGCCATGGCATAAATAATATGAATCAATGTTGGAAAGGCTTGTGAGAGATCAACCGTGAAATTAGTATATGAGAAGAAGTTTGAATGCATAATGTGTTTTCATTACCCGGTTGTCACAATTATATTCGGGTTTCTGCTATTCTAGAAATTTTGTTGAATACTATTATGAGTTCGATGGCATAGTAACGTCTGAATCTTTACCTGTAATTAGTTCAAAATCTGAAGTTGTTTCTTTGATGCTCTAGTAAATAAAATCCCAATTCGGGAAAGTCTTATGATCATAAATTTTTGTATTCCATTCTCATCTGATTATGCATTAATATCATTGTAAAATTGAAGGTTCTTATTTTTGTTCTCTTTTAGCTGCTTTTTTAAGGGATGTGAGTTCAGTACATCAATTGTTGTTTATAGTTATTTGAAAAGTTATGAAGTTATGATGAATTTACCCAAAAGGTTTTGTTAACATGTGCCCTAAGGATATATTTTAAGCATACTTTGTCTGATTGTACAAAACGTTGAAACTTGTGTTTTCACAATTTTCAACACTGAAAACACAATTACCAACACTACGTATAATCAGACAAAGCATGCACAAAATGTGCCCTTAGGGCAAATATTAACATTTGCCTTTACCCAAATTCAATCATTAAATAGCACTTTCTACCAAATTGTTCATTATCATTGAAGACATTTCTAAGGATGAGTTCCATAAGGGAATTGTGCTGTGTGATCTTCCGAATAATGGTGATGCATTGATACATGGATATATATTAATTTCCTTATACAAACTAGCTGTGTCTCATGGTCGTGTTGGAGTGTTGGTTAGTTTGAAATAGAATTCTCTGGTAATCATCTCTTCATGAAAGTAGATGCATGATAAGTCCCAGAAATTTAACTTCTTAATATAGTAGCCAAAGAGTATTTATAGCAGAACAGAAGTTGAAACTAGGAGTTGAAACTGCCAATTATATGGCAAAGAGGCATATGGGAGGCAATCAATAAAACCATTGATCATATAGGTATTCTCCACGTGCATCGCACGTGCACTTTACTAGTGCATTATAAAATGTTAAACAATTCCATATGAATTCCAAAGTTGTACCAAACAACATTCTATTTCTATGGAATTGTAATCCAGCAAATTACAATTTGTTCGTATTGTTGTCCAATGTTTCAAAAAAGCAGTACCAAAGTACTCGAACATAGGAAATATGTAGGTTTAGAATATTATAAAATTAAGGTGTATTGGAAAGAACATTGCAATACCATAATTTAAATTTATAATTTTCCTAATTTCAGTTTAATTACAATTTTCATTGTCCTCGAGACAACTTTTGCATAGTGGGAAATGTTCTTTTAATCAGTTTGAAAATAAAAAGAAAAGTGTTCCTAAAATCAATTCTCCAATTATATGCAACTCATTTGTGAAGCCAATAACGCAGTCTCGATGTACAGTACACGTCGAATGCTATACCCTTAAGCTAAGCTTGTTGAAGGAAACATTTCACTATAAGAATTTATAGTATGCGTTGAAATGAGATTCCCTACTTCTCACCGTTTTTCATTATTCAAATGAATAAATAAAACAAACTACTTTCTCAAATATGTTTTCATTATAATTTTGTCAAGCCTAAACTTTCAAAAACATACGGGCAGTCTGGCCTCCTATGCTAATTGGTATTAAACTATTTGTATTTTACCTCTGAAAGTCCAGTTGCATGGGAAAAAAAGAATAATCAAATATTACGAAAAGAAGGCAGTTGGAGTAATTTGAATTAATGGTCCATCTCTCGCCCTGATTGCTATTGCTTGAAAGTGTTGAAACGTTGAGTTTTAAATCTTAATTCCAAGCCTTCCACAGCCAGATTCAAGGGCTCCTTAAAACCCAGTATTGGAAGCCACATCAGGTTGTAAAATTCACCCGCAAAAGAAGAAGTTACAAAATCAGTTGTTTAAATTTTCTTTATGCAGAAATCCACATACATAGTTCAATAAAAAGTTAAGTTTCAGCCATGAATTCTTACGGTCATGAATTGTCCCCAAAAATGTCCCATAATAATTGCAAAAGGCTAACAACAATAAAAATGAAGATTGCTACAACTTTATAGCAGAAACACAAAGTAGATACATGCTTCCGGCACCATCAACAAAAAAATCCAAACAACAATAAGAAGAAATAAAAAGGGCAATGGTAGGGCATGAAGCTAATGCTAAAACTCCTTTTTCTTTTTTTCTTTTTTTCTTTTTTTGTTACAAATTTTCTTTTTTTTTTTTTTCTTTTCAAACCAATCAACTATCCATTCATATAGAACCTTAACCAATCAACTATTAATTCACAATTCACACGTAGATTAACATAAAGACAGGCGAAGTGTTATAAAAGAACTCACAGGCTCTGATTCGAGTTTTAACAGAGGGGCCGACGGCTCCTTTTCTGAATAGTAGTTGCCGAAGACTTGAGGGCAAGGTTGACCCAGAGACACGAACAATCCTGCTCCTTGTGCCTAATGGTGAATAGAAATGAATATATATCTATACTATTATAAAGTAAACCCTTAGATTTGATGAAGCTGATGAAGTTCCAAATTCAAAAAAGTATCACTTTTAGATATAGACTAAGAAATCCTTAAAAAAAGTATAAATTACTTACATTGTGCATATCTTTATCTAACTCCAAGGATAAAAGAGTAAAATATTAATTTAAATTTTGTAACCACTCACTAATTATTTTCTATTTTTTCTCTCTCACTTACTCAAACTAACCACTCACAAAGTGGGGGCACCCCTTCTAATATACAGATATGAAGAGAGAAAGGCAAAAGGGGGCTAACTGTAAGCAGTGCAGTGGACAGTGACGCTCTGACCGGTGACCGATTTGGCATCGGTTCTGGTCTTGAGGACTTCCTTTCCACTCCCATCTTCTCAGTTTAGGATTGTGCGTGAAAACGAGTGATAGTCAATGGTGATCAGTGATTTCTCTAGAGGCCTATATATCGATCCCAATGGGGGAAAAAAAAAAGATAACTAAATTTGAATCCCAGTTACTTTAGATTGAGTGAGAGAGACTGAACTTGGTCAGCGAGAGATTCCGGTCGGCGAGGGCTTCCGGTCAGCATCGGCAAGGGATTCCGCTCGTGGCGGGTTCCGATTGATGCCTACAATGGCACATGAAGATAGATGTTAGAGAGTGAGAAAGAGAGAGAATGACTGGCCAAAAGTGATGCAACAATGCAGGAGTTGAGAGAGGGAGACCGACATGAGGGAAGAGGTGAGGGGAGGGGAGGGCAGAGGGCAGGCTGAGATGTCAACTGAGATGATCCTAGGGTTGGGTTAGAGGGAAAAAGAAGCAAAAGAGGGGAAAACTAATTTGGAAACAAAACTACGTCGTTTAAACATAAAACGACCTCGTTTCACTAAACACATTTGCGACGGCATAGTACCGTTGCAAATAAGTCATCGTAAATAGGGGGGACCCATTTAATTGCTAGAAACGGTGTCGATTTTTAACCTTTTAAGCGACAGCATTGGTTCTGTCACAAATGAGCTGTCGCAAAAGCCTTTTTTTTTTTTTGCGTCGGGGCTATTGTCGTCACGAATAATAGGTATTTCTGACGACATTTCAGCCGTCGCAAAAGAATCCATTGCAAATAGCCTATTTCTAGTAGGGTGGCAAAAAGCTAATTAGTGAAAATTGCATTGTTAGAACATTTCAGCCGAATTTGAAAGTAATGTCTGGACCCCAAAGGGAGTTACAGCCCTTAAATATTATGTTTGAAATTGGGATTTGTCAATAGAAAGGGAAATGAAATGACTTAACACATATTCGATTTTCACACTTAACAAAAAAAATATACTTTAATTTTCTTCTCATTTTCTTATCACAACCAAAAAGAAAGAAAAAAATTTGTTATACTCTCTCTCTTCATTTTATTGTCCTATTTTTTGCTTTGCCTTTTTTTTCCCACTACAAATTCAAGATCCAAACATGATATTAACAAAATTATTCTAGTGCAATAATCATATTAACAACAATAATCAAATTTCTTCATCTGACCATCCAGCATGGCCACATCCAAGGGTAAAATGACAAAAAAGCTCAACCCTTCTCTGTCACCAATTAATACAGTGGTACAGGTCACACAAAGAATTGGAGGTACATGTGAAATTGACAACAATAAGCAGCCTCATAGATTCTAAGACCTGGCTCCACCTTCATAAAAGCTGACTAGCGATTAGTTAAATCCTTTTTGAAATGTAAGATATACTAAATTCATGAAAATACAACCTTTAGATGCTTTAAACTAAATGCCAGCAGGTGATTTCAACCCCCTACCTAGAATTTTTTTTTCCCCCAATCGAGAAGAGATTGTTCAATGTCAATACAACTATACACTATTGTAGACAGGTGAATGATGCTGACCTTGCAATGTCAGTCACAATTCAATAATTTTAATGATTTGTAAAATAAAAATAAAATTAGTTATACATATTTCTTTTTTTATAAGTAGCCAAGCCAAACAAATGAATTGACAAATACATATTCCTTTTCCTAACCCAACAGAAAAAATGATTAAATAAATTTATCTCGTTTTACATCATTTTCTTTTTTTATCTTTTCCCTCCCTCATTTTCTTGTTTTGGGCCACAAATTCAAGATCCAAACAAAAACATAAAAGAATTAGAAATTGTAGACCATTCTTTAATCCTATATATACAGTTCCACTAAAATTGCAAGTGATGCAATTGAACAAAATGCTACAAATAAAGTGAACTTCATATATAATACACATTCATCTGTGTATAATATACAGATATACATACATGCTAGGATGGGACCATATCATCAATTTCTACTTTTTTTTATGATGCCTTTGGTATAAGCATATAAAGTATCAGAGGTGTAAAGTGGGTTGTGCTGTGCTGGCACGGCCCGCTACAGTGTTATGCCAAGCGTGCTTCGTGCCATGTTCGTGCCAACCCATTTAGCAGTCATGTCATGCTTGTGCCAGCCTGTGAAGAAAAATGTAAGGCCTGGCACGACCCGTGGGCAGGCACTGTTCGTGCTCATGCTGTGCCATGCCCGTGCTTGTGTCGTGCCCGTGCCTGTGCCCATGCTCGTGCTCTTGCTTTGGTCGTGCCTTGTGTTTGTGTCGTGTTTATCTTCATATTAAATTTTTTTTTACCAATATTGAACTCATATACATTTAAAATTTTAACAAAACAAATGAAATAAACATTTATTTATGATGGAATCCATTTACAAATATTAAATAGAATGAATAAGTATAAAAAGTAAATTACAATGTGTAAAAAAATTATAGACCAAATAGAATTTGAAATATATCGTAGTTCAATAATAGAATACATATACAAAACATATGAAATATATTTTTCATTCTTCATTTGATTCAGTTATATCTAAGTTTGGAAAATCTTCAATTGTGTCGTCTGTCAAATTTTGGGCTCTAAGACTTGCATCATCCCAATCCTTCAAGCACACAATGCATTTCAAGATTTCTGAAGTTAGTCTGCTTCTCCTCTCATCCAATTGTCTATTACCTGCATTAAAAGCAGACTCCGATGCTACTGCAGACACCGGAACAGTTAGTAGATCACATGCCATGATAGAAAGCGCAAGAAAATTCCTTTCATGTGTTTTTCACCACGTCAAAATATTAAAATTTTCTACCTCTTCGATGATAAAAAAATCTATAAAATTAGTCTCTAAATATCTATAAAGTTCAGTACTTGAAGAAGAACTTACAATGAATATTTTCTTTGCGACAATTAAAGCCCAAGATGGATCACTGCTAACATTCATAGTACTTGAAGAAGAAGCTCGCCGATTATTTACATATTTAGATTCATATATTTCATATAGGGTTGTCAATGCACTCTTAACATCATTAAAAGTAATTTTAAGTGTAGTGGTTAAATTTTCTGAAATTTCATTTAGCAACATTTCTACAAAAAATAATTTAATTCTAGGATCTATTATTGCAGCTAAACAAAAAATAGGCGGTATATAATTTCAATATTTTTAAAATTTTTCTTCGATAGATTGACAAGCACCTTTAAAATAATTATTACTTCTGTACTTAGCCAAAATATTAGAAATATTATATAACTGATTTAAAACAATACATGAAGTACAATAATAAACACCAGAACAAATATTTGTAGCATTATAAAAAAACTTTTAAAAATTCAAGAAATTTAGTAATTAAGTCCCAATATTCTATAGATAAAACTAAATTAGTATATCTAATAATAAGATAATCATTAATTACTTCATTATACACATTTGCCCTTTAAACTAGTTGTTATATAGTTGTTGGGGAGATAATTTTGACATTTAAGGATATTTTTAAAAAATTAGCCGTGCACGTGTCGTGCCCGTCCCCGTACCCGTGCCGTACTTGTACCCGTACCCGTACCCGTGCCGTGCTCGTGCCCATGTCTCTAAACACTAAGCCCAACACGGCCCACCTATCATGTCGTGTCATGCTGTGCCCGTGAAATGATGTGCTGTGCTGTGCCGTACCATACCGGCCCGGCCCGCTTTACACCCCTATAAAGTATCAAAAGAGACAGAGAAACAGGAGGATCCACCCTGAGGGTCTCCACCCTTAACAATTTTCATAATCCTAATAGTATACAAATATTTTTTTTTGTTTTGGGTGTGAGATGTATGCTACTATTCAAACCACTTTGATACTCTCTGCTAGGCCACAACAAATCTAGGTGAAATTGCAATTTCAAACACAGTTGGAGGGCAAGAAGCAAGAAAGGAGCACATGTACCACTAGCATATAATTAAAAGGCCAAAACCCATAAATATTTTAAATTGATTAGAGGCTGGGGACTGAAAATGAAAGGAGTGTTTCTGTACCCTGAATCTGAAATACAATTCAAATGGTGTCAGATCCCATGTGACAAGTGTGGCCCTCAATTCTTTCTTCTTTTTTTTTTTATTTTGTTTGCTAACTAGGTATTTGAGCTAACTTGTGCGTACTTTGATGAAATTTGATAGTTGTGCAGTTCTCTCGTTCTATATAAACAAATAATTATACGGCTAAAGACCTTTAGAGTGACCTAAATGATGCAAGATAATACACTCGAATCCGTTGATTCACCACGAATACCGGATTCAGAGTCGTCCTGCAACCTATCGATTCACCACGAACGCTAGGTTCTAGGGCATCAAACACTCGTTGATTTTCGTAGAAAATACCAAATGATTGGAAAGTGCAAAACGCACACAAATTTTATTAAACATCAAAAAACTGCTGAAAAAGAGTCTTAACGCGACTATAAATATGCGACACGAAACCCTAGGCCCTGGACAAACCGGATTAATTAAAAAAAAACAAAGGCTCAAAGCAAAAAAAGCCTAAAGAAAACAAAACAGGCCAAAACGACACTTAGAAGCATTTTTTCGCGATTTCCTAGGCCGGAAAATCATTTTATATTTTTCCCTTTCTCCGGCTCGTCAATACCTTTTCAACGACATATTATAATGGCGAAACGGAGTTACGAGTCAAAAGTTACGGTCAATTGAAGTTTGCCGATCCCTGGTCCGGGTATATCGTCGCCTCCGCGTCTCCAAGTACTCGTCAGCTATACGATCCGCATCACTAAAGGAGTTGATAACACTTAAGAGATTTCGAACCTGAGACAGTGAAAGAAGCAAACCCTTAAGTCTAAAACTTTGCCCACCAAGCTAACCCCTTGAAGTTAGGCCCTCCTTCCTTCATGTCCATTGAAAAGTAACCCACAAAATGAGCTTTTGGTACTCTGATTGGAAATGTGGTAAAAATCAAAATATATTAGCTTTTGGCCAAATTCTGTACTTTAAATTTGATTGTCTTAATATTTTGGCCTGTATGAATTCGATTTGGTTTAAGTTTTTTTCTACTGATATTTTTAAGTGTCTACTAGCCAAATTTTGAGTGAACTTCAATTTGCCTACTTCTGGTAATTTTTTTATTTTCTTGATTTTAGACTTAATTTGAGGGTTTGTGTTATATTTGCCATATTTTCTTGTTTAGGGTTTGTGTTATCCCTATAGATATAATATAAGGGCATCTGCCCCACCTTAGTTGTTGTTGATTAATAATATTTTAGAGAAGAGTTTTCTTCATATTCCTATTGTTCTTTATGTTCTTTTTAAAGAATTCAAACAATAGTTACCAACTTTTTTAGTATCTGCATAGTGAAGTTTAATAGATTTGTGAAAGACATTTGATTTGTGATTTTTCATCACTGCCCGCTGCATCACCAAAGCAGCCGCCCATCTTGGATTGCCAAAGCCCAAAATTCTCTTAGCACAGTCAAAATTTTTTGGACAACAACGCAAGTGGTAAAAAGGGGACGGGTTCATCAAACCAAAAAGAATAAAATAAATTTACTATTTTACCCCTCATGTGTGGCATATGGCCATCTTATGTCAATTTCTTTGATGTTCGTTTTTAATTGCATTATCTGTGCATTTGTTTCTAAATTAATGGAGCTAATTGGCAAAATTGAAAATAGAGCTACTAAATTCGGTTACAAGGACTAATCAAAATAATTTGCCTCCATTTGGAATTGGATGGCCAATTCACTAAATTAAAGGGTAGAATTGACGAAATTAGAAATATAAGAACCGAATTGAGACGGAAGATGAATTATAGGGACCGATCATATAATTAACTCTAAATCAATTTGCAATGGCTACAAAGTTATGAGGCCTGAAACTAGACAATCTACTTAGACAAATTAGGCCACTTCAGAAAATGTTGAGCTTCCGGCTACAATGATATCATTTCACCATAGAGTCATAAAAAGCTATTATGAAACATGGTTTTTCTCTTGAGGTTGTTGATTTTGATGTGGTTAAAATTTGTGAAATAGTTATTTTGAAAATTGGGTAATTTTATGGAAGAAAAATAAGGATGTTTTTGGCTTAAAACAAGAACAAACGAAAAAATAAAATTTAAGACAAAGCATATGGGCATAACAACTAATAGGCGAGTTAGGGATTTTTTTCCCCCTAAACTAACATTCCTTTAAATACTATAATCTAAGTTGAATGAACTGGGAAATGAAAGATATAAAACTTGACTGAAATGCGATGTCCAAGTTTAAGCTTCCCACAACCATACCCCAAGCCTATTAGAAACCCCTCCCCCATCCCTATCTAAAACTCATCATAAGCTAGGGTTTAGTAGTCCCTTCCCCACGCTACCTCACCCACATATGACCAATATAAGAAGGATCATAACTTTATCTTTATGGACTTGGTTTACTAAATATAAAAACCCTGCCTAGCTTCATGAAACCATTTATGCCTTAGATTAGCGATACATAATACAAATTAATATGCCAATAATACATGTGTACATAGAAAAAGCAAGGGGGATAGAGAAGAGGGAGGGAGACTCACTATTCCATGGAAGCGAGGAGACGAAAAACAATGATCTTCTTCTCTAGCAGTAAATCAACTGCATAGGGCTCCAAAATCGTAATGTTGGAGTTGAAAGTAGGCGTCGTTCTAATAGTTCATCTAATGTGAAAATTAGAAGGAAATGAAGGCCCAGGCCCTATAACATTATATAAGTAGGACAAATAAGTATTTTATATGATGAGAGGGGACTAATATTGGAAAGAAACATATTAATTAAGAGACATAAGGGCAAAATGTTAAGTTGAGGATAACTAAATCCTACCAAGTCCTAAACCCAATTTAGGTTAAGAATCAATTCACAAACCCTCCTTGATCATTTGTAAAATCTAGGGAAAATTACTATCATTTATGTCACTCATTGTCACAACCCTATCAAATACATTAAATGAATAAATAATATTTTTTAATTTTTCTTTATTAAAAATCAATTTTTTGGGGTGAAAAAAGGAATAAATAAGTACACTTGAAAACGAATGCATGAGCTAGCAATTTCTTTGATTAACTATTTCAAATTTAATTATTAAATTAAATAATGAGGAAGGAAAAGATAACATATCTTAGATATGAGGAGTATTATTGGTTTCCTTTCTAGTCTTTCCTCTGGTAATGCGGAAACTTCATTTTGCCCACAAAAAGCAATCTACTTTGTTTTACAAAGTAGAGAATTAGGCCGTTTCAAGTTCCAGAAGTCCAATCCTCTTGCTTTGCACAACATAACAACGTTTTTCTTTCATACCCATTTCATCAAGCATGGTACTGGGTAGGACAAGCCTTGTACCACCTATAACCAGGTGGTTTCCAAATGGGAGTATACTACTCATGTGAAGCATAATTTGCTCTTTTTGTTTTGTTCCGGGGGTTTTGGTAGAAAGCTAATCAGTGACAATTGCATTGTTAGAGTTTTTAACTATTTAAGTGGGCATTTAGTAAGTTTTCGGGGGGCAAAGTGAAAAACATCTTTAAAGCTATATGTAGAAGTAAATTTTTGAAAAATTGAGGGACATCTGCCCCCTCAAAACCCAGTGTGGCTTCACCAATTATTGTATACGGATACTAAGAAAATTTTGTCAAAATAGAAGAGGCCGTGGCTTATGAAGTTTTGTTCCTGCTAATAAACACTCCATAAGAAATAAGAACCTCGATGACTTGCCCACCAATATGGATGTAGCACCTCCCATTTCATTAGAGAACTCCTATTACAATTGAGATCCAACCACCCTCATTTTTTCCCTTTTTATTTTCATATTTTGTTTAGTAGATCAAAACTCATAATTTTATTGATAAAATTACAACTTCTTTATAGCATAGTATTCAAGCTCTGTTTGGTTGTTATATCATCGAGGAAAAATAAAAGGGAGAAAAAAAAATGAAATGATGAATCTAAATTTCTCACTTTATTTGCTTGAAGCTTAAAAATAATGAGAAGGAAATGAATATACACTGATGTAAAATCTATTTCTTTATTTGGTTACCCTTAAAAAAAAAATAATTAATGGTCACAAATAAATTCATTCCCACTATAAATTCAAGATCAAAACATACAACTATGGAATAGCTTTTGATCTTGGTAACTGCTTCATATCAAATTTTCACATCTGACAATCTTCCTGTCACCCCAATTAATGCAGTGATCACAAAGAATAGAGGTACAATGTCAAATTGACAACGTTAATCAGCCTCAGATTCTCAAACCTGGCTCCAGCTTCACAGCAGCAGAGTAGCAACTATTTTGGCTAAAATTCATGAAATACATATTTTAGATGCTTTAAACTAAATGCCATCATAATATATGATTTCAACCTCCTACCTAGTTCCCCCCTCCCCTCTAATCCAAAAGACATTTTCAAAGCCAAGCCAACTATATACTATTGTAAATAGGTGAATGATACTGACCGTGCAATGTTAGTCACACTTCAAAAATCTCGGGGATGACTACTTGGTTAGAAAATTTACCTATGTTTGATATTTTGTCAAGTGAAAGGAGAATAAAAAGAAAATGAAATTACTTATATATATTCAACTTTTTTATGGGTAGCCAAACCAAACAAATGAATTTTTTTAACAATTACCAATTCCTTTTCCTAACCTAACAAACAATAATAATAATAATAAGCCCATTAATCATCTCTGACGTTATTTTCTTTTTTTTTCTATCTTTTCCATCTTCTTTTCCTTTCTCCGCCACAAAACCAAAAATCCAAACGTTGCACAAAAAAATTAAATTTTAGAGACCATCCTTCAATATTGAAATTGGAAGTGAAGGAATTACACAAAATTCCACAAATCAAATGAACTTTATGTTGCCAGCTGAGTCTCACGGTATCAATCATCAGCAAATGATCCAGCAAACAAGATATATAATACACATTTGTGTGAGAATAATATACAAATTTATACATGCACTCTAGGATGGGAGCATATCACCAATTTCTACTTTTTATTATGCACTTGATATAAGCATACAGACAGAGAATCAAAGGAGACAGAGAAACAGGAGGATCCGGCCTGAGGATCTCCACTAATTTCAAAGGGAAGAAGAAAACTCAGTAACCCTTGACTATTTTTATATTCCTAACAGTACATATATATACACTTTTTGTCTTTTGAGTTTGAAATGTACAGTACTATTCAAACCACTTTGATACTATCTGCTAAGCCACAGCAAATCTTGGTGAAATTGCAATTTCAAACACAATTGGGGGCTAAGAAGCAAGAAACGAGCACATGTACCAACTAGCATATAATTTTTTTGCAAGAACCAAATCCAACAAGTATCGTATAATAAAAACCCTCCAAAACCCATATTCTTTAAACTGAATAGAGGCTGGGGACTGAAAGTGAAAGTGAAAGGAGTGTTTTTTGTACCCTGAAATACCATTCAGATGGTGTCAGATCCCATGTGACAAGTGTGGCCTCCTCCCTTCATGTCCGCCGAAAAGCAACCCACAAAATAAGACAAAAGAGTCCCCTAAAGTAGCCTTTAAACAAAAGTAGCCTTTTAAAAAAACCTTCTCTCTCTCGGACCTTTTCTATTTTATTTTGTGTGATGATCCACTGAATGACAGATGCTCTGAAATTACAAGAAAATTGAAAACAAAAGGCCATTGATATTTGTGTTCGCGGCTGTTCTATGCAATTAATAGGTAGTCATCGTCTTAAATGGGTGAGATTCGTGCAATTAATAGGTAGTCATCATCTTAAATGGGTGAGATTCATTTGAGTTGGTGACTATTGATTGAATGTGTTGGACAATCACAAATACAAATAGCACCCCTCAAACAAAAAAAGTGATGCAAGACCAGCTTTTGTCCACCACTTCAGGGCTTCCCACTCTTTACTCCTATGGGGTTGCTTACTCATATGGGGTTTCTTATCAACATAATAGTTATAGTTCTGTTTCAGCTCCTTTGAGCTTCCTGGGTCTCTTTTTCTCTGTTCAAACATCTCTATTCCTTGTTACAACCATATACATTTGCAGCCAGAGGCACGTGACTGTTCCTTGTTCAATATATATATATATATATAATTAATTAGGATTAGCTTAATTGGCCAGTATCCTAACTTTTCTTAAGAAGGTTAAGAGTTTCATTTCCCCTCTCCTGATTCCCTCCATGGCTTAGACCCTCTTTAATATAATGTACCAATATATATATATATATATATATATGTGCAGAATTTTCTTTTCTTTTTTTTTTCTTTCTTTTTACTTTAACCTCAAAAAAGTGTGGTAAGAAAAAGGCAAACGAGGTAAATTAACAATATAAGAGTTACTACACTAGCTTTTTTGTTATGCTATTGTTCGGTGTGGTCCAGCACACAACTATAGAGAGGGAACAAACACAAAGAAACAGAACACCCCCCCCCCCCCCCCCCTAACTTGCTGGGTTTTTTGCTCCTTGTCCAATCCCACATCGATTGGGAGTGGGAAGGTGGGCAAGGGGCAATGGTTATTTAAGAAAGGTTAAGTTTTCTTAGTTAAGTGCACCAGTCAATAGTTTAGCTAGTAACTTTTGATTTTAGTAAAATTTCTCTTGAAGAGGTGAAAGTTAAAGTGTAGCTAGTGGAAAAATTTAGTAGGTGTCTTTGGGGTGAGGAGTAAAAATTGTGTGATTGTAACAATTTTTCACATAGTATATTTTTCTCTGGAGTTGGTGGTTTTTCTCTACTTATTTTGATATTTCTATCTTTCCTATTTCCAAAGGCGGTGTGTTTGGGAGGGCTAGAAATTCCCAATAAGTGGTATCAGAGTATTTTTGGTTGTTTTGTTTCTTTCTTGAAAATTCTGAGTATGCTATGTGGTTGCAGTTTTGACTGATCTTCCACATCAGAAAAGATTTTCTTGAAATTATTAAAAGTTATCCTTTTGGTGGGGTAGAGCTTTGGTGTGGTAGTATGGATACGTACAGTCTAAGGAGGTTTTGTCTAGGAGATTGGATTTTAAGCGGGACCAGTGTGACCCCTCCATTTCTACGGTCGAAATTCATCAAAGTAATATTAGGAAGTAGGGCTTTAAATCCTATCAGATTTGATGTGGAGAAATTTGATGGGCAAATCAATTTTGGCTTGTGGCAAGTGCAAGTGAGGAATGTTTTGATTCAATCAGGATTACACAAGGCATTAAAGGGCAAACTAATCCCTGAAGTTAGCAGTAATACTAACGCGAGCATATTTGGAATGAGCGATGAAGATTGAGAGGATTTGGATTTGAGAGCAGCAAGTGCAATACGTCTGTACCTGACCAAGAATATACTTGCAAATGTGTATGGAATATCTACGGCAAAGGAACTCTAGGTCAAGCTTGAAGAGTTGTATCAGACAAAGGGTGTCTCGAATTGGGTGTATCTGAAGGAGTAATTTCATACACTGCGGATGAGTGAAGGTACAACTATTTCAAATCATTTAAGTGTTCTCAATGGCATCATCTCTGAACTCGAATCTATTGGAGTTAAAATTGAATATGAGGATCAAACTTTAAGGTTTATCTGGTCTCTTCTATCTTCCTATGAGCATATGAAGCCTATTTTGATACATAGGAAGGAGAAAATAATTTTTTCAGATGTTAACAGCAAACTGTTTTCCAAAGAGAGAAGACTAGACAGTGGATGTAATCGTTTACTTGAGAACCTAACAGTGGCAGCTGGTGATTGGAAGAAAAATTTCATGAAGAAGAAAGTAGTCTGCTAGGTGTGTGGACAATCTAGACACGTCAAGAAAAATTATCCAAAAGTTGGAGCTGGTTCAGCAAGATGCTCCAAGTCAATGAATGGAAATATTGATAATGAAACTAACATTGTATCTCTTTGCATAGACGATGATGTCGCATGATAGAGAATGTGTTACTATTATCAGGTCAACAAGTTTGCACACGGGTATTGGTTTGGCGTTAATGCAGGGTGTGTGGTAGAAATTTATGTTGATGGCTGATGAACTTTCAAGAAAGCCAAATGTGGGAGTTGTATCATATTTTTTTAGCAAGGTTGTTTTTCGACATGGGTTAAGGTGAAATGCTTAGAATTAGTTTATTTTGAGTGCATATACTTTTATGGTGGAGCATGATAGCCGAAGTTATGAAGATTTTCATTAAGATGAAGTGTGACTGTGGGATCAGCCAAAGTCGCAAAGGTGAAGATTATCCAGTTTTTTGCTCCTTGCCCAATCCCACATCGATTGGGAGTGGAAAGGAGGGCAAGGGGCAATGGTTATTTAAGGAAGGTTAAGTTTCCTTAGTTAAGTACACCAATCAATAGCTTAGCCAATAACTTTTGACTTTAGTAAAATTTCTCTTGAAGAGGTGAAAGTTAAAGTGTAACTAGTGGGAAAGTTTAATGGGTATCTTTGGGGTGAGGAGTAAAAATTGTGTGATTGTAACAATTATTCACATAGTGTATTTTTCTTTGGAGTTGGTGGTTTTTCTCCTATTTTGGAAGTTTTTCACGTAAATCCTTGTGTTATGTTTTTCTCTATTTATTTTGATATTTCTATCTTTCCTATTTCCAAAGGGGGTGTGTTTGGGAGGGCCAGAAATTCCCAACACTACTCTCATAAATTGGTTCATCTGTCCTTTATGCATACATTATCAGTATAGTTGTAAGTAGTACGTTATAGATGATGACAATAATCTTGAGGAGATCTTCCTTATAGATACTTTTCTCTTGTTGCAGGTATGGTTTGGTTATACGTCTAGAGGATTTTTCTTCCTTGTATATGCTACTTGACCTTTCTGCATAAATGGACCGATAAAGAAATGCCAAACATTACCAAGAATCTATTCACCTTGAAATTCTGCAAACTATAAAATTGTAGCTGCATGATTCCAGAAATGCAACATTGATAGTGTCTTACCCAAACTAGGTCAATCACCCCATCTGGCCATGGTCATCTCTATTACCTACATTTTAATGGCTTCTTGCCCACAAGAAAACCTTGTAAATAAAAATACGCCAATTTCAATTGACTTCTCTTATTCTTATGAGAGAGATAGAGAGGGGGTAAGAGGGGGAGGGGGAGGAGGAAGAGCAGTAGCAGTACCTTGGCATTTAAAAGAAGAAGGTAGCATTGGGATGTTGTTAGATGAAGATGTAATTGTTACTGAGTCGCTATCTTCAGCTTCTATTGACATAAAGGAGAAGATAGAGGAGCGATCACCGACTAATTTTGTAGGAGAAGCAAAGAGGTTATTGTTCACTCCAAAATAGTGCAATTGAAATTCGTCAGTGTGCGGTTGTGATGTAGTAATAATACTCAAAAGTCCGAGATCAATCCACAAGGAAGAGGGTTAATGCATTTAAGAAAAACTCACCTTAGATCAGAACTCTCAAGAAAACACTCCAATAAAATAAAAATAAAATAATTTGAAAAAAGGATTTGATTTATCTAAACAAAACTATGAAAACAATAAAATAAAGTCTTAAAACCAATTGATCTAATCAATCACTTCACCCGGAATTCTAATAAAAGCTTTTGATAACTCAAATCATTGACTATATCGTGAGTCTTTGATTTGAAAGATTTAGTGAGAAAAACAATTATTCTTTAACAATCAAACATAGAATAAATCAAGTTTAGAATCATAGATGCATACCATTGACTTGTTACCAAGTATAATCAAACATCTAGATTTTCGTAAATATCTACTCTAGATTTATTTAGTTTTAGAATCAAAGATGCATACCATCAATTCGTACAGTACATATACTGAACACAGTTTCATGCATAAGTATTACCGAACTTAGTCAAATATCTAAGTTTTCGTAAATATCTACAGTTTGATCCTAAAAAATTAAGAAGAACAAGATTTAAATAGTAAAATCTAATTTACCTCCATTGTTCATCCAATATCTTCAATTACTCTTCATAATTAATTCCAAGCTGGAATCTAGCTACTCATCATAATTATAGATATGCAAAGCTGTAATGAAAATATATTGAAACTATGAATTCTGATTACAAGGATTGAAAAAACTATAGGAAACTATGAAAAAACTACTCTATTCTACTCCTAAACTACTCTTAAAACTTAGAAAATGTCCTCCTCTTTTAGGGTTTAATTACAAGTATGTATAATTAAGTTTGGAGTCCTAAACGAACAAGGAAATAACAAAATTCGAAGATGGGTTGTGTCGTCGTCCGAATGACACAAATAGTGCATTTTTCAACGTTCAAACGATGAGATATGAAATCTTGAGAAATCCTTCATTCGTCGTCCGAATAACCAAAACAATGCATTTATCGTCATCCGAACGACTATCTTTTAACATCCAAATGGCGTTCAGATGACTTCTACAATGACCAAAACAACTCTTTGAATCTCTAACCATAGTCCGAACAACGGCTCGAACGAGGACTTCAATGGTCAACTTCTAGGCACCTTTTTAGCTCTATTTCCTATAGAAATCAAAATAGACTTAATTAGTACTAAATATAACTAAAGAGGTAATAGAATCCTAAATTGAGGGTAACAAAACACAAGTTAAGGTCTTATAATTGCACTTTTGGAGCGCAATCAGTTATCAGGGAGGATGTGCTCTAAACTACTCTCAAGACAATGTAAGCAGCCCATTTTTGCCCACTCGGCAATCTCCGGTTCGACTGGACTCATATTCAAACTGGCACAAATACATTCAAGTTCAAATTAGTTTTCCAAACTCAATCCAGTCAATCAATCGCTTCATGGGCCTACTGAGGCCACCAAAATGCCCTTGGGGCATTGCTCAGTTCAATTCTAGTTGGCACGTCTTCCTAGAGATGGGAAGTCCCTATTTTTAATTCCAGTACAGACCAATGAAACTCACTCTAGCACGTCTTTCGAGAAATCCGATCTCTAAATGGTAAGTCCATTTAGTTTGGCGCGTTTATTGAGAAAACTCCTCAGAACAACAAGTCCCTTCAAACTTGCTGACCGGGATAGAACCCAAGTCCTCGATATGGTAGAACGGTTCACTTATAGGGCCTGCTAGCCCGCCAATGTAGAATTTTAGTTATCTGGCTCGTCTTTCGAGAAAGTTGATCCCTCAAACGATAAGAGCATCTAGCAGTTTCCCGAGATTAGACAGTCTCTGGAACGAACGTACACCGTCAGAGTGACGAAAATACTTGCAAGCATCGCAACCGTCGAAATGATTGAAACACTTGCAAATGGGTCGACATTGGGAACTACTAACAAACCCCTATGTCACAAGACCAAACACGCCTCTTAGTCGTGGCACGTTTACCAAAGGACGGGATACTTTTGGAAACCAACTTGTCATACACCATCAGAGTGATGGAAATACTTAAAATCCGGGTGAACACCAGTGCTTGCTAGCCCACTCTAGTAAAAAATGACCAAACTGCCCTTTGGGCCTTTTCCAACACGCTTCTTGAGAAAGTACCTAAGTTCTCAGAGTGGTAAGTTCACTCTTCCAAGATTGTCTCATAGAAAATCTTGCACTTTGAAGTGCCTTCTATTCAGTTTCGGACTAATTCCGAGACCATCCGATCAAAATGACTATTTTGCCCTAGGTATCCGATCGCCTCCAAGAACCACACCGGCTTTGGGTATCAAACCGGTTACCATCCGAGGATGTTTCTAATAGTATTCCCAACCTTCCAGTACCTTTCCAGATCATTTTGAGTCTATTCCGACAAACTCAATGTAAAATGACCATTTTGTCCCTGGTGGGCCGGTCGCCTTTTCCAACCATACCGGCTTTGGGTATCAAACCGACAACCCCTCGAAACACTTTAAATAGTGTTTCTAACCTTTAAGCCTTCTCGCGAGTCACTCCCAGTCCATTTTGTTATTTCTTCAATCCAATTGACTGTTTTGCCCCTGATAAGGCGGTCAACCTTTTCAACTATTCTAGCATTACTTCTGAAACTAGTTACCTCCGAGACACTCTCTCAAGGGTTCTAGTCCATTCCTAGCCGAGTCTGGTTACTCAGAACCTTCCGGGTCATTCTTGGACTTTCCAGAGTCACTCCTAGTAGAGTCAAGCCAAAAATTACATGGTAGTCACTAGGATAGGCACCCAAATCTTTTGCCTTGCGTCTCAAGGGTCGAAAGATATGTTTTTTGCCACCTTAAAACTTTCCTAAGTGGCTGGTGCCACTAGCAATAGCCCAAAGCCAATAAATGGCCAAGCACCACTTTTAGTAGCGCTAGTGGACTTTTTGCTCTGGCACCACTACAACAGGGGCTAAGATTGTTTTGATTGCCTATAAATACAGACCCTTCCTTTGCGTAAAAAGGGTCCGCAAATTCAATCCAAAAACTTTGTCTTTTTGAAATCAGAGCTCGAAGTCTCTCCAAACCTTAATTCTCTCAAGCATCTTTAAGCCCTAGCCTCTATACACTTAAACCCTAATCTCTATACACCCTATACACTCAAACACAAGACTTCAGGCATCCATTAAAGACTCAAGTGCTGCAACTTCAAAGCTCTCAAGATTCAAGAAAAGTAAAGCAAATCAAGTAATCACAGTAAGAAGAATATGGGTTGGTTTTCTATTTATTTTTATGTAATCCCCCTACTTTTTTCTCCCTCTTAACCCATTTGGGTTCTCTTCTATTTTAACCTCCATCTTCTACCTCCCTTTCTTGCATACTTGAAACAAAGGACTCCTTGATTTATGCCTAGGAAGAATTGTTGAAGGTCACCGTGTTGGGGGCTTTCTTCAAATTCAATCTTTGATGATGTGAGTTCAACCCCTTCGATTATATGGTGAAGCCTAATCTTGTATGTTCACTACCTTATTGCATTGTGCAAGTCATATTCATACATTTATTTAAACTTGCTTTCAAAATTATTTTCAAACTTGCATCAAAACTTTCTTTCAAAACTTGGATTCAAAATCTTATTTTTTAAACTTGTTTTAAAATCACATTCTTAAGATGATTCTAGTCATTTTATAGTTAGGGTTGTTTTAGGAAAGTGTTACATTTAATGTGTCTATCAAGGTCCAAATTTTTGGGTGTAAACCTTAAATTGTTTTTGTCAAAACCATAATTTTAAGATGATTCTTGTCATTCCATAACTAGGATCGTTTCAAGAAGGTGTAATATTCAATGTGATCATTATGGTCCATATTTCAAATTCTATTTGTTTTTAAAATCACAACCCTAGAATGATCCTAATCTTTTCATGGTTAAAATCATTTTAGGAAAGTGAGATATTCATGAGACTTGTAAAAGTCCATATTCAAATATCTTTCCAAATTATTTTTCAAATCTACTTCCTAAAAACTCTTTCCAAAGATCTATTTTTCAAAAACTCTTTGTTTTGAAGTCTAACTCAAGTCCTAGAAACCATGATTAGAAAACCCTAGTTCCTCTCTTAAAATCATGACTTTCTATTTTGCCTCAAATCATAGGTTTCCAAAACTATTTTTTACATCAAATCTTAGATTTCCAAAACCCCTTTTGCTACCAAATCATAGATTTCCAAATCCAAGATTTTCAAAACTCAACCTTTCCAGTCAAATCCAATCTCCCAATTTAGGAAACAAAATCAAATCCCCTAAATTTAGAAACAAGATCAAATCATCTATTTTTGAAAATAAAATTCAATCTTCAAACTTTAGAAAATAGGAATCAAATCTTTCCTAAGTCTAATATTTCCTAATTCTAATCTTTCCTAATTTCAAATATTTCTAAATTTCAACTTTCTAAATTTCAAATTATCAAATCTTTCTTAATTTCAATTGTTCTTAAATTTAAAATTTCAAACCTTTCTTAATTTCAAACTTCTAAAGTCTTCTTAATCTCAACTTTCTAAATTCAACTTGTCGAATCTTTTCAAACTTTCAAACCCTTCCTAATCTCAAACTTTCAAGTCTTATTTCCAAATTTCAAATCTTTCTAAGTTCAAACCTTTCTTAAATGGATCTTTCCTAATTCAAATCTTTCCAAAATCAACTCTTTCTTAAAAAAAAAAAAAAAAAATTTCCTAAAATGGAACTTTCTTAATTTGAAAATTTTTCTAAAATAGAAACTTTTCTAAAATAAAACTATCTTAATTTTGGTACTTTCCTAAAATGGAACTTTCCTATTTTGAAAATTTTCTAATTCAAAGCTTTCCAAAATCCGATCTTTACTAAACCCTAACTTTCTAAATTCTTTCAAATCAAATCTTTACAAGTTTTTTTAAGTCACGTGTTTTTTTCAAATCCTTTTTAGATCCAACTTTCCTAATTTGAACCTTTCCTAAATTGGAACTTTCTAAAATAAAACTTTTCGAGTCTAAATCAAACCTTTCTAATTCAATTCCATGCTTTAACCTTAGGTACCTAAGTCCTAGGAAGCCAAACCCTAATTTAACCCTAATTCTAGATTAGGAAGCTTTAACTCTTTTCTAAATCAAGATAATTTTCAAACTTCGATCTAAGTTAAGTTGTTTTCAAAGTTTAACTCAATCTTTCCCAAATCAAGTCCTAATTCTACTCTTCAAGTTCAATTTCTACTTCAAATATTCTATCCAATCTTCCAATCAAACCCTTTTCAAATCAAACCTTTTCAAGTTCAACTTTTCAAAAAACCTCAAAGTGTCTATTTTCAATTGGACTCTTGTCCAAACTACGACTTACCTGATTCCCAACAAAAGAATACGTAAGCAATCCTCATGGGTGTGGTCCCAGCCTTTTTCAAAATTCTAATTCTACAACATTTTTCAAATTTTCAATTTCTCTAACCTTTTTCAAACTTCAAATCTTCTTTTCAAATCTACTTTCAAAATCAAATCTTTTTTTTTCTTACGCTTGCATGTCATGCATCATATCAAATTTCCTTCTAAAAATCTTCAAAGTAGATATAAGTGGATATTTGTTAATCGAAGATTCTAGCTAAGTGAACCTAGGGTGAATAGACATGTAGGTACAAGGGTGGGATAGGGTGATGATCTTAGGATATTTTCCATATACGTAACCAATCTCCGAACCTAGAATCACTGTTTTCAAAGACTAAAAACGGAGTTATTTTCAAAAATGGCTTAAATCTTTCTAAAGATTGCCAAACAACCCGTTTTCTTAAAAACCCTCTCTTGAGGAAGTTTTTTCCAAAACCTATTTAAAAACTCTAAGTTTAATCTTCGGATTACACTTAGTTTTAGGTGACCTAACTCACCTTAACAAAGTTAGGTGGCGACTCCAAATCTTTTTTCAAAAGTTCTTAATCAAATCAATTTCAAGTTCAAACCTAGTCACACTCGTCCTTCTAGAAGAATAAGTTCTAACGAGAGAGTGCCATATTTTTCTCACTTGTGTGTTTTCTTGAGTGCGAAAAATCGGGGCGAGACAGACAAGGACAAAATTAGAAAAAAGAAAATAAAAGAAAAAGTTAAACAAGAACTTAGGTGAAGCAATCCAATGATAATCAACCTGCAGAATCTTATATAACCTAAACAATATAGAGCCAAAATAGTATAAAATATATGGAAAAACAAACCTTTTTATTAAGTGGGTAACCCTTATTTTCATCTGAAATTAAAGTTTTATACCTTTTATTGAGATCATCATCTTCAGGGTTAGAGCATTGCTCCTTGCAGTTGCCACTATCTTGGTCATTTCTGTTATCGCAAGCCTTTTTTACTTCTTGCTGCTGCTACTTCTGATTCTGATTCTGATTAGCGACACTAGTTGGAGAATTAGCTGCTGCTAGGCTACTATTATTCTCTATAACTTAAAAAGTTAGAACTCAACCACCTAAAGCATGAAAATTTCACATTAAACCACCCAAACCAGATTGTTATTAGCTAACCTCCTGAGGCTTCCTGATTCACACCCTTAGATTGAAGCACAAAACAATGATTGATATGGTGGTGAGGTTGAGGAGGAGAGGGAATGGGAATGTAAGGCATTGTTCTTAGCTGGAATTGATGACCCTGATAATGATTCTTCAAGTCCATAATTTGCATATTCAATAGTCACCTTTCCTAGAGTTCAATGGTTTGCTGTAACTCAGCTTGTTCCTATAATTTCCTTCTCAACATCATCTCTCGAGTATTGTAAACCATCCCAGCTCCTGTTTAAAGTAAGAATAGGAGCTTGAATAGACGGAATCACATAATGAACTAGGGCGGGGGGGGGGGGGGGGGGGGGGGGGGGGGGGGGGGGGGGGACCCTCCTTTAGATTCAACAACTACTTTTCATATTTCAATATGCTCAAATGCATTGAACGTCCCAAATCAATCTTTTCTTTCTCTCTCTCTTTTTTTTTTCTTTAGCAATGCAAAAATACTCTTTTCTCACTTAGGCGTCTCTTTGCAATACAAGAGATGAAATCACTATGCACTTTCTAATAAAAGTAGGAGATCAACAAGGGTCAAGGGAAATACACGGTTTAACAATGGGAAACTTATGGCTATGAAGAAGAATATGGTATAGAATCATATCCAAAGTTGTACAACTGAAGTATTTTATAGAGCACAAGTGTCAATATTAAGATCAAAACTCAACTCATGAACCAAATACAAGCATAATGAAGCTATTGAATGAAATGAGGGTGAAGAACTATCCGTGAATAAATGTAAATGCTCCAAAAGGCGATTAATGCTCTAAAGCTCACAAGGTAATAATCTCCACTAATGTAAGGGTGAAAGTGCCAAGACTAGTAACAAACTGTGTTAAAAATCATGATTGTGTACAATGATATAATTCCCTCTACAAATGCATGAATTAAGCAACCCCCATAACATGTTGGGTATAAGGAGTGAATCAACATCATCTTGAGTAAAGAAGTATGTAAAAATTCCTATCTTCTAATCTCAAAAGGCACTTTCACAAGTAAAATATATTTTTTTTATAGGGTGCAAAACAAAGAAACAAAAACAAAACAATAGAGGCAAAGCCTCTACTCCTCCCCCAACTTAAAATGATGCGTTGTCTTCAATGCATGAGAACAAAGCATTGAATATAATTTAATGGTGGAAAAAGAGAAAAATAGGGTGCAAAAGGCACCCCCAACTTATAATGCAACATAAACTAAGAAACTAAATAAACAAAACAACTTAAAGCACCCCCAAGTTAAAATGAAAAAATAAACTAAAAAACAAAGAAACAAAACTACTCCTATTCCTATACAAATGAGAGAGAGAATGGATCACCCAATGCCACAAAGTGGGAATTTGCCATCATCCCATACCCCCAACTTAAAGATTTTCAAAGATTGCATACAAATGTGGGAGTAGACAATGGAGACCACTTTGATGACCTTAAGGATGTAACTTGAATTCACATAAGGGTAAAAAGGGTAATGGAATGTAGAAAATAAAAAATGATCATGCACAAATGTGCCTATTACGCTCATGCCATGAAGTAGTTGATCGTCCCCTTCTTCTTGGTCGGCTATGGGAATGCTGCTTGGTTCAAAGGTTAGGACATGGAGCTCGAAAGGCTCTGGTAGGTTAGGACTTGGTGCTAGAGGTGTAAAAATAGGGATCACATGATCCCTAGATACGGTAGGAATGACCTCTAAACCATCAACATCCTCATTGATAAGCACATTCCCAACATCAAATAAACCAAAGTCATCATTAAGGGTAGACTCATATCTACCCCTTTCTTCTTGGTTAGAGTCCCAAAGTTCGGACTCCCCTCTCTCACACTCTTCATCCCTAAATTTATTTTCAATAATTTCCTCACTTACCTTAGGTATGTCTTCCCTTGGACTCAAAGTCTTGGGGAATGGTGTTTTGATCAATGATTTCCTCATTCCTATGGTTAGTGATTGGATGAGCGAGTTCACTTAGACACCCTTAGTTAGTAGGAATGATTGGAGATGACACAAGGGACTAGACTCGCCCCCAAATGCGGTATTCCTACAAATGGAGTTAGTACCCTGCAAGAGTACGGGGGTCGTGATGAAGTATAAATCGAAAGATCCGGTATCGTTCTCTCCCAAGGGACCTAGCCAAATATAGGCTCTAATACTTAACTTACACCAACCTAACCTAGGATTGAATTGCAATAAAAAGGGGAATTGGATCTAAAATAAAAAGGAAAATAAAAAGACCGAAAATATTTTGGGTTTTTAATGATGGTTTTGAATTACTAACCTAATGCAATGGAAATTAAAGCAATTAACACTAGATAATTAAAGTAAAGCAAAGTGAAAATAGAATTAAAGCAATTAAAAGGGAATTAGGCACAAATGATCCAATCACTCAATTTCATCCAAGGTTTCCAATGGGGTTTATAACTCAAATCAAACACAACATTTAAGTGTGTTTGATTCGGAAGATTTAACTTTGAAAATCGATAATTCTCAAACAATTGAAATTAGATACATGTTCAATGGGGAATCAAAGGTTAATACTATCGATTCAACTTAGTCAATACCAAATTTTTGGTTTGTGCATTGATTAGTCAAACATAGCCAATAACCTAGGTTTTCTAAGGCATCTTCACTCAATTGTTGGGAATGAATTTTTAGCAATTGTGGAGTATTTTTTTAGTCAAGAGTCCTAAATTAATACCATTGATTTGGGTGATGAAAATCCCCAAACTTAGTCAATAATCTAAGTTTTCTAAAATTCCACACCTAATTACTTGAAATTTAAATTCTAAGAAAATATGGCAATTAATCCATGAGATACCTCCAATTGAATTCCTTGGATTATTTGGGTGATTTTCATATTTAAACCCAATGTAAATTCTAGCTACTCGAATGCATAAAAAAAAAAAACATGTAAGAATGTAAAGAAAGCATGTAGAGACTTAAATCTAAAATTTACTTGAATATTAAAGATGTTTGGTTACAAAGAAAATGCAAGAAAGTGAAAGAAAATACAATACAATGAAAGAAAACTACAATTTTTACACCTATACTACAATTACAAAGCTAAATCTAAGCTAAAAATGAAGAAAAATGGAAAAAACCAACCTTGGAGGAGCTCTCCCACCGCCTCCTTGCTCAAACTAACCCTAACTACTCAAAAACTATACAAAAAACCTTAAAAACGTAGTTTTGGACGCAAAAAATGTATTCTGGATGAACAGTAACCATCCGAATACCGTCCGAACGGTGCGTCTAACGGCAATTTGAAGTGCGTCCAGACGGTGAACAATAACTGTTTGGACAGGTACTATTCATCATTGTTTGACTCCAGAAATTTCGAAACTTGATTTGATCACCCTAGAGCTCGATTTAGCCGATGTACATTAGAGGAAAAGTTGCAGAGATTGAAGTCTTCTTTTCAATGGCGTAAAAAGCAGCTCAATCAGATATTGAAGTAAAAAGTTATGGCCAGAATACCGAGATAGGTCTGCATTTTCATGAACAAATTATTCGCCTTGAACCCGCTTTGATTATTCTTGCTTTCTTTTTGCCTTTATTAGCTTATATAACCTACAAAATACATACAAAACATACTCAAACAAATATCTAACTAAAATAAGATAATTAATTACAATATAAGTCTAACAAAGTATAAATTATGGGCTTATAATTACACTTTTAGGGTATAATCAGGGGGGTGCTTGTTTGATTACCAATGGGTAGATCGTAGAGCTCTCCAGAGTCTAGCCCAGACAGACTTAAACGCACTAAAAATTCTCCTCTCTCCAAGTGATGCTGCTGTTGCTTCCTACCAATCATTTAATCAACAATGCAAACTCAACCACACATGAAAGTAGGCAATACAAAGAGAAACTAAAGACATAATTAGAGCAATTAACTATACTTGTCTGGGACTTTTCCTTTCTCTTTGTAAGGCTTAACAAGCACCGAGAATCACATACAAAATTATGGTTCCCTTTGGCCAAAATGATCTTCACAATATCGGGGTAAACGAACCCAAACATTTGCTTTTGCTGGTATGGAATCCTTACATCTTGCACTGGTTCAAACTTGTTTCAAATCAATAAATGAAACTATCCTAAGCAAACCGCTTAATTTGAATTTTGAATTTCAAAAGATTCAAATAACCATGAATCATTTACGTAAAGTAATTGGAAACATCCTCTTCCTTAAACGTACTGTCAGCTAGAAATGTCAAGTAAATTTGCCTAGAAATAAAATCTGCACTTCCTCCCAATCCTATGGCTGAAAAGTCATTCCTTTCAGGTCGATAGGGGACAAAGATGTGAAATTCTTCCCCCATCATCAATGTAGCTGACACAGATCTACAATGTAGCACCATGCCATGAAGAAAACACCAATAATGAATCAAACAATAAAATTCCAATATTAAAATAGAGGCTTAGCCAAGAAATTGCTTTGTTCCACACTGTCCAGGCCTCCATAAGATAAAATGGCCTCATTTGTTAACACACCTTTTGTTGTATAGATACATACATATATATGGAAGATAATGCCATCAAAACACTCGAAAACATTACCATACCAAATACACAAAATCAAAACATACTCAAAATCAGTTATTTGTTCCTAACACAATCAGCTCATGGCAAAAAAGGTCATTTCCACTAATTTACCTTGGTGAGTTATTCATAATGTTTATGCATTTGTTGTAGGATTCAAGGCAAAAAGGGTCATTTCCACTAATTTACCTTGGTGAGTCATTCATAATGTTCATGGCGAAAGGACCACCAGCCATAAGTTGTGAAGCAACTATAAATCTCTGCTGTTGAATCGTCTTCATCCTCAATAACTCATCAAACCCATTAAACTTGCTCAGAGAACTGATAATGCCCATCGAAAAATCAGGAGAATCAGCAAAACCACCATGCAAAAACTTGCAATTGTTGCCATTTTTGCAAAAACCTCTAGCAAAGTACATACAAGGCCTCTATCCAAAATCAGTGACTCCATCATTAGTCCCACCACCTCCAAGAAACACGTCACTCACTAAACAACTCCTCCTATGCAAGCGTTGATTGTGGTTGTCGCCACCATTGCTGGAATCCACCCAACTGTCGGCAGTGTTCCCACATAGGAAGAGAATCGAATCGCTACAGCCACTTAGGCTCATTATTGGATCTGTAAAATCTATGTTCTTCAAGGAACAATCATCAAGGAACAAATGGTAATCTAGCACTTGAATGCTGTATTGATCGTTACTATAAAAAGGAGGTAGTGAAAGTGAAGAAATAATAAGAGGTGAAAATGAAGCATTATTACTGATTCCATTCACAACCGCAGCATAAGAGAGTGAAGAGGTAGGTTTCGGACTCATATGAGGGCTTCGGAGATCGGAGAACCCAGAAACAGACCATGGCGATGGAGGTGAAGGCGAGTTTACGTGAAACCTATTGTTGGGAATGATGATTCTAGGCATAGTTTGGGGAAAAGGGTTAGGTCTGTTGACATTCAACATAGAGTTAAAAGGGGAGGGAGTCGAGGGTGTGTAGGAACTATTAGATGAAAGTCCCAAGTGGGTTTTGGCCTTATTGATGAGTGATAACAATAAAGTCTTTGGTCCAAAAGCCAAGCGAATCATCTCCTTCTCCCCAGGGTCTTGTATGAATATTGTAAGCACCTCATTTTTGCCCGCTCGGCAATCTCTAGCCCGACCGGATCCAATTCTCAAACATCAAAATACAAGCGAGCTCAAGACGAGCCTTTCAAACTCAAGTCTAGTCAACTGGTCGCTTCTTGAGCCCATAAAGTCCCGCTGAAGCCATAAGCACCATCATGCCTCTAGGCCTTCCAGGTAGCTTTCCGAACCAAGCCATCTCGAAAACCAGCACGATCCAAGTAGCTTCCCAAGATCGGGTGATCTAGGGGACCAACACCTTATCAAATTCCAGACGATTCACTTCTGGCGCCTGCTAGCCTACCAATGTAAAATGTCTGTCATTCGGTAGTTCTTAGGGGCCAGGTGTTCTCGGAGACCAACACCACCCTCACAGGTAACTTTCTAAGACCAGGCATTCTCGGGAACCAACACCACCCTACAAGTAGCTCTCTAAGACCAGGTGTTCTTAGGGACCAACACTGAATAGGAAGTTCTTCGAGATTGGGCGGCCTCGGGAACCAACACCTAGGTCAACACTGGCGCTTGCTAGCCCAACTTGGTAAAAAATGACTAAACCTATCCTTTAGGCCTCTTGGCACATTTTGAAAAAGTTCAAAATCCCTCAAAATGGCAAGTCCATCCTTCCAAAATGTTACTAAACTGTTAAGCATACTCCACACGCCATTCGGTCTAATTCTGGTCCCATTTCGGCTGACCCCGATCAAGATGACCATTTTACCCCTGACGACCCGAACGCGCCCCAAAACAACACCGGTCCTAGGTTACCAAACGGAGGATCTCATCATACACTCCTATTTAACCTAAGGAAGACCTCACGACGCTAAACACCCACGACTCGATAAAAGTTCCCCGGAGCGTCTCACAGACGCTCCGCCTAAATTCCCGTTTATCCTGATTCCCTAGTTATAACACACCGCCAAATGACTTGAAAAACGCGTAAACCAGGGAATTCCCAAAAGCTTGTTTATAGGTCTTTCCACATATACGACTCGATTGGATAGATCGCTTCCCAAAGCTCCTCATTGGATGGCTCGAAAACTGTAACTTTCAGCAACCCATGGAATGTCTCGCAGACGCTCTGTTGGGATTAACTTTTTTCCCAATTCCCTGATCAAAACGCATCATCAAACGACTTGAGAAATGCGTAAATTAGGAAATGCTCGAAAGTAATTCCAGAGTACTTTCCATCGATACGGTCCAATCGAAGATATTGTTTTCGGAAGGCCTTAATCATGCAATATGAAAATAGCTACTTTCGAAACCCTGCGGAGTATATCACAGACGCTTTGCAGAAATGCCATTTTATGCACATTTTCCAAGACGATATCTCACACTTCCGAACACCATTCTAACTCCCTGAAAACACGAAAGTTTGCGAGAAACCCTAGGAGAACATCGTGGGTACAACCAATTCTCCCAAAACCTTCCCGGTTTATTCAATTATCGAGACAAAGTTTAAACGAACACTCCCGGTGATGGAACGTATGCTACATATGCCCAGATTTTGATCAGATCGACCAAATTTTGATCAACTGTTGAGATTTAGCCAGTATAATGGGTGCCACATGGCATTCTGCCACTGGAATAGTACCGGTGCATGTAGCACATGTGCCACTGTCCAAAATTTTGCCTATAAATACCAGCCTCTCACTTTGCATATGCAAAAAATCAAAAATTGATGCGAAGCTTTGCTGAAACTGCTTCAAACCTTGAATCTTTACATACATTCTACTCCTCCAACATTTAGGCTAGATACCACCTCCCTCTAACCCATACACTTCACTTACATTGCCCTATACATCATTAAACATCGCCTTCCAGCCCCTAAAGCCGACTTGAAGCCATTCAAGTTCAAGTCAAGGCATCCATAGAAGTCTACAAGTATATTGAAGGCAAAAGGTGGTATTTCTTTTAGATTTTTGTCTTCCCCCACTCTTCTCTTCTCCCTCCTTGACTACTTAGGCTATTCTCTATTTTAATCCCCATCTTCAACCCCCCTTTCTTGCATGCTTGAGCCAAGAAGGCTCTTAGTTCATGCCTAGAGGAAAGCTAGGAGGAGCTACCGTGTAGGAGGATCTCTCACTAGCCTACGTTAAGATGGTATGGTCTAGGAGCCCCTTGAATATGTGGTGTAGCCTAAACGCCTTGTATGTATTCATGACCCCCTTGCATTTTGCTAACTTGATCATGTCTTGTGTGCTTGGCTTCATTTTCATGTTTCTAGCCATATGCTACAAAGCTTGCATTACTCTTATTTCCATGTTATTGTCAAATTCAATTATTCCTCTCAAAATGGTTTCAAGAGTTGGCTCCTTGAAGTTTAAGATGATACCTTAGAAATCATGCCTTAGAAAATCTCCCACTAACCCCTTAGCTCACACATTGGCATCTTTGCATTCCAACTTACATAAAAATGGTTTTCAAGCTCTCTAATCCCCATGGATTCTATTCTCTCAAATTTGGTGGTTGGAATGACCCCATAAAACCCTCTCTTAAGCGGTCTCCCTTTTATATTGGCCATATGAACCCTAACTTGTTAGAATAATTCCTTTCGAAAATGGTTCTCAAAATCCTTTTTCCAAAAATGGTTTTCAAGAAATTCATTATCTCCATCTTTACATTAACAATGATTTTTCAAAAGTTGTCATAACCATGTTGATTCTTGAACCCGATACTCTTGTCAATATAATGGTTACAATGGTCATAAGGAAACCTTCTTTGGAATGATCTCTAAACATCAACCATATAAATCATGCTCTTGGCTAGAGTCAAGTTTTCATGGAAATGATCTTCAAAAAGGTTGTCTACCAAAGTCCTTCGTATAACATGACTTGTTTTTCCAATACCCTTTTCCATATGCATTAAACCACATTTTAAAACCATCTTCCAATTCAACCTTAGGTTAACTTGACCCCAGTTATCCAACCTTAGGTTAAATTGGCACTAGTTATCTTAACCCTAGGTTAACTTGACCCAAGTTATCCAACCCTAGGTTAACTTGACCCTATTTATCTCAACCCTAGGTTAACTTAACCCTAGTTGTCCAACCCCAGGTTAACTTAACCAACCCTAGGTTAACTTGACCCTAGTTGTTCAACCTTAGGTTAACTTGACCCTAGTTATCCAACCCTAGGTTAACTTGACCCTAGTTGTCCAACCTTAGGTTAAGCAACCCCAAGTTAGTTAACCCAAAGTCATTTTAACCCTAGGTTAACCTAACCCGAGTTAATTAACCTTAGATCACTCCTAACCTTAGACCAACCCAACTTAGGTTAGTGTACTTAAAGGTTCCAACTCATGGACCCATTTTCATGGTTCTCCCTATTTAAAAATACTCTCATAACCTATTCTTCCAAAACCTCCTACACTCTATATTTAAAAATGCTTTCAAGAATTCACAACCCTAAGGTATCCCTATCCTTCTCATGGTTAGGGATTCCAAGGGAAGGTGATATATTAAGAAACAACCTCCAAGGTTGTCCATATTAGAATTCCAAAGTCCTAGGCACATTCAAAAACCATTTTCAAAAACTTTTTAACATTCCAAGTTTCCAAACAAGACTTCAAGACATTTTCAAAACTCTCTTGAGTTGTCTCAAAATATTCCCAAAACTCCTTTGAGTTAAAAGATCCAAAGTTTTGTTTCAAAATACTGCACTACCCGACCTCAAATCAAAACTCCCAAGTCCTCTCTTTCCAAAGACCTCAAAGTGTCTTCACATCTTTCCAAAGACCTCAAAGTGTCTTCAAAACTTTCCAAAAACCTCAAAGTGTCTTCAAATGACCTGATTCTTACCAAATGAGATACGTAGGCAACCTAAAATGGTGCAGTCATAACTTCCATTTCAACTTTATCCCCTTTTCAAAAACTTCAATCAATTCAAAGTTCTCATTCCAAACTCTTACAAAACTCCCGTGTTTTCAAACTTCTTCCAAAACTTGCATCATGCATCATTCATCCGAAAAGTGATGACTAAACCCTATTTTCAAAATTCTAAAAGTGGATATTAAAGGACAATATTAACCGGTTATTCTAGTGAGTAAACAAAGGGTGATTAGACATGTAGGTACCGAAAGGGTGGGGTAGGGTGATGATCTTATGATATCTTCCCTACACGTAACCAACTCCCAAACCATAGATTTTTGTTTTCGAAATACCAAAATGGAGTCATTTTCCAAAAGGGCTTAAATCTTTCCAAAGGTTTCCAAACAATCTATTTTCTTAAAAACCCTTGTCGCGCCCCGATTTTTTAGGTCCAAGGTCTTTTCAGCTTGAAGACAAAAGCACGAAACTCTGTCACTAGAACTCATCCTCCTAAAAGGATGAGTGCAACAAGGTTTGAATTGATTTGATTAAGGACTTTGTAGAAGAATAGGAATCACCACCTAACTTGATTAAGGTGAGTTTGGGCACCTAAAACTAAGTGTTAATCTGAAGATTAAACTTAGGGTTTGTGAAAAAGATTTTGAAAACTCCCTTAAGAGAGGGTTTTTAAGAAAATAGGTTGTTTGGCAACCTTTGAATAGATTTAAGTTCTTTTGAAAAATGACTCCATTTTGGTCTTTCAAAAACAAAAATCTATGCTCCGGGGATTGGTTACGTGTAGGGAAGATATCCTAAGATCATCATCTTATCCTACCCTTTTGGTACCTACATGTCTAATCACCCTTTTGTTCACACACTAGAATAACCGGTTACCATTATCCACTTAATATCCACTTTTGAATTTGAAAAAAGGGGTTTAGTCATCACTTATTGGATGAACGATGCATGATGCAAATGTTTGAAATCATGGGAGTTCGAAGGGGTTTGAGATAGAAACTTTGAATTGATAAAAACTTTTGAAAAAGGGACTGGAGTTGAAATGGGAGTTATGACCGCACCATTTTAGGTTGCCTACATATCTCATTTGGCGAGAATCAGGTCATTCGTAGTTCAGGCAAGAGCTCGATGAAAAATAGGCGCATTAGGGCCTTTGGGAATATTTTGAAGACACATTGAGGTCTTTGAAAAATTTGAAGACACTTTAAGGTCTTTGAAAAATTTGAAGACACTTTAAGGTCTTAGAAGAAGTTTGAAGACACTTTATGGTCTTTGGAAAAAGCTTGAAGACACTTTGGGGTCTTTGGAAAAAGGGAACTTGAGAGTTTTGATTTGAACTTGAATGTTGGAGTGTTTTTGAAATAAACTTTGAAGGTTTTTGAAAGTGCTCTTGAAATGGGATTTTGAAGTGTTTTGAAATATTATTGGAACAACTCAAGAGAGTTTTGGAAGTGCTTTGAAATAACTTAAGAGAGTTTTGAAAATGTTTTGAGGTCCTTGGAGACAGGGTTTTGAAGTGTTTTAATAAACGGGTCTTTGAAAAGCTTTCAAAAGTGGTTTTTGAAAACACTTAGGGCTTTGGAACCCTAATATGAACAACTTTGGAGGTTGTTCTTGATATATCACCTTCCTTTGGAATCTCTAACCATAGAAGGGGTAGGGACACCTTAGTGTTGTGAGTTCTTGAAAACATTATTGGAAATACTTTGAAGATGGAGTGTAGGGGCATTTAAAATGGTTATGGAGTTGATCTCAAGAGAGTGGGAGGTTTTTGAAAAATGGGGTATGGGAATAGTTTTAAATAGAAAGATGATTTTAAAAAGGGTCTATGAGTTGGAACCTTGAAGCATACTAACTTAGATTGGATTGGTCTAAGGTTAGAGGTGACCTAAGGTTAACTAACTCGGGTTAGGCTAACCTGGGGTTAAAGTGACTTTGGGTTGACTAACTTGGGTTTGGTTAACCTAGGGTTGGACAACTAGGGTCAAGTTAACCTAAGGTTAGATAACTAGGGTCAAGTTAACCTAAGGTTGAGATAACTAGGGTCAAATTAACCTAGGGTTAAATTGAAAGATGGTTTTGAAATGTGATTTAATGCATTTGGAAAAGGGTTTTTGAAAAATAACTCATGTTATTCAAAGGACTTTGGTAGACAACTTTTTTTAAGATCATTTCCATGAAAATTTGACTCTGGCCAAGAGTATGGTTTATATGGTTGATGTTTGGAGACCATTCCAAAGAAGGCTTGCTTATGACTATTATAACCATTATCTTGACAAGTGTAGGGATCAAAAATCAACACAATGATGACAACTTTTTGAAAAACCATTTTTAGTGCAAGGATGGAGAGAATGAACTTTTGAAAACCATTTTTGAGAAAAAGATTTGGAAAGCCATTTTTAGAAGAAACCACTCCAATAAGCTAGGGCTCCTATGGCCAATGCAAAAGAGAAACCACTCAAGAGAGGGTTCCACCGGGCCATTCCAACCTCTAAGCTTATGAGAATGGAAATCTTAGGAAAAGAGTTTGAAATCTGCTTATGTGCCAAAAATAAAGTGAGAAGGGAACCATTCTAACAATTTAGGGTTCCTATGGCCAATATATAAGGGAGACCGCTCAAGAAAGGGTTCCACGAGGCCATTCCAACCTCTAAGCTTGAGAGAATGGGAACCTTGGAAATTAGAGAGTGTGAAAATAACTTTTATGCAAGTCGAAATGCAATGATGCAAAAGTGTGAGTTAGGGGGTTAGTGGGAGATTTTCTAAGGCATGAATTCTAAGGTCTCACCCTAAACTTCAATGAGCCAACTCTTGGAACCATTTTGAGAAGAATATTGAACTTCACAACAACATGGAAATAAGAGTAATGAAAACTTGTAGCATATGGTTAGAAACATGAAAATGAAGCCAAGCACACAAGACATGATCAAGTTAGCAAAATGCAAGAGGGTCATGAATACTTACAAGGCTTTTAGGCTACACCACATAATCAAGGGCCTCCTAGGCCATATCATCTTAAAGTAGGCTAGTGAGATATCCCCCTACACGGTGGCTCCCACTAGCTTTCCTCTAGGCATGAACTAAGAGCTCTCTTGGCTCAAGCATGCAAGAAAGGGGGGTTGAAGATGGGGATTAAAATAGAGAATAGCTTAAGTAGGCTAGAAGGGAGAAGAGAAGAGTGGGAGAAGACAAAAATGTAAAAGAGATACCACCTTTTGCCTTTAATATGCTTGTAGACTTCTATGGATGCCTTGACTTGAACTTGAATGGCTTCAAATAGGCTTAAGGGGGGTTGGAAGGTGATGCTTAATGGTGTATAAGGCTATGTAGATGAAGTGTATGGGCTAGAGGGAGGTGGAATCTAGCCTAACTATTGGAGGAGTGGAATGTATGTAAAGATTTGAGGTTTTGGAGCAATTTTAGCAAAGCTTCGCATCAATTTTTAGTTCTGGAATATACAAAGGGGGAGGTTGGTATTTATAGGCAAAATTTTTGGACACTGGCGCATGAAGGACATGCGCTAATACTATTCCATTGGCAGAATGCCACGTGGCACCCATTGTACTGGTTAAATCTCGATGGTTGATCGAAATTTGGTCGATCTGATCAAAATCTAGGCGCATGTAACATATGCTCTATTATTGGGAGTGTTCGTTTAAACTTTGCCTCGATAATTGAGCCAACCGAGAATGTTTCGAGAGAATCGGTTGCATCCACGGTGTCCTACTAGGGTTTCTCGTGAACTTTCATGTTTTTGAGAAGTGCAAATGGTGTTCAGAAGTGTGAGATATCATATCGAAAAATGTGCATAAAATGGCATCTTTGCGAAGCGTCTGCAATGCACTCCGTGAGGGTTCGAAGTAGCTATTTTCGTGTTGCATGATCAAGGCCTTTGGGAAGTGATCTCTCCGATTGAATCATACAGATGGAAAGTACTCTGGAAGTACTTTCGAGAATTTCCTAATTTACGCATTTCTCAAGTCGTTTGACAGTGCGTTTCAATCAAGGAATTGGAGAAAAAGTCAACCTTGGCAGAGCATCTGCGAGATGCTCCAAGGGTTGACGAAAGTTATACTTTTTGAGCCATACGATGAGGAGCTTCAGGAAGCGATCTATCTGATCGAGCCGTATCAATGGAAAGATCTATGAACGAACTTTTGGGAATTCTTTAGTTTACGCATTTCTCAAGTCATTTGATAATGCGTTATAACTAGGGAATCGGGGAAGAGGTAATTTAGGCGGAACGTTTGCGAGATACTCCAGGGAACTTTTATCGAGTCATGGGTGTTTAGCATTGTAAGGTCCTCCTTAGGTTAAACAGAGGCGTATGGCCCGACCCGCTGTTTAGTAACCTAGGACTGGTGTTGTTTTGGGACACATTCGGGTCGCCAAGGGCAAAATGGTCATTTTGATTGGTTTTAGTTGAAAAATGGTTAAGAATGGATCGTAACGTCTTGTTAAGCGTGCCGAATCATTCAAGGATGTTTTCAGGAAAGTCTTTTACCGTTCGGTGGGGTTTGTGCAGTACTGGGGCGTTCAGGGGTAAAACGGTCATTTTGACCGGAGTTAGCCGGAATGGGACCAGAATTGGACTGGATAGGCGTGGAGTATGCCTAATAGTTAAATAACATTTTGGAAGGATGACCTTACCATTTTGAGAGATTCTGAACTTTTTCAAAATGCGCCTAGAGTCCCAAGGGGCAGGTTTAGTCATTTTTCACCGAGTTGGGTTAGCAGGCGCCGGTGTTGACCTAGGTGTTGGTTCCTGAGGCCGCCCGATCTCGGAGAACTACCTATGCGGTGTTGGTCCCTAAGAATGCCTGGTCTTATAGAGCTACTTGTAGGGTGGTGTTAGTTCTTGAGAACACCCGGTCTCAGAAAACAATCCGTGAGGGTGGTGTTGGTCTCCGAGAATGCCTGGTTTCGGAGAACTACCAAATGACGGACATTCTACATTAGCAAGATAGTAGGCGCTAGAAGTGAACCGTTTGAAATTTGATAAGGTGTTGGTTCCCTAGAGCGCCCGATCTTGGGAAGCTATTTGGATGGCGTTGGTTTCCGAGACCGTCTGATCCAGAAAGCTGCTTGGAAGGATGGTGCTTATGGCTCCAGCGGGACCTTATGGGCCCGGGAAGCGACTGGTTGACTGGATTGGAGTTTAAAAGGCTCGTCTTGAGCTCACATGTGTAGTGATATTTGAAAATTGAGTCCGGTCGGGCCGGAGATTGCCGAGTGGGCAAAAATAGGGTGCTTACGGCCCTGACTTGAGGGAATTTTCAAAATCTTTTTCAAAAGCCCTAAGTTTAATCTTCGGATTAACACATAGTTTTAGGTGCCCTAATTCGCCTTAATCAAGTTAGGTTGCGACTCCTATTTTTTTAAAAAACCCTTAATCAAACCAATTTTCAATTTAAATCTAGTCACACTTGCCCTTCTAGGAGGATGAGTTCTAGTGACAGAGTTCTATGCTTTTGTCTCCGAGCCAAAATGACCTTGGACCTAAACACCGAGGCGCGACAAATATGTAACACATAATCTTTGATGCGTTTTCTAGATCCAAACTTTGGATCCTTGAGAATACTATCTTCATTGCCTCATATGAATCCATAAAGGTGAGTGGTAAGTTCTAACCACTACCGACTTGGCTTCCCATTCTCTAGAAACCTTCAGTTTTAGAGAGAGAGAGAGAGCGAGGAGAGAGAGAGGTTTTCACTTTTAAATAGCATGCAAAATCTTTGGGTATATAAATAGAAAGCGAGAAAGTGAAGAAGGAAACTAGGAGAGGGAGGGAGGGCCTAGAGAGAGAGCTTTCGTTGTTTAGGGGAATTATTAGGGGGGAGGTGGCTGAGATTTAATTTTGTTATAAGAGTTAATGATGGGTTACTGTTATATTATACAATCATTATATACTTTCACAATTATGGATACACGCGAAGCGTGTGCATAACATGAGTTGTCATTAACAAATTATCAATAGTGAAGTTAAGTTTGCCATTAATTTAGGGTCAAAAAATCAACTAGTAGTGGTTTAGTGGTTGGCTTTTCTTATGCTAAATATGAGATTTTAAGTTTTCTCCATCCTCATACATCATTGTGGCTAGTCATTATTTGTGTAATATATGAAATTTATATGATTAATGTAAATGAGCTATAGTGCCCCTGCATAATCTAGAAGAAATAGTCGACTGAAGGCCTAAAGACCCTATAGCAAAACAAAAACAAAAAGTCAAAAAATTAACATTGTGCAACTTTTACATGTTGATAGACCATAAGATTTTAGTAAGTAAATTAGTTGTTAATTTTGTATAGGACGTAAGCTTATCTCTAATTGTGTGTATTTTATTTCTGCATTTGAAACTAATAAAGTTGAAATTCATGTTATATACATATATGTTAAGGACATATTATGAGTTTTTTTTATCAACCGAACAAATATTTATTTAGAAAATTCAGACCCTTTTGATCTTATTTCTCAAAACCATGTTGTGCAAGTTGTCGCAATCTATATCTGCAGCTAGTGTGGGATAAAAATACAACTTTAAGTCTGAAGTTATGATTATATCCACAAATTTTCATATAACTTGGGTTTGGAAAATAAAACCAAACTAGTTTTAATTTGGTAAATAAGTTTTTGTATGCATGGCTTTAGCATATATATATATATATATATTACTGTAGGAGAATGGAATTCATTTATACACTTGATGACCTCAAAGCACCTTGATTTGTCAAGAGTAGTCAAGGGTTGAGAGTTCAATTGACTAAAGCCATTTTGGGATGAGGAGAACAATTGCTCTAAGGTCAAGGCTTAAGACTTAAGGGTCTACTCCCTCTAAGGTCTCAAATTCAAAACCTCTTAATTGCTATTAGCCTTTTGGGGCCACTCACAGGGCTTTAGCTTGGTAATTACCTGATTTATGTGAGACGAAGGGATTACACAAATCCCAAAATTAATCAAGGTGGGCACAATTGAAGCAGACACCTAGTTATAAAATAAAAAATAAAAAAAATAATTATTGAGGTTGGGATGAGGAAAACAATTGCTTGGGTCCGGTTGCCACTCTTAAAAGTTATAACCACAAAGTTGACAGTGCTACCAGCAATCTTGGGGAAAGTATAAATTTTACTCTCTACTTTCTCTATCTAGTCTAGTTTCTCTCTTACATGTTTGTGGGGTTTTGTGCTTACATAATTGGACAAAACTAGGCTAAGTGTGAGTGTAAATGGATATCTCCTTTAAAGGGAGATATCCATATGCGCACTGATGGGCTCATACCCAAACGTTAAGGAAGGAAGTCGCCTCACCTTTGAGAAGCCAGTCGCCTCACCTTCGAGAAGCCGGCTGCCGAAGTCGTCGATGGCTACTTACCATCGTTTGTCAAGGTTGGTGGGTGTCAAACCTTGACAATCGGTGCTCCTCCTTCCCCTTATAAATAGAGGGTTGATTTGAGGGAGAATGACAAATCAAAGAGAGTTTTAGAGAGTTTTTTGTGAGAGTTGTAGTAGAGCGAGAAAGCGAGAGAGCTACCTCATGCTCCTCCTCTATAAATTTTTCTCTCTATGAATAATAAATTTTCCTTCTCCAGTTCATTGTTTTGTGGATGTTTATTTGATTTTTGGCTCAACAAGTGGTATCAGAGCTTCGTTAGAGTCACTAGAGCAAAAATAGAGCAATTTTTACTCACTAATTAGAAACCAAAGTGTTCAAAATCATGTTTTGATTACACCAGTGTGTTCATCTCGACGATACGAGTCCAACGCCACAAACAACGTCAAAAATAGAGCTAAAATGAGCTCGTAAGGTTTTTCTCCAACAAGTCAACGCCGGCTACGTCACCATTGTTGGAGAAGAAGAAGAGCTAATATCATCTCCGACATCATCGCTGACATCATTGTTATATCACCAGTGACATTGGTGCACAGTCAGTTGCTACGTCATTACCCAGTCAGCTACCATCTCATCGCCCAGCCAGTAGCAGTTACCATGCCATTAAAAATTTTTAAAAATTATAGTTTGGCCCTAAAATTTTAAAAAAATTATAGTTTAACCCCAAAACTTTTTTAAAATTATAGTTTGGCCCCAAAACCTTCTAAAAATTATAGTTTGGCCCCTAAAAAATTTAAAAAATTTCAATTAAGCCCTTCTTCAGGTTTTTTATCGTTCCGAACGCAACCATGCACTTTGTTTTAGCAAATTCTACTTCTATAGTACTGTACAAGCCAATTAGAGAGTAAATTGACAGAGAACTCAATGGCGAAAGCTATGATCAGACTAACGGCTACTAATTATTCAATGTGGAGGCTAAGAATGGAGGATATCATAAATCTGAAAGATTTTTTGGAGCCACTAGATCATAAGGGGGTTAAACCAGAGATGACAAACGATGATGATTGGCTCAAAATGAACAAGAAGACTATTGCCCAAATTTGGTAGTGGATTGATCATAGCGTGTTCCATCATGTAGCACAAGAAACGGATGCATATGCTCTTTAGAAGAAATTAGAGACCATACACCAGTTAAAGACTCCACAGAATAAAACCCTCTTGATGAGACAAGTTATAAATCTCAAGCTGAAGACTGGTATTTCCATGGCTAAGCACATAAGTGAATTCCATAACCTAGTGAACCAACTTGCCGCATCAGATTGAGTTTTGAGTGATAAAGAACAAATGGCCCTATTACTCGACTCCCTACCAGGCAATTGGGAAACACTACTAGTCTCGCTGAGTAACTCCGCTCCAAATGTGAAGGTATCCATGGAAATGGTGAAAGACGCACTCTTCAGCGAAGATTCTAGAAGAAAAGAGACTGGCCTAAATCAATCACATGTCCACGTGACAAAGAATCGAGGAAGATTCCAAGCCGGAGGACAAAGTTGAGGTAGAGGAAGAGGTAGAAGTAGAAGCAGAAGCAGAAGCAGAGAAAGGTCACAGGATCCTAGCAGATCTAGTGACGGACATGGCAAGTTTACATGCTATCATTATGACATTGAAGGTCACATGAAGAAAATTGCCTAAAATTGAAAAGGGAACAAGGTCAAGGCAGTCATCGGCAAAACAAGGAAGATGGTGACACCATAGTCACCATTAAGGGAGATGTTGCAAAGTAAGAAGAGACGTGTCTCGACGTTGTTAGCCAGGATTCTGAATGGGTGGTAGACACAACAGCCTCCTACCACGCCACTCCCCACAACGAATTCTTCACAACATACAAAGCTAGAGACTTTGGTATTGTGAGAATGGGGAACACCAGTTCATTAAAGATTGTGGAAATTGGTGATGTTTGAATCCACACGAACATTGGCTGCACGATAGTGTTGAAGGACGTCCGACACGTGCCTGACCTACGACTCAATCTTATTTCTAAGATAGCCCTCGATCAACAGGGCTATGATAACCATTTCAGCAATGGCACCTGGAAGCTAACAAAAGTTGTTATGGTTGTTGCTCAAAGACACATTTGTGGCACGTTGTACAGAACCCATGTGAAGGTTTATTCAGATAGTCTCAATGCAGTTGAAAACGAGGCGTCACTAAATTTGTGGCACAAGAGACTCAGTCACATGGGAGAGAAAGGGTTATTCACACTAGTGAAAATGGCTCTCATTCCAGCAAACAAGGAGATTACACTGAACTCCTGCAAGCATTGCCTATTTGGCAAGTAACATCGAGTCTCGTTTAGTTCTCCCACATGAAGAAAATCAGAGTTATTGAGCCTAGTACACTTTGATGTGTGGGGTCCCATAAAAGAAGAGTCATTGGGCGGTAACAGGTATTTTGTTACCTTTATAGATGATGCTTCACAAAAGGTGTGGGTGTATTTTCTAAAGATCAAGGATCAAGTACTCAAGTACTTTAAGATCTTCCATGCCATGGTAAAAAGGGAGACTGATAAGAAATTGAAGTGCCTCCAGATAGACAATGGAGGTAAGTACACATCTAAGGAGTTCAAGGCATACTGCTCAAAACGCCGTATCTGCCATGAGAAGACGGTCCCACGTACCCCACAACACAATACAGTAGCCGAGAGGATGAACTAGACCATTGTGGAAAGAACTCAGTGTATGCTCAATATGGCTAATCTGCCAAAGCTATTCTGGGGTGAAACTGTTTGTGCTGCCTGCTACCTAATCAACAGATCACCATCAGTTCCATTGAAGTTTGAAGTTCCGGAGATGGTGTGAACTGGTAAGAAGGATGTCTCCTACTCTCACCTAAGAGTGTTTGGGTGCTAGGCCTTTGTACACGTATCTAAGAAGTAGAGACAGAAACTCGACATGAAGTCCATTCCATATATCTTCATTGGTTATGGAGATGAAGAATATGAATACATACTGTGGGATCCAGCAACAAATAATGTCATCAGAATTAAGGACATGGTGTTCCAAGAGGACCAACTCTACAAAGACTTTGCCAAGTCTAAGAAGTTCAGTTCAAGTGCTCCAGGACACATATGTGATCCTACTCTAGTACAGTTTGCCACAGATACTGACTAAGTGTAGGATGAAGAAGATGAAGAGGAAGAGGGTGTTGAGCAGGGGGAGCAGCAACCCCCTCTTCTAGAAGAAGAAGAACTCCCACAGCTAATTGGTGAGGTGTCTCCCCATATTAAAGAGCCTCAACCAAGGAGATCAAAGAGAGGCCGACCATTAATTCCAACAAGGAAATATCCAAAATTAGACTACATCTTGCTGACAGATAAGAGGGAGCCAAAGAATTTTTAAGAAGCACATACTCATATGGATAAGGGCAAATGGATGCAAGCCATGCAAGAGGAGATGAGTTCCTTGCAAAAGAATCAGACCAATGATCTGGTAAGGCTTCCCAAAGGAAGAAAAACCTTGAGAAATAAGTGGGTGTTCAAACTGAAGAAAGATAGCAGTGAAAGGCTAGTGAAACACATCAAGGGTTTCCAACAGAAGAAAGGAGTTGACTTTGACGAAATATTCTCATCGATGGTAAAGATGACCGTAATTCGAATTATACTTGGATTGGTAGCCAGTTTAGATTTGGAGCTTGAACAGATGGATGTTAAAATAGATTTTCTGCACGGAGATCTAAAGGAAGAGATCTACATGGAGCAATTAAAAGAGTTTGATGCTCCTGGGAAAGAACACTTAGTCTGCAAGTTGAAGAAGAGCCTATACGGCCTGAAGCAAGCGCCAAGACAGTAGTACAAGAAATTTGACTCATTCATGGTGAGTCATGTGTACAAAAAGGCTGTTGTATACCAGTGCGTGTACATTCAAAGATTCTCAGATGGTAACTTTGTGACACTCCTTCTCAATGTTGATGACATACTAATCATTGGACTTGATGCTGCCAAGATTAGCAAGCTAAAAAAGGAGTTATCTCAATCCTTTGATATAAAGGACTTAGGCCCTGCTCAATAGATTTTGGGCATGCAGATTGTTCATGATAGGAAAACTAAGCCAATCAATACTCCAGTGGCTAATCACTTCAAACTGAGCAAGAGTTCGTGTCCCTCCTTGAAGACTGAGATGAAAGAAATGGCAACAATACTCTACTCTTCAACAGTAGGCAACCTGCTGTATGCAATAGTGTGTACAAGGCCAAATATTGCTCACGCTATAGGCGTTGTGAGTAGATTTCTCTCTAACTTGGGGAAAGAATGTTGGGAAGCTGTCAAGTAGATTCTCAGATACCTAAAAGGTACAACAAAGATATGCTTGTGCTTTGAAGGAGCTACACTAGTCTTGACAGGCTATATAGATTTAGATATGGCTGGTGATCTTGATGGTAGGAAATCTACATCAGGATTTTTTTACACCTCGTAGGAGGAGCTATTTCTTGGCAGTCTAAATTGCAAAAATGTGTAGTTTTATCTACAACAGAGGTAGAGTATATTGCCGTAGCAGAAGTGGAAAAGAGATGTTGTGAATGAAGCGTTTTCTCTAAGAACTAAGAATCAAGTAGAATGAATACAAGGTGCATTATGACAGTCAAAGTGCTCTAAATTTGAGTAAGAATTTAATGTACCATTCTCGAAAAAAGCACATCGACATTTGCTATCATTGGATACGTGAGGTGATAGATCCACAGCTATTGAAGCTTGAGAAGATTCACATAAAAGAGAATTCAGCAGATATGCTAACAAAGGTGGTTACTTGTGAGAAACTCGAGTTATATAGAGACATAGCTGGAATGAACGCCAACTGAAGGACGTCATATTGCATTCTCTTCCAATGGGCATGAAGGGGGAGAATTAATGGGTTCATACCCAAACATCAAGGAAGGAAGCCGTCTCACCTTCAAGAAGCCAACGGCCGAAGTCATTGATGGCTGCCAACCACCATTTGTCAAGGTTGGTGGCTGTCAAATCTTGACAATCGGTGCCCCTCCTCTCCTATAAATAGAGGGTTATGTTGAGGGAGAATGACAAATCAAGGAGAGTTTTAGAGTTTTTTGTGAGAGTTGTAGTAGAGAGAGAGCTGCCTCCTCCTACACCTCTGTAAAAATGTTTCTCTGTAAATAGTAAATTTTCTTTCTCTAATTCATTATTTTGTGGATGTTTATTTGATTTTTGGATCAACATGCACTCTCTTTCTGAGGTACCAAATTGGTACATAACTTAGCATTCTTGGGATTCTTGGAAATGGGTCGGATCAACAATATATGCCAACAGTTCAAAAACTGTTTGCGCAGGTTAAAATGATGGCTAATGTGCTTTTAAAACTTTTCATGGATTTTCATCAATGCCAAACTTGCTTATTGCTAAAATGTTGGTTTTGAAAACAAAAATGAAAACTCAATTGTTGTTTGCTTTCAGCCACTTATTGATAGGGGTGTTGTGTTGTGGCCCTCTAAAGGATATTAGAGCCCCTTTTTTCACCTAAATTAGTTCATCAATTTCTCCCTTCTCAATTAATGCTCTTGCCTTTTCGATGAAACGACACTAGCATACTTGATATGGTATGTATGTCTATACAATTGTTTATCCCATTAAAACACCTATTTAAATGATAGATTGAATTTCCATGCCTATTTTCATTATAAATGCCATACACTCTGTCATTCTTCTGTAAATGGGATTTTAGAATTCCAACATGGACACTTCAAAACCCCTATTATACTTTTTTTGTCTTTTAACTTCAAAACCTTTCTACACCCTTTTCTATAAGTAAAACCTTGTCTATTCCTTTATTAAATCATTATCGAAATCCCACCCACCCCCCTTAGATATGGTTACTTGCTTTTTGGTTATACATCTAGTTCATCATAGGAAATTATTATTCTTTCAAAAATATTGTACAAAAAATTACAATATAATAATGTGATAATAAAATATTTATAATTAAGAGTCATTATAATGGGTGTTTTATTTTACAGTTTTATATTATTTGAAGAAACAATTTGCGTTAGTATAGGACTTTCCGATTGTCTAGATTCTTGTTAGAACGTTATTTTTCTTAAATTTTGCAGGTCCACAAAAAATAACCTTATGACCAAAATCAATGGCTATCACATCCACCCAGTCAAAATTCAGTCTTTTATGTCATTTTAGAAAAATATTTGTTAGCCAATCACATTATTTTGTACATAAATTTTGTATAAAATTTTTAATTATACAATAATACCCTTCTTGATAATACAACCTCAATGGTTGTTGATAATAATACCCTTCTTGATAATACAACCTCAATAGTTGTTCATTATCATTCACAGCAACATTAATTGGCTCTGAGCTTAGCAAGGGGAAAAAGGTGTAATAATTTGCTGCTGAATTTGCAATTATATGTAGTTTAGAAGTTTTCCCATCAAAATATTATTTAGGGGTATTTAGACTCTAACTTATTTAATAATTTATAATTTTTTAAAATTATATTTAACTAATTATAAAAAGTGACTTAAAAAAATTATTTATATCTAATATCATTTTTGTAAAAAATAAATTAAAAAAAATAACTTTTTAGAATTAATTTATGACTTATAAGTTACTCATACCTCATTATAATTGGAATTTATTGAAAGATTTTTCAGTCACTTTTTAATTATAATGGTCACTTTTTAAAGATTTCTCTGACCAATTATTGCTAGATTGAGTTGTGTTTAACACGCGCAACAGTTGCCCGTGTTATCACCACTTTATAAGTACTGCACGTTCACTTGCATTTGGACCTGACAAACTTCATTACCGTACTCTGGGATGGAATTTATTGAAAGATTTTTCAGTTTTGCATTTAGGCCATTGTTGGTGTTGGTCACGACTATGAACACACTAGGTTTTCTTTGAATCTGTACCGTTGGATGGTACTTAGATCATGGAAATCATAGCCTGAACGGTCTAGATTTTATGTGTGTGTACAGCTTGAGAGTCACTCCACTCAATTGGGCCAATGGCCTTTCAATGAATCACCTTACCCTCCCTTCTCTTTCCTTTTGAATCAGTAACAGTGTAGCAGGGAGAAAAATGCCACTACAAGTGTAATAAGCAACAGAAGAAGCACGTGTAGAAAATGAGTAGTTTATTCACGTGTCTATCATAATTATAGGAAACTATTTTCGGGAGAAAACGAAACTCTCTTAAAATATGGCCTTGTTTGATAAACATCTCAGTTTTTATTTTTTAATGTGTGTTTTTATTGTATATTTTTTATAATTTAGTAACGAATATTTATAAGTTATGGTTATGATAATAGCATTGAAGTAATATTTTTTATCTTTTATTTTTTAAATTTTATAAACAACTAAACATAAAAAATATTAAACAAACACTGTTGTTTTTTGTTTTAAAAAAATAAAAATAAATAATGTTACCAAAAACTTGGTCATAAAAACTATTGTGGGGGAGCCTGCGGCCCATTCCAGCGGGTTAGGCCCAATTTACGCGAATTAAAGATGGGTTGCTTGATGACTTGAATCAGAGTTACGGGACGGGTCGGCCCAAACCGCCGACCCCACTCCCGCCATGACCCAAACCGCTAGCAGTGTTCAAGCATTTAATGCAGAGTTGACTCACATTAAATGTGAAAGCAACTTCCCACGCGATGTCGACCTGCACGTCCAGTTAGTCGAAATCCCCAACTACGGTGAGCCAGACCTTGTAAGTGGTCAGACGGCGTCAATGATGATGCCTACCCAACAAGCCATGAGGGCCTGCTGGTAGGCCAAGGCCAAACACACTCCGTCGATCGCTCTATAAATACCCTAGAGATCGAGAGCCAGGTATGAACTAACTAACTCTAAGCATTCACAACTCTCATTCATTTTTATCTCGATTAAGCTTGCTAACTTAATCTTCGGAGTGTGATTGGCCCACCAAGGATCGACCCATTCTAACCTTCTTCTCTTGCAGGGAGTTTGGACTCATTCATCCGAGCTTGAGAGTTCGACCTAGCTTTCCTGAAAAATCCCACTTACAATTGGCACTGTCTGTGGGAAAGCTTAGAAAAATCATGAGCCTGAACGACAAAAGAGGAAGAAGAGAGAACCACGATGGGAGAGGTAACAGAGCCTCCTCCAGCCACGATCAGACTAACTCGGCGCACTGCCATTCTATGCCAGTAAATCTGCTACGAGGAAGGACACTAAGGTCGGAAATATGGACACCTGCTGAAAACCACCAGGAAGCACCGGACAAAATGCAGAGGAACACAGACTATGTCAAGGACAAAAACTTTAGCAGAAACCACCACCAGAACCTAGCCCCATCGCCCTCCAGTGGGTGAGTCCCAAGCAAAGACACACTCCATGCGGCGGAGAGGAAAATTCGGCGACGCGGCGAAGAGATTGCCTACCTCACCTCCCAAGTTCGGGTCATGAGGGAGGCATTCTCTGGAAGAAATGGGCATGGGAGAGAAAGGTCACCTAACCAGGAGCGGAGCACTAGCGGCGGGAATGATCCAACACCACGGTTAAGAGGGAAGCTATACCTCTAGCACCGGGCATTATGACAATAGGAGAGAAGATCGGCGGAGGGATAAGAGCAAAACCCAGCCAAATGACAAGCTTATGGCGGGCCACAGAGGAGATCGAGTCCCACCCGATTCTTCGAAAATTCACCCCACCAAAGTTCACACTGTATGATGGGAAGACCGACCCGATTAATCATGTTCGGTATTACAAACAGTTGATGGTAGTATGGTGTGGAGACCAAATGTTGATGTGTCGAATCTTTCCCTCAAGTCTAGGAAGTGTGGCCTTGCGGTGGTTCCACAAGTTGCCATCTCAATCCGTGTCAAGCTGGAGGCAACTCACCGAGTTGTTTACTGCCTGTTTCATAGCAAACAGTTTGCAGTCGAAGGAGGTTGATTTCTTACTGACCCTACGAAAGGAAGAAGGGGAAGGATTGCGGCCGTATGCAAGACGCTACTAGGAGGCTTACAACGAAATTGACGAGTGCAGCGAACAATTGGCTGTGAGTCAGTTCAAAATCAGGCTGCCCAGAGAGCATCGGCTGCGGCAGTCCTTGATGAAGAAACCGGCCCTCACTATGCAGGAGTTGATGTTGAAGATCGAGCGCTATGCGCGATTGGATGAGGATATGTCCCAGCCAAGTTCGGCAAATGTCAGCACTGTTGCCGACAAAACAAATAAGAAGGATGCCAAGAAACCCATAACAGAAGATACCAACTGGGGGAAAAAGTGAACGAGGGGATCTATAAAGTCTTTACGGACCCCATTTATAAAATCTTGTCTCAAATCCGCGACAAGCCCTTCTTCAAGTGGCCACCGAAGCTAGGGGGAGACCTAGCAGCTTGGGATCAAATGAGATTCTACTCCTATCACCGCGAAAGGGGCACAAGACGGAGCAATGTCGACACCTGAAAACCTATTTGGAAGATTTGGCTAAGGCTGGCCATCTCGACCAATTCATTGACTGGGAAAAGACGAAGAAAGAAACCGAGCAACCGCGGTTGGAAGACACAGCCTAGAAGGAGATAGATGTGAGATTGGTCCGAGTAATTAATGTGTTACACGGTTCGGCTGAATCAGAAACCGTCGACCCACATAGATACCGAGCCGAGATACAAAAGGCTGCACACTTAAGGGAAGTCATGCAAATACAACCATCGAGCAAGAAAGTCAAGATCGACGAAACCCATACGTCTATTACCTTCACTAATGAAGATCTCGTGGAAGTACAGACTCCACATAATGACGCCTTGGTTGTAACACTGAGAATGACGGATTGTGACGTAAAAAGGTTGCTTATCGACCAAGGAAGTTCATCCGAAGTCATGTACTACAGCCTATTCAAAAAGCTGGAACTCAAGGAGTCTAACCTCCAGCCATCACTCAGCCCCTTGGTCGGCTTCAGCTCAGATCCAGTTTGGCCCATAGGGAAGGTAACGGTTCCAGTGACTGTAGGAGGAATCACATTGCAGACAGAATTCCTGGTTGTTAATGTGCCATCCCCATACAATGCCATCATGGGACAAACCTAGCTACACCTCATGAAGGCTATTCCCTCGTCCTACCATCAACTGATCCGATTTCCGACCCCTAGTGGAGTAGGGGAGATAAGAGGAGACCAAGTAGCTGCCAAACAATGCTTCCTAACAGCCTAACAACGTGCACAACCAAGACAAAGGGTGAGAAGGTGCAAATGATAGAGTTGCATGAAGACACCCCAACCATTGACTATGTGGGATAGACACCTGAGAACAAAGCCGTGGAAGACCTGAAGAAGATATACATTGATCGGAAAGGAGATAAGTACTTTGTCATTGGCACCTCCTTGTCCAGAAGGGAGGAACAATCCTTGATCGAGTTATTGACAAGTTTCTTGGAAGTATTCGCCTGGACCCCTTATGACATGCCGGGGATTGGCACTGATGTTGCCTTTCATCGGCTTAATGTTGACCCAAAGTGCCAACCTGTGGTCCAGAAAGGGAGAAGGGTGGCAACCCAGCACGTAGACGCTGTTGTGGAAGAGACTGAGAAGCTTTTGGAAGCTGGGCAAATTCGAGAGATCAACTACCTAAGCTTGCTGTCAAACACAGTGGTAGTGAAAAGAATGACGGCAAGTGGAGAGTCTGTGTGGACTTCACTGACCTCAACAAAGCATGCCCCAAAGAGCCATTCCCCCTCCCCAAAATTGACCAGCTCGTGGATGTAACGGCTAGCTTTGGGAGGATGAGTTTCTTAGATGCCTATCGAGGGTACCACCAGATTCCCCTCCACCCCGACGACCAAGAAAAGACGGCCTTCATCACTCCAAGGGGTATCTATTGCTACAAGGTTATGCCCTTTGGTCTGAAAAATGTCGAGGCCACGTATCAGCAGCTGGTCACAAAGATGTTCAAGACGCAATTCGACAGAACTGTGGAGGTCTACATCGACGACATGATGGTGAAAAGCAAACTCAGCAACTCTCATCAAAAAGATCCAAAAGAGGTACTCCGCATCCTAAGGGAGTACAAAATGAGGCTCAATGCTTCAAAATGAGGTTTCGAGGTCAGCTCGGGCTAATTTCTGGAGTTCTTGGTTACGCATCAGGGCATTGAAGTGGACTCGCAACAAATTAGTGCGATCCAGAGCATTCAGGCCCCAAAGAATGCCAAGGAGGTACAAAAGCTAACAGGAATGGCCACAACACTCAACAGGTTCATTAGCCGTTCATCGGACAGATGCCGACTGTTCTTCTAGCTTCTCAAGAAACAAAAATAGTTCAAATGGACCTCAGAATGTGACTCAGCCCTTACTGATCTGAAGAAATACTTGACCCAACCACCTTTGCTCTCCACTTCGCTCCAGCATGAGGAACTCTTCCTCTACCTGGTGGTATTGGAGCATGCAATTAGCGCTGTCCTACTCAGGCAATAAGATAGATAGCAATTACCTGTCTACTATGTCAGCAAAACACTTTTTGGGGTAGAAAGCAGGTATTTACCACTCGAAAAATTGGCGCTCGCACTGGTAGTGGCGTCTCGTAAGTTGGTGCATTACTTCAGGGCCCATATCGTCAATGTCCTCACGGACCACCAACTCAAACCTTTTCTTCGAAGGGCCGACTTCTCTGGAAGGTTGGCAAAATGGGCCGTGGAATTAAGAGAGTTCGATATCAAGTTTCAACCAAGATCGGCCATGAAGGGGCAGGTTCTTGCCAATTGCGTTGCCGAGTTCTCCGCTGAATTGCCACCAGAGACCGACCAGGACCTTGCCTAATCACACCAAAACCTCCCTCTAGATCTTTGGGAACAAAGTGCTCATTGGCAACTCTACGTCGATGGAGCCTCCAATGACCGGGGGGCAGGGTCAGGCATAGTACTCATTACACCAGACAGTTTAACTATCGAACAAGCCATCAAGCTCGAATTCGTTGCCTCTAACAATGAGTCTGAATATGAGGCCTTGCTCACCGGTATACGCTGAGCTATCGAACTCAGAATTCCTGAGATCATCATTTATTCAGACTCCCTGCTTGTTGTCAATCAGATTTCAGTGGAATACGCAGCAAAAAATGATTGAATGATGCAGTACCTGGCCAAAGCCAGGGAACTACTCAGCCAATTCGACAGGTACAAGCTTCAACAAATCAGCCGGGATAACAACTCATATGCAAATGCTCTAGTGACATTAGCAACAGCCCTGAAGTCAGGGTCAAAAAGGACTATCAACGTGGAAACCCTAGCCAGGCCTGGTATCTTTCAGAAAGAAGAGCAAGCCCTGGCTATAGAACAGTTGGGACCATCCTGGATGGACCCAATTATTTCCTACCTCGACAAAGATGAACTGCTAGAAGACAAGAATGAAGCTCGGTGAGTAAAGCACGCAACTCTCAGATATTGGATGTTGCCAAGTAGGGAGCTTTACAGACGTTCCTTCACGGGTCCATACTTGCATTGCGTCCATTCAGACAAAGTGCAAGGCGTCCTCTTCGAAATCCACAAACGGATATGGGAAGCCACCTCGGCGGAAGATCGGTAGCACACCGAGCTATTTCACAAGGATACTGGTGACCCTACATGTAAAAAGATACAGCCCAGTACGTCCTAAAATGTGACAAATGTCAAAGGTACTCTCCCATCATCCACCAGTCAGCTAAGGACCTAGCAACCATTACCAGTCTGTGGCCTTTCACTCAGTGGGGACTGGACATAGTCAGACCTTTGCCCTGAGCTCCTGGCAACAAAAGGTTCCTCATCGTGGTGACTGACTACTTCACTAAATGGGTAGAGGCGGAGCCTCTGTCAACCATCAGAGAGGTCGACGCTAAAAGGTTTGCCTGGAAAAGTATAATAACAAGGTTCGGGGTACCTCGCGCCAATGTTTCAGATAACGGCACCCAGTTTGATGGAAACATGTTCAAATCGTTCTGTGAAGGGCTTGGGATCAGGAACTTTTACTCAACACCAGCCTATCCTTAGTGCAATGGGCATGCTGAGATTTCAAACAAAACCATGCTCAACGAAATTAAAAAGCAGCTGGAAAGGGCCAAAGGGAAATGGACGGAGGAGCTACCCAACGTTCTATGGTCCTATAGAATGACTCCAAGGAGATCTACTAGACAAACCCCATTCTCTATGGCATATGGGGTGGAAGCACTCATATCTTTGGAGGTCGGGCTCCCAACTATCAGATCAGTAGTCGTCAACATAGGGCTCAATGACCAGACGCTGGCAAATGATCTGGATCTCGCTGAAGAAAAAAGGGAAGCTGCCTTGATTAGACTTATTGAATATCAGTGACAGTTAAAACACTCTTACAACAAACAGGTTCGTCCAAGAAACTTCGCTCCAGGTGACCTAGTCTTACGAAAGGTACTTGGGGCAACAAAGAATGCAGCAGATAGCACGCTCGGCCCCAACTGGTAGGGCCCCTAGGTCGGCATAGGTGCGTACCGGTTGGAGATTGTTGAAGAGGGAAGACGATTGCTCCGACTTTGGAATGCGAATAACTTGAAGAAATTCTACCAATATCATAAAATCCCATACAATGTAACAACTCAACATGTGTAAAGCTTTTATGGGATTAATAGAAAATGAAGTTGTAAAAGAGTCATCTCTGAGCACTCCGGGAATCACAAAAACCAAGTGTAAAAATTTGGTCTTGTCCAAGTTGGACAGGTCGGCCAAAGAAGGCCATAAAAATCAAGCGTAAAAACTTGGTTCTGTCCAAGTTGGACAGGTCGGCCAAAGAAGGCCACAAAAACCAAGCGTAAAAACTTGGTCCTGTCCAAGTTGGACAGATCGGCCAAAGAAGGCCATAAAAACCAAGTGTAAACTTGGTCATGTCGAAGTTGGACAGGTCGGCCAAAGAAGGCCACAAAAATCAAGTGTAAACTTGGTCCTATCCAAGTTGGACAGGTCGGCCAAAGAAGGCCACAAAAACCAAGTGTAAAAGCTTGGTCCTGATCGAGTTAGACAGTTCGGCTAAAAAGGGAAATTATACAAACTTAAATTCAGAAAACAGTAAGGTAGATTCAACGGTGGATAGCGAGACAAAACAAAATTTTCATTAGAAATGTTGGTGATTACAAAAAACATGTTTCAAAAGGAGGAGCTACAAATGATTATGCCGACTTATCCCTTGGCAAAACAGATGTCTCCTCTTAGCAATCTACGGACAGTTCGGCAGACTTGGATTGTTCGGCAACCGCTTTTTCCTTCTCTGCCTTATCCTTTTCAGCAACAATCTCCAGAGCTAGTTGCCTTTGTTGTTCGTCATTTGCAACCACTTTCTTTGGGTCTACAATGCCGTCCTCAATGGTATCAAAGTAATCCGAGCAAAGACGCCAAATATCGGCGGATTTGTCTACACCGGCAACATGAAGGGCGCTGCTCCAGCCTTGCCGAAATATAGTACGGCTTAAATCCGCCATTTCAACGGCCAGGCTATTGGCCGCTCTGTCTTCGCCTCTCTTCAAAATCACCTCCTCATCGGCCTTCAGCTTGGCCACTTCAGTTTGGAGTGCCTCGACCTCGGCATTAGCCTTGTACAGATCCACGGACTATATATCAAATTTCTTTTGGAGGTCGGTCACTTCCTTATCCCTCCTTTCAAAATTCGCCTTCATCAGCAGAAGCTCAGCAGATGCCTGTTTGGCCTGCTTCTTAAAAGTGATCCGATCCTTATTGGCATTGATCCACTCCTCCTTTAAGCGGCCATGTTTTTCGATGAGTTCCTGATGCACCTTGGCAAGCTTCTGGAAGCTGGTCATCGCCTCCAAGAAATTCAGGCAACCCTATACCAAAAAGAGAATGTCGTGTTAAAGCAATTGTTTAGGAAAGTCTTTAAACGGGTTAAAAGAGAGTGTCGACTTACCAACAGTGAATCATAGAAGGCACCCATAAAGACAGCCGCATCGCTTGCCTCACCCAACTTTGCCATATATTTTTTCTGAAGAACGCTCTTCATAACATCGAAGGCTACCTCGGTTTGCTCGATCATCGAGTCTGTTGTCGAGAAAGGTTGGCCTAAAATGTCCGGCGTGATGGTAACAGCCTCGCCGACCTCGTCCACTACACCCTTTCCTTTTTGCTTCTTGGGTACTGGGGGCGGTGCGGTCACCTCTGGGCCCCTTTTCTTTTGCTGTCGAGTCTCTGGCTTCTTTTGAATCGGAGGGGCCTCCTCCACAGTGGCCATCACCAGTTCGGTAGGAGGAGTGTCGGTGGAAGTTGTGGCGGCCAACTTCAGTGGCCTGCTGGCAACAGCGAACATTCTGTCCCTCAAACTCATGCCGTCCTCTTCGTCGGGGGATGGCGTAGAACCTTGTGTTCTGGCTGGAATCTTAACTCAGCGGTCTGGAACCGTGAGTGGCGATGAACTTAATGCCGAGCTGTGGAACTTTGATCGTGCTTCACGTTGTTCTTTGACGACGGGCTCTGACGGGCTACGGGCCCTTTCAATAGCAATGCTGGTAAGAATCTCCTAGAAATCTCCCTCGGCACCTTCCTTCGCCAATCTCGCAAGAGTACTCTGGGAAACACCCATATTGGCGGTGAAGGTTGAATATTGAAGCTGGTAGGCGAGCAAGACATGCGCGGCCCGAGCGACGTGCCTTAACTTGCCTTCACTGAAGTAGTTCAAAACCTTGTTAAGGTCGTCAAAGTTGACAAACCAGTCGCATGCTTTCGACAGCTTCTCTTTCTTTTCTGCAAAAATGGCACAATCAGATTCGGATCAACGTCAGAAATTAAGGGACACACAGCATAAGAGGTCGGCATCAAACCTATTTCAAAAGGAACTCTAGAGCATCGGGTCACCAGCCTTTCCTCCTCAGGAACGTTGTCAAACTCCCAAGGCCCGGTTACCCAAACCCTAACATCATCAACGCCCTTCCTGGAGGAAGGCAGGCACTTCACTAATTCTAAGGACTTGTCAACGGCTCGGAGGTAGACTTTATAACTACCCCTGACCTTACAAAGCGAGTAACAGTAATCCAGTTTGGCAAGACCCAAGTTCACACCCAGGCACCGATTAATCTCAAGCATACCAAAGAAGATCCTATAGATGTTCGATGACAACTAAGAGGGCGATACCTTGTTTTTTACTATGAACTTATGAAGAAAAGGATTAAGGGGAAACCTAAGTCCCCCTTCCACAATGGTGATAACCGGGAACGACACCCCCTTTTCGGTCTCTCCTATACGGTGGTGCTCAAGATTGACTAGCTCTAAGCCGATCTCATCCGGGATGTCGAACCTAGCCCTAAATGCGGTAATGGCTGTCGGACCATCTAACATTCTTCGAAGACGAGATGCCATCAGGGGACAATCATCAAAGCACAGAGAAATAGAGAGAGAAGAACGAAAGAGGTGTGGGCTCGAAAAAACACTTACAGTGGTGGGTGCTGAGACAGCCGACACACACGCTAGACAAAATGCAGGGAAATACTGAGTGCCTTTTGCAAAACAAGGCATCGCCCTTTTATATACATCCGAGCCGTCTGTTCGTGCGCAGGAAAACAGCAGCAATGATGATGCTATGCCGAAACGTCGCATCGGCCGTTGATTCGACGACACCCCATCAATGAATCTTTTAAAATTCCCACCATCCGCGTGATCGGGTAAGCATTACAGCCCTTGGCCGCTTTGGAAATCAAAACGACACAAAGGCTAGGGGACAATTGTGGGGGAATAGCCCGCGGCCCAACCCAACGGGTTTGGCCCAATTTACGCAAATTAAAGATGGGCTGCTTGACATCCCAAATCAGAGTACGGGACAGGACGGGCCGGCCTAAACCGCTGACCCCCCTCTCGCCATGACCCAAACCGCTAGCAGTGTTCAAGCATTTAATGCAGAGTTGACTCGCATTAAATGCGAAAGCGGCTTCCCACGCGACGTTGACGTGCACGTCAGGTCAACCGGAATTCCCAGCAACGGTGAGCCAGACCCTATAAGTGGTCAGACGGCGTCAATGATGATGCCTACCCAACAGACCATGAGGGTTTGCTGGTAGGCCCAAACACACTCCGTCGATCTGGTTATAAATACCCAAGAGATCAAGAGCCAAGTACGAACTAACTAACTCCAAGTATTCACAACTCTCATTTATTTTTATCTCGATTAAGCTTGTTAACTTAATCTTCGGAGTGTGATCGGCCCACCAAGGATCGACCCATTCTAACCTTCTTCTCTTGCAAGGAGTTTGGACTCATTCATCCGAGCTTAAAAGTTCGGCCTAGCTTTCTCAAAAAATCCCACTTACAACTATCTAGAAACTCATTTTTCATAATTTATAGTATTTTTCATCCTCTCAAATCTTATCTTTTAGTTATAATATAATTGTGTTTAATAAATTTTCATAAATATTTCATAATATTTGTAGTTTACTTGAACATAAAAATATTCTATTACTTGAATTATGTTAATTTTTTGTAAGGTTCTTAATAATTTTTTTATATATAAAATATTTAATTTTATATTACTTAATATTTTTTATTTTTTTATAATTTTTTAGGTTATGTTTCACATCTGTGTTACGATATCGTTTTTCATTCCGTTTCACCTTTTCGGCAACCATAGTGTCTATCAAGTGGGTTCCATATATTTTGGGCTTGAGCAAACCACCTATGGGTTGGCTTTTATTTAATTGCCAATTTCATTCACGTAGACATGACAATTTCTGCATTTGTTTTCTCATTTAACGTGCTATGCACGAATTTGTTACAACACACATAATTCAAAACTGACAAAAGTCACAAATGAATAAAAAAAAATAACATATCTAACTATACCATCTGTGATTCTTCTCATTCCCAAATTAGCCTCTCTCTATAACCTCTTTCATGTTAATTTTTTACAGTATCAGCTCCACTAACATCTACATGTGAGGTCTATTTTTATTATTTTTTTAATAATAAACAATTGTATTTTTTTTGTGCAACCGATAAAATAAAATATTATTCACATCGTCCGTAAATATTATAGAATTGTAATGATTCTCTCAAACTTGCTTAAGTCAAAAGGAGCCATGGATTACTGATCACATTATATTTTGCCCATATGGTCAACTATTTTTTTTTTTAATGATCCAATATTTTTTATTTTGGTAATTTGAAAACCGTCATTAGTGCAATAAAATTGCAAACAAAATATTTATATTAGGAAGCACAAACTCATGTGTTTCACTTTCATCTTGCTTTGTGGTGATAAAGCATTCAGACCAATTCAAGAAATGTCATTCTCCTTTACAAGTTCAAGTGAAAAAAAGACAAAATCTAAATTGTTACTGTGGGGGAATAGCACGCAGCCAAATCCATTTGGTGAGACCCAATCTATGCAAATTATAGTTAGGCTGCTTGGCGGCCCAAATTCAGAACTAAGGGACGGTCTAGCCCAAGTTGCAGACCTCATGCCAACCTTGGCCCAAACCATAAAAGGCGAGCCCAAACCGTTAGCGGTCTTTGAGCATTAAATGCGAAGTTGACCCGCATTAAATGTGCGAGCGGCTCCCCACGCGACGTCGACATGCACATCCGGTCAGCCTGATTCTTAAGCGGCGGTAAGGCAGGCCTACATGCGATCAGTCGGCGGTATGCAATGATGCCTACCCAACATGCCATAATGATCTGCTAGTAGGCAAGGAGCAAACACTCCATCGAACACACTATAAATATCTAAACCCTCAAGAGCTAGGTATGAACAACTGACTCCAAATATACACAACTTTTATTCATTCTAATCTTGATTAAACTTGCTAACTTAATCATCGGAGTGTGATCGGCCCAACAAGGTCGACCCATTTTAACCTCCCTTTCTTGCAGATAGTTTGGACTCATCAACATGGGTTTGAGAGTTCGGCCTAGCCTTCTCAGAAAATCCCACTTACAATTGGCGCCGTCTGTGGGAAGGCTTAGAAAAACCATGAGTCTGAACGATCGAAGAGGAAGAAGAGAGAACCACGATGGAAAAGGTGGTAGAGAATCCTCTAGCAAAGATCAGACTAATTAGCCGCAATACCAATCTACACCAGTAGATCGGCACCGAGGAAGAACACTAAGGTCGAAAATACGAACCCCCGCTGAAAGCCACCAGGAAGCACTAGACGAACTACGGAGGAATATAGATTATGTCAGGGACAGAAACTTTCGTAGAAACGACCACTAGGACCTTGCCCCATCGCCCTCCAATGGGCGAGTCCTAAGTGAAGACACACTCCATGCGGCAGAAAGAGAAATTTGGCGGTGCGGCGAAGAGATTGCCTACCTCACCTCCCAAGTTCGGGTCATGAGAGAATGAATCTCCGGAAGAGATGGGCATGGGAGAGAAAGGTCCCCCAACCATGAAAGAATTGCAAGCAGAGACGATCCGGCGCCACAAGTAAGAGGGAGCTACACCTCTAGTACCAGGCGCTGTAACAACGAGCGAAAAGATCGGTGGAGGGGAAAGAGTAAGACCCCGCCAAATGACGAGCATGCGGAGGATGATCGGTAGAGAAAAGACTAGGATAAATGGTACAACGAAAAATTGGAGGATAGGAAGCAACAAACTAAGGAACGCACAGCCCATGACCTGGTCAAATAGGCCTTGGACCAGATCACATCCTCACCATTCAAAGAGGAGATTGAGTCCCACCCAATTCCTCAAAAGTTCACCCCACCAAAGTTCACTCTATACGACGGAAAGGCCGACCCAGTTAACCATGTTCAGCATTACAAGCAGCTAATGGTGGTATAGTGCGATGACCAAATGTTGATATGCTGAATCTTCCCTTCTAGTCTGGGGGACGTGGCCTTACGATGGTTCTACAAGTTGCCATCTAAATCTGAATCAAACTGGAGGTAACTTACCGAGCTGTTTAGGGCTTGATTCATAGCAAACATCCTGCAGCCAAAGGAGGTTAATTTCTTACTAACCTTGTGGAAAGAAGAAAGGGAAGGATTACGGGCATACGCACGACGCTACTGGGAGGCTTACAACGAAATTGGCTATGACTCAGTTTAAAATCAGCCTTCCCAGAAAGCATCATTTGCGGCAGTCTTTGATGCTAAGAATCGAGCACTACGCAAGATTGGATGAAGATATGCCCCAACTAAGTTCGGCAAAGGTCGGCATTGTTGCCAACAAAACAAATAAGAAGGATGCTAAGAAACCTTGACCAGAAGACAACAATCGGGAAAAAAGGGTGAATGAGGGGGTCTACACAGTGTTTAAGGACCCCATCTATAAAACTTGCCCCAGATTCGTGACAAACCATTTTTCAAATGGCTACCAAAGTTAGGAGGGGACCCAGCGACTCGAGATTAGAAGAGGTTCTGTTCCTACCACCGCGAGAAGGGGCATAAAACAGAACAATGTCAGCATCTCAAAATCCATTTAGAAGATTTGGCCAAGGCTGGCCATCTCGACCAATTTATTGATCGAGACAAGACGAAAAATGAAGCCGAGCAACCACGAGTGGAAGACACACCCCAGATGGAGATTGAAGCAAGACCGGTCTGAGTAAACAATATGCTGCATGGTTCGGCTGAATGAGGAACCGTCGACTCACATAGATACCGGGCCGAGATACAGAAGGCTGCGCACTTGAGGGAAGTAATGCAGATACAACCACCAAGTAAGAAAGTAAAGGTCGATAACTGCCCTATGTCCATTACCTTCACCGATGAAGATCTCGTGGGGATGCAGACCCCACACAATGACGCCTTGGTTGTAATATTGAGAATGACGGACTGTGACGTAAAGAGATTGCTTATTGACCAAGGAAGTTCTTCCGAAGTCATGTATTACAGCTTGTTCAAGAACTGGAGCTCAAGGAGTCCGACCTCTAGCCGTCACTTAGCCCATTGGTCGGATTCAGCTTAGATCCAATTTGGCCCATGGGGAAGGTAACGGTTCCAGTGATTGTCGGAGGAATTACATTGCAAATGGCATTCCTGGTAGTCAACGTGCCCTCCCCCTACAATGCCATCATGGGACAAACTTGGTTACACCTCATAAAAGTCATTCCCTCGTCCTACCATCAACTGATCAGATTTTTCACCCCCGGTGGAGTGGGGGAGATAAGGGGAGACCAAGTAGCTGCCAAATAGTGTTTCCTAACAGCATGGACAACCAAGACAAAGGCTGAGAATGTGCAGATGATAGAGCTGCACGAAGACACCCCCACCATCGACGATGTGGGACAAACACATGAGAACAAAGCCGTGGAAGACCTAAAGAAAATACACATTGATTGGCAGGATGATAAGTACTTCATCATCGGCACCTCTTTGTCCAAAATGGAGGAGTGTTCTTTGATCGAGTTATTGACAAGTTACCTGGAAGTGTTCGCCTGGACCCCTTATGATATGCCGGGAATTGATGCCAATGTTGCCTGCCATCGGCTAAATATTGACCTAAAATGTCGACCTGTGGTCCAAAAAGGGAGAAGGGCGGCAACCCAGCTTGTGGATGCGGTTATTGAAGAAACAAAGAAGCTTTTGGAAGCTGGGGCAATTAGAAAAATCAACTACCCAAGCTGGCTTTTGAACACAGTGGTGGTAAAAAAGAAGGACGGTAAGTGGAGGGTCTGCGTGGACTTCATTAATCTCAACAAAACATGCCCCAAGGACCCATTCCCCCTCCCTAAAATCGATAGCTCATGGATGCAACAGTTGGTTTTGGGAGGATGAGTTTCTTGGATTCTTATCAGAGGTAACACCAGATTCTCCTCCACCCTGACGATCAAGAGAAGACGACCTTCATCACTCCAAGGGGTATCTTTTGCTACAAGGTTATGCCCTTTGGTCTGAAGAACGCCGAGGCCACGTACCAGTGGTTGGTCACCAAGATGTTCAAGAATTAGCTCGGTAGTACCGTGGAGGTCTACATCGACGATATGGTGGTGAAAAGCAAACTCAACAACTCTCATCTAGAGGATCTAAAAGAGATACTCTGCATCCTAACGAAGTACAAAATGAGGCTGAATGCTTCGAAGTGCGTCTTCAGAGTTAGCTCAAGCAAATTTTTGGGGTTCTTGGTTACACATCGAGGCGTTGAGGTGGATTTACAACAGAGAAACTTTTCCTCAACCTCGTGGTGTCAAAGCATGCAATCAGTGCCGTACTATTTAAGCAACAAGATCGACATGTGCCGACCACCCGTCTACTATGAACAGTTCAAATGGACTTCAGAGTGTGACTTAGCCCTCAGAGATTTGAAGAAATACTTGACCCAACCACCCTTGCTTTCCACCCCACTCCAACATGAGAAACTTTTCCTCAACCTCGTGGTGTCAAAGCATGCAATCAGTGCCGTACTATTTAAGCAACAAGATCGACAGCAGTTACCCGTCTACTATGTCAGCAAGACACTTCTCGGGCAGAGAGTAGATACTTGCCCCTCAAAAAATTGGCACTCGCACTGGTAGTAGCATCCCGCAAGTTGGTGCATTACTTCAGAGCTCACACCATTAACGTCCTCACAGACCACTAGCTCAAACCTCTTCTCAGAAGGGCCGACTTCTCTGGAAGATTAGCAAAATGGGCAGTGGAATTAAGGGAGTTTGATATCAAGTTCCAACCAAGATCGGCAGTTAAAGGGTAGGTCCTTGCAGATTTCGTTGTCGAATTCTCCATTGAATTGCCACCAAATGCCGACCGAGCACCAGCGCCTGCCCAACCGTACGACGACCTCCCTCTAGATCTTTGGGAAAAAACTAATCATTGGCAACTCTACGTCGATGGAGCCTCTAATGACCAAGGGGCAAGATCGGGCATAGTACTCATTACATCAGACGGTTTGGCCATCGAACAAGCTATCAAGCTCGAGTTCGCTGCCTCCAACAACGAATCTGAATACGAGGCCTTGCACACCGGACTACGCTGAGCCATCGAACTCAAAATTCCTGAGATCGTCATTTATTCGGACTCCCTACTTGTTGTCAACTAGATTACGGGAGAATACGCAGCAAAGAATGACATAATGACATAGTACCTAGCTAAAGATAAGGAACTGCTCAGCAAATTCAACAATTACAAGCTTCGCTAGATTAGCCAAGACAATAACTCTCATGCGGATACTCTGGCAACGTTAGCAACAGCCCTGAAGTCGGGGTCAAAAAGGACAATCAACGTAAAAACTCTAGCCAGGCCAAACATCTTTCAGGAGGAAGAACAAGCCCTGGTTGTAGAACAGTTGGGATCATCCTAGATGAACCCAATTATCTCCTACCTCGATAAAGATAAGCTACTAGAGGACGGGCGAATCAAACACGTAGCTCTCAGGTATTGGTTATCACCAACCAAGGAGCTTTACAAACGCTTTTTCACGGGTCCATACTTGCACTATGTCCATCCAGATAAAGTGTAAAGTGTCCTATTTGAAATCCATGAAGGAATATGTGGAAGCCATGTCGGCAAAAGATCAGTAGCACACTGAGCTATCTTACAAGGATACTGGTGGCCCTATATGCAAAAAGATGCAGCCTAGTATGTCCTAAAGTGTTAGAGGTACTCTCCCATCATCCATCAGCCAGCCGAGGATCTCGTAACCATTACCAATCTGTGGCCTTTTGCTTAGTGGGGACTGGACATAGTCGGGCCTTTGCCCCAAGCTTCGGGTAATAAGAGGTTCCTCATCATGGCGACTGACTATTTCACTAAATGGGTAGAGGCGGAGCCTTTGTCTAGCATCAGAGAGGTCAACACCAAAAGGTTCGCATGGAAAAGTATAGTAACAAGGTTTGAGATCCCTCATGCCATTGTTTTAGATAACTACACCCAGTTCGATGGCAATATGTTCAGATCATTCTGTGAAGGGCTTAGGATTAGAAACTATTATTCAACACTAGCCTATCCTCAATGCAATGGACAGGCCGAGATTTCAAACAAAACTATGCTTAACGGAATTAAAAAGCAACTGGAAAGGCCCAAAGGGAAGTGGGTGGAGGAGCTGCCCAGCGTTCTGTGGTCCTATAGAACAACCCCAATGAGGTCTACCGGCCAAACCTTGTTCTCTCTGGCATACGAGGTGGAAGCAGTCATACCTTTGGAGGTAGGGCTACCAACTATCAGATCAGCAGCCTTCAACACAGGGCTTAACGACCAGACTTTGGCAAAGGATTTGGATCTTACCGAAGAAAAAAGGGAAGCTGTCTTGATCAGACTTACCAAATATCAGAGACAGTTAAGACGTTCCTATAACAAACGGATTCATCCGAGAAACTTCGCTCCAGGAGATCTAGTTTTACGAAAAGTGTTGGGGGCAACAAAGAACCCAGCAGATGGCAAGCTTGGCCTCAACTGGGAGGGCCCCTACAGGGTGACGTCCCAAGTCAGCATGGGCACATATTGATTGGAGATTGTTGAAGAGGGAAGACAGTTGCCTCGACCCTGGAATGCGAACAACTTGAAGAAATTCTACCAGTAGTGCAGAGTCTCATATGATATAGCAACTCAACAAATGTGTAAAGCTTTTATGAGATCAATGGAAAATGAAGTTGTTCAAACAAATCTACTCTGAGCATTTTAGGACACCACAAAAAACTAAGTGTGAAAACTTGGTTCTGTCCAAGTTGAACAGGTCGACCAAAGAAGGCCATAAAAACCAAGTGTAATAACTTGGTCCTGTCCAGGTTGGATAGGTCAGCCAGAGAAGGCCATAAAAACCAAGTGTAACAACTTGGTCCTATCTAGGTTGGATAGGTCGGCCAAAGAAGGCCACAAAAACCAAGGGTAAAAACTTGGTCCTGTCCAAGTTGGGCAGGTAGGCCAAAGAAAGCCATAAAAACCAAGTGTAAAAACTTGATCCTGTCCAAGTTGGACAGGTCAGCAAAGGAAGGCCACAAGGATCAGAGCATCAAAGATTGGCCTTATCAGATAGATCGGCCATTAAAGATGTAAGAATCATGCGAACTTAAAGTAAAGTGAATTTTAACAATCACGCATAGCCGAACAGCTGACTAAACATTTACCACAAGATAGTAATGAAAAGATAGAGGCAGAACGGAAATTTCATTAAAAGTAGTAGGGTTGGTTACAAAAATACGTTCAAAAGAATGAAAAGCTACAATCACTCTGCCGACTTCTCCCCCGGCTGCACAGATTTCTCTGCCGAGCAATCTACGGTCACTTCTGCAACCTTGGACGGTTCGGCAATAGCTTTCTCCTTCTCAGCCTTCTCCCTTTCGACAGAAGCCTCCAAAGTGAGTTGTTTTTGACACTCGACGCTGGCCATCACCTTCTTTGGGTCTACGACGCCGTCTTCAGTAGTGTCAAAGTAATTCGGACATAAGTGCCAAATATCCGAGGACCTGTCCACCCCAGCAAGATGAAGGGCGCCGTTCCAACCTTGTCGAAAGATGACGCAGCTCAGATCTGTCATCTCAATGGCCAGACGATTAGCCCCCCTTTCTTCATCTCTCATCATTATGGCCTCTTCGTCTGCCTTCAGCTTCGCCACTTCGGCTTAGAGCGCCTAAATCTCCGATTTTGCCTTGTACAGATCCACGGACTGCACATCAAATTTCTTTTGGAGGTCGGTCGCCTCCTTGTCTCTCTTCTCCTAGTCCACCTGCACCATCTTGAGTTCGACGGAAGCTTGTTCGGCCTATTCCTTGAAGGTGATCCGTTCCTTGTTGGCGTCGATCCACTCCACCTTTAAACAGTCGTGTTCCTTTATGAGTTTGTGGTGCTCCTAGGCAAGTTTCTGGTAGTGGATCATCGCCTCCAGGGAATTTAGACAACCCTATTCCAAAAAACAAAAGTTTGTTTTAAAAAAGTATGGGCAAAATCTCCAAACGAATTTAAAAGAAATGCTGACTTACAAGTAGGGAGTCATAGAATGCCCCCATAAAAACGCCTGTGTTGCTCACCGCTCCTATCTTGGCAATGTCCTTCCTCGGAAGAACACTCTTCATGACGCCAAAAGCAACTTCGGCCTGGTCGATCATTGAGTCGGCCGTTGTCATAAGGTGCCCCAGAATATCCGGCGTGACTGTAACAACCTCGCCGACTTCCTTCACCGCCCCTTTCCCCCTTTGTTTCTTGGGTACCGGGGGCGGTGCCGCAACCTCAGGCCCCATTTTCTTTTGCTGTCGAGTTTCGGGCCTCTTTTGAATAGGAACGGCTTCCACCACAGGGGCAGTCACCAGTTTAGCGGATGGAAGATCGACATAAGTTGTGGCAGCCGTCTTCAGTGGGTTGCCAGCAGCAGCAAACATCCTCTCCCTCAAACTCATACTGTCTTCCTCGTTGGGGGATGGGGTGGAATCTTGTATTCGGACCAGAACTTTAACTCGATGGTCTAGGACTGTAAGTGGTGACGAACTTAAGGCTGAACTGTTTGACTTTGTGCGGGCCTTGCGTAGTTCTTCAGCAACGTGCTCTTATGGAGGAGCAACTGCAACTGTCACTCCAGTAGGAGCACAGGCCCTTTCAACAACAATGCCGACAGGAATCTCTTCGAAATCTCCCTCAACACCTTTCTTTGCCAATCTCGCGAGGACACTTTATGGGATACCCGTATTGTGTGCGGTCCGAGCAATGTGCCTCAGTCTGCCCTCACCAAGAAAGTCCAAAACCTTGTTCAGGTCGGCAAAGTTGACAAGCCAGTCACGTGCTTCGACCGCTTTTCCTTCTTTTCTGCAAAATGCCACAATCAGATTCGGATCCATATCAGAAATTAAACAACACACAAAATAAAAGGTCGACATCAAACCTATGTCAAGGGGAACTATAGAGTATCGGAATGCTGGCCTATCCCCCTCAGGAACGTTGCCGAACTCCCAGGGCCCGGTTACCCAAACCCTAACGTCGTCAACGCCCTTCCCGAAGGAAGGTAGACACTTTACTAACTCTTTTGACCCATCTACGACCTGCAGATACACTTTAGAGCTCCCTCCGACCTTACAAAGCGTATAACAATAGTCCAGTTTGGCGAGTCCCAAGTTCACACCTAGGCGCCGATTAATTTCAAGCATGCCAAAGATGATCCTATAAACATTTGACGACAACTAGGAGGGCGACACCTTACTTTTTATTATAAACTTATCGAGAGAAGGATGAAGGATAAACCAAAGGCCCCCTTCTATGATAGCAATGATCGGGAACGGCACTCCCTTTTCGGTCTCACCCATACGGTGGTCATTGGGATCGACTAGCTCTAAGCCGATCTCGTCTGGGATTTCAAACCTAACTCTAAAAGCGGCAATGGCTGTCGGACCATCCAGCATTTTTCTAAGACGAGATGCCATCAGGGGACAACCGTCGAAGCATAGGAAAAGAAACAAAGAGAAGAGCGACAGATGTGTGGGCTTAAAAACACTTACAGTGGTGTCGAGACAAGCGACGCACACGCTAGACAAAAAGACGAAGAAAAACCAAATGCCTTTCACTGGACAATGCGTCACCCTTTTATATACATTGAAGTCGTCGATTTGGGCATGGAAAAACGACAACAATCATGACGCTCTGCCGAAACGTCACATCAGCCATCGATTTGACGGGACCCCATCAATGGATCTTTTAAAATCCTCGCCATCCGCGTGGCCAGGTAACTGTAGAAACTGTTGCACACTTGAAAAGATGCCACGTTTATCCATTACAGCCCTTGGCCGTTTGGGAAGTCAAAATGACGCAAAGGCTGGGGACAATTGTGGGGGAATAGCACGCGACCCAACTCATTTGGTGAGGCCCAATCTACGCGAATTATAGTTGGGCTGCTTGGCGGCCCAAATTCAGAACTAAGGGACGGTCCGGCCCAAGTTGCCGACCTCATGCCGACCTTGGCCCAAACCGCTAGCGGTCTTTGAGTATTAAATGTGGAGTTAACCACCATTAAATGCTCGAGCGGCTCCCCACGCGACGTCAACATGCACGTCCGGTCAGCTGGATTCCTATGCGGCGGTAAGGCAGGCCTTGCACGCGGTCAGTCGGTTGTATGCAATGATGCTTACCCAACAAGCCGTGATGATCTACTAGTAGGCAAGGAGCGAAACACTCCATCAAACACACTATAAATATCTAAACTCTCAAGAGCTAGGTATGAACAACTGATTCCAAATATACACAACTTTTATTCATTCTAATCTTAATTAAGCTTGCTAACTTAATCATCGGAGTGTGATCGGCCCAACAATGGTCGACCCATTCTAACCTCCCTTTCTTGCAGAGAGTTTGGGCTCATCAACGTGGGCTTGAGAGTTCGGCTCAGCTTTCCTAGAAAATCCCACTTATAGTTACCAAAATAAAAATAAAAAAATGAGAAATACTCAAGGTTCCAATTATATGTATTCACAACTCCCTACATAGGTTGTTCCACATTGAAAGAGGCGATTGTGAATGTAGCCTTAAATCTCGAGTATTTAAGGCTAACCCATAACGTCGATACAAACGAAATAAAAGAAAAATAAAATACATGATAAATGAAAAAAAAATTGTCTTCCAAAATAAGAAGTAGAAGTTCCAATTGGTCTCCAAGATCTATCCTCTCGTGCAGAACAACATCAATCCTACTTGACAATGATAACCGGAACTCTCTTCATTATAGCTCAAACACTCTCTCTCACTCTTAGATTGCCGTCATGAATGATAAAATTGATGGTTGTGTAAGCTTTTATAGATCAAGTTATTAAGCTCAAAGGATAACAAATAAATTTTGAATCGAAATTTCTGATTGAGTTTCTCAGCTATTGTATTATACTTCGACCAAACATATTTGCAACCTACTAATAGTATTTTTAAATTATCAATGGATAGTACCTATTGAGTGTATATGATTTCTTTTGAATAATACAGTAACCCGTCTGATAAGGTGAATAGAAAATTACATTGAATTGTACACAATTTTTATTGATTAATACAATAAGATGCCAAGAAATTAAAACAAAAAAAGAACATTACAATAGTTCAAGACGACAAACTGGTGGAGGAGGCCAAAAGCGGTTGAGTTTCCCACTAAAGCTCATCAAGGGGAGATCAGTTGGCTTGGAGATTAGTGGTCTTAATTTATCATTCCATAATACAAAACATGAAGCATTAGGGTCGCCCAACACTAAATCAGCTATCAAACAATTATCTACCTGCAACAATTTGATCAGACGAGAGAGAATTTAGCTTTAGGAGCAGATTAGACAAATCAACAAAAATAAGAAAAGAAAATAACAGATAGACAATCATATAGTAATGCCCAAAGAAAAGAAAATAACTGATAAACAGTCATATAGTAATTCTCAAAGATTGAGTGACGTTAATGCAAAAGAAAATGTTCACAAAAAACGATGGTCATCGAACATTGACTTGATCTCTTTGGCACAAAAAAATAAAAAAAGAATTTTCGAGCAACAAAATAACAAATACTCAGATGAGAAAGCGAGCTTAAATTAATAAGGAATATATTGCTTATATATAAATTGGTTGTGAATAGATTTTGATACTCAAAAAAAAAAAAAAAAAGATTGTGATACAATTATCTTCAAGTTCCAGACAAAGGGTGTTTAAATTTTGAACTCTATACCTATCAATAGTTGTTTAGCTAAATTTCTACTTTATCGATCTGAATAGATGGTTCGTGAATGTTAACAATAGAAAAAGGTTTGATATTGTGGATATATTATCTTCAAATTTCAAATAAGGTGATAAATATAATGATATAATTCCAACTGAGTAATGACTTTTGATATTGCAGTGATAAGATATTTTGAATTAGTATAGTTGTTAGTTATTTTGAATTTCGATTTACCAATCAGTTAAATTAAATATAGTAGATATAAGATATTTTAAATTTTAATGGACCAACAACGTTTGATTTATAGTGATAATATTTTTAACTTTTTGGTAGTTTATAAACTAAGATTATCAATAAGATTAATCTTTGAAAAAAATTGACCAGTCATATTCCTGCATAGAATATGAAGTGTTATTAATTAAAATTTAAAAATCTAAAAATTTGAAAAAAAATGTATGCAAAGTTTTGATCTCAAATACCTAACAAAATTTTGCTATTTATAATAGTATAGATTGGATGCGATAGCAATTAGGGCCTATCTAGAAGCAAGAGTGTTTTTTTTAGCTTTTTACTTCAAATAAGCACTTGATGTTTGGTAGTTAGCTTTTTTTTTTTTAAACTTTTTTAGGCTAATAAACCAAAAAGCAAAAAACAAAAATTTTAAAACTTTTTTTTCACTTATTCTACTGTAGTGAAAAATTAAAGGTGAATTTTTTTAAACTTTACAAAATATCACAAATATGCAATCTAATTTACTTTGAGGGTCTTTTGATCATTTTTATAATAATAATAAAAAACCAACAAAGTTTTAAACTAGTACCAAATACCTCAATCAAATTTTCTTTTAAGCCACTTATTATTTATGTTTTTTTAAATAGCTTAATTAATAAAAAAAAAGTTATTTTCAAACGGTTCCCCAAGTGCAGAAAAGACTTGAAAAACTCGTAATCATCTCACTTTCATGAGTTGGGTTCAATTCTATTAGGGGCAGGTTCGATACTCGAGTTAACATTTGGTAACTTTAACTTGAGAAAAAGTTTTGTGATGCCCATAAAACTGACATGTTTTTATATGACTAGGCTAGAGACCATTGTGTTGCTATTTTTCGGGCTTTAACCTATAAATCGAAGCATGAAATTTATTATGTGATATAAGAGAGAAATAGGGCTGTATAGACCATTTTGTTGCTACCTTTTTTTCACTTCAAATCTTTTGGGTTTCTGCAACCTGTTGCTGGTCATAGGGCTTTAACCTGTAAGTAGAAGCATCAAGTTTGCTGCTATAGATCAGCCATCAAGTAAGAATCATTTTTTTGCTTAAACCATTTACTCTCTCTCTCTCTCTCTCTCTCTCTCTCTTTCTCTCTCTATATATATATATATTAGATAGGACGGTAAATGGAGGGGTTTGGAATCTTTAGATGATTTGCGGGGTTAAAAGTAATAAACTCAAATCAACTTATTTAAAGAGCAGGTTAAATATGAACGATTTGAAAACAGATCAGCCTAAGCTTATAAATCCAAATCCAACTAGTTTAACAGTAATCCGACTTTTTTGTTTTGTATGTGTGTGTTTTTATCCAAAATAAAAAGCTCTCACCACATGATGATGATGATAATTGATGTGCAGTTGCAGCAACAGCACCACCAGTAAGAGGTTGACCCAAATAAAATATATATTTTACTATATTACTTGTGAGAAAAATTAGCATTAGCCGTGCCTGTTCAACAAATATCGGCTCGTGTAAGCAGCCTCATTGCTTGACCCAAATTCCCATGAATCCCCCTTCTGTTATGTTTACCCAATACGAAGTACAATCCCCTTGCCGAAGTAAGAAGACATTGGGCATTTGGGAATTAAGATGTTTTTCATCATATTTCAAATTTTGAGCACAACGGAGAGTCGAAAAGAGTTCAAAATTTTTGGTGCTCACCCGCATGGAGGTACTCCAGTCCTCTAGCGGCACTTATGCAGATCACCAGTCGTTGCTTCCATAACATAGGATTGCCATGTTCACAATTTCCGTAGAGATCATCAGGGAGGGTCCCATGGGTGCCTAAAGGGTATGGTATATCATTCCATTTAAGCCTATTTATAAACAAGCGTTCTATAACTCACTCAATGCCAATCCATTTAAAATGACCAAAATTGCACGGGTTAATAACGACGGGTTCACTTTGCCTGCCCTAATATGAGAGTTGTCAAACGAATTGTGGCATACCATTTATGACGGCCAAACCATGCATCGTGTTGGGGGTAGCACGACCCTTTTGACTTCTGTGATGTGCTGGCCTCAATCAATTACAGTTTAAATTGTGTTTGTGCTTGCAACCTTTAAAAAATTTTAAAAATTCAATATGTATTTTAAATAATATATAATAAAGTTATATTTTGAATATTTTAAAGTATTAAAGTAATATGAGAAGAGATTAAGAGAGGAATTGGGCACACTAATTTATGATCATTCAGCTAACTAAGCTTATGTCCACTACTAATGCTCCTCCTTGAGTATTCTCCCTAATGGTTGTATGGTTGTTGTGCGGGTACTTTAGGCATTGGGAGGGCAGTTTTCCTAACACATATTTTTCACAAACTTAATTCCACAATTGCCTAGTGTTTTAACTTAATGTAGGAATCCAAGTTCATCGTCAATTGAATTGGCGTTTTCATTAAAATCGCTAATCGAATTGACGTTTTTAACTGTATTTGGAAACCGTATGTATACCCAGCAAAAAATCGCCAATTGAATTAGCGATTTTATTAAAACCGCCAATTGAATTGACAGTTTTATATCAGAAATTCCCCCAAACACTTGAAAACCCATAACTTCCAAAGTAAGGGTCCGTTTGACGTGCCTTCAACTCTCACACATCACTTGTGTCACACCAGTGCCTCTCACCAAGTTTTGCACATCCCGAAGTTTTTCTCGCCATTTCGGTACCCCCAACAGCCAAGTTGGCCTCACTTTGAAAACATAAGTTTCGAAATTCTGAAACTTTACATAACTTCCAAACCGAGAAACCGATTGACATACCGTCAACTCCCACACGTCACTCGTCTCAAACCGGTGCCTTTTGCTAAGTTTTGCACTTTTCGGAGCCTTTCTCGCCATTTCGGTACCCCAACGGCCGAGTTGGCCTCACTCCGAAAACCTATGTTTTGGAATTCTGAAACTTTGCATAACTTTCAAACCGGAAAACCGATTGACGTGCCGTTAACTCCCACATGTCACCCGTGTCACACCAGTGCCTCCCGCCAAGTTTTGCACTCCCTGGACCCTTCCTCGCCATTTTGGTACCCCAATGGCTGATTTCACCTACTCCCAAGAACCGAAGTTCCAAAATTTTGAAACTTTGTATAACTTTCAAACCGGAAAATCGATTGACGTACCATCAACTCTCACACGCCATTAGTGTCACACTGGTTCTGCCCACCAAGTTTTGCACTCCACGAAGCCTTTCTCGCCATTTAGGTACCCCAACGGCCGATTTTGCCTACTCTCGAGAATCGAAGTTCCGGAATTCCTAAAGTTTGCAAAACTTCCAAATCGAAAAACCTATTAACGTACCATCAACTCCCACACGTGACTCGTGTCACACCGATGCCTCCTGCCAAGTTTTGTACTCCCGGGACCGTTTCTCACTATTTTGGTACCCTAATGGCCAATTTCGCCTACCCTTAAGAACCGAAGTTTCAGAATTCCTAAAATTTGCATAACTTTCAAACTGGGAAACCGATTGACGTGCCGTCAACTCCCACACGTGACTCGTGTCACACCGGTGCCTCCCACCAAGTTTTGCACTCCCTAGACTCTTCCTTTCCATTTTGGTACCTCAACGGCCGATTTCGCCTACTCCCGAGAATCGAAGTTCTGGAATTCCTAAAATTTGCATAACTTCCAAACCAAGAAACCGATTGATGTGCCGTCAACTCTCACACATCACTCATGTCATACCGTTGCCTCTCACCAAGTTTCGTACTCCCCAGAGCCTTTCTCGCTACTTCGGTACCCCAACGGCCGAGTTGGCCTCCGGAAACCTAAATTTTGAAATTATGAAACTTTGTATAACTTCTAAACCAGGAAACCGATTGACATGCCGTTAACTCCCACACGTCACTCGTGTCACACTGGTGCCTCTTGCTAAGTTTTGCACTCCTCGAAGCCTTTCTCGCCATTTAGGTACCCCAACGACCAATATTTATGACATTAAATAGAAAATGCCAACTATGATCGAAGCTTATACATATATTATATGAAAACATAATAACTTATTTTACATTACAGTGAAATAAAAATTACACCAAGCTTTATAGACCATGTTCATAACAACATAGTGGTTTGCCAACAACGCTAATACTACTAGGTAGATAGTTTTCAAAGTCATTGTCACCTTCTTCTTCTGAGAAGTCTGAAAGTTCTGGGTCAGAAACTAGCAACGGATCTTCAACAATTTGTAATATTCATTCTGTTGTATCACCACATTGTTCCTTCGCTTGCTGTGTAAAATGATATCTATCCAACCTTCGTTGCATTTGATCAACCTCGCGTTCGAGTGCTTTTATAACCTTGTTGTTAGGTGATCGTCTGTTAAACAACTTAGCTGAACGGGCCTTTGGGACACGAAGGCCATGCCATTGGCAATACATCTCTTGTTCACACTGTTTATCAAACAAGTCTTCCCACGGCAACCTTATGCATTAGGAGTCAGTCACCTCACAGGGTGGACGTAAGGATGCATCGCCGATGAAGATGTGGTTGACCGGACCCATCGTATCGTGCATTAGGATTGGTTTGTTAATAGGCGTGTGATACGGCGATACCACTGCATATATGGATCGTCATATCGCATGTCTCTAGCAGTAGGAACCCCAACTACAATATGATCACAGTGTTGCTGCCATCACTGTATGTACTATATATGATACTCCCTCCAATCGGTGTTATGTCTCCTACGCCCATCCAACCCATGTAAGTCAGGAGATGTGTTATGAGCCTGTGGAATGACCTGTCTGAAACCAAACTGTCGACATACACGATCAAGTAGATACCACTCTACGACCTCGAAACACAATAATGGGGATCGAGTCAGCTAGATATCTCTCCCAACTCGATAATAATCTGGAAGTGAATCCATGATAGCATCATATAGCCTTCATATGAACTATAAACATATAAAAATGTGATACCCATTACTAATTGAAATATATGAACCAAAAAAACTAAAAATAAATAAATATCCATGTAGTATTCATACCTCGTCTAGCCTCAAGCGATCCAACTGGTCACGATATACACAGACAACATGGGTCGACACTGTATCTGTATGATATCTCAATCTCCATCTAACAGATATGTGGACATAATATCAAAACTATGTTTAATGATTGGAAATATAAAGGTAAACATAGATAATTGATTGGTACATACCTAGCTCCCCACGGGCCACCAGGTAACTGTACCCCATCTATATCCCAGGGCTGCTGGCCATCAGCAGGCTGATCTCTACAACTAGGGCACATACGTGGGAATCTCTCCCAAACCCATATCTGAATAAAGTTCAATGTTAACACAAATAGTAAATGTAATAAAAATAAAACAGTACGGCATACTGGATAAAGTGCAATGTTATTGAACTTGCAACAAAAGTAGTGCACCAGCTATCTGCTTTCCGTCTGGCTTCGTCGTCTAGTACATCGACCTATAAAGCATAGCTAAGATGGCACTGCCCCAGCTATATCTCCATGCCGCATCTAATTCCTCAAAAAATGGGAGGTATGACAGTCTCACAAGAGTCTGGGATAAATCTGACATCAGCACCCCCCCAGTCAAGCGAAGTATATATGCACTTGCGTGCCACTATACAGTAACATCATCAGCTCCATCTGGAAGGGCCTGAAAAGTGTCACGGAGCCATGTAATCCGAATGTGCCCCCTATCTAATTACTCTGGGGGTGGGGCCACACCTAACAACTGGACACACAGGTCCTGCCACTGTTGCACAGTAGTCCGATCCTCCTGTTGGATGATAGGCTCACCATAGACAAGTAGTCCTAATAGTATAGAAACGTCCTGCAAAGTAATGCTAGCCTCCCCAATAGTCAAATGGAAGGTATGGGTCTCTTGTCGCCAACGCTCTATGAACGCTGTGATCAAGTGATGGTCCAACCGGATCATCCCAACTCGGTAGACACCATAGAACCCAGCACGTAGTACATACTGCAAAATACATGGGTATAGCACATCGTATAAATGACTGGCGACACGTCTGCATTTAAGAGAATCTGTACCCTATATCATTAATTGGAATGACATTAGTATACATATGAAATCTCATAAAATATATGCATAAATATAAAACATATTATAATTGTACATACCCCATGGTCCCATATCCAACTCGATTGATGATGGCCCTGTAACGTCAGCACAGTACGATTGATAAGCCCATGAAGAGCTATAGTTGTATCCATAACCCATGCAATTGACACATAACATATGAGGTGAAAATAGTAATAAAATAAATGATGTCAAGGTCTGCAAAAGTCATTGGGTTTCTGCATAAAGGCTGTCAATGATAGGACCAAAACCTTAGAGACCTACGAATATAACATCTATGCATATGAACAATATGACAAAACCCAGAAAAAGCTATTAATGAAATATAAATAAGCCTTACAACTAATACGATTAAGTTCAAATATATGATTAATCACAACTAACGATTATCTTAAATAGAAATACAAATAAGCCTTCATTAGCTAGCTAATTGTTCTTCCAATACATAACTTAAGTGGTCTGGTTTGGACATTTACGCCTATCGTGGCCTTGTTGCTTACAAATACCGAAATTATTCATTTGTCGTCTCCTAGAAACATCCATCTCATTCTTTATTCGTTTGTTTTTTGGACGCCTGGGCGTACTTCTCGTCGATGGGTTAGATCTAGAATGAGCTTAGGACCATCGTATGAAGCCCAATAATGCTCGTGCACCATCGGTTGGAAACTTGATTCGTACACATGAGCAAAAATGTCGAGGTTATATTGAGGAGCAATTAAGCCCCATGGTTGTCTTCCTGTTTTCGTGCAAACTGCCAGCATGTGCGAACACGGATAATGGTAGATGACCCATTTTAAGCAGTCACACGACGGAGGATTCCTTTTTGTGCCTATTGGGTTTGTAATAACCTCAGTGGAACCCTGAGCCCTGCATTTGGAATATAATCACTTCATAGTTGTAATAAAGATTGAGACTTCTACAAATCTATCAATGAACGGTGTGAATTAATAACACTGTATAAATTTTGTGATATTACCAATTAAAGACATTAACGTGGTGCATCGCCGATCGAGCTTGATAAGATTATATTTTCTTTTGAACTTTCGATGTGTACCTCAACTCCTTCTCTACGGCACAATGAATTTGTACTCGTTTCTTTGTGAAAGTTGCCACCAAACGGTAGAAAATAACCTGAACACATGCGGTTATAGGCAAGTCTCATGCACCTCTTAAGATATTATTATAGCACTCTAAATCGTTGGTGGTTATAACTCCCCAACGATAACCTCCGTCATGCGCCAATGTCCACTTCTTGGGGTGGTTCCTCATTGCACAAGTCACGAAATGCTTTTGCCGCCGACTCTGTTTGTAAATTTTTAATCTCATCCATTGCCTCGTCGAACTTGCACACCTGACGGGTAGTTCTAGCTTTCTATATAAGATCCTTAACTTTAGCATTGTTAAACTTTTTTTGGTATTTACTTTTAAATTGCCTAAGGCAATATCGATGGACTCTAGCTGGTTGCCGTCTCATGGACTTTCCCAATAATCTTTTACTGCGCTTAATATGGTTGCATGCCGATTAGAAATTAATGTGATCCCCTCTTTCCCTGGCAAAATAAGATGCCTGACATGGTAGATAAACCATAACCAATCACGATAATTTTTCAATTCAACTACTACAAAAGCTAGAGGGAAAACGTTGTTGGCAACAATTTTGGCCACAGCAATTAATAACACTATTGTATATTTCCCATAAAGGTAGGTACTGTCGATACAAATCACTGGAGGGCAGTGGTTAAAACGTTCAATGCATGGCCGGAATGCCCAGAAAATTCTGTCAAGGGCGACGCCGGCACTTCCAATGTCACGTGTTTCCAAAACCACAGCTGTGCCCGGGTTCCTAAACTACAATGTTCTCATATACCTTGGTAACTTTTCATAGGGCTCATCCCAATCCCCGAAAACAATTGCAATGGCGTTTGTTCTTCCAAGCCAAGCTTTTTTGTATGAGACTGTGAAACCAGCACTATTTTTTACACTCTCGACTATGGAAGCTATTTTCCATCCAGGGTCTTCCTGTTTACCATAAGAAAATAACTACTCAATCTTTATATTCACATGAGTATTACTGCATAATATCCAAATATCTTACTTATAATTTAGAATTTATAGGAACTTACCGCAACTTGTGTCTTAATCACGTGGGCAATGAATGTCGAATTAAGGTTGCGGTGATCCAAACTCTCCATCCCATGTAAACAGCTATGAGGCCCAGGGTATTGCGTGATTTCAAACAAAGTATACTTCTTTTTTAAACAGGTACGCAGTTTCCATGGGCAATCTTGACTGCACTTGGTGCTCCAAACCTTTTTATGTGTTTCTACAACATAATAATGTTTGTTCTTTTTCACATGATACCAATTACATACATGGATCACTGCATCCTTATATTTGAAAATCATCCCTTTTGGAAACTCTAGATTAGCATCTGACCATGTTAGACCGTGATAGTATAAGTCTCGACCAGCTGCGGAATCATCTACCCCATCCAGGTTCATAAAAAAGGGCACTAGATTGTCATTCAATTCAGGAAGGTTCACTTGTTCTTGCCCATCGTCATCAAAGTCCTCATTTTCATCATTTATCAGTAAAACATCAACATCTTCCACTGATTGATCGGATTGAACATCTACATCTTCATCTACCCCTCTACCAATCTCATCAAGGCCCACAAGTCGTTCTACGGCATCCATACTTGCATTGGGACCTTCAGCCTTTACGCACCCCTCTTCGCCCGCAGCATATTGTGGGTGATATGTGGGTCGACTGTCAAAATCATGTAATTGTTCAACATTACTCCGACCCTGTGAATAATCATCGTATGGGGTGAAAAGGTTAGACATTGGTTGGCCCGGCACATCCTCTTCGATTGCACTTCAACTACTCTACTCAACTATAAGCATTCTAGTAAATGTTCTCAAGGTCGATGCATCACCTCTCCCTGCCAAGATTTCACCGTAGGATTAGACATCTCCCCAATTAAAATCAAGACGATTGTGACTGGTGGTCATTGTAGATATGTCTTTCTCAATGTACATTTCAACACAATACATGTCAGGATATCTCGAAGGGACATTTAACATAGTTTACAATGTCTCGTCGTTCTTGACCGACAACTTCTTATGTATCCATACTTCTCCATTTCGTCTAATAGGTTATCTACATATGAACTTTATGTTTACATGTTCTTCATACTCATCCATCTTAGGAATGATTATGTCTTGTAATCCACCAAGTGAGGTCCCCAGTTCTACATTATAACATCCACTAAACTCTACATCATAGGCTATCACTTCTCAGTGATCTCATACTATCCCCCCCCCCCCAAAAAAAAAATAGTACCATTGTCGTCATTACTTACCTGTACTTACCATCAAATAAATAATAACAACATTCAAAAGCAGAATATTTAACAAAGACTTGCGTATGTAATACTACAAATTAAACTCTAATTGCATATGTAACAATGGGTTTTTTGTGGTTTTTTTAGTATTTTTTATTTCCATTATGTTTTTTTTTTTCATCAGTCTCATTATCCTACTGGAGAGTGGAGTCTGACTCAAGAAGTTTAATGTGGAGGACCTAAATGAATGATTAGTTTCACATGTTTCGTTTATATTGAAAATATAAAAAGATTATAAAAAAAATGACTGCACTGGTACTTAGCACTTACATTTTCAGTGTTTTTATTTTATAAAATAGTCCCTTACATACATGGGTATGGGTTTGAACTTTATACAAAGGAAAAGAAAAGATAGAATCACTTATCCCCTCAAATTTAGTAACTAATTCCATGGATCTTTAACATAAATGAGTCCCACTTGTTAGATTGTGTACATAATAATCTAGCTAATTCTAATTAGTCCACTTAAAGTTATTAACAATAGTATCTCTCATCATTAACGGGTCTAGTTTAATTAGTACATATTGGCAAACAATAAACTGGGTTAGTAAATAGTAATGTCATCTACAGCAGGATTGCTTCAGTGGAGTCTCGCTATTTAATTTTCTTTTCTTTTTCTCTTGAGGGTAGGCTTCCGAATTATCCACTCTAAATGGTGGCATATGCCCCCTTATAAGCTTGGATTTTCAATCAAATCCATTGGTACAAAATAAATTGTAATGCCAAAACCCATGACACCTTATGAAACCAAGCAAATGAACATAAACTACGAGAAATGCATAATCCAACAAATGTACACAACTATGAATACAAAATTTCTTTTGAATCAAATCTGATTTTTTAATTCCCAAAAATTTATCTAGCTTTAAATTAATATATATATATATGTGTGTGTGTGTGTATCTTTCCTCAATCTACAAAAACTATAATGAAATGATAAAACCATTAGATTTTTATCCATCCCATTATAATTATTTAAATTTGATCACCTTGTCTCAATCATAACCTCGCCAAACTAATATTGTGGTTTACTTGACGCCTAATTAAACAAAGCAAGTATTGTTCTTCATATTTTTAATTACATTTAGGAGAATACGAAGAAATTAATGTCTATTTTCACAACACTACTATGGTTTCATAGGCGATGCGAGATCAAAAAATAAAAAACGTAAAATGTGCACATGAATCATATTACTTGTTTAGGAATAAATTGAAGTGTGATAGTGTTGGGGTCTTTTTCATGGCAGAAACTGAGAGTGCTCTAAAAACAGAAAAGTTCCAAGCAACAGAACCTCTTAGCAGGTACTCAAAAGGTTAAAAGTGTGACGAATATTACTAGGAAAAACAAACCAAAATTTCTCTATAGATGGATTATTAATTTTCTTTTACTTTCTTGTGTTTTGTTCTCCTCTTATCCTTCTCCCTTACTATTTCCAACAACCAAGTTGAGCCTAGTTATGTAAACATTCATAGATAAATACATACATTGATAAATACATGAAATACGAAGAGAGGAAACTGACCTTCCTTCATGAAATGGTTGAACTTCGTGAGAGCAAAGCTTGTGGGAGAGAGAGCACCAAGGCTGAACACATGAGAGAGAGAGAGAGAGAGCAAAGAGTGAGGTGTGAGACAGAGAGAGGGGTGAGGCATGGGAGAGCTCCGAAACTTTTCACGAGAGAGACGATTTAACAGAGACTCGAACAACTGAGAGTGAGAAAGAGCGAGCCCTAGATTTAAAGTTAAGTGAAATCGTCAATTGAATTGGCGGTTTTAATGAAATCGCCATTTGAATTACCGGTTTCATTAAAATCGCTAATTCAATTGGCATTTTTTTGTTGGGCATATACGGTTCTTTATACGACGTAAAAATGCCTATTCAATTAGCGTTTTCAATAGAATCACCAATTCAATTAGTGGTTAACTTGCCTTCCTGCATTAAGTTAAAACACAACCCATTTGTGGAATTAAGTTGGTAAAAAATCCATGTTAGGGAAACTTCCCACATTTGGAGGGGTATTTTCCAAAAAATACTAGCTTTTATTATTTGGTTAGGTCGGATGGGATCAGATTAGTCATGCCTAAGGAATAGGCCGTACTTTTTCATAGTCATTGTGCCCATACCCCGCCACAGGCCATTTTTATGCTTCAAATATGGACTGTACTATCCTTCCCTTTCCCCCTCCCCCCCCCCCTTTTTTTTATAACTCAAAAGCCAAAGGACTACAAGAGATCTAACTACATCAGAGAAAAAGGCTAGTCTGGAATAATAGACAGAGGAAAGCTTAGTGTTCGTTTGAAAATGCTGTCAATTTTTATTTTTTGTTCCTTGTCATAGGTGTGTGTTTTTGTGTTTTATTTTTTATGGTCTAATGATGGCATTTATAGGTTGCCGTTCTACTAACAGTACCATATCAATGTTTTAGAATCAAAAAACACACCCATTTTAGTTTTTTTCATGTTTTTTATTTTAAAAAAACATAAAACAAAAACAGAAAACAGAAAACCAAATGGATCCTTAAAGTGCCTGAAAGAGTTTCATAAGCTAGCCAATGTGCATAACCGTTGCTCAATGACACCATTTGAAGGAAAGTGAAGCTTGAGTAGCCAAATCGAGCATGTCTTCAAGAATGGGTTTGATTTCCCATCTATACAAAGATTTCACTTTGTTTATCAACTTGACTACTGTAGCTGAATCAGATTCGATGATAGTTGAATTGAGTTGGATGTCTAAGGCCATAAAACATGCAATTCTTGCAACCTAGGCCTCTGCCGTGAAGGCAAAGGAAATTCGAATACGCCCAAAATTAATTGCTAGGACCTTTCCTTTAGAGTCTCTTGCTATAATTGCAAAGGCTCCCCTCTTTGTAGAGATGTTAAAAGCAGCGTCACAATTGAACTTGACAGAGTGGTGAGGGGGCGGAGCCCATTTTCCCCTAACTGATGGGAGGCCCTGGGCAGAGGGGAAGAAGGAAGGCAATAAGTTGCTTGGAGAAAATCCTTTTGGCCCACCTTTGCTTTGAGAATTGTAGACAGGGGATATACTGGCGTGCCATTGATGACATAGTCATTCCGGCCTTTCCAGATTGCCCAGCAAATTTGAGCAATAAAGGCCAAGGACTACCTATCAAAATTAGAGCTTAAAAAAATATGTTGAAACCAGTACATAACTTTTTGATTAACTTTGTACGAAAAACCACTGCCAAACCAAATCGGCTTGGTCCATATCAAAATCAGAGCTCAAAAAAATATGTTGAAACCAGTACATAACTTCTTGATTAACTTTGTAGGACAAATCACTACCAAACCAAACTGGCTTGGTCTAGCCACATCTAAAAAGAAAGTGTTCGACTATTTCATCTTCTGATTTTTGTATGGGACAGCACGACTCTTTAGAACATTTACGATGGAAAAAGTTCCCTTTTGTAGCCAAAGCATCATAAAGGACTCTCCACAAGAATTGGCTTACTTTTGGGGAGAACCGGGAGGTGCATAATTTCTTCCATAAATTGTCTGGAATTTGGCATGAAGGGCCCGGACCTTGTTTCTTGTTCTTCAGAAAATAGGTATAGGCTAGAAAGTAGCCATATTTAACAGAGCAAAGGCCTAAAGAATTAAAATTACACACTTAGGAATCCTTTTTACCATTAAGAGTTAAGGGAATTCTTATAATCTCCTCTGTAATTTTCGTCAGGAACAAGCTTCAAACTACTTCATTGGTCAGGAGGGAGGATTTAGCTTAATAAGATTTGTAACCTACTGGATTTGGCAGTTTTGAGGTCGAGGGGATCATACCTTAAAGTCCTTAGAGCTTGGAATCCAACCATCATCCCAAATTCTTATCTGAGCTCCCAAAACCACATTCCACCTTAGGCCTAGCTTAAGAATATATCTTCTAATCAATAAGCTTAACCATAGTCATTACGGCGCCCCTCATTTGTTAGCCTCCAAAGGGGGAAACATTTAGAAAGTAAATACCTTTAAGAATTTAAGCCCAAATTTGATTAGGATTTTGAATCATTCTCCAAAATTGTTTAGCTAGGAGAGCTTTGTTGAAGCAAGTTAAGCTCCTGAAACCCAACCCTCATTTCGCTTTAGGAGCTGTGATGGAATCCCAATTGTGCCAATGAATCATTTGGCCCCCTTCATCCTCTCCCCACCAGAAGAGCCCTATAAGAGAATTGAACTTCTGACACAAACATTCTAGGATCTTGAAACACATCATAGCAGAAGTAGGGATGGCCAATGCTACTGCCTTGATTAGGACTTCCCTCCTTGCTGGAGAAAGGCACTTTTTATTCCAACCCTGTAATTTGCTTAGTAACCTATCCTTGATAAATGACAAAGCCTCCTTCTTAGATCGACCCTGCAATTTCCCTTTAGGACCCTATCTTTGATCAAGTGTTTTTTAAATTATCTCTATGGAATGGTATCTTAAGATTTAAGAAGAAAGGCAAATTGAGTCCAAGGTACATTGGACCCTATACTATTGTTGAAAGGGTTGGTACAACTGCTTACAGATTGGATTTGCCTCCAGAGATGTCTAAATTGTATAATGTCTTTTATGTTTCCATGCTGAGGAAGTATATGTTCAATCATTCTCACATATTGACTCAACAATCAATTGAATTGGAAGATGACTTGAGTTATGTTGAAGAACCTGTTCAGATACTAGATCGTAGAGAACAAGTTCTACGCAACAAGGTGATACCAGTAGTGAAAGTGTTATGGAAGAGTCGTACAGTTGAGGAGGCCACATGAGAAAGTGATGAGCCAATAAAGAAACAGTATCTATACCTATTTCAGCCTGGTAAGCGAATTTCAGGATGAAATTCTTAAGGGAGGGAAGAATTGTAAATATCTTGCTTAACATCATGTTTAGCTTAATTTCCTATGTTGTTGTGCATGATTTCCTTTATCGAGGAACTTGATTAGCATGATTTAATAAGGGCATGTCATGGGGGGATTATGTTATTTTTTAGCACAATTAATTAGCTTAATTAATTTTCATACTTGGCTTATGTTAATGATAATTAATTATCATAACCGTGATTAATTATGTTAATCATATGGATTAAAGAAGTAAGGAAGTGCTAGATGGGGGTTCAACCCTAAGCCACCAAGGTGTGTGCTTGTTGCTAGCATTGTGTCTGTGTGTGTGTGATATGTGTGGTTATAGATACAAGTTGTATCTATAATTGTTTTAAGTCGAGCTGGGGGGGGGGGGGGGGGGGGGGGATAGAGAAAAGAGGAGCTTATTAGTACTTTATGTTTGCCAAAAGAGAAGAGAAAGAGAGAAAAAGAGAGAAAGAATAAAGAAATTCAAGGGGAAGCTTATGTTTTCATTGTTAAAGGTGAGAAATCTCATGTTCATGTGTGATTTATTGCATTCTATTGACTATTGCATGGTAGCATATCAATTCATGCCATGAAAGTTGAATTGAAGTAGATAGGGGAAATGGTGATTAGGGTTTCCAAAGAGGAAGCCTTGAATCTTCATGTTGTTTATGTTTTTAGTGTTTGAGAACTTATTTATGGCTTTAGAACTTCATTTTGAGTATTTGGTAAACTTGTTGTTGTGTTGGGGTGGTGAAGAGACCTTGAAACCATGGTTTGGAATTCATTTTCGATCTAAAGAAGGGAAAACATCGGTCTCTAGTCGTCAGGACGGTCCCTGATTATTATGCTGACGATAAGCTAAATGGGTTTGTATAGTTCTCTGGACGTTAGGATGGAAGTGGTGACCGTTGACCGTCCTGACAGTAGAATTCCATTAGGTGAATTTTGCCTCTGGTCTTTAGGATGGAGATGGTGATTGTCCTGACGGTAGACCATGATTGGTTATGTGGGCCTCTGGTCGTCACGATGGAATTGGGTACTATCACGCCTTGATTTTTTGCACTCCAAGATGATACGTGGGAAGTACACGGTACTCTCTCGTTAAAACTCATCCTCCTAGAATGACGAGTGCGACTAAGTCTGAATTAAAAATTGACTTGAATAAGGGCTTTTGGAAAAAGGTTTGGAGTCATCACCTAACTTTGTTAATGTGAGTTAGATCACCTAAAACTAAGTGCAATCCGAAGATTAGACTTAGAGTTTTTGAAAAGAGTTTTGAAAAACTTCCTCAAGAGAGGATTTTTTTTTTGGAGAAAACAGGTTTTTTGACAACCTTTGAAAATATTTAAGTCCTTTTTTGAAAATAACTCCATTTTGGTCTTTGAAAATAGTGATTCTAGGTTCAGAAGTTGGTTACGTATAAGGAAGATGCACTAAGCTATCACCCTATCTCGCCCTTGCGATACCTACATGTCTGTTCACGTTAGGTTCACTCATTTAGAATCTTCAATTAACAAATGTCCAATAATATCCACTTTGAAAAGAATTATCTGATGCATGATATACAAGTGCAATAAAATGATTTAATTTTGAAAATAGATTTGAAGAGAAAATTTGAAGTTTGAAAGAGGTTGTGGAATTGAAAATTTAAAAAAGGTTATGGAATTGAAAATTTAAAAAAGGTTGTGATTGCATTCATAAGGGTTGCCTGCATATCCTTTTGTTGGAAATCAGGTCAGTCGTAGTTTGGACTCGGGGCTCGATTGAAAATAGACACTTTGAGGTCTTGTTTAACTTGAAAAGACACTTTGGGGTCTTGTTTAATTTGAAAAGACACTTTGGGGCCTTTGAGAGATTTGATTTGAAAAGGGTTTGATTTAAACTTTGATTGGAATATTAGAAGTTGAACTTTAATTTGAAATCGAGCTTGGAATTGAGATTGAATTGAACTTTGAAATCATCTTGACTTGGATTGGAGTTTGAAAACCATCTTGATTTAGAAAAGAGTTTTAGAAAAGTTTTTGAAAAGAGTTGAAGCTTCCTAACTTTAGGATAAGGGTTGAACTAGGGTTTAGACATCTTAAGACTTAGGTAACCTAGGGTTGGAACATAAACTTGAAATAAGAAGGTTTCATTTTAGGAAGTCGAATTTTAAGAAAGTTTTGAATTAGGAAGGTTTCAAATTAGGAAAGTTCCAAATTAAGAAAGTTTTGAATTAGGAAAGTTTTCTTTATAAGAAAGAGTTTATTTTGAAAATATTTGAATTTGGAAAGTTTTGAATTTAGAAAGATTTGAACTTAGAAAGATTTGAAAGTTTGAATTCAAGAAAGATAGAAATTAGGAAGGATTAGAATCAGGAAAGATTTAATACTTTGAAATTTAGAAAGTCAGGAATTGAAAAGGTTTGAAATTAGGAAAGATTGGAATTAGAAAATATATAATTTTTATTCTTAAAGTTGAAGATTAAACTTTAATTTCAAAAATAGATTATTTGATTTTGTTTCCAAAATTGGAGGATTTGATTTGGTTTCCTAAATTAGAAATTTTGATTTGATATAGAGTTGAAAAAGTTGAGTTTTGAAAATCTTGGATTTGAAAATTTATGATTTGGTAGGAAAAGAGGTTTTAGAATCTATGATTTGATGTAGAAAATAATTTTGGAAACCTATGATTTGAGGTAAAATAGAAAATCATGATTTCAAAAAAGGAATTAAGGTTTCCTAACTATGGATTCTGGAGCTTGACTTGAACTTCAAGACAAAGAATTTTTGAAAAGTAGACCTTTGAAAGATTTTTTAGGAAGTCGATTTGCAAAACTATTTGGAAAGAGGTTTGAATATGGACTTTTGCAAATCTCTTGAATATCTCACTTTCCTAAAATGATTCTAACCATGGGAAGATTAGAACCATTCTAAGGTTGTGATTTTGATAATAACGAGGATTTAAAATATGGACCATAATGATCACATTGAATGTAACACCATTCCTAAAACAATCCTAACCATAGAATGGCTAGAATCGTCTTAAGATTATGGCTTTGATAAAAACAATTTAGGGTTTAAACCCAAAATTTGGACTTTGATGGTCACATTGAATGCAATACTTTTCTAAAACAACCGTAACCATGGAATGGCTAGAATCATCCTAGGAGTGTGATTTTGAAAACAAGTTTTAAAAGAGAACTTTGATGCAAGTTTAAAAACAACTTTGAATGCAATTTTGAATGCAATGTATGAATATGATAACCACAATGCAATAAGGACGTGAACATACAAGATTGGGCTTTACCATATAATCAAGGGGACTGAACCCACAATATCTTAGATTAAACTTAAAGAAAGCTCCCAACATGGTGACCTTCAACAATCCTTTCTAGGCATGAATCAGGGAGTCCCTTGTTTCAAGCATGCAAGAAGAGGAGATAGAAGATGGGGATTAACATAGAAGAAAACCTAAGTAGGTTAAGAGAGAAAAGAGAGAGGAGGATTACATAAAAGTAAATAGAAAACCACCTTGTTTTCTTCTGGCTTTGTTTACTTTACTTGACTTAAACTTTGAGAACCTTAAAGATGCAGCACTTGATCTTTAATAGATACTTGGAGGCTTGTGTTTAAGTGTATAGAGTGTATGGAGGCTAGGGTTTGAGTGTATGAAGGCTAGGGTTTAAGGAGACTTGAGAGAATTAGGGTTTTGAGAGAATTCGAGCTCTACTTTCAATGAGATAGAGTTTTTGGACTGAGTTTGTAGATCTTTTTTACGCAGGGGGAGGGTATGTATTGCTGACTCCATACCTTGATTTTGATGATAACTAAACATTGTGTTAATTTGCTAATAAATTTAATTACTATACAGATCAATGAGAAAATATATTTTACAGCTAAAGTTTAATGAATATCAAAATGAATACGCAACAACTCAAGGATCGAGCAATGCACAAAAATAAAGTAATGGCACCTATTCAAATATCAAACTAATGATGTGAATTTAAAGAGATTGAAGGTGCTCAAACAAAGAATTCATTAAGCTTATAAAGACTCAATGAAGTTGATATGAATTCAGAGATTGAAGGTGTTCAAAAAGAGAATTCATTAAGCTTGTAAAGACTCAATGAAGTTGATATAAATTCGAAGAGATTGAAGGTTTTCAAAAGGAGAATTCATCATGTTTGCAAAGACTCTATGAAGAATTCAAGAAAATTTTTTGGAAAAACCAAAATGAATTCAATCCAAATTGAATTAAAGACTTTCTTGAATAACCACATTGGATTGAAAGCTTTGAAAAATCACTATAGAAGATTCCTTGAAGATCTTAAAGTGTTTTTGACACTAAGTTTGATTAAGGAAAGCATGGAAGAAATTTTCTGGGTGATGTGTCGACACAAGAAGTCAAGTGTCGACACGTGCGGACTAACGTCTATATTTTTAAGCATTATCAAGGTTTGAACTCGCATTAAATGAGACCTCACTACCTTCAACGGGTGAAATCAATTCAGAGCCTTATATACAAGCCTTCGAATTTTGTTGAAAGAGTTGATTCCCTAAGCCCGAATCTGAATGGGATGATGATGATTTGAAAATATTACAATCTAATGCTAAAGTCATGAATATTTTATATTGTGCCATTGATCCTAACGAATTTAATCGTATCTCTACTTGTGAATCGGCCAAGGAAATATGGAATA
>CM065382.1:39960000-40007500 GCA_033060915.1 Euryodendron excelsum
GTTCGTCATTCGGTAGTTCTCCGGGACCAGGCGTTCCCGGAGACCAACACCACTCTTCCAGGTAGCTTTCTAGAACCAGGCATTCTCAAGAACCAACACCACCCTTACAGGTAGCTCTCTAAGAACGGGCATTCTTGGAGACCAACACCGCACAGGTAGTTTTCCGAGATCGGGCGGTCTCGGGAACTAACACTTAGGTCAACACCGGCACCTGCTAGCCCGACTCGGTGAAAAATGACCAAATCTGCCCCTTGGGCCTCCAGGCACGCTTTGGGAAAGTTCAAAATCCCTCAAAATGATAGGTCCATCCTTCCAGAATGTTGTCAAACCATCAGGCGTCCCCCGCACACCATTTGGTCCAAATCCGGTCTTATTCCGACCCACTCCGGTCAAAATGACCGTTTTGCCCCCGAGCGACTCAGCATGGCACAAACCCTGCTGAACGGCAACAGACTCTCTCAAAACCATCCCTGAATAGCCCTACACGCCTAACACAATATACCAGACCATTCTTGACCATTTCCAGCCAACTCCGATCAAAATGACCGTTTTGTCCCTGAAAGCCCAAAAATGCCCCGAAACAGCACCGGCCTTGGGATTTCGCGCTAGGGTTTCACCACGCACCCTTATTTAACCCAAGAAACACCCTACGACACTAAACTCACACGACGCGATAAAAGTTCCTTGGAGCGTCTCGCAGACGCTCCGCCTAAATTGTCTTTTCTCCCTATTCCCTTATTATAACGCACCGTCAACTGATGTGAGAAAAGCGTAAATCAGGAAATTCTCGAAAGCTCGTCCATAGATCTTTCCATTGATATGGTTCGATCGAATAGATCACTTCTCGAAGCCCCCCATCGTACGGTGCAAAAACTATAACTTTCAACAACCCCTGGAGCGTCTCGCAGACGCTCCGCCAAGGTTGACTTTTTTCCCGATTCCCTAATCAAAACGCACCATCAAACGACTTGAGAAATGCGTAAATTTGGGAATTCCAGAAAGTATTTCCAGAGTACTTTCCATCAGTACGGTCCGATCGAATAAATCGCTTCTCGAAGGCCTCGATCACACGAAATGAAAACAGCCACTTTCAAACACCCATGGAGCATATCACAGACGCTCCGCGAAGATGTCCTTTTTAGCACGCTTCCCAAGACGATATCACTCACCTCCAAACATAATTCAAACTTTTTAAAAACATGAAAGCTCATCGGAAGCACTAGGAGAACATCCCGAGTGCTACCGGTTTCCCCGGAACCTTACCGATTGACTCAATTATCGAGGCAAAGTTTGGACGAACCTTCCCGGTGATAAAGCGTATGCTACATGCGCTCAAATTTTGATCAAATCAACCAACTTTCGATCAACGATCAAGATTTAACCAGTACACAGGGTGCCACGTGTTATTCTGGCAATGGAACAGTACCTGCGCATGTCCTACATGCGCAAGGCCAAAATTTGGCCGTGCGCATATAGCACATGCGCAAGGCCTGTTCTGGATTGCCTATAAATAGAGGCCTCCCCCCCTTGCATATTCCAGGTCCAAAATTGATACGAAGCTCTGCTGAAATCACTCCAAAAACTTGAATCTCTACATATATTCCTCCCCTCCAACACTTAGGCTAGATTCTATCCCTCTTAAGCTTATACACTCTATATATAAGGCCTCATATACACTTACACACTCCACTCTAGCCTCTCAAGCCCTCTTGAAGTCACTCAAGCTCCAATCAAGACATCCGTTGAAGACTACAAGAGTGTTGAAGGCAAAAGGTGGTATCCCTTTTATATTTATGCTCTCCCCCACTCTTCTCTTCTCCCTCCTAGCCTACTTAGGCTATTCTCTATTTTACTCCCCATCTTCAACCCCCCTTTCTTGCATGCTTGAGCCAAGAGGGCTCCTAGATCATGCCTAGAGGAAAGCAAGTGAGAGCCACCGTGTAGGGGGACCTCTCACTAGCCTACTTTAAGATGGTATGGCCTAAGAGCCCCTTGTTTATGTGGTGAAGCCTAAAAGCCTTGTATGTGAATCATGACCCCTTGCATATTATTATTTTGATCATGTCTTGTATGCTTGGCTTCATTTTATGTTTATTGCCATATTCCACAATGCTTGCATTGCTCTTAATTTCATGACATTTCTAAGTTCTACATGTCCTTCAATAATTGTTCCAAGAGTTGGCCTCTTGAAGTTTAGGATGAGACTTTAGGAGTCATGCCTTAGAAAATCCCTCTCAACCCCCTAATTCATACTTTTGCATCATTGCATTTTAACTCGCATAAAAGTTGCCTTCAAACTCTCTAATTTTCAAGGTTTTCATTCTCTCAAAGTTAGTGGTTAAAATGGCCCTATAGAACCCTCTCTTGAGTGGTCTCCCTTTATATTGACCATAGGAACCCTAAATTGTTAGAATGGTTCCCTTTCCTCTTTATGCTTGACTAAGAATGGTATTCAAACTCTTTGAATTCTATGGTTTCTATTCTATTAAGTTTAGTGGTTGGAATGGCCCCATGGAACCTTCTCTTGAGTGGTCTCCCTTTTGTTGGCCATATGAACCCTCTCTTGATGGAATGGTTCCCTTGAAAAATGGTTTTCAAAATCCTTCTCCAAAGATGATTTCAAAAAATGCATTCTCTCCATCTTTGCATCAAAAATAATTTTTAAAAAATTACCATCATTATGTTGATTTTTGACCCCTTATACTCTTGTCAAGATAGTGGTTATAATGGCCATAAGGAAACCTTCCTTGGAATGGTCTCCAATCACCACCATATAAACCACACTCTTAGTTAGAGTCAAAATTTTCATAGAAATGATCTTCATAAAGATTACCAACCAAAGTCCATTGCATATCATGTTTTATTTTCAAAACTCTTTCTAAAAATGCATCAAAATAACTTTCAAGACCATTCTCCAACCTAACCCTAGGTTAACTTGACCCTAGTTACCTAACCTTAGGTTAACTTGACCCTAGTTACCACACCCTAGGATAACTTGACCCTAGTTACCACGCCCTAGGATAACTTGACCCTAGTTACCACACCCTAGGTTAACTTGACCCTAGTTACCACACCCTAGGATAACTTGACCCTAGTTACCACACCCTAGGTTAACTTGACCCTAGTTACCACACCCTAGGTTAACTTGACCCTAGTTACCTAACCCTAGGTTAATTTAACCCTAGTTAGTTAACCCTTAGTCTTCTTAACCTTAGGTTCCCCCTAACCCTAGGCTAACCCAACCTAGGTTAAGTGAACTTCAAGGTCCCAACTCTTGAACCCTTTTCTAAATGATCATTCAAATTTTCAAATTATTCTCATAACTCATTCTCCAAAACCTCCTACCCCCATGATTTCAAAAACCCAACTCCATAAACTCTTCTAATGTCCCTACACTCCGTCTTCAAAATATTTCCAAAAATGCTTTCAAAAGGTCACAAACCTAAGGTGTCCCTAGCCGCCTCATGGTTAGGGATTCCAAGGACAAGTGATAAATCAAGAACAACCTCTAAGGTTGTCCATATGAGGATTCCAAACCCTTAGCCATTTCCAAAAAACCACTTTCAAAAACTAATTCATCAAAATATTCTAAAGTCATGCCTCCTAGATTTTCAAAACAAGACTTCAAAAACACTTTAAGTTCTCTTGAGTCAAGCCAAAGCATTTTTGCAAAACTCCCTTAAGTTAATCTAAAAACATTTTCAAAACACTCCACCATCCAATTACAAGTCAAAGCTTCTAAGACCACAAAGAGTCTTCAACTTCCAAGACCACAAAGAGTCTTCAACTTCCAAGACCACAAAGTGTCTTAGACTTTTCCAAAGACCTCAAAGTGTCTTAAACTTTTCCAAAGACCCCAAAGTATCTTCAAACCTTCCAAAGGCCCTAATGTGCCTATCTTCTATCGGGCTCTTGCCCTAACTACGAATGACCTGATTCTCGCCAAATGAGATACGTAGGCAACCTAAAATAGTGCGGTCATAACTTTTATTTCAACCCCAATCTCTTTTTTCAAAAATTCCAATCAATTCAAAGTTTCTGTTTCAAACTCTTTCCAAACCTTTATTATTTTCAAACTTTTTTCAAAAACTTGCATCATGCATCATCCATCCGAAAAGTGATGACTAAACCCCGTTTTCAAAATTCTAAAGTGGGTATTAGGTGGACAATGGTAACCGGTTGTTCTAGTGAGTGAACAAAAAGGTGATTAGACATGTAGGTACCGAAAGGGCGGGGTAGGGTGATGATCTTAGGATATCTTCCCTACACGTAACCAACCCCTAAACTTTAGATTTCTGTTTTTGAAAGACCAAAATGGAGTTATTTTCAAAAAGGGCTTAAACATTTCAAAAGGTTGTCAAACAACCTATTTTCCTAAAAACCCTCTCTTGAGGGAGTTTTCAAAAACCTTTTTCAAAAACTCTAAGTTTAATCTTTGGATTAACGCTTAGTTTTAGGTGCCCTAACTCACCTTTATCAAGTTAGGTGGCGACTCCTATTTTTCTAAAAAGCCCTTAGTCAAAACAATTTTCAAACCTAGTCACACTTGTCCCTTTAGGGGGACAAGTTCTAGTGATAGAGTTCCGTGCTTTAGGGTCTCCAAACCGAAAGGACCTTGGACACCTAAAAATCGGGGCGCGACAACTAGGCCACTTTACGGACATTCAAACTTTCCCTCTCTATATATATATATCTATTTCACTCCCTCTGTTCACCAGACCCAACCATCACCAACCATCCATCTCAATCTCTCTTTTATACGCATTCTAAACCCTAAGTCGATTCATTCCCAACTTCACACAACCCTCATCAATCCCACCATGGCACTAAAAACCTCTTAACCTAATAAAAGCTCAAAAGCCCTAAATGCATCGACGTCTCATGTCCCGAAAGGCCAGAAGCATAAATCAAAAATGGATTCAAGCAAGGACAAAAGGAAGAAGAAGAGAAATAAAAAAGGAGAACCGGTGTCCTCAATAGCCCTGGAAAGGAATGAACTGTATTTTAGTGAGGATAAAGCCCAAGAAAGGTATAATTTGAGTTTTTCTCTTAGGAAGGTCTATAATGGTCGATGGGTGGATTATAATTTCTTTGATCATTACAAATTTGAGTTGAGTACAAAATTAGCCAATTTGGGTTAAAAATCCATGACTACATTAAGGGATGATATTTACCCTAACTTAGTTGCACATTTTTATGCTAATGCCAAAAGAGAGTATGGAGATGTATCACTAGTAAGTTATATCAAAGGTGTTAGTTTCACTTTGGATAAAACTATGATAAGGCATATTCTTGGAATCAAGCTAAGTGGAGAAATTTATCGAGATAATATTTCTCAAAAAGATCAACTGAAAGTTCTTTATGGAAAAGAAGTGGATGAATGTTTGCAACCTATTGCCAATGATTTGCTTCTTGAATTAAGGTTGATACATCACTTTACCCGCACCATTTTCACCCCCAAAACTGGAAAATATAAATATGTTTCTAAGAAGGAATTATTTTTCTTGTGGGCATATCTGACTGATTCTAGGATTGATTTACATTTATTTATCCTGGATCATATGTACAAAGCCACTATTGCCAGAATCAGTTTGCCCTATGGTATTTTCCTAACAAAATTTTTCAAACATTTCAATATTGGTCTGAGTAATGAGAAAAAGAGAACCCCCAAATCCATTAGCGATGAGTATAATGAAAAGACTCTCAAGAGAATGGAGTACACTCTGAAGAACAATAAATGGACTCCTAAGAAAGCTAGTGGAGTCAGTGCTTCAAAGGAAAAGACTCCCTTTGGGAGTAGTTCTAGGCCAAAGAATACCAAGAGAAATTTGAATCAAGAACTTGAAAGAAGTGAAAGGGCAATGAATGCATTCATGGCTCAGGTAATGGAGTCTCTCAAAAAATTGAATAAGAAGGTAGACCTTGCTACCACGAGAATGTTTTTTATGGAAAGAAAAGTCGGAGAATTGAAAAATGAAGTGAAAATGCTTAGACATAGGAAAGGAAAAATGATGGAGGATGAAGAACAAGATGAGGAAGATGAGGAAGATGAGGAAGAAAAGGAAGAAGAGGAAGAAGAATTAGCAAAAGAAAATGAAGAAAATGAGGAAGAAATTAAAGAAGGAGGCTGAAGAAGAAAGAGATGGTGGGGAGGAAGAGGCACAAGAAGTTGAAGAAGAAGAAAATGCTAAAAAAGGCATAGAAGTAGAGGAGCAAGACCAAGAGGATAACTCATATGCTATAGAATCTTATGCTCCTCCTTCCACTTCTGGTCACAAGTATGCGCTGAGGGATAAACCTGGCAAGAAGTTCTCCAATACCCAAGACAACGCCCTTGTCCTAACCCCATCACCACCAGCCTCTCCCCACTGAAATCACCTACCCTTGTCCCATCTCTCTCTCACATTAGTATTTTCATTCTTGCATCTGTATGCATTTTTGTTAAAGGATGCTATGTCATCCTCAAAGATAATCACTTTTGTAATAGTTTTTGAATGCTCATTGACTAATCTTTTGTAATAACTTTTGTGAATGAAATATAACCATGTTGTTGTAAAAGCTTGATGCCTTGATGGTTGAATGCTATGCTTGCTATCCTGTTTATACAAATTATCCTGTTTTAAGTTTTTTTTACTATTGTACCTGTCTATGTTATAAACTTTTATTTATCGTTTTGATGAATTGATAAAAAAAAAAGGGGGAGAAGAATCGAAATAAGACAGTAGAAAGGATTAAGATTGAATGGTGAAAATAAAATTATCCTGCTTTATGAAGAATGATGAAGCATGTTGATAAAATGATAAAGAAAAATTCTCTCTCCACTTAATTTTTGAAATTGCTATAAATGGAGACTTGCTTCGATAAAACAAAATCTTCTAATAAAAACTCATTGAGGATTGTTTTTGATAAAAAAACAAAAAGAAAGGATATTTTTAGAAGCATCAGTTGCAAAATAGAGGGGGAGCTTTTTCATGGTATGAAATCCAATTCTATTCATTTCATTTATTCTTATATCTATTTTTGCAAAGATTTTGTCATCATCAAAAAATTGGAGATTGTTGGTCCCAAGCCTTATTTTGATGATAACTAAATCTTGTATTAGTTTGCTAATGAATTTAATTAGTGTGTAAATCAATGAGAAAATATATTTTATACCAAAAGTTTAATGAATGTCAAGATGAATGCACAAAAATAAGCAATCGCACATATTCAAATATCAAACCAATGATGTGAATTTGAATAGATTGAAGGTGCCCAAAAAGAGAATTCATTAAGCCTATAAAGAGTTAATAAAATTGATATGAATTTGAAGAGATTGAAGGTGTTCAAAAGAAGAATTCATTAAGCTTGTAAATACTCAATGAAGTTGATATGAATTCGAAGAGATTGAAGGTTTTCAAAAAGAGAATTCATCATGTTTGTAAAGACTCTATGAAGAATTCAAAAAATGTTTTTGAAGAAACCAAAATGAATTCAATCTAAATTAAATTGAAGACTTTCTTGAATAATCACATTGGATTGAAAGTTTTAAAAAATCACTATATCCCAAAAAGAAGATTCCTTAAAGATCTTAAAGTGTTTTTGAAGCTAAATTTGATCAAGGAAAGTATGGAAGAAATTTTCTGGGTGATGTGCCGACACATGGATTTGATGTGTTGACACAGGAAGACAGAGGCCAATGCTTGAAGAATGGATGATCATGTATTGACACATGAACTCAGGTGTCGACACATGCGGACTAACGTCTATATTTTTCATCATTGTCAAGGTCTGAACTCACATTAAATGAGCCCTCAACCACCTCTAACGGGTGAAATCAATTTAGGGCCTTATATACAAGCCTCCAAATACATTTATGGACAAGAGATATAAGATTATTCCACCATTTAATTATCAAGAGCTGACAATTCCTTACATTTGCTAAAAATTCTCTTTGTCCTCAAGAGTTGACCTTTTATGAGCCATTCAATTCTCATCTACTCTTCATAGAGAGTGTGTATTTCATTTATACATCCCCTTCACACTTGTGGGTTAGAGTTTAAGTGCTCTCTAGTGGAAGAAAACACTTGTAAGTTTGAGAGAGTTTGGACAAAACTCTTGTAGCATTGAAACTTGGGTGCAAGCTTTGAGGAGAGTGAGCTAGGCATTTCAACTAGCCTCTACTTTGTAATTGGACATTGCATAATGGAAGAAGATTTCAAGAGAATCTTGGAGTGAGAAAGTAGACTACAAGTTGTGGTTGAACCTCAATAATTCTTGGTGTCTCTTTTTGTACTTTGCTTTCATTTTTTACTTAATTATATTGCATTGCATATACTTGAATTACTGTTACATTCATTAAATTAGTTTTAATTTATCTCTATTGTAATTATTTTTAAAAACCCAATTCACCCCCCTCTTGGGTTGTCTTTTAGGCCAACATGTATTTATAGGCAATTGAAACAGGAACTGGTGCTTGTTGTAGTGGCGCCAGGCCATTTATTGGCTTGGAGCCAGTACTAGTGGCACTGGCCACTTAGAAAAGTTTTAAGGCGGGAAGAAACATATCTTTTAACCCTTGGGATGCAAGACAAAAAATTTGGACGCCTATGCTAGTGGCTACCATGCAATTTTTTGCTTGGCTCCATTAAGAGTGACTCCAGAAGGCTTTAGAATGATCTGGAAGGTCGGGGATAGACAGGAACCCTTGAAAGAGGGTCCCGGAGGTAACGGACTTAAGAAACAACGCCGGAATATTTGAAAATACAGACTAGCCCATCAAGGGTAAAACAGTCATTTTACACCAATCTTGTCGGAACAGACTTGGAATGATTCAAAAAGACATTGAAAAATTAGGAATACTATGAGAAGTATCCTCGAGAGGTAACCGATTTGACACCCAGAGCTAGTGTGGTTCCCGGAGGCGATCGAATGCCTAAGGACAAAATGGTCATTTTGACGATATGCTCTCGAAATTGATCTGAAAGTGAGTGGAAGGCACTTAAACATGTCGGATTACCTTTGGAACAATCCTACAAGGGCGGACTTATCGCTTTAAGGACTTAAGTACTTTCTCAAGAAGCGTGCCGAAAGGGCCCAAGGGGCAATTTGGTCATTTTTCACAAGAGTGGGCTAGCAGGAACTGGTGTTGACTCGAGTTTTGAGTGTTTCCATCACTTTGACTGTGTGTGACGAGTTGGTTTTCAAAGGTATCCCATCCTTCGGTGAACGTGTTATAGCCAAGAGGCATGTTCGGTCCCGTGACATAGGGGTTTTGTTGGCAATTCCCAATGTCTACCTGCTTGCGAGTGTTTCCGCCACTCTGATGGTTGTGATATTTGTGAGTATTTTTGTCACTTTGACGGTATGCGTTCATTCCGAAAATTACCTGACCTTAGGAAGCTGCTAGATAGTCTAATCATCTGAGGAATTAACTTTCTCAAAAGACGTACTAGATAGTGGACATTCTACATTGTTGGGTTAGAAGGCACCAGAAGTGAACCACTCTACCATTTTAGGGACTTGGGTCCCGTCCCGATTAACAGGTTTCAAGGGACTTATTATTCTGAGGAGTTTCTTCAGTAAATGTGCCTGACTGGATGGACTTACCGTTTGAGGGATCAACTTTCTCAAAAGACATGCCGAATTAAGCTTGACTGGTCTGGATTGGAATTAGAACCGAAATTGAAGTTGAAATACGGACTTACTGTCTTTAGGAAAACGTGCCAACTGGAATTAGACCAGCAATGCCACAAGGGCATTTTAGTCATTTTGACTCTATTGGGCCCGACAGGCTTGCGAAGTGATTAATTAACTAGATTGAATTTAAAAAACTGGTTTAGACTTGAATGTATCTTTGTCAGTTTGAATGTGAGTCTGGTTGGGCCGGAGATTGCTGAGCAGGTAAAAATGGAGTGCTTACATGTACCGTCCTAATAATAAGTCATTTTGGAGAATTCTACTTATCTAGTCATTAGGACAAGGTTAGGGGATCGTCCTGACGATAAGTCAAATAGGCCATTTTCTTACCTCTAGTTTTCTTGACAATGCTCAGGACCGTTCTGACGGTCAATGGTTTTACATTATTGCACTTTTGACCCCCTCTATTGCATTGGAAAGGGTTTAACATGTCACATTATGTTTTTAATATAACATTGATGTTTTATAAGCCTTGAGCATGCATTTTTTATTAAGTAACGTATATGTTTTATAAGATTGACGTGGCTTTGGATGATAGGTTCAGAAGCGGAGTAAAGCACTTTGTTTCAACCAAAGAAGTGACTTGATTATGTTTGTAAGTGATAAAAGGTGGGGAATTTAAAATATTCTTACTTATATTGTATTGAATGTCTTATTATATATATTGATGGTAATTGGTGGATTATGATGAGATATTTGCATACAACACATATAGTGTGCATAATTTGCATTGCACTAGAAAGGTTAGCGGATGTCAAGCTAACCTAAGGTAGTCTCGGTGGACATTCCTTGATAACAAACCATCAATATATTGGGTCAATGTTATTTAAATTGCATGTACATTTGTGGTGTAACATACATTACATCACAAGAATATTACATTTCAATGGTGGTGATTTATCTGTTGGCAAATTGTACAATGCTTATCTATCATTCATTCATTATAAGTTTGATTATTTTTGTGAGCACGTTGATATATAGCTCACACCCACATATGTTATTTTGCAAAGTAATTGGAGATGTCCAGTCCACTGTTGGTGTTGATGTTGATGTTGATGTTGATGTTGATGTTGATGTTGAGTTGGAGAGTTTCGAGAAACTTTTTAGTTGAGTTAGTGGTCATGTACATTATTGTACATTATATTAAAGTCTTCTTGGAGTTTGTTTACATTATGGTTTTGTAACTATTCACAAGTTTGGATTGGTAGTCTTTATTATGTATGTATAGTGATTGTGAGATGTTTATATATATATATATATATATATGTTGTTTATACCTTGCATGATTTTTTTTGTCTTTAGGATTATTGTGAGGCTTTGCTAAACTTTGTTAACCTATACGATCACGTTTGGTGTAAGATGGTGTTAATGACATTTGATTAAGAGCGGACATGATAGGCCCCATAGAGTTGGAAAGCCCAAGTACTTTGCCTTATGGTCCATTTCCTTCATTTCTAGAGCCTGCAAAATCTCATATTTGATAGCCAAAGTAGTTTCAGAGGAAAAGAAGACTTTAGATTTTTGAAAATTTATACTTTGACCTGAGGCATTACAAAGAGGTCAATAAATCCTTAAAAGAATTACACTCCTCCAGTAGGGTTTTAAAAAAAATGAGAGAATCATCAGCAAAAAGTAAGTGCAAAAGAGAAGGGCATTTTTTTTGAATTTTAATTCTAGAGATAGATTTTGAGATAACTGATTTACGAATCAAGGCAAACAAGGCTTCTAAAACCCATAAGTACAAGCAAGGGGATAGAGGATCCCCTTGCCTAAGTCCCTGCTGAAGATGGATAAGGCCAATCTTCCCACCATTCACCATAATAGAATAATGCACTGTAGTCACACATTACATAACCTACCGAATCTATTTTTTAACAAAGTCCAGCTTCCTTATCATAGCCTCTAAGAAATCCCAGCTGACTCTATTGTAAGCTTTGTTAAATCCTATTTAATGGCCATAAAAGCCTCATGTAAAAGCCTATTTAAAAGCCTCATGATTTAAATAGGCTTTTAAATCCTATTTAAAAGCCTCATGTACTATAATGATTTTATCTTAGATTTATCTTCCATGAATAAAGGCTACCTACTTTTGGGAGATAATGGAATTCATAAAGGGCTTTAGTCTGTTTGAGAGAACTTTGGATAGAATTTTGTAGCAGAAGTTACATAGGCTTATGGATCTATATTGGCTAACGGCTTCAAGATGTTGGACTTTAGGGATAAGGATATCGTTAGTTTGATTGAGCTTTAAATGAAGAAAAACATTTCTAAAAAAAAAGCTTGGATTGCTTGGCACAGATTCAAGTGAATAAAATCCCAATATTTCTAAAAAAATAGACCTAGAAAACCATCGAGGCCCGGGGCCTTCAATGGACCTAGTTGAAAGGTGGCCTCTTTAGTTTCAAGATCTGAGATGTCTTTACAAAGGTCTACATTCATATCAATAGAAATATTAGGGTTAACAATGTTTATCAACCTTGAGAAATCTCTAGGGTTGGAGTCCTCAAAAAGCTACTAGAAGTGATCTGCGATAATGTTTGAGATATCTTCAGGATCAGATTTCCAAATCCTTGCCTTATCCTTAAGCTTGGTGATTTGATTTCGCTGCCTCCTTTGGATAATTGTAAGGTGAAAAAAAAAAAAAAAAGAGTATTCCTATCCCTAAACTTTAGGTAATGAAGTCTAGATCTCTAGTGCTAATACATCTTTTCTTTTTCCCATAGAGTGTTTAGGGATTCAATTACCTTATTTTCTTCCTCCAAGTTCACATTGTCATTAGATGGCGATTGACATATAGAAATCTTGGCCTTAGTCTTTGCAATTCTACCCTTTACTGAGCCAAACTTCTCCCTATGCCACTTCTACAGATTGGATTGACATTTCCTCAATTTATTGGCCAAAATAAATTGATCTAATCCCTCAATAGGGGTGTTCTAGTTGGAGTTTATGATTTTTGCACACTCAGGTTCGATTGTTCACATGGATTCAAACTTGAAGGTTTATGGACTCGATTTAAAGGGTGAGAAGTATTGAGGATAATAAGATAGTGATCAGATCCTATTGCAGGTTCATGAAACATCATGGCTTGATGGAATAGACTTCTCCAACTAGTATTAGCATAAGCCCTATCTAACCTTTTCTTGACCTTAATTTAACCATCCTTCTTTTATCTCCAAGTAAAAGGTTGACCTTTAAATTCTATGTCCATTAATTCACATTCAAAAGGCACATTATTGAAAGCCTATGTAAGCACCTCATTTTTGCTCTCTTAGCAATCTCTGGTTCGATCGGATTCAGTTTTCAAACATTACAACTCATACGGGCCTAAGACGACTCTTTTAAACTTCAATCCAATCGGCTGGTTGCTTCTCCGACTCATAAGGCTTAATTGAAGCTGTAGAGACCATCATGCCCCCAGGCATTCCAGGCAGTTTTCTGAGACCGGGTGGTCTCGAGAACCAATGCCCTCCAAGCAACTTTCCGAGATCAGGCAATCTCGGGGACCAACACCTTATCAAATTCTAGAAGGTTCACTTCTGGCGCCTACTAGCCTGCCAATGTAGAATGTCCATCATTTGGTAGTTTACCGAGACCCGGCATTCTCGGAGATCAACACCACCCTCACAGGTAGCTTTTTGAGACCAAACATTCTCAAAAACCAACACCACCCTACAAGCAGCTCTTTGAGACTGGTTGGTCTCAGGGACCAACACCGCACAGGTAACTTTTTGAGATCGGACGGTCTCGAGAACCAACACCTAGGTCAACACCGGCATCTGCTAGCCTAATTCGGTGAAAAATGACTAAACATGCCCCTTGGGCCTCCAAGCACGTATTGAGAAAGTTCAAAATCTCTCAGGACAGTAAGTATGCTTTCCAAAGTAATTCTAAACAATTAAGCGTATTCAACATGCCCTCCTATCCAATTTCAATCCCATTCCGGTCATCTGTGGTCAAAATAATCATTTTACCCCTAGGCGCCCCAGCACAGTACAAATCCCGTCAAACAACAAAAAACTCTTCCAAAACCGTCCTCAGACAATCCGGCACGCTTAACATGCCACTCCAACCCATTCCAACCTTTCTCAATCAATCCCGGTTGAAATGACCATTTTACCCCTAGCAACCCAAACGTGCCCCAAAACCACACCGGCCTTAGGTATCGAACTGCGGGTCCCATCATACACCCCTATTTAACCTGAGGTGAACCTCATGACACTAAACACTCCCAACTCAACAAAAGTTCCCTTAGAGCGTCTCACAGATGCTCTACCATGATTGTCTTTTCCCTCGATTCCCTAGCTATAACGCATCGTCAAACAACTTGAGAAATGTCTAAACTCAAAAATTCTCGAAAGCTCGTCCATAGGTCTTTCCATCAATACGGCTCGATCAAATGGATTGCTTACCAAAGCCCCTTATTGCATGGCTTGAAAACTGCCACTTTTAGTAACTCTTAGAGTGTCTCACAGACGTTCTGCCAAGATTGACTTTTTCTCTAATTCCCTGATTATAACGCACCATCAAACGACTTGAGAAATGCATAAATTAAAAAAAAAATTAAAATTATTTCCAGAGCACTTTCCATCGGTACGGTCTAATTAGAGAGATCGCTTCCCGAGGGTCTCAATCGTATGGCCCACAAACGGCTACTTTTGAACACCTGCAGAGCATATCACAGATGTTTTGCAAAAATGTGTTTTCATGCACACTTTCCGAGATAATATATCACTCTTTCGAACACCTTTCAAGCTTTTTGAAAACTTAAAAGTTTATAAGAAACACTAGGAGAATACCATGAATGCAACCGATTTTTCGAATCTTTCCCGGTTGGCACAATTATCGTTGTGAAGTTTGAATGAACACTCCCAATGGTGGAGTGTATGCTACATACACTCAGATTTTGATCAGATCGATCAAATTTTTCTTAACCCTTACGATTCAGCCAGTACAATAAGTGCCACATGGCATTCTGCCAATGGAACAGTACTGGCGCATATAGCACATGCACCAAGGTAAATTTTACCCAGGCACATGTACGACAACAAGTCTCCCCCTTTGCATATTCCAAAATCAAAACTTAATAGCGAAGCTCTACTAAAACCGCTCCAGAATCTCGAATTTCTACATACATCCCTCACTCCTAACACTTAGGCTAGATTCCATCTCCCCCTAACCTATACACTACACTTATATAGCCTTCAATGCCATAGAATATCTCATTTCAGCCCCTTCAAGCCTATTCAAGCTCAAGTTAAGGTATCCATAGAGGTTTGTAAGTGTTAGAAGGTAAAATGTAGTATTCCTTTTACATTTTTGCAATCCCTACTCCTCTCTTCTCCCTTCTAGCCTTCTTAGACTATTCTCTATTTTAATCTCCATCTGCTACCCTCTTTTCTTGCATGCTTGAAACAAGGAAGCTCTTAGTTCATACCTAGAGGAAAGTTTGTGAGAGCCACGGTGTAAAGAACTTCTCACAAACCTACTTTAAAATGGTATAGCCTTAGAGCACCTTGCTATGTGGTGAAGCCTCTAACCTTGTATGATTTCATGACCCTTTTGCATATAATTATCTTATTCATGTTTTGCATGTTTAGCTTTATTTTAATTTTTTCAAAGTTTTCACTATTTTTATTTCTATGACATGCTCAAGCTCCACATTCAAATGTTATCCTAAAAATAGTCCTAGAGTTGATTCCTTAAAGCCTAAGTTAAACCCTCAATTTCTACCCCTTAGAAAACTCTCTTTAAGTCCCTTGACTTTATTTTGTAACCCTACATTTCATTATTTTTCAAAACTGCATTAAAATAGCTTTCAAACCCCCTTCTTCTTTGTCGATTTTCAAGGGCTTTACTCTCTTGAATTTTGTGGTTGAAATGGTCCCTTGGAACACTCTCTTGAGTGGTCTCCCCATTATCTCGACTATATGAACCCTAGTTCATTAAAGATGGCTCTATTCTCTTTAAAATTATTTTCAAAACAATTACCTTCAAAAATGGTTTTAAATATTTAACTCTCTTCAATTTGCATAAAATCATTTCCCTAAACCATCATTTTCACCTTTATTTTTTGAAGTTTCGCTCTCTTGAGTATTGTAGTTGGAATAGTTCCATGGAGTCCACTTTAGAGTGATTTTCCTTCAAATCAACCATATGAACTCATACTCTTTAGCATGGTCTTCAACTTGTTAAAAGTGGTTTTCCAAAACCTCCTTCCCAAAGTCAATTTTCAAAAGGTCATTTTCTTTAATTTTCAAGTTTTTGAAACTATCTATTCAATATTGATTTTCACAAGTTTTGCTCTCTTAAGTTTGTGGGTGAAATGGCTCCAAAGCAACCCTCTCTTGAGTGGTTTCTAAATATCAACCATAGGACCCCAACACTCATTTAAGTGGGTTTCATAAAATAGTTTTCAAAACATACTTTCAAGTTTCATGCATAAAATCATCTTTCCTAAACCACTATGTCAAAACCCTAGTTTAGAACCACCCTTCAAAACCACCTTCTAACCCTAGATAAACTTGACCCTAGTAGTCCAACATTAGTTTAACCAAACCCTAGGTTAACCTAGCCTTAGTTTGTTAACCTTAAGCCACCTTAACCCTAGGTTAACCTAACCTTAGTTTGTTAACCCTAAGCCACCTTAACCCTAGATTAACCTAATCTTAGTTAACACTAGGTCACCTTAACCTTAGGTTAACCCAACCTTAGTTAGTTAACCCTAGGTCACCTTAACCCTAGGTTAACCTAACCTTAGTTAGTTAATCCTACGTTATCTTAACCCTAAGCTAACCTAACTCGAGTTAGTTAACCATAGGTCAACCCAACCTAGGTTAGTAAGTTTCAAGGTGCCAATTCAAAGACCCCTTTTCAAATAACCCTTCAACTCAAAAGTCATTCTACCCTCTTAAGATTTCAAAATCAACTCCAAAACTTTTTCAAATATCCCCACACTCTATCTTCAAAAATGTATCCAAAACGTTCTCTTAAATTTGTCTCAACTAAGATGGCTAGAAACTTAACATTTTTCAAAAACTATTTTCCAAATGCTTTCAAGGACTCACAACCCTAAGGTGTCCCTAACCTTTTATGGTTAGAGATGCCAAGGGAAGGTGATACATTAAATACAACCTTCAAGGTTGTCCATATTAGGGGTTCAAAACCCTAAATGTTTTCAAAAGCTCTTTTCAAAAAGGATTTTCAAACATCACATTCTTAAGGTAACCCTGATCTTTCCATGGTTAGGACTGTTCAAGTACAAGTGAGAAATTCAAAAAGGGTTTTATAACCCTAAAGTTTTAAAAACTAAAGAGAAGTCTCTAACCCCTTTTCCAAACATGTTTTCAAAACTCATAACCCTGAAGGAGTTTAGTTCTTCAATGACTAATCTCTCAAAGGTAATGAAATATCCAACATTTCTTTCATAAGGTACATGAAAACTATTTTCCAACATCATTTCAAGACAAGTCCATAAGAGCTCTTGTGAGTCCAAATCTAATTTTCAAGTCCATAACCAAGTTTTTGAAACTTTCAAAACTCTTTTGAGTTATGTTAAAAAAAAAAAACATTTCATAACACTTCAAACATCCAAAGTCCTATTTCAAAGGCATTTATCTAAAACCCTCAAGTTCTCTTTTTCCAAATATCTCAAAGTGTATTCACACCTTTCTAAAGACCTCAATGTGTCTTTAAAACATTTCAAAGGCCATAATGTGCCACTTCTCTATCAAGCTCTTGCCCAAACTACAAATGACCTCATTCTCGTCAAATAAGATACGTAGGCAACTTAAAATGGTGCAGTCATACCCTTTATTTCAACATAAGTTCCCTTTTCAAAAACCTCTATCAATTCAAGACTTCCATTTCAAATCCTTTCAAAACTTTCTATTCTTAAACATCTTTTAAAAAATATGTATCATGCATTATTCATCCAAAAAGTGATAACTAAATTCCATTTTCACAATTCTAAAGTGAATATTAAGTGGATAATAGTAACTAGTTATTTAATTGAGTGAATTAAGGGTGATCAGATATGTAGGTACTGAAAGGGTGGGGTAGGATGATGATCTTAGGATATCTTCCCTACACATAACCAACCCCCGGACCATAGATCTTTATTTCAAAGACCAAAATTAGAATTACGTTTTCAAAAGTGTCTTACAAACATTTTCAAAAGGTTGCTAAAAACCCTTTTTCTAAAAGCCTTCTCAAGAAGGACATTTTCAAAACCTTTTAAAAAACCCTAAGTTTAGTCTTCGGATTACACTTAGTTTTAAGTGACGTAACACATCTTTAACTATGTTAGGTGGCGACTCTAAAATTTTTCTAAAAGGCCCTTAATTAAACCAATTTCAAGTTTAAACCTAGTCGGACTCGACCTTCTAAGAGGATAAGTTCTAATGACAGAGTTCCGTACTTTTTCCTGAGTCAAAAGGACTTGGTTAAAAATCGGGGCGCGACAGCCTGGATTCTAGAGGCTTTGGGAGGCTTACGTCCCTTTTTTTCATAAGATTGCACCACATCATTGAAATTGCTAATACATAGGCACAACTTGCGATATCTTTTATATGATTCCAAACCTCTTTTTTCCCTGTAAGGGAAGGATCACCATAGATAAAGGTGTCAGCCCAAACTGATTCTGCATCTACTGAGGCACAGTGAACATGAATGATGTTGTTACTCTTATCTGCTACCATAATGTTGCTATTAGAATTCCACCAAAGGGCTAAGCCTCTTGAAAGGCCCTCTGGTTCCACATAAAAGCTAGCTTTAAACTCGAGCGAATGTCGAATCCTCTCGATCTTATCAATTTTATTCTTAGTTTCCATCAAAAACACAATGGAAGGGCGATGAGTCGAAACAAACTCTCACAAAGCCCGGACTGTCAAGGGTTGCCCAACTCCTTGATAGTTCCAAGATAGAATCAGCATGGGGTGTGTGGCTGCTCCGTGCCAACTAGCCACCACCCTTTGAGAGTCAACAGTAAAATCTTCATAGGGGCAAGTGCTGGGCACTACCTCTAGGTCATCAGTCATGGCTACATTAATTTCTCCTTAGGCTTCAGAGTTTCCCATGTTTTCTTGTTACACCTCTATATTAACCCAATTCTCAGAATTATTCCCATCTTTATCACATAATCTTTTAACCTTGATTTTCTTTATTTTGCTAGTAGAGTTTGTTTGAATGTTCTTTCCTTCATCAAAAGACTCTTAGGATCCTTGGTCAAAAGACTCCTGGGGTTGTAGAACCAGTATATCAGTGCTTGGTTCATCCCCCATTTGCATCTTTGCATGCATAACATTGAGATTAACAACTTTTTAAAGTTTCAGTTGAAGGTTAACTGGTTTATTAAAGTTTTAGGCATTCCATTTTAAAGAGAACTTCTTTCCAAAGATTTTAGAAAGCCTCATTTCCCATGGGCTAGTATCACTCTCGGGGGCTGCAAAAGTAAGGATTATATGGCATGCCATAGGCCTGTCAACAAGGACATTAGTAGGGGCCTACTTATAGAAGATTAAGGAATTCGGCTTTGTATTTGGGCTGGGATAGAATTGGGTTAGGCAGGCTAGTTCATTTCTATGGGTTTTTGGGCTTTCTGGTGGTTTTTCTACAAAGTAGCCCAAATTATGATATATAAGGTTACTTCGACTTTTCTCTTGCTCTAGTATAAGAATGTCATAACCTTCTCCCACTATCTTCTAACCGTCCTTGTTCTTGTACACCTCATCCCTGGTGTTCGCATGCCCTTCCTCAATGTTCTCACTAGGTGCTTCTATACCAATTCCATGGAGTCTTGACATGTATAGGCAGGATCAGGGATTGATCGTACGTTATGTGTATTTATTGCCATGTGGATACCAACTATAAGCACTCCACTTTTGCCCGCTCAGCAGTCTCCACTCCGCCCAGACTTGTATTCAAGTCAATATGGACGTATGCCAATCTAAATCAACTTTCCAAGTCTAATCCCGTCAACCCATCGCTTCGCTTGCCCACTAGGCCCAAATAAAGGCAAAATGACCAAAATGCCCTTGGGGGTAATGTTCGGTCCAATTATAATAGGCACGTCTTTCCAAAAACGGCAAATCCCCTTTCTAATTCCATTTCCAATTCCAATTCCAATTCTAATTCCAATTAAATCTTGCACACCTTTCAAGAAAGTTGATTCCTCAAGGTGGTAAGACCCATCCAATCCGACACGTTTTCGAGTGAACTCTTCAGAACGATAAGTCCCTTTAAACCCGTCAACCGGGACGGTCCACCTTCGGCCCACGCTAGCCCGCCAATGTAGAAATGTTCGTTTCAACACGCCTTTTGAGAAAGTTGATCCTCAAGCGCTCAGTCTATTTAGCAGCTTCCCGAGATCAGGCAGTCTCGGGAATGATCGCAAACCGTCAGAGTAGCAGAAGTACTCGCAAACATCACAACCGTCAGAGTGGCGGAAGTACTCGTAAATAGGTCGATATAGAGAATTGCCAACAAACCCCTATATCACTAGACCGTCGTCAAATTAGCGGAAACACTCAAAAACCAAGTCAACACTAGTGTCTGTTAGCCCACTTCAGTGAAAAATAACCAAACTGCCCCTAAGGGCATTTCCAGCCCGTTTCTCGAGAAAGCATCTAAGTCCTCAGAACGGTAAGTCCACCTTTTCAAGATTGTCTTAAAAGTAATCCGGCATGATTAGGTGCCTTCTAGTCAGTTTCGGGCTAATTCCGAGATTTTTCGGTCAAGATGACCATTTTGTCCCTAGGTATCCAAGCGCGCCCCGGAAACCACATCGGCTCTGGGTATTAAACTGGTAACCTCCCGAAAATGCTTCTTATAGTATCCCCGACCTCTCATTATCTTTTCGGATCATTCAGAGTCAGTTCCAGCAAACCCAATGCGAAATGACCATTTTGCCCCTAGTGGGTCGATTGTCTTTTCCGACCACGCCGGCTCTGGGTATCAAATCAGTAATCTTTGGGAACATTCTAAATAATATTTTCAAATCTCGAGTCTTCTTTCGGGACATTTTGAGTCCGTCTTTGCAGCTTTCCGGCCAGGTTGATTGTTTTCCCCCTAATGGCCCGGTCAACCCCTCTAACAAACCCTAACATCCTTTTTCAAGTTCATTACCGTCGAGACCCTATTTTAAGGGTTCCTGCCCATTTCTAGCCTCCCGGGCCATTCTTGGCCCCTTCAAATCATTCCCAGACCTTCTCGAGTCACTCCTAATGAAACCAACCTAAAAATTGCATGGTAGTCACTAGTATAGGCGCCCAAATCTTTGGAAGATACGTCGCTTGCCAACTTAAAAATTTTCTAAAGTGGCTAGCACCACTCCTAGTGGCGCCAAAAGATTTTTTGGCCTAGCGCCACTGCAACAGACGCTAGGTCATTCCTCTCTCTATAAATACAGAGCCTCCTCCAACGTGAAAGGGGTCTGCAAACGAAGTCTAAAAACTCTATTATTCGATATACAGACCTCGTAGCCTCTCTAAACCCTAGTCTCCTTTAGGTTTTTCAAACCCTAGCGTCCATACATAAACCCTAGCCTCCTATACACACTCTCATACACTCATATATTAGCCTCCAAAGTCTCTATTTAAAACTTGAAGTGATACAAACTGAAGCTCTTGAAGATTAAGACGAAGACTGAAGCGAAGACCGAAGCAAAGTAAGAAAAACAAAGCGCGCAAAGCAAAGCAAAATAAAGAAGACTCAAGGTAGGCTTCCTCTTTATGTTTACGCATCTTCCCCCTCTCTCTTCTCTCTCCTAACCCATTTGGGTTTTCTTCTATTTTAATCCCCCATCTTCTTTCCCCCTTTTCTTGCATGCTTGAAATAAGGGACTTCTCGGTCCATATGTAGGATTAGGCTATTGGAGGTCACTGTGTCGAGAGCTTTCTTTTAGTCTAACCAGAGACCACGTGGGTTCGACCCCCTTGATTATGTGGTGAAGCCTTAACCTTGTATGTTCACGACCCCAACTTGCATTATGAATATCATGATTTTCATCTCTCCAAAATTCGTTTTTAAACTTATTTTCAAAAGCTTGCATCAAAATTATTTTCAAAACTTGTTTTCAAAATCACAATCCTAAGGTGATTCTAGCCTTTCCATGGCTAGGGTTGCTTTAGGAAAGTGTTACATTTAAAGTGACCAATAGGGTCTATATTTCCAAATCATTGTTGTTTTCAAAACCACTATCCTAAAGTGGTTCTAGCCTTCTTATGGTTATATTCGTTTTAAGAAAGTGAGATGTTTTTAGGAAATTTCTAAAAACTCTTTTTTCAAATCTTTCTTTCTAAAAATCTCATTTCCAATATGCTTTCTAAAAACTCTCTCAAAATTCCTTTCCAAAATTGTTTTCTAATACACTCCCTTCAAAAAGTCTATTTTTCAAAACTCTTTTCAAACTCCTTTCCAAAAAAAAGCTCTCTTCAGACATTCACTTTCTAGAAACGCTCCCTAAGATTTCTTTCCAACAATCTCTCTCCAAAAATCTATTTCCTAAAAACCCTTTCCTAAAAGCTTCTTCCAAAATCTTCTTTCTAAAACCCCTCTCAAGTTCACTTTCCAAAAACTCCTTTTTAGAATCTCCCTCTAAAAATCTTCATTTCCAAAAACGACTTTCCATAATCTCTTTTCTTATAGTCTAAGTTAAGCCCTAGAGTCAACAATTAGGAAACCTTAATTTTCTTCCCAAAAACATGATTTTCAATCTTGCCTTAAAACTTAGGTTTCCAAAATCTCTCCCTCTTACATCAAAAATCATAAGTTTCCAAAAACCTCTTTTCTACGATAAAATTATAGTCTTCCAAATCTAGGGTTTTTAAAACATCATCCTTCCAAATCCAATCTCCCGTTTAGGAAACTAGATCCTATCCTTTGTTTTTGGAAACAAAATCAAACTATCTTTTTTTAGAAACAAAATACAATCCTTTGTTTTAGGAAATAGGAATCTGAATCTTTCCCAATCCAAATCTTTCCTAATCAACTCTTTCCTAATCTCATACTTTCCTAAACCTTAAGTTTCTAAAACTTAAACATTTAAATCTTTCTTTAAAGTTTAAACTTCCAAATCTTTCCTAATTTCAAGAATTTCTAAAACTCAAACTTTGAATCTTTCTAAAATTCTAAACTTTCCTAAACTTCAAATCTTTCCAAATCTAAAACTTTCTTAAGTCAAAACTTTCCAAATTCAAAACTTTCCAATTTCAATACTTTCTTAAAATGAAACCTTGCCTATTTCGAAACTTACCTAAAATAAAACTTTCCTAAAATGAAACTTTCCTAATTCGAATCTTTCCTAAGTTCTAACTTCCTTAATCTTCCAAGTCCAACATTCGAGTCAAATCATCCTTAATCTCAAGTCCTTTATAAATCCTATCTTTCTTAAGTCTAGGTTTTCCAAACCTCAATCTTTCCAAAACAAGTCCAATCTTTCTAATTCCAAATTCCAATTTTCAATCTTCTATTCTAAATTCAAATCAAATCCAAATTTCAATTTAATTTCTTCTTCCATATCAAATTTTCTATTTTCTATTGGACTCTTATTCGAACTACGACTAACCTGATTCCTCAAAAAAGATATGTAAGCAACCCTCATAGGTGCGGTCATAACTTTTTTCAAATCTCAAATTCCACCACCTTTTTCAAATTTCCAATTCCATAACTTTCTTCAAACTTCCAATTCCAAATCTCTATTTTCAAATCTCTATTTCCAATCTCCAAAACTTTCTTTCGAAATCAAATCTATCTTTCAAATCAAATCAATTCTATCTTTTCAAATCTCTCTTCTAAAATCAAATCAATTTCTTTTCAAATCTATTTCCAAATCTATTTTCAAACTTTCTTTTCTTGCACTTGCATATCATGCATCATTCTTTTTAAACATTCTTTTCTAAAGTGGATAGTTTTGGACAATTGTTAATCGGAGACTCTCATAGGTGAATCTACGATGAATAGACATGTAGGTACCACAAGGGTGGGGTAGGGCGATGGCTTAGTGCGTCTTCCCTACACGTAACCAACCTCTGAACTTAGACCACTGTTTTCGTATGACCAAAATGGAGTTATTTTCAAAAAAAGGCTTAAATGTTTTCTAAAGGTTGTCAAACAACCTGTTTTCTTAAAAACCGTCTCCTGAGGAAGTATTTTTAAAATCGTTTTCAAAAACCCTAAGTGTAGTCTTCGGAGTGTACTTAATTTTTAGGTGACCTAACTCACCTTAATCAAGTTAGATGGCGACTTCGAATGTTTTCCAAAAGTCCTTTATTCAAATTAATTTTCAATTCAAACCTAGTCGCACTCATTCTTCTAGGAGGATGAGTTCTAACGAGAGGGTACAACATTTTTCTTGCTTGTGTGTGTATTCCTCGAGTGCGAAAAATCTTAGCGCGACAGCTGGCGACTTTGCTTGGGACACTTAGAGGGTTAGGCCATAATAATGTCTCTTCACCCTTCACCCATGTAGAGTCTTCAATTAACTTGTTCACTCTTATTCACTTTAAATTTTCAAAATCGAATTTTCAAAATTGTTTTAAAAAAAAAAATATACATCTAACTCCATTCATATTATCTTGTATTAAGTTTGCTATCCACATACTAACTCTTACATTTTTTTTTTTAGGTATGTTTTGTATTTACAATATTATTTTATTAACTGCTATGCATGAATGTGATGAATAGGATGAATGGGAGTTGTTGGGTTCTTTCCTTTACTTTCAAAAATCACACACACCCTGCACATGCACTTACATTCTGCATACTTGCATTGTTACCCTAATATGACCCTTCTACTTAGAAAGGAGGAACGGTATATTGGTTGTGGGCAAGATGCTGTGTCAGTTTCTTCGCTTACAACCTCTTGATAGTTCCCTCGCTTGGATTACCAACCGATCATGGCACCACCTCGAGGAGTGGGCCTAGGTTTGAAGATCCAGGGATCGAGCCTTTTTAGGACGCATTAGTCAACCCTCAACCTCATGCTCATATAGACACCTTGCATAGCCGAACCTCTGCCGGATTTAAGACACGAGCACCGTTTTCAAAACCATGGAAGAAAGGGCGACTGCTCTTACTTTTATTTATACCTGTTGTTATAATGACTGTATTCTTACTGTTATAATGCCTGTCTAACTGCTCATACATGCATATTTACTTCAATTGTATTCTCTTTCCTTATACTCTTTGCATATCCATGTTCATGCATTCAATATCCCATGTCAAGACAAGAGTTCCAAAGTAACTCAAGTCAATGCATTCTCATGCATATGAACAACCCATTGAGAGTGACACCAAAGTCACTCTCCCTTGTATTAAACCTACCCCCAAACCCTAAGGGTTCCCACGTAACCCCTAAGGAATCATTGTATGTATTTCAAGTCAATCCATAAGAGGGGCCCCAATCCCTCTATGCTCACGGAGATAGGGTTGCTAAGGAGACAAGGGGCAACTAATCAACAAGGTCTCCCAGCGACCTCCCCGACATTAAATCCAATGAAGGCGAATTTGAAGACTCAAGAGTAATTTAGGATTTCTCATGTAAAACTAGATAGGTGGAACCCCAAAGGAAAATGTTTCCCCTCCCCCTATTAAAATGTATTTCAATTCTTTTGTATCTTAAACCCAAAGTTAAATATATTTCTTCATTTTCCTCGTATTAATGGATGGGTGAAGATATGAATAGATGAAGTTCCCTACTTAACAGTAAGGTACTTGCATACAGGGGCAGAATTCTCTATCTCCAAAAGTGAGCCAATACATCATGCTTAGTCTCCCTCTCAAGTAAGGGCACCCCTAGGACATGTATTGCATAGAAATCTTCAAATCAATGTACTAACTTCTCTTTTGTTTCTTGTTTTCTGTCCTCCCCCTCCTCATCTCCAAATACTAAGAGAATCGAAGGCAAAAGCAAGACAAGAAGGGGGTTTTTCTAAATCACTCACTTATTGTCATCATATTGCTTACACATTCACTTCTTTTATGCTTATGCACCCATATCCATTCCAGGACAAGAGTTCCAAGAAACTCAAGTCACTTTATTCTCATGCATCTAATCAACTGTAGAGAGAAAGGAGCAATCTAATCTCATGTTAATCAAACCTACCAAAACTCCTACGGGTTCTTAAACCCTAAGGATTCATGGCATACATAGAATCATATCTCGAGAGAGGCCCAAATCTCTCTCAGTCCATGGAGGCGGGATTGCCCAAATAAAAAAAACATCAACCGGCCCACGTTGAAAAAGTATTGTATTGCATAATAGGGGCAAAATCCCACCTTCAAAATGGACTTGTCATCATGCCTAGATTCCCTCAAAGAAGGGACCTTCATAGGACATGCATCGCATAGAACCTCCAATTCCACATGCTGATTGCATTCTGTTTTTCTTTTTCGTTTTGTAGGTCAGAAAGCAAAACTGAATTCATGGAATCCCTTTAGTACCCACCAAATTCAAACCCATGGAAGGATGAGCCTAGTTGTTAGAAGAGGCCGAATATCAGGGAGCAAGAAGAACTAACCATCCATCAATAAGACGTTACCTCCACACCATGTCGCGATAACCACCGTCCATGCAAAAGGAGGCTTCACCGTTTGCAAAATCCTATCAGACCCGTGCATTGCTATAAAGAATCTCTTAACTTCCGAATGCATGCCAAACACTGCAAAAGATCTGTCAATTCACCCTCCATCGTTTGGTGATACACTCGGGCAATGAAATACCAAAGCAGTTGATAATTTCAAAACCCTGTTAAGGGTTCTCACTAAAAGGTACATAAAAAAGGGAGGTTTCCATAAAATTCGTCTATTTTCTTTTCGTCTCTCTATTTCTCGCATATATTCTTTAAATAAATATTGCATGCCATGTAATCATATTTTTAAATGAAAATGGGTAGTTTTCAGTTTATCTCCCTTATCTCATACTCTTGTAGATGATTATTACTTTTAGGGATTTTTTTCCATTTGGTAAATGACTTGACTTAAAGGATGGGATAGCATGAGCAACCCATTCAAAGGGGGGTTAAGACATTTGAGAAACAAAGAGAGACTGAGAAAATAGGAAAGGGACAGTCTCATCAAAAAGGTGTGAAGGTCATTGAAAAAGTGACACTTGCGTGATATCCTAGCTAAGCATTGGGAAGTCGAGTACTCAAAATGATGAGGAGTTATTATTCTATTTATCCCAAATAACCATTATCCTTTGCTCAGCCCACTAGAGCCGTAAGTGATTTCTATTAAGATATTCCCAAACCAAGAACCATCCCCCACATTGGGGTAAGCACGAGGTAGTTGATTGGATAGAATATGTAGGGGTTCACTGGCCAAAACACATCATCCCAATTAATAGTCTAAATTTTGTACAAAGGCTTTATGGACTAAGCAATTCAATTTGAAATGATTAGAGGCCCTCAATTCTGTTATCATACACAAAAATATCCCTTTTGCTTAACCCACTAGTGCCTCGCAAAAAGCGAAAGATTTTTTGTCAACCCAGATCCGAAACCATCCCCTTACACTGAGGCAGACAGGCAGTAGAAGATCTGGCAGAGAATGTCATCGACCATCAAGCTGAAGTAACGTGAAGGCTCTATAGATCAAGCAATCTTGTTCAAAATGAAGAGAGACCCTCATTTCATTTCTCATACAGTTAAAAGCAACCCTTGTCAAACCTGTTGAGCCAGTTGCCTTTTCCTTTAAAAACACTCCAACCTAGGGATCATCGCCCACAATGGGTTATATTGAAATGCTAAGGAAAAGATCTAAGAGAAAGAAGTTATGGAAATGTTCATCTCGCAGAAAGCAGAAAAAAAGGGAAGAAACAGAAAAACGAAGAGAAAAGCCTACCATAGGGCACGTCGAAAGAAAAAAAAAAGAAAGAAAATGAAATGGCAACTCTGTTAGAAGGTCAATGATCAAACTACAAGAAATGTGAATTCTTTGGAGAGTATATAGTTATCCAAAGGTGATCCTAGGTAACAAAGAAGCTCAGTAAAAGTAATAGGTTCGAGCCTTTACCCATTCTTATAAACACCCAAAACCGTGGCCTACATTACGACCCTATTAAAGTCCTCTCCGATTGAAAAAGATTGCTTGATCTAAATGAGCTAGACATGTTGCTGACACTAGAGGAAGATATCAAGGGACGAAACGCCGCTGGAAGACCAACTATGGATGGTGTGGATCTAAACCCTACTAGAAACAACATCAAGTTTGGCCCTACGTATCCTTTTCATTCATAAACCCCTTAACCTAGCCTACGTTACGGTCCAAATTAAAGTCCTCTATGATCAAAGAAAATTGCTTAGTCCAAATAAGCCTAACAATAACCAGACAATTAGGATAAGAAAGGAGAACTAAGGAGGAATGTAGGGGCAATCTCATGTTCCAAAGTATGCTTAGATGGTTTTGGTTTAAATAACCCACTAAAAGAAAATCTTGGAGCCTAAATACCCTTTTATTTCTTACAACCCCTAAACCTAGCCTGTATTATAGTCCTAAAAGAAGTCTTCTCGGATTGAGGGCTTAGCTGTTTATCGCTCTGTAAAGGGCATGAGAGTTGTCGCTCAAGTCATGATGACATTATGGAAATCTGAGAGAGAAAACCAAGTGAGATCAGAAAAACTTCAAACAGCAACCCTATAGAAAGCTGGGATAAAATACTAAATCAAAAGGTCAAGATCCATGGAGAATGATGCAAATGCTATCACACCCCAAGGAGAATGGGACAAAACCGAACGGGGCAGAATCCTGGAAGGAAAATAGAATCTTGAGAGTATAGGCCTTGGGGCAATCCTGGGACATTCTTTGTAAATAGCCTATAAACATGTAGTACTAATGCATCCATGACATATATAACCTGTACGTCCATAAAATTCCTGTGTAGTTTGGATCTATTCATGCATTCATAAAAAAGCATGGCATGTATTTAATTCCAGTCTTGTAGGTACATTCATTCAAAAGTATAATATGCATTAAATTTCATTCCTGTATGAACCTATGCATTCATAAAAAAAAAGTAGGACATACAAAATAGTCATGCATCTAACTCCATGTGCATTCACAAAAAATAAATAAATAAATAAACCAATAAAAATAAATGTATAACATGTATTCACCCATTTACCTGTGCATTTTTAGAATTAGCATAAATAAACTATTTTTATAAAGGAAAAAAAAGAAGAAAAACTAACTCTATGTCTTCCTCCATTTCTCAAATAGGAAACAGGGAACGAGATAAAATACAAAAAGGAGTTAAAGCCACTCCTCAAACATCTCCAGCATTAGCACACGCCTCAGAAAACTCAAATTTTCATGGCCGACAAAAAACAGAGAATAGGGCAATGACCCACCCTCGACCTCCCCAATCAAATGACTTTTGACTTGGGATACCATGTATGCTAAAAAAGATAAGTAACATTCCCGAAAATGTGCGTTAGCCCCCTAACGGAGTCTAATAAGGCTCACTAAGGTCTCCTCCACAACTATAAGAGCATATAAGTACCCCTTATACACGGAACCGGCAAGCAGTACATGTAATCAGCAGTCAACCACGACATTCCCTTGAGGAGAACACCAGAATTTTAAGAAGAGCAAAGCCAGGGCCACCATGCGAGAGACTGACCAATCTTGAGAAGTATGTCAATCCATTATCCGTCGCAAACTCAAAATGAGAGAAACAAGAACTTCACTAGGATATTAGGAAACTGGGATAGCAGATTAGAAGAAAAGGCTGCTCAACGGAGCTCAAGCTGAGAAGAAACAATCGTAACACAGCCATCAAGAAAAATAGGTCCCACAATATCAGCTGAACCATCCCGAAGACCTAGGAGGAAGCCATACTCATGTAAAGTAGGGGCAAGCTTATATCCCCTAAAACAGAAGAAAGACAAGTCAGGCGGCCAGAAGGGAACCACTGCCGAAAATGAGCTGCACCGATAGGAGAGAAGCCGTATAACCAAAGGACCAGTAAAAGATGCTTTGCTCATATGGAGGATACCCATCATACCAAATCCACAATCGACTCAAAATAGCATCGTCCATCCTAAAGGTTAAAAGTGGGAAACCTCGTCATCAATACCTATCTCCTTCTCGAAGGCCGCCTCAATTGGAGGGAAGGGGTCAACTGGTGGACTACTCTCCCATCCACTCTAACTAGAAGATGCTCATCCAGCAGATCGCCGACTACCCCTAGATTGACTGGAGCTGCTAATGAAATCCGTCGGAGCCGCCTTCCTAGAGCGGCGTCTCCTCTTAGAACTGTCATCTCCCGCATTTGCCATCTTGAAAAGGTAAGCCAAGGTAAGAGGTGTTAATATATGGTATATGCATAAGAAAATAAAAGTAGAAGAAAAATAATAATAAAATGAATAAAGAATAAAAACAAACACAAAATAAATAAATAAAATAAATAAAAAGATTTCAAGTGATAAGTCAAAATGAATTTCTTACACATTTTGATTTTAAAATTCCACTTTCAAGTCAAAATGAATTTCCTACACATTTTGATTTATCAACTTCGAGTCAAAACAAGTTTTCTAAAATTTCTAGGGTTTTCTGTCTTTTCCTTTAAAAAGATTTTATTCAAAACCTTTTCCAACTCTTTTCCAAATTCAAAAAATTTCGGTAGAGTTCTGCATAAAAAACGGTCCCTACAACACCCACAACATCAACACAAAACATAAGCCATGCACTCTACAAACATCACCATCACATAACATCAACACACGCACACACTTTTAACATTTTCAAACTTCTCAAAAGACTCTTTTCAGTTTTCAACAAGTTAACGATTTCAAAAATGTCCTAAAATTTCTCAAAATCATTTCAAATGTTTTCTAAAATATTCCCAAAATTTTCTAAATTTTAAACTCTAAAATTTCATTAATTTCCTAAATTTTCTTAATTTTTCAAGTATTTTTCTATTTTTTAAAAAATCAAAAATTCACCGAGTTTTTTAAAAATCACGAAACCTCATACGGCTGTTAAACACATTTTTCTAAGGCACACAGTACAAAAATCTAATCAAAAAACTCAACACCGAAGCCTGTAGGAACAAACTCCCAATTCCTGCAGAAACCCCCTTCACATAATTACGCAAAATCACTCAAATTCAATCAAATAAGTATCAAAATGCAAAAATAACTTCACCATAGCGTTCACAACATATCAAAACATTAACTTTCACTGTTCACACAACTCAAACGGAATTTTACACATGAAAATCAACATAAACTCAAAAACTCACCTCTTGGAGTTCTCCGGCGAAAACTTCTCTTCCGGTGAATTTTCTGGCGAAAACGTTCTCTTCCAGCAATCCCCCGTTATCTTCAAGAAGCGCTTCCTCAATGTCCAAGCCGGTTTTCTCGTAATGCCTCTTGGTTTTGCGAAAAACCTTCAAATACCGCAAGTGCTCGAACCAGAAATGTTTCTGGTTCCTAGGCCTAGCACCACTAGCAGTGGCGCCAAGCCATTTCTTCCAAAGGCACCACTGCTAGTTGCGCCAGGCCCAATTCTGGGCACCTTCGCCCTTTTTTCCACCAAAACTCAATTTCAAAGGCCTTTTGGGCCCAATATTCGTTTCTACAATCCCATCTTCCAAAATTTTCAAAGTCCGTCCCTCCGACCGCCTCACGGTCAACAGGGGACTTTTACTCTATAGCTTTTTCTCTTCGACAAGTAAAGACAAAAAAAGAGTGGCAGCTGTAAGCACCCCATTTTTGCCCGCTCGATAGTCTCTAGTTTGTCCAGACTTATATTCAAGTCAATATGGGCGTATGCCAATCTAAATCAACTTTCCAAGTCTAATCTCGTCAATCCATCGCTTAATGGGCCCGCGAGCCCAACTAGAGGCAAAATGACCAAAATGCCCTTGGGGGTAATGTTCGGTCTAATTCTAATAGGCCCGTCTTTCCAAAGACAGTAAGTCCCCATTCCAATTCCATTTTCATTTCCAATTCCAATTCAAATTGCAATTAACTTCGACTCACCTTTCGAGAAACTTGATTCCTCAAGGTGGTAAGACCCATCCAATCCAGCACATTTTTTAGTGAACTCTTCGGAACGGTAAGTCCCTTCAAACCCGTCGATTGGGACGAGACCTCAAGTCCCCTAGATGGTAGAACGGTCCACCTTTGGCGCCTGTTAGCCCGCCAATGCAGAAATGTTCGTTTCGGCACGCCTTTTGAGAAAGTTGATTCCTCAGGCGCTAAGTCCATTTAGCAGTTTCCCGAGATCAGGTAGTCTCGAGAATGATCGCAAACCATCAGAGTAGCGGAAGTATTTGCAAACATCGCAACCGTTAGAGTAGCGGAATTACTCGTAAACAGGTCGATATAGGGAATTGCAAACAAACCCCTATATCATGGGACCATCGCCAGAATGGCGGAAACACTCAAAACCCAGGTTAACACCAGTGCCTGCTAGCCCACTTCGGTGAAAAATGACCAAACTGCCCTAGAGCCATTTCCGGCATGTTTCTCGAGAAAGTACCTAAGTCCTCAGAACGGTAAGTCCACCTTTCCAAGATTGTCTTAAAAGCAATCCGGCATGATTAGGTGCATTCTAGTTAGTTTCGGACCAATTCCAAGACTTTTCAGTCAAGATGACCATTTTGCCCCTAGGCATCTGAGCGCCACGGAAACCACACCGGCTTTGGGTATCAAACCGGTTGTTGGGAATATATACTAAAAGACATGCTTTGTGTAGTGACTTTAGTATTTATTAATAAATTAGTTATTCCATTTTAATGAGAATCTGTGTGAGAAATGTTTGCATTGCGTTATTTATTTAATGATTATACATGTGTGTCTCTTATTCTATATAGTAGATGATTTGGTGTGTAGAGTACAACTTACACACGAAAGATCATATCATCCTTTCTTATGGAATATAAGTTAATCGTTCATAGTCTTAGATGGAAATGGACACACCATCAGTAGGACTGTAGTACAAGGTCTTAATAGGTCTGTCTTGACTATGGGGAATAGTATAGTTCCAACTCCTTGCACTAGTACACTTTGTGTGTATTGAACAGGACCGTGTTGAGGTAATTATTTTTATACTGACTATATAAAACAATTAATACCTCATGATTATTATGAGTGCTTATACTCTTAATCCTAACATAATAAATAGACACGTGCATATAGTATTTATTGTTTTGATTCACAGAAAAGTGAGATTCTTTGTGGGTTAATAAACTCAGTGAGTTGGACGATAACATTACGTGTATGGTGAATATTTATTATTGATGGAATCCACGTCCCTGTATAGGGAGCGATGATGCTCCCTTGAGGAAGGTTATAAGTTTTGATTATGCCAAACCCTGCAGGTGGATTATGAATCCGACATATCAAATAAGTTAAGTGGAAGGTCTCGAGGAATTAAATAAGTCTATTAAATTTAATTGTCAGTAATTTAATTTAATAGACGGGTATCTGTAATCTTAACGTGGGGAGATAAATAAGCATTTAATAATATGGAGCTCAAAATATAATTTCTAGTATAACAGGGAGTGCAATTATAATTCCTTAGTGGTGTGAATTATAATTTACGTAAATAAAGATTAATCCTAGTTGGATTAGGAGTCCTTATTTGCGTAGGAAGCCCTAATTATATTAATCCTATGGTCCCTGTTGTAGCCTATATATATACACGCTCTAAGAGCTGCTAGGGTTACATACTCTACACATAATTGAGAGATACACGATTTTGTGAGGAAGAGAAACCCTAGCAGCAGCGAGCCCACTCTCTATAGAGCAAGGCGTGTACGAGGAATACAGCAGAAGTCCGAAGGTTGAGTTCGAGCTTGCTGATTCTTGTTTTCGGGATTAAACCAGAGAGATCTCGAAGGTACGATTCTAATCACGTAAATTAGGTTATGCTAATCAGACCAGAATTTTTGGTAGTATGCGTACACACTATAATCAGGTCGTGGAAAATTCTGCAGTCCCCAACACCAGTAACCTCTCGAGAATGCTTCTTATAGTATCCCTGACCTCTCATTATCTTTTCAGGTCATTCTGAGTCAGTTTCGGCAAACCCAGTACAAAATTACCATTTTGCCCCTAATGGGCCGGTCGCCTTTTCCGACCACGCCGGTTCTGGATATCAAACCAGTAACCTTTGAAAACATTCTAAATAATGTTTTTAAATCTCGAGTCTTCTTCCAAGATATTCCGAGTTCGTCCTGGCAGCTTTCTGGCCCAGTTGACCGTTTTGCCCCTAATGGCCCGGTTGACCCCTCTAACAAACTCTAACATCCTTTTTTAAGTCCATTACCCCAAACTCTGACATCCTTTTTCAAGTCCATTACCCCCTAGATCCTATTCTAAGGGTTCCTACCCATTTTCAGCCTCCCGGGCCATTCCTGGCCCCTTCAAATCATTCCTGGACCTTCCGGAGTCACTCCTAGTGAAGTCAAGCTAAAAATTACATGGTAGTCACAAGTACAGGCGCCCAAATCTTCTGAACATACGTCGCTTGCCAACTTAAAAACTTTCCTAAGTGGCTGGCGCCACTAGTAGTAGCGCCAAGCCAAAATTTGGCTTAGCGCCACTCCTAGTGGCGCTAGAAGGTTTTTTGGCCTAACGCCACTACAACAGGCGCCAGGTCATTACTCTCTCTATAAATACAGAACCTCTTCCAGCGTGAAAGGGGTCCGCAAACACAGTCCAAAAACCCTATTATTCAATATACAAAGCTCGCAGCCTCTCTAAACCCTAGTCTTCTTTAGGTTTTCCATACCCAAGCCTCCATACACAAACCCTAGCCTCCTATACACTCATGCACACTCTCATACACTCATACACTAGCCTCCAAAGCCTCCATTAAAGACTTGAAGTGATGCAAATTGAAGCTCTCGAAGATCAAGATGAAGACTAAAGTGAAGACCGAAGCAAAGCAAGAAAAATAAAGCACGCAAAGCAAAGAAAAATAAAGAAGACTTAAGGTAGGCTTCCTCTTTATGTTTACGCATCTTCCCCCTCTCTCTTCTCTCTCCTAACCCACTTGGGTTTTCTTCTATTTTAATCCCCCATCTTCTTTCCCCCCTTTCTTACATGCTTGAAATAAGGGACTTCCCGGTCCATAGGTAGGATTAGACTATTAGAGGTCACCGTGTCAGGGGCTTTCTTTTAGTCTAACCGGAGACCACGTGGGTTCAGCCTCCTTGATTATGTGGTGAAGCCTTAACCTTGTATGTTCACGACCCCAACTTGCATTGTGCATATTATGATCTTGCATCTCTCCAAAATTCGTTTTCAAACTTGTTTTCAAAAGCTTGCATCAAAATTGTTTTCAAAATCACAATCCTAAGGTAATTATAGCCTTTCCATGGCTAGGGTTGCTTTAGGAAAGTATTATATATAAAGTGACCAATAGGGTCTATATTTTCAAATCATTGTTGTTTTCAAAACCACTATCCTAAAGTGGTTCTAACCTTCTTATGGTTAGAATCGCTTTAAGAAAGTGAGATATTTTTATGAACTTTCTAAAAACTTTCTTTTCAAATCTTTCTTTCTAAAAATATTTTTTCCAATATGCTTTCTAAAAACTCTCCCAAAATTCCTTTCTAAAATTATTTTCTAAAACACTCCCTTCAAAAAATCTATTTTTTAAAACTCTTTTCAAACTCCTTTCCAAAAAAAAGCTCTCTTCAAAGATTCACTTTCTAGAAATGCTCCCTAAGATTTCTTTCCAACAATCTCTCTCTAAAAATCTATTTCCTAAAAACTCTTTTCCAAAAGCTTCTTCCAAAATCTTCTTTCTAAAACCCCTCTCAAGTTCACTTTCCAAAAACTCTTTTTTAGAATCTCTCTCTAAAATTTTTTATTTCCAAAAACGCACTTTCCAGAATCTCTTTTCTTAAAGTCTAAATTAAGCCCTAGAGCCAACAATTAGAAAACCTTAATTTTCTTCCCAAAAACATGATTTTCAATCTTGCCTTAAAACTTAGGTTTCCAAAATCTTTCCCTCTTACATCAAAAATCATAAGTTTCCAAAAATCTCTTTCCTACGATAAAACTATAGTCTTCCAAATCTAGGGTTTCTAAAACATCATCCTTCCAAATTCATACCAAATCCAATCTCCCGTTTAGGAAACTAGATCCTATCCTTCGTTTTTGGAAATAAAATCAAACCACCTCTTTTTAGAAACAAAATCCAATCCTTTGTTTTAGGAAATAGGAATCTTAATCTTTCTCAATTTAAATCTTTCCTAATCCACTCCTTTCTAATATCATATTTTCCTAAACCTTAACTTTCTAAAACTTAAACATTTAAATCTTTCCTTAAACTTTAAACTTCCAAATCTTTCCTAATCTCAAATCTTTCCTAATTTCAAGAATTTCTAAAACTTAAACTTTGAATCTTTCTAAAATTCTAAACTTTCCTAAATTTCAAATCTTTCCAAATCTAGGACTTTCTTAAGTCAAAACTTTCCAAATTCAAAACTTTCCAATTTCAATACTTTCTTAAAATGAAACCTTGCCTGTTTTGAAACTTTCCTAAAATAAAACTTTCCTAAAACGAAACATTCCTAATTCGAATCTTTCCTAAGTTCCAACTTCCTTAATCTTCCAAGTCCAACATTTGAGTCAAATTGTTCTTAATCTCAAGTTCTTTCTAAATCCTATCTTTCCTAAGTCTAGGTTTTCCAAACCTCAATCTTTCCAAAACAAGTCCAATCTTTCTAATTCTAAATTTCAATTTTCAATCTTCTATTTTAAATTCAAATCAAATCCAAATTCCAATTCAATTTCTTCTTCCATATCAAATTTTCTATTTTCTATCGGACTCTTGTCCGAACTACGACTGACCTGATTTCTCAAAAAGGATACGTAGGCAACCCTCGTGGGTGCGGTCATAACTTTTTTCAAATCTCAAATTCTACCACCTTTTTCAAATTTCCAATTCCATAACTTTCTTCAAACTTCCAATTCCAAATTTCTATTTTCAAATCTCTATTTCCAATCTCCAAAACTTTCTTTCGAAATCAAATCTATCTTTCAAATCAAATCTATTTTATCTTTTCAAATCTCTCTTCTAAAATCAAATCAATTTATTCTCAAATCTATTTCCAAATCTATTTGCAAACTTTCTTTTCTTGCACTTGCGTATCATGCATCATTCTTTTTAAACATTCTTTTCTAGAGTGGATAGTTTTTGACAATTGTTAATCGAAGACTCTCATAGGTGAATTTAGGGTGAATAGACATGTAGGTACCGCAAAGGCAGGGTAGAGTGATGGCTTAGTGCGTCTTTCCTACACGTAACCAACCTCTGAACCTAGATCATTGTTTTTGTATGACCAAAATGGAGTTATTTTCAAAAATGGCTTAAATGTTTTCTAAAGGTTGTCAAACAACCTGTTTTCTTAAAAACCCTCTCTTGAGGAAATATTTTCAAAATCGTTTTCAAAAACCCTAAGTGTAATCTTTGAATTATGCTTAATTTTTAGGTGACCTAACTCACCTTAATCAAGTTAGGTGGCGACTCTGAATGTTTTTCAAAAGCCCTTTATTCAAATCAATTTTCAATTCAAACCTAGTTGCACTCATTCTTCTAGGAGGATGAGTTCTAACGAGAGAGTACAGCATTTTTCTCGCTTGTGTGTGTATTCCTCGAGTGCAAAAAATTTGGACGCGACACTATCTCCTAGTGGTACTTTTGATAACAGGCCCTTCAACTATAATGGAGGTTCGTGGGACACACATGCCGCCGTATGTGTCATAGGCGCCCCAGATGGAGTGATCTCTTGTATAACGGTAAGAACTTCTTTGCCTTTGTTTGCATGAGGGCTTAATGGTTCCTTCTTCGATTATGCTATTAGAAAAGGACCGTAATCAAGAGATGGGCTTTGGTTACTCAAGATCTTACAGTCTTCCTTAGAATGGCCCAATCTTCGACATTTGTAATAGTATTTCGATAATCTTTCACATTTAAACTAGATCCATAGCTCCTCTCTATCATTCCTTTGTAATATGAATCCCTTCATAAGAGGTTTGGTGATGTCAACCTATACCCTGAGTCTCATGAACTTTGAGACTACACCAGGGTTTGAATTTACTCCTTCTATTATGATTACATGCTCAATCTTTCCATTAATCTGTCAATCATTTTCCTTTGTCATAAAACTAAAAGGTATGCCATGTACCTGAATCTAAAAAGGGCTAAAGGTGAAGTCAATCTCCTCAATGGTTTGGGATATATCCCATTCTCACATAACCATAAGGTTCCCCATGATCCACCATGGGAATTGTGCCATAATCTTTTGGCGAGCTTCTTTTGAGTGGAAAGTGAAACCATACATATTGTCTCCCCAAGATTAGATTGAAAATCCATCATGGGTTCGCCAAGCTCCATTGATGATGTTGATAACCCATTGTTTCTGAATAACCTTGTCTACTATTATCTTGCCTATTAACAAAAGATTTGCATTAGGGTGTGAAACTGCTATGCTTTGCTCTAAAGTAAGACTGAAGCCCAAATGATCTCCTATTTCTGGATTGTCCATGGCAGAGAAAGAAGGTCCTTATAACTAGGGGAGGAAAAATTGGGGGAAAGCTTTGGACCAAAGCAAAGAGGGGATTGTTAACTAGCAAGGAGAGGCCTAAGCCAAGACAAAGAAAAACGAAAAACAGAGGAGGAAATAAAGTCGAATGGCAAATCCGATCCAAGGGAAGAATGCAAAGAATATGAAATAGCGAATAACAGGATAGTCAACACCAAGTGCATAGATTATAGAGGTTGTGGGTCGGATATAGCAGGGGAGGGTGGTGAGGGAATGGTCATATCAAGAGCAGGCATAGCCAAAGCTAACCAGAAAAAAACAACCCTAAGGTTGGGAGAAACTCTCACAGGCAAGGCTAGAGAGGAATCCAGTCTCTTTCCCTTCTAAACCTACAAATAAAATATAGAACCTAAAGAATAACTTTATACAAATAGAGTTTCTTTTACATAATTTCTAAACATAATAATATGGTTATTTGTGGTATTTTATTTTAAATCAAAACACCTACTATTTTGACTTATGATTTCAATTGAGTGTGCAGGTTACATTATAATCATTTGATAACAAGAAAATAATTGAGCTGATCGGTTGAGTACCCGACAACAAGATTACTTAGGTAATCTTATTCTTAAAGAAATTGAAGATGCTCAAGAAGTTCAACAAGTATTGAGAATAAGGATGCAAGCTCTAGAATTCTATAATAGTGATCTGTTTTGGAAACATTAAGATTGATAGAAGAATTTGAAGATTGATAGAGGAACGTATTGGATTAATTCTGCTTCAAAGTGACTAAAGATCTTATGAGAATTCAAGAACTTATTCATTATGAAGACCCTCGATCCTCATGATCATATCAATCCACTAAAGCATCAATTGCATAAGAAAGGGGAAGCAAAAGTTTGTATACTTTAAGGCATAAAGCACAAAAGAAAAGGGGAGTAAGTTTCTGTTTTAATAGATTTATGACTTGAAACTTGTCACATTAAAATTATTGAAGAACTTGTGCTGAGAAACTTGTCAAGAGTGATTTAAAGGTTAATAAGCATGGTGGGTTGACACATTCAACAAGTTCATCCTATAGATTGAAGATATTCAAAAGATGAAGGAGATCGACAAGTGCTTATACCTTCTACATTGAAGACCTAGTAATAAGAAATCATAAGACTTAAAAACTTCATTGAAGATTGTGTTGAAGTCTTGAATGTATGGAAGAAGTTATATTGATTGAAAAAGTCTAGAAGAAATCAAATTGATGAAGAATAAGTAAAGAGATTGAAGACGTTCAAAGAAGGATAGAAGATCAGTTGAAGAAAAAAGATATCAAGTATTAGAAGCTCTTTTAAAAATTTTAAAGAAGACTTGGATCAATAAAAGATGTAATGTTGATTGAAGAACTCTACAAGTAATCAAAATAGAGTGAATTCATCTCGAAGAGATTGAAGGTATTCTTGAAGTCAACATACCTTGAAGAAGTGTTTTCAAGCCTTAGAAAGTTTATTTGGATGACCCTTGAAGAACTTGAAAACAACAGAGAAGATTGAACAAAACTTGTAAAAATCAAGTTTTCTGATACACGGTGTCGACATATGGATTTGAAGTGTCAACACATGAAGACAGTGGCCAAAATCTGAAAAATGGATGGTCATGTGTCGACACATAGGGTTGATGTGTCAACATATGGAGGCAGTGAACAAAATTTGGGGAATACAGACTTGATATGTCGACACATGAAGTCAGGTGTCGACACCTAGGCTCCAACGACTATATTTTTTACCGTTATAACAATGCGATCTTCCATCAAACGGTCTCCCATCTACCACCAACGGTCATAATTAACTCAAGGCTATATATAGAAGATCCCCAACACATATATGGAGAAGAAGAACACGAGATCAAGTGCTAGAAAGTGAGATTTAATCTCCTACATCTTATACTCTGTTTTTATTCATTTTGAGGGTTCTTGAGTGAGCTGCAAATTTGTTTATCTACTCTTTGAGAGAGAGTTATTCATTGTACAACCTTTATCTATTGTTGGGTGGATTTGTAAACTTGTAGGTTTGAGTGAAGCTTTGACAAAATCACTTGTAAGTTTGAGTGAAGTTTGGACAAAATCACTCAGGGATTTTGAAAACTTGTGAAGAGTTCTTGTAAGAGTGAACTGGGCACTTGGAGCAAAACCAGCAGCTATGTAAGGTAATTTTATATACTGGAATACATTCGAAAGGATAGAGGAAGAGAGGACGTAGACAAGGGTTGGCCAAACCTCTGTAAATTCTTGTGCCTTCATTCTTCATTTCTTACTTTGTTTCTCTTCCTTACTCATAACACTTGTTTGCATTGCATCATATTCTTTGCTTGCTTGGTTTTTAGTTTGATTATCCACTGCTACATTACTTGATAAGTTTTTAATTAGATTACTTGCTATTATTTTCATAAAACTCAATTCATCCCCCTCTTGAGTTGCTTACTTGGGCCAACAATAATTTCAAAAGTATTATTGTCATGCCATTATGGTGGGTTTATTTATTTATATATTTACAAATTTTTTTTGTAAAAACCAAAATTTCCAACCTAAAAATAGTCTGTATCACTTTTTGGTTTATGGATGGGTTGGGAAACATGTTGATTTCGGGTCAAGGGGCTCTAATATCTGGAGACTAGCGTATAATGGAACTAGACCATCCAATCACAGCAAGAGACAGAGAGCACCATAACACTAAAACCTTGGTCCTTGGAAGATCTTCGAACTCTCAAATCATCTTAGAAGTAAAAAAATTAAGTGTGTTTTCGACGTGGCTGTCAAACCATTTGGTCATCTGGTCATGGTTTAGTCTTAAGAGGCAATAGTAGCTAGGTAGCAATGTCGCAATGCTCCCTCATTGTGTGTACAACTATTCCCACTCTGCAATGTTCTTGGAAAATGACACCATAACATAGCCTAGCTTCCCATCCCCATCACAGGAATTTGGACAGTTTTTTCGCCACTGACTATACATACAAATCCACTGGTATGAATCTCTCAATCCAAGCGTAAGCAGTTTGTTTTGTTTTGTTTTTTTTTTTTTTGTTTTTTTTTTTTTTTGACATTTTGGATTTTTTAAAAGAGCTTTTTCCGTCTTCAGTAATTTTTTTCCACTAAAAAGAAAATGATATTTAGTTGAAAAACCCTACAAAAAAAATCCCTTTTAAAATGTAAAAAAAAATTACCAAACAAACTCTCATGGTTTTTTTAATTTTGCTCTAAGAGATGTTTCGAAAGATAAAGAAGTTATTCAGTGCTCCTAAAGCACCATCAAATGACCTTGCTCCTCTTTCCATAATACATGTATGTCTCTTTGTTAGTGAGCTCCTACCCAAATCATGATATTGAGGGAAGGTACCTTAACTGGGGAAAAAATACACCAATATTATTAGTGGAGGAGAAATGTCACAAGATGTTCTAAGAACACTGAATAATTTTCACAAAATGTGCAAATGGGGTTCCACTAATAAATAGCTATCACAGGTAATAAACCTCTCCAATATTTTTGGAAATCTCTCAAATTAATTTAACAATAATAAAAATTATAAGTAAAATAGAATCATGATGAGAATTGTTTCAAGATTTGGTTCAATTTTGTGAGGCCTCCTCTGGAAAGACAAAGCAGCGCTTTTGTTTTTGACTTCTCTTGAAGAAATGCAAAAGCCCAAATTGTAATCCACTGGTTGATATATCTCTCAAAATATCAGCCCAACCCAAGGTCGAACCCAACACCTACCTAGCCCAAATTATTACCCTCCAAAGAGTCCAGTCCACTCAATTTTATTTTGTATTATATTTTATACAAAGCAATTGGAGAAAGAGAAAGCGGCTAGCGGGATTCGAGCACTCCTCAAATGAGTGGGTCTTAAGTGTCTTGACCACCTGGGCATACCGTTCACTCCAGTCCACTCAATTAGTTCTACCTATTTTTTATCTTTTGAGTTTGTTTTTTTGCCATTAAAGCATCCAAGTCAAAAGAAATAAATTGAACAAGTATGGTTGTCCCACGTTGGAATGTACCATTAAACCTAAATTCAAGTGAAATTCAAGTGATCTGCTAAAGACTGCAGTAGTGCAAGCCACGCAAAGAAAAGACGATGCAGTCGAGAAGCAAAAGCAAGAATAGGAAGGCCAAATTAGGAAACCACGACATAATACAAATTCTAACATAACATAAACTTTAACATCCCCTCAAACTCGGCGAGACAGAGTAGTAGAGCTAGCTCTTCGTATGTTTGGCCCAAAGCTGAGAGACCCCAATATAATGTAATTTGAACCTTGATTTCTGATCCGCTATAGCTTTTATATTACCATTGGCCAGTGTACATGAATTATATATCATGTTTTCAATAAGGACGCGGATTGGGAAGCTAAATTTTGCTATTGTTTTGGGAAGTTAAAAGCAAATTTTTAGGCTCGGTTTCCTATCGTTTTCAAATTTTTTATTTTTTATTTTGTTTTCTTTGTTCATTTTCTACGATTTCTCATAAACAAAAACAATGGCAAGTTCAAAAAATTCCGTCATTTTCATATCGTTTACATTTTCATGCTAAAATAGTTTTTGGAAGTTCAAAAAATAGTTCAAATTAATTATTTTCTAAAGTAAGGTGTTTTCACAACCAAAAAAAAATTTGAAAACATTTTTCGCAATCATTTTAACAAATGTTTTTTTCCTTATCGGTTTAAGTTTTCTTTTGTTTTTCCATAATAAAAAATTATTTTTAAAAATGAACCAAACGAGCCCTAACTAGTTTCATTACTTTAAATAATTAGATGATGACTTGTTAGTCCAGAGTATAAGGTAAGCCATGAGAACCTCAGGTTGAGATAGTTTCCTACGTCAGAACTTGGTGTGGATGAATTAAGAAAGTTAGTCTCTCCAATAAGTTTGCCAAAAAATTAAATATAAATCATTAAAATCAACCAGAAAAATCCAACCAGAAGTAATAATATGTAAGAATTGAATGTTTTTTTTTCTCTCTAGTTTTGCTTGGTTTTTCTATGCTCTTGGAAAGTGTTTTGCATTTCTTTTCTCTAAAAATTGAATTTCTTCTTCTCTACCAATATATATATATATATATATATGTTCATATACATTCAAAAGTGTTACCATCCTTAAGAAATTTTTTATGACAATCTTCCCTTTGCATATGTTTATACATGTACTATTATAAAGCAAATACCGGAGTTTTGATGAGGATCTGTTATGCTATTTAATATTTTCAAATAATCTTAAAAAGTTTAAAAAATTATTAAAAAAATCTTATCACTTTTAAGGATAAAATAATAATAGCTCATCTCCTGTTTACACGTAACTTATTTTCTGTTCAGTTACACAATCTATAACCAATGATAATTTATTTAGTAGAGGAGATAATAATAAAGTGTAGTATAACAAACACATAATGTGTCACCCTTCTAGTAAAAAATTCCACGTGGTTAAAGAAAGACCTATTAAGAATTTTTTACAACAACCTTCTCTTTGCACCGGTCTCTAAATAAAATTGCCATAAGGTGTTTATTTGTTTAATTTTTCCATTTTTTGGGGTTCCCTTAGCAAAAGGTAAGAACTTTATTGAGATAAAAGCAACTGCTATTGTCAGTGATTTTTGTCAAAACAATCATTGCTTTGCTGGAAACAAAAGCTCATTCAGTAAAACCCATTCACAAATTTAAAAATGACAGGAGAAATACCTATATGGAAGTCCCGTATACCTATATACCTTAATTTCCATTGTACCCACAAAAAAAAAAAAAAAGTCCCATAGAAAAATTCCACATGGTTACAAGAAAGGTTTAGGACGATCGATTACATGATTTTGGATCAACTAAATAGAAAGTCAATTTTGCGGAGTAGGGTTGTTTTGGGGAAAAAAAAATATGTATATATGTATATGTATATTGAGGGAGACCAATCCATTGATTGTTCTATGTCTCATTCACATTTCTAGCTTCTCAGTCTACTAATCAGCTTGTCCATTACATACAAAACGAAGCTTCTCAAATGCTCTCTTTCATTTTCTTATCTTATGCAGGACAGAATGGAATGCTGACCATAACAAATCATTGCAGTGGTGGAATCTCATCCACATAGTTACAAGCAAAAAAATGATATTATTATAACAAACCGTGCTCTTTTACATCCATATATACTCAAAATTTGAAATATTATTCATATCCATGTTATAGGAGAAATTATTTCATTAGTTCGGAAAACCACGCCACCATAATGAACTTACACAAGTAGACCTCCTTAGAAATTTAATAGCATTAGTAAGTTTAAGATGCTGACACTAAAAATACTACGAGAAATGGATAATTGTTATGGAAAAAAATATTTACCAATTTTTAGCGGAAACCAATGGATATACCAAGCATGTTTTACATTTGACTACAAATTTTAAGCTTATGCTACTGTCCCTTTTTGCCAAACCCCCAAAATCTTATCAATCTTGATTATGAAGCTCGATCATTGTACTTACATTCTGGTGCTGCAAAAGTACCTTTACTCCGATTTAAAGCCATTTTAAAATTCAAACCGTTTCTCACGTCTTGTGCCTCAAAGGAATTTTCTTAAAGTTAAGGATGGTGAACTGAAGTTGTAACTAAAAGGAGTTTTCACTTTAGGGTTTTGTTATGTAAAAAGATGATATAATTGAATAAGTTAAACTTTTTATTTTAATGTTAGCAAGATACATTTCCTATTCTATATATATCTTTCAGTCAGATTTCTAGGATTAGGTAATTAATGGTGCAAGTTTCCATATATATTATTAATTACCTATGTAAGTGACATGGCAAAAGGACATAAAGTGAAGTGTCCATTTTTAAAAGGTCAGACATACCACGTCATCATAATAACATGGTGTTCCGGACACGTGAAATAATTTCTCATCTTATAGGGAGAAACTAAAATTAATTAATAACATAATCACTAACATAGCCAAAATTTAGCCAACTTTTCGGTAAGGATGACAAGTTATATGGAAAACTGAAGCTCCACCCCGCCCTTAATAGTAAAAGTTTAGGGTAAAAATATGATTTTAAAGGCGCATATAATCTAACACGAAACACTAACCAAAGGGTTGTTCTCTTAGTCTGTAAAGCCTGCACAAATAAATTACTAAGATCTGAAATTTGGTTACAACTCTATTTGAACTTTTTTTATATGTGAATTCAAAAAATCCAAAAAATTTTAAATATCATAGCAACTTAAATAAATGAACATAAAAAAATTCCAAAAACTAAAAAGCCCTTGATAGTAAGGGTTACTGCATCATTGCAGCATGAACAATGTTACTATAGAGCAAAACAGTACTACAACAATACTTTGGCACTAAACAATTGTTTCTACAACTAGGGGCGGACCGACACACAGCTGACCAACGTCGACTACCTTAACTGGATTTTTAAAAAAAAATTTAATTCAACCTAATTAAAAATGGACTTTGCCCCGACCAAACCCAATACATAATACCCATTTCAAAAAATTTTTTACCCAACCCAAACTCATTTACCTATTAAATTAGGGATTGATCCACACCTTTTCCCCCAACAGCTGTGTTGAAAACCCTCGTGCCACAATTGTGTCAGGAAAAAAATGGCAAAACCAGAGACCTCCATGGCTCAACCAAGTATTTTTTTCCCTCTTCTTCTTTTGCATTTCTCACTTTCTCCCATTTATATATATATAATTTTTATATTGTTTCGGTTGAGTGGTTTGTTTCTCACTCTCTCCCTTTTATTAATTTATATATAAATAATTTTATTCTATTTCAGTTGAGTGGTTTCCCGTATCCCAATAGTCCTTCGAGCAAAATGAATTATTGTAGATGGGTGTGTATATATCAATAGCTCAATTTCACTTCAGAGAGAGAGATGTTTTATACATTTGAGTGGATGAATGATTGATTGGTGACATATATTGAAAGAGACATATTTAACACCATAAATAATAAAGTTATTTTGCAAAGGTTTTAGAATATAAAACATGAAGGAGATTATTGTAATTGTCCCCATTGATTTGAATGTTGTTTTGTGTAAGAAATATTTGTTATTGATATATAAAATTTTGAATGTTATCGTATTTCTTTTATTTCTTGAAATTTATCATCTTATTTATAAATAATTATTAAAGAATATTTTCCGCCTCCACTGGAGAAAATTTTTGGGTTCGCCATTGCCTATAACAACAACTCCCTGGGTGGAGAGAAGTCGATTCCAATGAGAAGACAACGTAAGCAGTTAGTTGGTCCTTATGCTAAATATGAGATCTCAAGCTCGATCTCTCTCACGCCCCCTCATGGCTAGGTATTATTTATACAATGTATGAAATTTACATAGTTCTTATAGATGGTGAATGCCCTATATTAATAAAATAAAATTAAAAAAAAGGATATTAATCTATACTTTACTATATGCAAATGTAGTGGGAAGCTCACAACACTCCAAAATTTAATTCCTATTTTTCTAAAACTCCTAATTAACCGTGATTTCATGTGGCACACCTACCTCTACTAACCAATCAGACTCATCTCTCCCTCTCCTTAAAATGAAAAAAAAAAATTAAACTTACAATTATTCATATAAAATAATTAAAGAAATAAAATTCTGACAAAGAAACACAACAAAATAACTAAGGGAAAGAACTTGATCGTTGGCAAAATTATTGTAATCTTGATTGTCAAATGGTATATCTTCTTATCTCAAACCCCTTGATTACTTTGGGGCCATCACGTATTTTTCAATTTTAAAATTTAGAACCCCACCTAAATGTAAAATTTGAAAGTCAATTCCATATTATATATCTGTACAAAATTACTCACATTATTCTATTAAATAATATCATTCCTAAAATATCTCTCAAAACTCAAAAATCACTTTTTAATTAACATTCCTAAGATCTCTTTAATACTCTGAGACAAATCATTTCCTAAAATGTCTCCCTAATTTAAAAAAGAACACGGTCCTATTATGGAACCCATAGGCCACAAATCTTATTGTGTTCTTCTTCGTCTCCACGTTGAGATAAGGATTTGCTTCTTCTTCTTCTTCTTCTTCTTCTTCTTCTTCTTCTTCTTCTTTGTTCCTTCCTCTGTGTCTATATTCTTCTTTAACTTCTTCTCCTTCATTCCCTATTTTCAAACTACATTTTTCTTTTACCATGTTACACTATTGTAATTTTTTTTTTTTTTTGTGAAGGTTATGTCTGTGTGAGAGGTTTCATATATTCTGGACAGTAAAAAATTATTTCTTTCTATTATGATGTTTCAGAGTGCCAATAAGTTACTAATGCA
>CM065382.1:40012500-40087500 GCA_033060915.1 Euryodendron excelsum
GAATTTCTGTCAACTTTAGGAAAAGGTTTCTTAGTCATCTTTGCTTGAATGCATATCTCACACTTGTTAGCATTATCATGTGAATAAGTGATCAAATCATGCTTAGACATATATTTCAAAGATTTAAAATTCACAAGTGCTAAACGTTCATGCCATAAAGAAAGAGACTCAACAATATAAATAGAACTAGAATCTTTGTTAATACTGAGTTTGAACATCCCATCACATGAGTACCCTTTCCCAACAAACACCCCATTCTTAGACAAGATTATTTTGTCAGCCTCTCGCACGGCTTTAATGCCTTTTTTACATAACAAATTTGCAAAAATTAAATTCTTCCTCATATCCGAAACATGAAGTACATTGAGAAGAGTTAGTATCTTTCCAAAGGTGAATTGAAGCTCTATAACCCCTCTTCCCAAAACTTTAGCCGAACTAGAATTTCCCATCAAGACTTCATGCCCATCAGTAGCATCTTCATACTTCTTGAATTGAGACTTGTCATTGCATACATGTTTGGTTGCCCCAAAATCAAATCACCAGTCATTAAACTTAGTTGCAGCCGCCATATGCAATTAAATAATCATGCCAATTTGCATTTTAGAAATCATAACAACAAGTTCACTAGTTTCTTTTTCAACCAAATTAGCATCGTTGAAATTGGTGTCTTCTTTCTTTTGTTTCTTCCGGTTTCTGCATTCTCTCTTGAAATGGCCTTTCTTTCCACAATTATAGCAAGTTTTATTCTTCTTGTTATTATTTTTGTTGTTGCTAGAATTGTTGGAGTTATTAGGATTACTCTCATTACTCCCTTCATGATGTTTTCTTTTGTTCCCTCCATTTTTCTGAAAGTTGTATTGCTATTACATTTGCTACAATCAACATAGTTCACTTTAGAGTCAAATTGTTTAACCAATCCCTTATCCCGAATTTAAGTTTCCTCTTCAATTCGTAGATGTTTTAGAAGTTGCTCAAAAGTGAAATCTTCTATTGTATGCAAAAGCTTCTTCCTATAATCATTCCAAGTAGAAGGAAGTTTAGCAATTATTGCCCCTACTTTTAATGATTCAGGAACTACAATTTTCAAATTATGGAGTTTCGTCACTAAGACTTGTAACTCATGAATTTGATCCATAAGAGAAACACTATCATCCATACTAAATTTGAAGAATTTTAGAATAATAAATTTATCCTCACCTTGTTTTTCATTGGTGTATTTAAACTACAGTGCATCCTAGATTTCCTTTGGAGACTTCACTGATGTGAATAGATCATACAAATGATCTGAAAGGGTGTTCAGAATATGAACTCTGCAAACCACTTCATATTCTTCACGTTTCTTCCTATCTGCTTTAATCTATTTGGTATCATCATCCTTTGGTTTTGCAAATGGTGGCAAATCTGAATTCAGAAGATATGAGACTTTCAGTGCAATAAACAAGAACATCATCTTGTCTTGCCATCGAGTGAAATTTGTTCCATCGAACTTGTCCAGTTTCACAAACTCTTGGTTCATCATTTTAAAAGATGCCATTTCTGATTTTGACTTCGTTCAAATAATACTTTAAGATTGTTAGAAATAATAATATGAAATCAGAAACTTGTGGCTTTGAGGCATATCAATGGATACTTTCCTTAAAGTGTTATTTGGCCCCACTATGTTGCTGCAATGTTATAGGCAAAACACTTCTAGGATACAACAAAGACTCTGAAATCTACAGACAACGCTTTTTGAAGATTTTCCTTTAGAACTTCTCTAAATACGAAAGTTGTAAGACTAAAACTTGAAGAAAGATTAAACGAAAAAACAGTATTTAACTTATTCATCTTAATTTGTATATATAGAGAATGAAAGGGTACAAAGGCGCCTTTTCAATTTAAATCCAAAATCTGCGTCTATTCATTTCAAATTAACAGTCATGACTATTTTATTTAAATTAAACAGTTATGACAATTAGAAATTAAATAAACAGTTGGAACTAAAATAATAAACTGAAAAAATAATGCAACCTTCTAATCAATTCTACACGTGCACGTGCCACGTGGCGAAGTGCCAAGTGCGCCACTAAAATGCCACATTGCACCACGCGACTCGCCCGCGAGACGCACACTCATGCGACGCAAAGCACTGGATAACTACCCCAAACTCTCAATTTCAAGGTAACTTAGGGATGTGTGCAAGGCTTTATAAACCTAACAAGTAGTTTACAAATTTTCGATGTGGGACAAGCCACAAAACACACCCACTTGCCTTAAACAATACAAGCTATATCCAACAAATCTATGGACATATTTTCTTAGCAGTTTAGAGTTTCATGGAATTTTTTCAATTTAAGAAGGTTGATAATGCCAATAACTTACAATGTTGGTTTCTTCTTTCCAGTTGGGAGATTTGATAATGGAGTCCTCATTCAACTGCATTATTGGTTAAATCCATTGATGTTGGATTAGAAGATAATGCTATTGATTTTCTAAATCATATTTCAGGTTTGGAGTTTCAACTAAATCTTAGTGTAATTTTTAGCTTTGAACAATTTATTTCAAGATAGCAACTTGAATTTCAATGCTTGGAACCTGAAATGCAGTCCTTGAAAGTCTGTTTGAATTTAAATGCTTGAGTTTGCTTTTTCCATTTTTTTTTTTTTTTGCTTTAATCTCATAAGCTTATTTTTACCTTTTCTTTTTCATTTTTTCCTTCAATAATATATGAGAGAATATTGAATAATAGATTCTCTTGGACTCGCTCTTCCTCATGTGTATTTTCTTTTTTCTTAATATGTGAAGTTGACATGTGTCAATGTAATTTTATTGCTTGAACTTTCATAGTTTGGATGTGGTTGATTTAGTTCAGAACATCATTTTTACTCTCATCCTTTTGATGCAACTTATTGTTTTTTTCCCCACAAAACATAGCATTGCAGAAGGGAAAAGCGATGACGTGGATGAAAAATGACAATTTCAAGCATTAGAAAACAATAGAACATAATTTTAACATTGAAATTTGAGATCAATTAATGCATGATGGGTAGGAATGGCAACGGGACGGGTATGGGTTGGGGGACCCCTATCCCACCCCCGCCCTCTTTTAAAAGAACCTTCTCCCACCCCCGCCCCGCCCCGCCAGTAAAGAATCCAACCTTGCCCCGCCCCGCCCCGATTAGATTAACTTTAGTTCATTTATTTTTTTAACGAGATATGAATTTTTCAAATAACTTAGAACAATTTAACATAACTTCCCACAACAAGACCTGCTAAATAACAAATAATCTAAAGTTAATAAATTTGCATAGAATCATGGCTATAAAAAATAAAAATAAAAAGAAAGAAATATCCAAAAGAGCTAATAAATTGCTAGTCCAAATAGTCAAGACACCTAGAAAACCATAACACGTGACATATAAACATCAATTATATGAAGTAGAAAGTAGAATAGTTAACATCCACAAGTTCAAAAAATCCATGTGGTCATCCCAACCATTTAAAAAATTAAACATCCAAAAAAACTAAATAATGGTTCACACCATCAGAACAACCCAAATTTTTAACATCCAAACATGCAAATGTTTTAGTAACAAAAGAGCAAGGCTATCAATTTCTCCACATCATGTCCTTCTCCATGTATTCATCCCCCCATTGTCAAAAGCAAGTAACAGCAACTCCCATCACCCGAGCAATACAAATGCTACCCCTGTAAGAAAAAACAGACAGGAAATTAAAAAGATTACTTTTATTAGCATTTCACTCATGACAATTGACAAAGTAGTAATGTTAAATTACATACCCTTTTAAATCAAGGGCTAGCAAATATTTGAAGACTCATCTTAGTCCTCTTCTTCGTCATAAAAGTTAGGGGGATGATGTGAATTACCTCTGAACAAATAATATCATATTTCATTAAGTTATAATAATGAACAAAATAATTACTATTTTTCTTCATTTACCTTTGATCTCACTAGATAGCCAACTTTGTGCACGCATCAAGGCCTCTAAAGTGGTTGCTTAAAGTCTGCTACAATGTGAAGTAATCAACCTACCACTTGTACTAAAACTAGACTCTGATGCAATTGTTAATACAGGAATGGCCAAAATATCCTGAGCAATCTTTTGTAACGTAGAAAACTTAACTCCATTTGTCTTCTTCCAACCCAACACATCAAAGTTTGGGGTTCCAGGTAACACACTTTCCTCCAAATAAAAGTCCATTTCAGATTTGATATGCACACTACCAGTGCTCCGAGTGACAAACAAATCATAACTAGAGAGAGGATCATCCTCCTCACAATTAGGCACCCCTGACTGAGAGGATGAAGAAGATTCTCCCACCTTACTAGTTTCATTCACCTTTGATCTAGATTGGTATTCATGGAGCAAATCATAACAAATTTGATGAATTTTTTCAATTTGTGACCAAGCTCCATCTCCATAAATGATTGGGAAGTAATATTCCACAAGTTTCATTTTGTACCCCGGATCCAACACACATGCTATTCCCATGATAACAAGGCACACACTCCAATATTTCTCCAACATTTTTGATGCCATCATGCTAATGACTTCAATTGGACTCCCAATCCATTCAGTCAATGCCACTTTAATTTCACAAACTTTTGAAAAATAACAATTTGCAGTAGGGTTTGTAGTCCCGAAGAATAACTCCATAACACTATTAAACAGCTTCAACCTCCCACAAATTTCATTTGCTAAGTATCAATCATTATCAATTAGCAAGCTAGTGTATTGTCTTTCACGTTGCTTTAAACGTGAGAATACATCCTTATACATCAAAGCTGTTTGTAGCATAAAATAAGTTAAGTTCCAACAAGTTTTCACATCAAGTTCCAAACTTTTAATTGTTTGGAGCACGTAGTTGGCGAGTTGCTTCCTCAAATTTCTCTATTCTTCCTTGTGTTGCCATCCAAAAATAAGCACTATCACGTATTCTATCAATCCCTTCTCCAATTACTTCTAAGCCCTCCTTGACAATTAAATTTAAAATGTGAGCACAACAATGCTTGAAGGAAGCTTTTCTAGAAGTACATTTATGATGGCATCATTAGTGGTTGCATTATCAACAGCAATTGTGGATAGCTTCCTATCAATATTCCAATCTAAGATGGCATCCATAAGAGCATCGAAAAGAACTATTTTATTGTAGGGAATAGGAACGTAGACAAACCTATAAATAATTAGAAAATATAAAAACATAATTGTACAAATTTAACATCAATACAAAAAATAAAAAAAAAGCTTAGTCATCAAAAAAAAGTTATCCAAAAAATAAAACATACTAGGAACGTTGACAAACCTATAAACAATTAGAAAATATAAAACACATAATTGTACAAATTTAACATCAATATAAAAAATAAAAAAGCTTACTCATCAAAAGAAATTATTCAAAAAATACAACATACCCTAAAATTCTGCTTTGCAATGACCAAGCTTCATCTATGAAATGTGCTGTAATTGCCATAAAACCTCTCTTGGTTGGTTTCGCCGTCCACATATCTGTGGCAATCACAACTCTACCCCCAAGCTTCTCTATCAACTTTGATGTTTTCTCTTTTTCAAAATCATAAATCTTCAAAATGTTCTTCTTGATTGCGTTTCTTGAAACCATCTTGAACAAAGGTTGAAGACGGCTAACAAAGTTTCTAAATCCAACATGGTTAACTATAGAGAGAGGATACTCATGTAGAATAATCATGTATGCAAAATCTTTACGGGAGGTTTATCGATCAAACAAATGATTTTGGTATTCCACTTTCCCATCATTCTTTCTTTCATTTGCTCTCAAAATTGATTGCCTTATGTCCATTAACTTGCTTTTGTTATGTCTAGCCAAATGCTTATGCAAATCCTTTGTACCATTTTTACTATTTGCTTTGAGCTTTGCATTACAAAATTTGCAAATCGCCCAATCAACCCCATCTATTTTAACCTTCTTAAAATCATTCCAAACTATAGACGTCAACTTTCTTTTCCTAGATGGTGAAATATTGACAAGATTTGCTTCATTTGAAATTGGAGTTGGAACTATAGTTAAAGAAGGATTAGGCTTACTTGGGTTATCTCCCTGTTCAGACTCAACCATTTTAAACCTATTACAAATAAAAAAACAAAAATTACATTGTCTTTAGAAATACAGTAATGGGTTTTAACTCATATCTAAAGGGCTTTTTAGATAAAGAGAAAGAGACAATAACAATAAAAAAGAGATGAAGAGGTAGAGATTAAACAAGGAGAAAGAGAACTAACCTTTCTCACTTGCTTTTGATTTCCAGCGATGAACAAGGGCGCCGCTTGTAGATAAACTGCAGCAGCTAGGTTTACATATCTCTCTCACACATCATGCAAACCCTTTCTACTTGTCCATATTGATTATGGAATACAAAGACTAAAAAATGCATGGCCGCGTGGGGTCAAATTAATTTCAAGTGCTTTCCATTTTAAATATTTTATCTAATCTTTGATGGATCAAATCAACTTTTAAGTGTTAATTCTTTAATATTTTAATATTTTGCTAAAGCATCAAATTAACTTTATATATATATATATATATATAACTTAATTAGATATACATACAACATGCTTATCGATGCAGCAGGGTCACAAGAGCAAGATAATCAACCCTAATCCGTTGATTCACCACGAATGCCGAATTAAGATTCTTCCTCCAACCTGTTGATTCACCATGAATACCAGGCTTAAGGGCATCAAACGCTCGTTGATTTGTAGGAAATACCGAACAATTGGGAGAGGTGCAAAACACACACAAACTTTATTAATATCAAAAAGCTGCGAAAAATAATTTAAACAAGAGTATGAATAGCAGCACCAAATCCTAGGGCCCGGGACAAACTAGGTTAATAAGAAAAACTGACGAAAAACCCAAAAAAATAAGCCCAAAACATTAAACGAGCCCAAAATCGTACTTAGAAGCATTTTTTCACATTTTCTTAGGCCGAAAATCATGTTATATTTTTTCCTTTCTCCGGCTCGTTGCTAGTTTTTCGAAAACATATTATAATAAGAAAATAGAGTTACGGTTCAAAAGTTATGGCTGATTGAAGTTTACCGACCACAGGTCCGTGCACCGTGCGAGCATATCGATGCCTCCGAGTTTCCAAGTTATCTTTTGCTATGCTATCCGCATCACTTATAGCACTTTCTTTCTCTGAGAGTCAGGTTGCTTGCTGCATGCGGCATGCCACTAACAACCTAGGGAAGAGTGGGCATGCCCGAGGCCACTAGGGTATGTTCGAATGTTCCCTTCATGTGCAAAATGGCAAAACTAAAACCCATGAATTGGGAAACTTATTGAATTTTATATACCGCAATTTAATTTGTGTAATCGGGTCGGGATGGGGTCGGGGTTCTCCTTTTCCATTCCCGCCCCGAACTCGAACAGGTTTGTATTTCCTTCCCCCAAACCCAGCCCTAACTGATTTAAAAAATCCCAAACCCGTCCCATTAGGGTCAGGTCAGGTCCGGTTGGGGCCCCGACTATATGGGGGATTTTGCCATCCCTAATGATGGGTGATAAGAGATATCTCCACCTTAGTATATTTGAACTAACCATTGGTTATTCAATAATGGATGTGATTAAACAATTTTGGGATTCTTTTATTGTTATATGTTTATCTTTTTTGTATGAGTGCACCTACCTAATGTGTAGAACATTTTAAAGTGGGATATATATCGTTGTGAGAGGGGTGTAACAATCTGGCTCCATTTCAGTGTCCAACGTTTTGAAATTTCTTCGAACTTTTTATCCTATCCCAAATGTTGCGTATGGAGTTGTATCATTTTTCTTAAATCTATTTTACTTAACTTTAAACAAAACAGACAAAATGAGATGGTAAATTTAAATGAAATAAGAAAATAATTAGCTTGGAATCTAGCTTCGTTCATTTATTTATTTCTATTCTTTTTGTTTGTTCTATTTTCTTTTTTCTCCACAAATTCAACATCCAAATATAACATAATGGTTAAATTTTTATGTACAATTTCTGCAATCCAAATGGTAAACTCTGTTACAAATTACAACTAAATTCTACTAGGGTAAGCTTAAGATCTCATTTTATATAATGACTACAAATTTCATGAATCCGGTCAAAAATATATACTTTCCTCCAAAAAGAAAAAAAAAGCAAAAAAAGCGCTCAACCAAAGATTACAAACGGTAAAATTTTGCAAAATTTATTATTGTTATTTTCTGTAAAGAAAAGAAGGTTTCTAGTGTATATATATAAATAATTTTTTTAATCTTTAAATAAAAGAAGGTTTCCAATGTATATATATAATTTTTTTTTTAAAAAGAAAGAGATAAAGTCATTTTGCAATAGTTGATATGTTTTCAGTCTTACATTAACATTAAGAAAAAATCCTACACATTATTTAAATTTCTATCCTATTAGATGAATTGTCTGAATTGTTAATTTTCATTAATCTTATAATAAATTCCGTGCACTTCACAAGTCAACGCTAGTGTATAACTAATATATTGTTGGGTCAATGTGCTTCAGTTATTCTTCTCAAATCCAAATGCTCTGTATAGAAAGTTAAACGAAGTATTTGATAAGAATGCGATTATACTAATTACCCATACTTAAATTTCTTTTGTTTGATTTTCCTATTTGAACTAATTCCTATTATATATGATGATGTATCCTTAATAGAAAGGATTTTATCCTATTATTACCATTCATACTTTTGTTATTTTAAAATTGAATGATAAAACACATCATAATCATCACAATTATCACAAATGCAAATGGTGTGACTAGAATAGTTCTCTGTAGCTACCCTGTATTATTAAAAGTTGGGAGGTGCATTTTTGTTCTGGTTAAAAAATAAGTGACCACCTAAAATCTTATGAATCCATTTGCTTGGTATTTTTTATTATTTGAGATATTGGTAGAAATCAAAGGATTGATGGTGATGCCATATGAAACATATGTACGTGGTATGATTCAATTCTTAACGTTTCCACTTTCTTTTTAAACGAAATGATATTGTAGAGTTTCTAATCCTTGTTATTTTATTGACTTATGAATTTGAAGTACTTGCAGCTAAACATATATATATGCAACACTTTGGAAGATCGATTAGAGGGAATACATTTAGTTTACTAGTTTTCTACTGATTCTTATAATAATAAAAAAAGTAAATCAAATTCATTTTCTTTTCCTCCAAGAGTTAGTACTTATGAAGGTATTATGTTGGATAGGAATTATCTAGCTCTAAGTGTTAAGATCAAAAAATGGAAAAAAAAAAAGTTTTGCGCCTAATCCCACATCCCATAATTGTGTCATCCTAATGTGTGAGTTTTGACTTGTCGTTGCGTGTTTCATTTATTTGTCTTAAGATAAAAACAAAAAAATTAGATTTTTGTTCTTTCGATTAAGGAGAAGTATTTAATCATCAAGCAGACCTTAACGCCCGGATTTCTAATGTAAAAAGGAATATGTGTCCAAACGAAACGTAATGGTTTTTTTTTTTTAAATATATACTTCTCCTCTATTCATTAATCTATATGACCCATTTATTCTTTTATTTTTTTGAACTACATTATCATATGAAACTTTTAATAAAAAAATCAATTCATTTATCAATGCATGGAGATAAGCTAATTAGAAATTGACAAATTTAGCTAAATAAGTGAACTTTAAACTATAAAAATACATATCTATTATAAATAAAGTGTACAACCAAGCACAATACTAATTTATAGATGTAACCACAATATTAAGATACTTATTTTAAGAACATAGTATATGACAAAAATAAGATTAATTACGTTTCCTCTAATAAGTCAAGCCATGTCAAACATAATATATAACAAAATCTTGATTAAAGTTTCCTCCCGCAAGTCAAGTCGTATCAAGTTGATTCTTAAAAAAAAATTAGCCCAAATATTATGGCCTAGCTTAGTACTATGGTTCTTATATAGTTAAATAACCAGAATGTAATTAGGAATTCTAAGAAAGCTTCACAATAGATTAATGTTACTATCAATTACATTTTAGATTTAAGTCATATCAAGTTGATTCTTAAAAAAAAATAGCCCAAATATTATGGCCTAGCTTAGTTCTATGGTTCTGATATAGTTAAATAACAAGAATGTAATATACAAGACAATTGAATTCGTTTAGCAAAATATGAGTAATTATTAAGAGATGAAAAGTAAATTTATATATTTAATTTGAATTGGTCCATAGTTGTTTTAAAGATGGAGGTGGAAGGGGCACCTAGTCCATGGAATGGAAAAGGAAAAGGTTCACTAAAAAATTTAAAAGAATATTGAGAAGGTCGGACCGTTATAAGTGATCCATAAAGTGGTATATAGAAATTTGAAATTTATAAAATAGCAATACTAATTTTGTTACTTCTATTACTAACATCACGTAGAAAAGAACATAACAAAATATTGTATTGTTTAATAATGATTTTGTTGCTTGCTATTGCTAAAATCACTTAACATAACAAAACATTGTATTAAGATGCAATTTATTGTACAAAATATAGCAAAAGCATGATAATCCTTTTTTCATTTAGAGAGAGAGAGAGAGAGGGAGAGAAAGAGACTATGCTCTTTTTGTTAGAAACTTAGGCCCCATTTAGTACAACTTTTTTGGTTTTGCTTTTTTGGCTTATAAGCAAAAAAAAGTTAAAATTTTTTTTAATTTTTTGCTTTTATATGCTAAAGATAATCCAAAAATCAAAAAGCAAAAAAATAAGAAAAAATTTGATTTTTTTACTTATAAGCTAAAAAAAGTTAGGCCAAAAAATCTCATCAAACAGGCCCTTAAAATGACTAACAATTGGAGAGAACTATTGGACTCTTTAAATAGTAAAATCAGAGAGAAACATGTCATCCTTTTAGTTATATAATTAGTTTTGGTAATGACTCCGTTGCAAGAAACAATGGTTTTAAAATACGGATTGCAATTACAATTTAGAATTATAGTGATAAATAATATTTACCTTGAAATGTTAGTTCATTTATAATTGAAACATGTAAAAAATTTGGTTGTACGAAAAATATTTTTAGAAGACAAAATAAAAGTAAGTTATCATAGAGGGATAAATAATTGGAAGAAAGGCCCAAATAGATTATAGAATATTTTTCACAAATACCTAACCATTTAAACATGTATGTTTTTAGAAAATTTCTAATTAAAGGAATGTTTTTATCTATTCTGTTTTAAACTTCTTGTATAATCACATTAGCTGACAAAGATATGGTTGGGAGAGTATTAAGAGATGAAAGATAGGGCATGCCTAATTTCTTCATCCATTTTTAGATTACGAGACTATATGGTAAACTGAAAATTTGTAGTGAAAACCTTTTAATACGAAAACAATTAAATAATATCTTTTATATTTTGAAACTTTTAGACAACCATATTAGTCAAGAAAGACAATTCAAACTACCTTTCATTAAGCATATTCAACCTTTAGTGATAAAATCAAGTCTATTTGACTTTAAATTAAGATTGTTTTAGTCAAATTTATAATTGGTAGGTATTTTCGTGTTTTCAACTTCTCTTAATTGCAAAAATACTACATCTGTTAGTTTTAAGCATTTAATTAGGTTGTCATACAGAGCATCTTGTAACTTAAGGTTAATTTTCTATATAAACTTGTCCGCAATATATTGTGGCTAGTAAATGCACTTATTTTATGATTTAACTGTCAACTCAAGTATTAGCTTTAACTCCACTCATTTGTGGGTGGATTAGATTAACTAACGTTTGATTGTCATGCTTACATATATAAATAAACATTTCAATTTAAATCAAGCAATTTTAATTTGTATCTTTTATGAAAAAAAATATGCAGTCATGTTATGGGTTAAATAAAAAATATTAAATTTTATTAATATATTTACAATAAAAAAATATTAATAAAAATTAGCATACTATTAATTAAGTCTCTCAAGATTAAGTTATTAAGGTATGAGAAAACAATAGAACATGACCCATGTAAAAGATAATAAGAGTTGATTATTAATTCACTCATAATAGTTTTTGTAAACCAAAACACTAAGAGATTACTGTATTCTAGCAAGATTGTTTAAGTCATTTTAATATTAAATTGTGAGTATACAACAAATATTAAATCTATTGCTTTGTTGACTAAAATATGAAAGAGAATAATTTAAGAAACAAAAAATGAGAATTAGACATTTAATAATCTAATTGGTGGCCAATACTCTATTGTTTAGATCTTGACTTCCTCTAATAGTGGATCTATATTGTGATTTATGTGTAATTATTGGGTTAGTTGTAAGGATATAATAATTGAACTTTCTCGAAAAAAATGAGTATCGAGTTTGATATGTTTCTAATAACATAATTATATCATATCAATTGACAAAAAATTCCAATTAATAGAGAATAATGATGTCATATAGGGTGTTCGTTTGTGTGGGGGTTGTTGCAAGAGATAGAGAGAGTGAGGGTGAATAAATAAAATAGTAAGTATTAGGCAAGAAAACCAAGAGTATTTGAAATACTAATGAACAGTTGGACGTGGAAATATAGATAACTAATTGAATTCAATGACTTAAGTTTATTTGTTTTGTGATTGGAAAGCTAAAATTTTTAACTAGTTTAATTTTTGCACTTACTAATTATGTATAGTATATACCACATATGTTTTATGAGCGTGTGTACGCTAAACCAAATAGAAGCCTTGTAAATATAAGATTGCATAAGATAAAAAAAATTAATGTGATAAACCACTAGTAAAGAAAGTGGGCAAATTAATGCTCTTATAACATGGCATTTTGAAAATACATAGTTATAAAGAGTGCCACATTAATTAATCACTTTAATACCTTGGTTGTTGAAAATACATAGTCAGGGGACCCCTATCCATCCTCGCCTTGCCATAGTAAACCTTTCTTCCAAACCCACCCCACCCCATTTCATTTATCTTAATATTTTTTTTCAAACATATCATGGATAAAGCAAGGAATAAAATAAAAAAACGGTAAGAAAAAAATTTTAAAAAAATCATATTTTTAATAAAATATATACATATAAAAACACACACACACACACACACACACACATATATATATAAACGAAGCATATTCGGATTGAGGCGGGTTTTTGCACTTTGTTTCTAAACCCGTTCCAATTAGTATCACCCCATATTTATACCAAGCGAGACGGAAACCGAAGATATTGGTTTATTTTGCCATCTCTAATAATAGGGGATTGGACTTCATTTGCACCCCCGAGGCTCTGACATGAGAGCAACACTTTGATTGCCACGAGTCAAGGGTTCAAAACTTCAAAGTCCAAATTGAGCAAGAAATAGATGAGGGAATGAGGAAAACAATTACGTTGGCTGGATTGCCGGACCAAGAAGTACAATTTTGGTGGTTTGGGGTTACATTTACATAATTGAACAAAGCATAGCAAACTGGGTGTAGATTCAGATCTTCAAGGGTACATCTTCATATGCCCACTATCTTTGATATTTCCATTTAACTAGACCAAAATTGATACATAACTAAATATTATTAGTACATGACAATGTATGCCGACAATTTAAGAACTGTTTTGTATAGATTAAAATAAAACTTCCTTATTGCTGAAATGCTAATTTCAAAATGACAATGAAAATTCCATTACGATGTGACCCTCTAAAGATATTAGTAGGGTTGTTAAATGAATAACGCAAGTAACTCAAGTTTAACTTATTTAATAGCTCGCTCAAACTTATTTGTTAAGGAAACAAGCCATGTTCGAACTTAATTTTCAAGCTCAACAGAGAAATGAGGTGAGTTTAAACACCAAAAGCTCAGCTCTATAGGCTCACGAGCTTTACATAAATTTGTAGACGAACATGCATTCCACTCATAGTTTTAAAAATTGTGCCATTGAAAAGATCCAAATTTATCACCTGTCTGAGAGTATCAAGAGAATGTACCTAACAATGACTTTAAAGTTTTATGTGTACAATCTAGTTAATATATCTTGATATACTTAATGTAACAATGGGTGAAACATGAAACTCTTTTAATCGGGAAAATCTCTTAAATGTACATGACAATTTTAAATGTAGGTGAGGATTTCAATAAGGAAAATCGTGTTACCTTGCGATCTTAGTTGTTGAAGGGGGAAAATTTTTTTTGACTTTTAGATGGGAATTTTTGAAAAAATAAAGATCTTATGATAAAAAAACAATTATCACAAATGTAACGTGTTATTACTACAAATGTTAGTTGCAGTTACCACGAATACAACTTCTAGTTACCACAAGATGATCACTTCGTGTGATAGCTGCAATTTTTACTCATGTTTAAAATTATTGCTCTCAAAAGTAAAAGGAAACCGGTTAACTAATTCCAACAACAAATTAGACCTAAACCCTACACATAGAGAGAGAGCATGAAATTCTTGTACCTTGTCATTGCTATGCAATTCTTGTTTACACATTTTTTAATCACTACTTTTATCATAACTATAATTGTTAGAGCTTTTAATAAAAAGTAATATGCAACACTTTGAATGAACATTCACACATTGATTGTTTTAATGTTGGGATAATAATTTTTTCCTCAAATTGTGTTATGATTCAAGTACAATAGTAATGGGGCTAATTCTTGCACAAGGTTGTCACTTAGCATCAGACTCACGTGAGCATTATGTTAATCAAGTCAAGACTCACAGTCGAGGAAAAACCCACTCATCCTAATCTCTTGAGGGATAGGAGAGTGAGCCAAACTTCCGTTTAAAGTTAGGAGTTAGGCCCCACTCTTAGGATAATGGCATGTGACTTTTTAGAGTGGGGGACAAGCCTGATTAACGAGGCCACCACTAAAAAAATTGGCACAACACTATAAAATTGTATAGAAAGTATGAGTGAAGTCCGACATCATTTAAAAAATAAATGTCATCACCTCCATATATATTATTAGGCAATTCTCATCTTGCAAGCAAGTTTTTAGGATTGAGTTAGGCTCATAAATTTTTCAAAATGTACTCACTCTGTATTCTCTCTCTCCACTTGCAGACTGGAGTGCCTGCAAAGATAGTGTATGGTCTATTTCTTTGTTATAGACCTTATCACAAGTTTAAAAAAAAATTGGGACACAAATAGTAGGGAAATTATTTTAAAATTTTCTTTTTTTTTAAGCGTTCTTTTCCTTTCCTTTCAAGCTAGTCGAGAAACCAAACAGATCAAGGAGGAAAATATTTTTTCATTATCAAAGTTCTTGGCATTTATTCGACGAACACTTCACTTGTAAACAAACCTCCGGTGCAGTAACCCTTACCCGCCCCTTCGCCACTCCTGCGTGGTTGACAGACAGAACGAGAGCATAATGGCGAACGCAGATGTAGAAGCCGTGGACTTCGAGCCGGAGGAAGACGATCTCATGGACGAGGATGGCACCGTCGACGTCGACGCTGCTTCGCCTAGGGCTCCTCTCTCCAAGCTGAAGTCTGCCATCACCGGCGGTTCCTCCTTCGCCGCTTCCGCTCCCAAGAAGACCAAAGGCCGCGGTTTCCGTGAAGAGACCGATGCAGATCGCAACGCCCGCTTGGCTGGTCGCTTTGACTCGCTCGATTCCGAAGGCGGCCCCGGTCCTGAACGTTGTAAGTTCTCTCTCTCTCTGCAGTTCAGGTTTTTTTTTTTTTTTAATTTTCTGAATGTATTGTCTATATTTATATGCTTCACGCTTACGGAGATTCTTTAATTCTTAATTTTTTTCTCTTTATTTTCTTAATATTGAAGATTTATTTAGAAGCTGAAGGCCAGGGGAAAGTAAAAGACATAGATTAGAGAAGGAAAAGCGACCACGTTTAGGCTACAATTATGTCCATAAACTTTCTCACATATCTTCAGTTAGCACTTGGAAAAAAAAATTGTCTTCATTTGTGAAACTAGGTGCTGTTTGATAACACTAACGATTGGAGACTGAAAATAGAAGTGTTGAATCAATAGTGTTGAAGACCTTGAAATACTGGACCTAGAAAACTTGCTACTATTCTCGTGGATAATTAGGTTCAAACAAAAACCTTGTGCTTATGATCTCAAATTCATTCATTCAATTCGTAGTTTTGATTTGAGAACTAGTCGGATTTAAGAAAAGTGACACCAAAAAATTTGGAGATGTGTAGTATTGCACTTATAGTTTTGTAACTGACATTGTCTAAATGATTTGAACAATTATGCTACATTTATAAGTTGACACAAACTATCATTTGACAAGGACTTTGAGCTGGACAGAAGTAACAAGGTTACCTGTATATGTGTTTGTTTATGTGTGTCTATTGTGCATATATACATGTGGATCCATCCTTAAAAGACTAAAATTTCTTGATAAAATCTTTTTCTCATGAATTTTTTTTTTCCGCTTTACGGGGCACATTCAGATAACAAAAGCTCTCTCTCATACCAGAACTGTTTTTATTAAGGACCTTACCACTTTTTGGTCTTCTTTTGTTTTTTGCCTTCTAAGATATAGTAATTAACATCACCAGGTCTGAAATTCTGTTGTTCATTGAAAATATGCCTTCCCATTTGAAAGTATTATCTCAAATTCAGCAAATCAATGGCAACATGTTTGTAGCAGGTTTGACAGAGTGATGAATGTATAGGGTTTAGCAAAGAGCAAACCTATTAGCCCCATATTCTAGTATAGAGGAATGAAATTGAGTTGAGAGTTGTACATGGGGATGCCAGTAAGGGGGTGGGACGGGCCACCTCTTATCTTCAGCTTGTTGATAAGATCTATGTTACCTAGACTCTTCTAAATTAATCAAGTACCCGTGTCGGACACTTGACACTCGACACTAGGTAGACATATATCTAACAAGGATGTATAATTAATTGCGTTTACTATAAAACTAAGTATAGGACTTTCATTTTATGTATAAAATTTTATATTTTAGCTTGTGAATATCATTTTACTTTAAAAAACAAATGAAGTATTTAAAAAATATGAAATCTAGTCGTGTCCTTGGATATAAGAATTAGATGAATTCGACACTTGAACACATACCCACACTTGACACCCGTAGCTGAGTCCTGGTAACTTAGGACAAGATAAATAAACCATTCTTTGTGTCACACCTAAGGTCGATGCAGGAAGTGAATTTGTCCCACCTAGCCTAATCAACATAGAGAAAGAGAGAGAGAGGATTTGTGAAGAATGAAGAAAAGTGGAAAAAATGACGAAAACACATTGGCTAGAGATACTTGATATATATATATATATATCATGTGGCCACACAACTTTTGATACCTACGACACCCAAAAATAAAAATATGTTTTGAACCATATTATATTCATGAGTAGTGGATGATGGAGGAAGATTGTCCCAAATCAGGTTGAAGACCTTAGAATTGGTTAACGATAGTGGTTGTTGGAAGGTTCTTTTATGGTGGTGGAATGGTGAAGAGGGTTTCAACGATCCATTCGTTTGTAGAGTAATGAGCTGAGTTTTGTGAAATGATGAGGGAGGCGTCAAGGCGAGCGGTCAGATGTTGTTTTTTCCATAGCTTGAGGGGCAAGCAACGAGTGGTAGAATGTCAATGGCCTTTTAATAGGGGGCAAGTTCTTTGAAGTTGAAGTTAGAGGAAGTGGAATGAAGGGTGCAGTGAGCGTTTCAGAACCAAGACGGGTGATAGGTGGAGAGGGGTAGTCAAGGTGTTTATGGAGTGTGTGTATGAAAAGAAGAGCATTAAAGTGTCAAGATCCTTTTTGGAGGCGACCCGTCTAGAGGTGGTTTGTTTGCGAAAACCAAAGCTTGTTGGAGTCAGCCGGGGATGTCATGCTATGTAGATGTTCATGCTAGTTCATGCTAAGAGATGATTTCTTTTCATAGAGGTGGTTAGTGCATCGCTTTGGTGGTTGGGAGTCCTGGGACACCCCTTTGTTGTAGACAAAAGAGGTGCAAGAAGGGGTGAACAGGAAGATGGGTGTTGGGGAGGGCATTCTATGGGATTCCAACTGCTCCCTCTTCCCTGAATGGTGGTCATAACCTAAAGGAAATGTGTGCGCTTACTGGTTTCCCTCTTCATATCCGGCACAGTGAGGTTTTTGAACCATTGGACATTTTGGGGGTGGTTTCATTGGTGTCGATGAGTCTACAAAATAGAGAACCAAGGTTGTCAAAATTGGGATCCTACTTTGGATTGTTCCAAGGGTTTACAAGATTAAATCATAAGATCGAATCAAGGATATTAAGATCCTACAAATAACAAAGAGTCCATGATAGTTTCTGCATTAATAATATTTATTAGAAGCAGACATAAAATGAGTCTAAATTATAAAAAAATATATAATAATGTTAAAAATATAATAGATCACATAAATATAAACATTATATGGTATTACAAAAGAAAAGTAAAACTTTGTATTACAAAAAAGATCCATGAAAAAGGGAAAAAAATTGTTGAATAAGAGCTTTGTAGTTGAACGGATGACTATGATTAAATGAAAAAATAATAAGAAAAGGACAACAAAATGTATATAGAAAAGGAAAAGGAAAAAAAAAAGGAAGATTTTAAGCTATTTGATCAACTGGAGAATGGTAAGGGAAAAAGATGTAGCTGAGCAATCAACTATACAAAATTAGAGAGAGAGAGAGAGAGAGAGAGAGAGAGTAGATGAATAATTATTGAAGAGTGGAATGGGTGAGCGATGGAGATGGAGACTCTTGAATAGTATTTATATTTCTTTAGCACTCTAATTTTTCCGGAATGTTGCAATGTAGGAATTTCAATGTCAATTGTCTTAATTTGTGATTCCTTACATGTTTGATTCAATATAACATTTTTTTTTTTTTAATTATTTGAACCTAAGTATAAAACGGGCTGGCCACAAACCTAAAATTAACCAAAAAAAAAAAAAAAAAACCTGGCATATAAAGCAAAATGAAGTATAGAAATGGGAATCAAATAGAATCGGGATTCTATGATCCAATAAGATCCTACACAAAAATCGTAAGATCCCATCTTCAAAATGGATTGTGTAGAATCAAGATCAATTTTGCCAAAATGGATCGTAAAATTGTAGGATTGTAAGATATAGATCGGAAGTCTAACAACCATGCAGAGAACTCATCTTTGACAGGCTTGGCTGTTCGTGAAAGGTGATGATAGTCAATTTTCAACTAAGATCAAAGTCGGATTTGGGTTAAAGAAGTTTGAGGTTTTGGTATAGGTGGAACCGTGTTCAAATTTGTTAACTGCAACCACCAGAAAGGAAATCAGGCTCTAGTTACGACAGAGTTAAGGCACTGGCACTTGAAAGATACAGTCGATCAGTGCTTGGGCAATGAACGAAAGGATATGCCTGTGAGGGACTCGTGGCATCATAAGAAGGGGAGATTTTTTTCCAACTTTTAAGGGGATATGGTAGGTTGACTACTTGGTTCCGTGGAGAAGGATGAGATGCGTGTCCATAACCTTATGGGTTGGGCGAATTCTAAGGGAAGCAATCAACACAGTAGTTAAAATCCCTTTCCGGATCTTATGATCTGTTTATTGGTAAAACCGATTTGGATCTTATAGGAAAATCCTTTTGCTATAGGATCTTACGATTTTGGTGTAGAATTTTATCAGATCCAGATCCCAAGACTACCTTATCTCATTTTTAAACTTAGTTTTGCTTAATGTGATGGTTTTGTTTCGTTATTTTTTGTTTGTGGCCTATCTATTTCATGTTAGGTCCAATAGGTCTAATTCGAATAAGAATGTGTCATATTGAAATGAATAATGTTAAGAAAAACAAATTAGAGCAATTGATATTTTTGCATTGTAGCATTTTGGGAAAATCAGAGAGCTGAAAGAACATGGAGGCAATCAACCACCTCCATCCCCCTCTCTAACTCATTCCATTGTCCGATAATGATTCATCTATCTCCTCTCTCTCTCTCTCTCTCTCTCTCTCTCTCTCTCATTGCATAGTTGATCATTCTATTGCATTTTTTCTTCATTTTCTTCCTTCTTCTAATTTTTTTAATCATAATCGTCCATTAAACAACATAGCCCCTTTTTTAATCCTTTTTTTTGTGTCATGTATTTTTTTTTATAGTACATAGCTCTTCTTTTTTTTAAAAGGTTTTGTAAAATACTTTTTGTTTTTTAACCATTTGTTTAATTTATTGCTATCGCAAAATGCAACCGGTAGAGATGTTTCTCTTATGATATATGAAACTCTCTTTTCAATCTATATCTTAATTCAACTTTGTTTACTTTTTTTACCCATTTTTAACTCTACTATAGAGTGCAAAATGCTCTATTACAAAGTTGTTCTTCTTTTTTGTTTTTTTTTTTTTTTTTTTTTTGGTTCAACAAAGTTTTTCTTCTCCTCCTTTTTTGTTTTTCTTTTTTCATGAAATGCAAAACCTTTTCTTTTAAGCTTTCTATTATGTAAGATGTTTATTTATGTGGTTTATTATATTTTTACATTATTTTTTTTTTGCATAATTTAGGCTAATTTTGTGCATACTTATAAATTTTATTCATGTAGAACTTATTATGCATTTTTTATTTATTTTGTATGTTCTTACGATTTTTGATCTGGTCATATGATTTGATCTTGTAAACCACTTGAATGATCCAACCTAGGATTCCGATTTTGACAACGTTGGTATCAATTACCTCCAAGATTATGTAGCATTTTATCCCATCCCATCATCAAGGTCACTTGATATGTCACCACCTCTACCGCTATACCAATGTTGTGCCAACATTCTTGCATTCACCTCATTTCTAATCTGTTTGTATATATGTGGTTTCATGATATTGGTGTAAAGTGTTTTGGATAGCTGTAAAGTTTTCTTTCCCTAAAACAAAAGGTGTTGTTTGATTTGAGCACTTCATTGTGTTCCTTAGCTGCTGACTTTTTACCATCCTGTGACAATGTTTGGTGTTTATTATGCACAATCAAGAAAATTTATTTACGATGACACGACTCCTTAACTTTTTTTTCCTGTTGGAAAAGTTCAAAAGTTCTCAAGAATTCTTCCTGTCCTTTTGAGCAGGTGGCTTGCCCCGGTAGTTGGGCCTTGTACAGCCAAGCTCACGTTCAAACCCCACCAGCCCCTTACCTATGAATAATTTTTATTGTCCTTTTTCCATTTTGTTTTATGTTTATTTACACATTATTTTTTACTGTGTGCTTTGTATGTCCACTTTCTTATGTAGTAGTTCAATTTAAACCTTGTTTGCTGTAAATGTGTATTATCACATGTACAATGGTTACATGTAAAGCTAGATATCTTTCTACGATTCACATTTGGTATTGAAATTTGTAGAGAAGTTTCAAAATCCACATAGGAGTCCTAATGAGGGTGACTTTTACAGCCATCGAAGGATGGATTATTCTGGTCACTGGAGTTCATGAAGAGGCACAAGAAGACGATCTGCAAAATGTATTTGGTGAATTTGGGGAGATTAAGAATTTGCATTTGAATCTTGATCGTCGAACTGGATTTGTTAAGGTAAGAAAAATGTTTTCTGTAAGTGGCTAATAAGAAAAATAAAGTTATGCATGCATGCTCTCATAATCATTATCAGGTGGGTGTGATATTGTAGTTGATAGTTATTGATGAGAGATGGTATTGTATCATTGAAAATTTCATGATTTGTTTCTATGCTGAAGTGTGCTATGTTTGTTCTTTGATGTTTTGGACTTCAATTCCTCAAATTTCAAACTAAAAGTTTCTTGCTGATTATCCATTTAAAGATTCATTTTATTCTATTCTCTTCTGATTTTTAAATTTGAGATTAATTTACTCACTGCTTATTTATAGTTGTTTAAGTTGATATTGTTGTATAAAATTCAGACCTTATCCTTAGGGCAGGAGCTAGTTATATATGGATATTGATAAATATAAAATAAATAAGAAGGCACTAGAGAGGTTGTAACCCAAGTACATATTAGTATATATGACTGTGCACTCTCTAGCAAAAGACAGCACATAGAAATTTTTTTGTTGAAGCAATGATGTCAACTATTCAAAACGTATTGGATACTGGAAACTTCCATCCTACAAAGAGTTATTTCCAATATCGAATAGCTAAGGAGCACGGATACGGACACGAGACTTGGATTTGTCATAATAAGGATACCTTGGCACTCTAATTTTCAAAAAAATTCATTTCCTTATATGAAATTATAACAAATAATTTATTTTCTACAATTATATGTGGGAAAAGAAATAGGAACAGAAAACCTTAAATGTCTTACTTTTAAAGCCTCAAGTATTTTACAAAAATGGAAGTTGTAAGAGTTTAAGGTTTCCAATATTAAAATCCTTAAACGGGGATTAATATGTATGAGAAGCTATCTAGTTTAAAATAAAAATTAAATTAAAATAAATGGGGCACACATGAACACATGTTCGACATGTGTTAACTTGCGTCTGAGATAGGGAGGACATTGGCCTGGTCGGGCCAGGTGGGCCGTTCTTGATCTGAATATGAAGAGAACATGTGCCGGCCCAGCCCAGCCCGTCATAAGGCCTAAACTTCCCACCCTGAGCCTGGCCCTAACTGTATTTTCACAGCCCAGGCCTGCCCACTTGGGCTGTTCATTGGGAATGCCAGATTCTATATACATACACATACATATGCCTTGAGAAAAGCAAAATGACCTAAAGAGCCTGTTGGACTTGAGAAAGGAGATCTAAGGAGTGCTTTGGCAAGAGGCGCAAGAGAGCAGAGAACACAATCTCTGCGTGCTTCAGAGTTATCCTTCTCATCAATCCCATCTCTGCCTTCACTTTCTTCAAGCCAACAAACCTCAATCAAATACATAATACAGAGAATGAGGAGATAGAGACTCAAGACTGCTTGGGATTGAAACTCTAGCCCCACTGCTCATTTTACAAAGTATGATTATAAGTATGTATACATACCCAGAGGAAGGGAGGGAGAGAGGGAGGGGAAGGAGGGATGTTTAGAGAGAGAGATTATGTTCAAACTGTGCTCTATCAAGGTCATAGGTTTAGTTAAACATTATGCTACCATGTCTTTCCTTGCAATCTCAATATGGACTGTGTTGTGTGTCCTTTTAGGGTACTTCTTGGCTTTAGATGCACATGGTCGAAGCATAAAACATTCTAAGAAACTTGACATAACAAATTCTCTTCGCACATAGGAAGGTTACTCCATTGCAACTTGAGCATTGCGGGTTCGAAATGTGGAAACAACCACTTTGTATGCAAGGATAAAGCTATGTACACATGACCCTCCCCAGACTCCGCAGTGAGCCTCAAAGTAGTCTTATTTCTTAATATGCTTCTTAACTATCATATCTATATTGTAAACTCAAATTGTTAAATATTTTTGTTAGTTGGATATCCATCGATAAATGTCGGACACTTATGCCATATGCAAACCCTTATTCAAATGTCGGAGGCCAAGTGTGGAGCATCTGATATGGCTACTTCATACATTTTAGAAGACTCCGGATAACATAGCTTAAAAGTATTGTCTGATCAGGGGGGAAAAACGTAATGAAAGAATAGAATATTGTGGAATTATCCTATTAAAAGAAAATGTTATGAAAGGCGCACGTTTTTTTTACCAATGTATAACGATGAACATCTTGATGTTATGTAGATACTTGACAAGTGTGGATAGATCTCGTTTTTATTGTAAGTTCCCATGTGAAACAGGTTAGTAGTTGGGGAACTTACGACTGAGAGCTAACTTTCGTCATTATGAAGGCTGTTGATTTGCAAATAGAAGTTAAATGATGATTGCTATTATTTTATGATGTGTTTCAATTTTGGCTACTCCCAGGCCTCATGCAATACAAGTTGCATAAGGCCTTGCTTATGTGGCAAGGGGGTGCTAAAATGTTATGAAAGGCACGTTTATTTTTACTAATGTATAAATATGAATTTCTTGATGTTATTTAGTTATGTAACAAGTGTAGATAAGTATCTTTTTTTGTTGTTAAGTTCTTCCCATGTGAAACAGGTTTAGTAGTTGAGGAACTTATGAATGAGAGCTAACTTTCGTGGTTAGAAAGGCTGTTGATTTGCAAATAGAAAATAAATGATGACGGCTATTATTTTATTATGTGTATCAATTATTGGTCCCTTGTACTTCGCAATACAAGTTGCCATGGGGCCGTGCTCTTGTGGTAGGTTCAATGTCTGTGCTTAAGTGTTCTTTTGCTGAATTGCTGATGATATTGTTCGACAGGGGTATGCACTAATTGAATATGAGAACTTTGAAGAAGCACAGAAAGCTATAAATGAAATGGAGGGAACTGAACTGCTCACTCAAACCATCAATGTTGATTGGGCATTCAGCAGAGGTCCGTTTAAAAGGAGGAATATGAGGAGGAGGTAAGATCCTTGGAAAATCTTTTGTCCCTGTGGATATATGGACTTGAAATCTGTGTTGGAAAATCTCTGTGAATGAATGATGGGATTCTCAGGACGATGAATGTAATGAATTGGGGGAAAGAGTTTCTTTTTGCAGTGCTTGTGTTGACATTTGACTTGTATTACTGTGAGTGAGGTGGGAATGGGAAGCACACGTACATCCTTTACCTGTTGAATGGATAGAACAAATTATTATCTATCATAGCCTATTTATATATCGTACTTGAGCGGGCATAGGAAATCAGCAGTGCACACACTGATTTTCCTTGTGTGAAGTTCACAGGGTACGTCGTTACACACAATAACATATTGAGACACTAAGACAGCAAATCCTAAAAAATTAGCATAAGGACCGCTAACAAAGATATTTAGTTTATATAGTATATATACTTCAGATTTTTGTAGCAAAAATTTATAATGCAGAAGATAAAGTTCAATATGTTCATTTTTATTAGGTCATTTACATTATGACGGTACTCTTAACTATAATATTTCCTTAAGAAGCACAAATACTTCTAATAAGGTGCCGTACCCGTGTTAAGACACTGTGTCGGACACGACCAAGGAACAAAATTTTCATTTGTTTCTATCGAAACGGCTGAAACATTTTCGTTTCCTTAGGGACGGAAACGAAACGCTAGTGGAATGACAAAACACTATTATTACAATCAAAACATACTGAAACATAGAAAAATGCACCAAAACACAATGCTATATATCTAAACAATAAGTTTTATTAACCCGAATTTAAAATTTTTGTAAAAGGTGTACAGTTTTTATACAATAGATTGTATTTACTATTTTAATATTTGTCACTTTTGAAATGTTTTCGAAACATTCTGAAACATTTCCAAAATGTTTCTGAAACGTTTTCGTTTCTGAGCGAACCAAAATGACCCTTCTAAACGAAATTTTGATCCTTGGACACGACACTCATCGGACAACCCCAATGCGTGGCGGACACTTATCCAAACATGTCCTACTATTTTATTAATTTTTTAGAACTGGACGCATTTCGGACACTTAGGAGAACCGTCGTTTAGACACTCATGTCCATCACTTAGACAAACATAAAACACAACTTGTCTAAAAAAAATAACTTGTGATCCAGTTTCAAAATAAAATAATGTGATTTTAAACCTAATTTAATATTCAAACTACGGAATACATAATTTTTAATTTTAAGTAGTATTATTCTTGCATTTTTCATTATCTTTGAGGAAATTGTTTCTTTATATGGCATATATAGAATATAAAGTATATACATTCGTGTCGTGTCCTGTATTTTTTAAAAATCGCCATGTCGGCGTGTTTGACGACGCACGTGTGCTTCTTGAATATTTCTTTTAGAATTGTGGTTGTATTTTTTTATTAAGTGCCCGTTGCATGCATGACTTCTGATTGCCATGTGTGTAATTTTAAGTTTTCTATAATATAAAAATGATTGACTACGAGAGAGTATTTGAGATAAGTTGGAAAAATGTCCTATTGTAAACAGTAAAATTTGTTATTGAATCATGGACACGTTCATGTGGTGTTGGTATTGGTGAACAGTTTGTTCTTTAATGTCGTCAATTAGGTCCCTGTTCTTAGATCTCCTTGCTGGTAATGGAACATTCACTTAGTGGTCAATGAGATGGATACTTATCCAAAAAAGAGAAGTGGTCAATGAGATGAGATTGGTTGATGTGCGTTACTGGCATCGTCCATCAGTCTAACTGCCTCATGTGCTGAACCAGAAGTAATTTTGATGGGTTATCTGGATGTGCAGTGAGCTTTCAAAAGAGCAATTGGAAGCCTCGTGTGGTGTGAATTCCAAGTAGTGGGTGTCTGATCCAGTGAAGATAAGGCATCACACAGCACCATGCACTTGTGTGATTGTAGCCACTTGTGTCTATTTAAGCATCTTAAATTAACTAATCTCGTGGTATGTTCTGGTATACTTAAAGCATGTTTGAGCTTGTGGAACTAATGTGCTGCAATTTTTTGGTGGGTATGTGGACAAAGAAGAGATGATGAATATGGTGGTGGTGCTCTAGATAGAGTAGATAGCTTTGCGTTTGGTTTTTGTTGCCATGGTGTAGGGTTGGTTAAAAGAGAAGGAGGAGGAGGTGGGGGTGGGGGGTTTTGAGAGAAAGTGTTGGGTTTCCTACAGGTGGTGTCTTCGGTTCAATGGTAGTCCTTGGGTGGGGGTTCTATGGATGTGATATGTGTGTGTGCGTGTCTCTGTGTGTGTGTGTGTGTGAGAGAGAGAGAGAGAGAGAGAGAGAGAGTCACAATGGAGATAGGGGTTTGGTGAGTAGTGGCAGTGAATATAAATGAAGTAGGTAGAGCTTTCTTTGTTATTGAAATGAAGCATATAATAGTCACAAATAAATTCACTTTTAACTGGAAGACAGACTACAGTTAATGCAACACGTAGAAAAATCTTCAATATTGCAATTCAATGGCTGTTTGTGGTGGATGTAAATTGTGCTCTGTTCTCCTTCTCCTTTTCCTTAGGAAAATTAAAACAGGCTACAGCTGGATTTGCCTCAATTATTTGTCTTGCCTTTTGCTTTCTTCAAATTACCTTCTGCTATATCAAGAGTTAGCTGTTTGTATTAGTAAATGTAGGCTAGTATATGACTTATCGCCATACACACACACATTTATACATAATACACAAGATTTACGGATATGTAGATATATGTGTGTGTGGATGTGTGTGTTTGCATATACAGTAGTCTAAGACACATAAGCAAAGGCATGTGTATTTATTTTCTGTATAAGGACATATAGGTTTAGGCATATATGTGTCCTGGCGACTACCCTGCGGAATGTGCCAGGAGCAGATAAACAGGAAGGAAATTTTTTCTCCCTTGTTCTGTCTTGAGAGTTGTCCCCTAGATTTGAGTTTTTAAAAAATAAAAATGAGAGTGAAGGTCCGGAAGCATATATGTGTCTTATCGTGTGGCACATAGTGTCTGACCTTATTAGTGATGTGGAAAATGACTTCTTGGGGGAAAAGTTGGTAACTCATGAGAGAGAAATAAGAGACAGCAATACCATCCTGAATTCTTTTTATCACTGTGCGACTTCTTCTGTTTCACTTTTGGTAGTCAGCCCCGGATTCCTTTGTAATATGCACATTCTAATCTCTGTCAAATTATGGAACTTTACTCAAGCTGTAATCTCCCATCTACAATCAATGTATATTAGCGTAATTAATTTTACTCACAGATTCCTTTATTTGTTCTTGTATTTTTGGTTGGCTTAAGTCGTTCTGTCCAATCATAAAGTGCTGTTCTTTTTTTTGTTGCTGTCTGTATTGTTGCAGATCACCACGCGGACACCGTTCGAGAAGTCCCCGGAGGAGATTCTAATTATGCAATGTTTTGTGGATTTATGTGGGGATAAGAAACCAGATGTTTGGAATTTGGACAGAAGGTTTTTTGGTAACTGTAACTGATCTTGTGTACAATTATTAATCTGTTTGCTGAGGATCCCTTGCACCCTCCCTATTGCTTTAGCTTTTCCCACTTTTTCCTTTTCCCTTTTCCCTTTTCCCTTTTCCCTCCACTTTTTCACCTCTTTGATGGATAACTTTTAGTCGTCCTCTTCTAGAGCATGTAATATGTTTCAATCTTGTGTTGGTTTTCATGGACATTTCTTGCACTAGCTTTTATTGCTCCACACTTCAACAATTGAGTTTGTTACCATTTGCTAGGAGTCAACATTCTAGTGGATTGTGAGGGGTGTGCTTGATTTTGGTCGTGTTTTTCCTTTCACCGTTCATCTTCAAAATGGAGTTCGCTGAGTTGCAACATGACTTTGCATGTGTTTTAAGACTTGCGAAATATTGTTGGATATGTTGCGATGTTGTGATGGAAATAATTATTGCAGTTTTTGGTTGATGTATGTATAATATTCTTATTTACCTTTTTAGAAGATGAATGAAAATTTGAGATGCATCATAGTATACACATTTTTGGTAAGTATAAATGCGATGAAATTAGAATTAGGCTGATGTACAATACTTACAAAGCAAAGATATGCATATATCCTATTTCCAAAAGCAACTCAAACTGTAGAAAATCAGACTCAGCTCATCTGGAATCAAGCAACAGTACAAAATATAGACTCATAGACTGAAAATAGCGGGTTTAAGTTGTGATTTTGGTAGCATATAGTCTTTCCCGGCAATTTTTATTGGCAAAGGGAAAAAATGATCTTATTTTTCAACTTGGGTGCCTATTTTAACTTTATTTAGCAATTCAAGTTTGGTGTCTTTTTAAATGGCGTTTTTATTAAAAATGCTTTTTTAAAAAGCGTTTTTACGTTTAATTTTTATTCTTGTCCCAAGAAATACGAAGGCAAAATACAAGAAGAATATACACAAAAATGTCATTTCAAATGGCATTTATTTGCTTAAAAAAATGCCATTTAAAATGGCATTTATTTTGGAGAAAAACGCCATTTCTAATGGCGCATATATCAATAAAACTTTTCCTGTTGAAATAAAACTTGCATAACTTTCAAACTATGACACCGATTGACATATCATCAACTCTCACATCACTCGTGTTACATCGGTGTCTCCCGTCAAGTTTCGCATTCTTCGGACCTTTTCTCTCCATTTTAGTACTCCGACGACCGAGTTGGCACAACTCTGAAAATCTAAGTATTGAAATTCTAAAATTTTACATAACTTTCAAATCGGGACACCAATTGACATGCGGTCAACTCCCACACGTCACTCTTATCACACCGGTGTCTCCCGTCAAGTTTCGCACTTCTCGAACCCTTCCTCCCCACTTCGGTACCCCAACACTTGAGTTGGCATAACTCTGAAAACCTAAGTATTGAAATTCTAAAACTTGGTATAACTTGCAAACCGGGACATCGATTGATGTATTGTCAACTCCCACATGTCACTCGTGTTACACCGGTGTCTCCCGTCAAGTTTCGCACACCCTGGACCCTTCCTCCCCGTTTCGGTACCCCAACGCCAGAGTTGGCACAACTCCAAAAACCCAAGTATTAAAATTCTAAAATTTTGCATAACTTGCAAACTGGGACACCGATTGACGTGCCGTTATCTTCCACACGTCACTCATGTCACACCGGTGTCTCTCGTTAAGTTTCGCACTTTCCGGACCCTTCCTCCCCATTTCGGTACCCTAACGCCCGAGTTGGCACAACTCCGTAAACCTAAGTATTAAAATTCTAAAATTTTGCATAACTTGCAAACTAGGACACTAATTGACATGTTGTCAACTCTCACACATCACTCGTGTCACACTGGTATCTCCTGTCAAGTTTCGCACTCCCCGGAACCTTCCTCCCCGTTTCGGTAGCCTAACACTCGAGTTGGCATAACTCCGAAAACCTAAGTATTGAAATTCTAAAACTTTGCATAATTTTCAAACCGGGACACCGATTGACGTGCCGTCAACTCTCACACGTCACTCATGTCACACCGGTATCTCCCGTCAAGTTTCGTACTCCCCGGACCCTTCCTCACAACTCTGAAAACTTAAGTATTGAAATTCTAAAACTTTACATAACTTTCAAACTGGGACACCGATTGATGTGCCATCAACTCTCACACGTCACTCGTGTCACACCGGTGTCTCTCGTTAAGTTTTGCACTCCCTGGACTTTTCCTCCCTGTTTCGGTGCCCCAACGCTCAAGTTGGCATAACTCCGAAAACCTAAGTATTGAAATTCTAAAACTTTGCATAACTTACAAACTAAGACACCGATTGACGTGGCGTCAACTCCCACACGTCACTCGTGTCACACCGGTGTCTACCGTCAAGTTTCGCACTCCCCGGACCCTTCGTCCTCGTTTCGGTACCCCAACGCCCAAGTTGGCACAACTCCGAAAACCTAAGTATTGAAATTCTAAAACTTTGCATAACTTGCAAATCGGGACACCAATTGACGTGCCGTCAACTCCTACACGTCACTCGTGTCACACCGGTGTCTCCCGTCAAGTTTCACACTCCTCGGACCCTTCCTCCCTGTTTCGGTACCCTAGTGCCCGAGTTAGCACAACTCCGAAAATCTAAGTATTGAAATTCTAAAACTTTGTATAATTTTCAAACTGGGACACTAATTGATGTGCCGTTAACTCCCACATGTCACTCATGTCACATCTATGCCTCTCGACATACAAAATGGCAAATACTACCCAAACTCACACATATTATATGAAAAAACTTATTTTTACATAATACTGAAGTACAAATGTTAACAAGCTTTATAGATCATGTTCATAGCAACATAGTGGTTTGCCAGCAACGCTAAGGCTAGTAGATAGATAGTTTTGAAGTCATCGTCACTTTCTTCTTCCGAGAAGTCTGAAAGTTTTAGGTCAGAAAGTTGCAATGGATCTTGAATAATTTCTAATATTCGTTGCGTTGGATTAATACATTCTGTCTTTGCATGCTCTGTAAAATGATATCCATCCAACTTTCGTTGCATTTGATCAATCTCGCATCCGAGCACTTTGATGACCTTCTTGTTAGGTGATCTCTTGTTCAACATCTTTGCTGAAAGGGCCTTTAGAGCACGGAAGCCATGCTATCAGCAATACATCTCTTGTTTACAACGTTTATCAAATAGGTCTTCCCACGACTCTCTGTATATGCATTAGTCGTCGGTGACGTCGAGGGGTGGATGTAAGGATGCCTCGCTGATAAATATGTGACTGACTGGACCTATAGTATCGTGCATTAGGATAGGTTTGTTAAGAAAGCAACGTTTTTGGCCATTCCATTTGTTACCGAATAGGTCCGTGTATGTACTCACCTCATGGATGGCTGAGGATTGGTTTTGAACTGTCTCGTTGCTTGGAACCGAACAACTAGACGATGCCCCAAATAATCCTTTTTGCTTTGGCATCTTTGTAAGTATGGTTTAGCACTTATTCACATCTTCAGACAACATATATATAGGCAATACAGTACAATACATGAGTAAAGGGTTCACATGAATTCATTGGGTTGTGTGCAACATCAGCCTTCACGTGAAGGGTCAAGAACAAGCCAGGCTTTAGCATTGCCATGACACCTTAGAACAAAGGCTCACATACATTCACGTGTCGATAGCTGGCATTAAGTACTTGACGGTTTCAGAAAAGATGAGCAACACGTGACTCTGCATTTGACATGACTATTCACCATCTAACTTGCAACCTTCACATGAAGTGTGAACCTATGAATGCTTTATTGACTGTATTATTAACCATATGTTGGCATTCCTATGAACCTAGTGTGAACCTGTCAGCTAAGGTAAGCAAGCAACGCTAACATGGCTCCTCCCAGTGGCGCTTTGTGAAGGAGAAAGCAATACAGGTAAACAAGGGACGCTGACATGACTCCTCCCAGTGGCGCGTTGTGAAGGAGAAAGCAGCACGGGTAAGCAAGCAACGCTGACATAACTCCTCCTAGTGGCGCTTTGTGAAGGAGAAAGCAGCACAACTAAGCAAGGGACGCTGACATGACTCCTCCCAGTGGCGCATTGTGAAGGAGAAAGCAGCACAGGTAAGCAAGCGACGCTGACATGACTCCTCCCAGTGGCGCTTTGTGAAGGAGAAAAGAGCACAAGTAAGCAAAGGGCGCCGGCAAGGCTTACCCCAACAGCGAAGGAGCAAACCCAATTTTCCAAGACCTCCCATTCGGAGACATCCAATGATGGACACCCCCCATTTCTGTAGGATTGACATTAATAAATGTTCTTCACTCCAAAAAATTATCTAATGATGGGCAACCCCCATTACGTGACCGTGTTGGGTAACCCCCATTCGTCTCCACTCAGGGGTAACCCTCATGACATGGTCAAACCCCTTTGTTTGCATTACCCGGGCCACCCTTTCTCTATTTAGACTTCAATATCAAGCTACCTCCCGTGGCAAGGTTGCTTTTTGAAGGGATTAGTGACCGAATGAGACAAGACAGCCTACACTTTACTGCAAAAGGACTAGTCACGGGTCAATATGATTCATGTGAATAGATTCCTAACAGTCATGTGAAGTTATTCATGAACCCTTCATGTGGATGCTTTAACTTGCCTTTACCCAATAAGTGCTTGTTCTGAAGCCTTCACATAATTTCTTAAACTCACGGGTTGAATTCATACCCCTCCATTTTGAGTAATTCTTAATTTTTTTTTGTACAAAGTTTCATACAATCAACTATAGCAATAGTAACATTTTATAAAATGACATGAACATACGAAGGCCATATAAAAGCTGAACTACACTTTATATATGTTGCAACAATTTTTTTTTACAAAAGACAATACAAAATGAAAAACTAAATACCTTAACTACTATACATGACCTTCACAAAAAGTTTCCATAGCAAACTCCACAAAAATAAATGAAAAACTAAATACCCTAACTACTATACATGACCTTCCGTACCACACCGGGGTGGCCTTCTATCTCTTCTCGACCTACGGACATAGACACGTGGTATCAATGGCTACGGCTGTGCCTCTACTTGTGTAATCTGTGAAGCATCATATAAGTCATCAGTAGGGAGTGCGGTTACCTGTGTAATCTGCGCTACCACTGAAACCTCCGGATGCCCGCTACTCGGCTGGGTAATCAACAATGGCCCCTCTGCATATGATGGTGGGAATGGAGGTACCGACTGAGACGACATGACAGGTGAAACCCGACCCTCTGTATGCATAAAGGACGTTTCGATTCGCTATCCTGATGCTATCAATGGGTCATCATATGCGTTAGCGTCCTCGTCATCGCCTAGTCCCCAGTAACTAGATCTCTGGTTATACGTAACAGGGGAGTTAATGTGGTGAGGGGTGCAGCGACGTGGTCTGACCTCGTAACTAGTCGCACGTGATGAAGATGGTACATCTCGTGACTCATTGTGATATGTGTACTCTAGCATCGTTGGAGTCGCATGCGATGAGGATGGTCGAAAAGCATCAAAGGATTGTGGCACCTAATGCTCGAATGATGGGGGGGGGGGGGGGGGGGGGGGGGGGGGGGGGGGGGGGGGGGGTGGCGGCCGCACGAGAGGGGGAGCTGCCGACTACCCAATCCGCTCATGCTCACATAATACACGAAGTAACGTGGCACTAATGTTCCGTACCCTATATAGATCCTGCAATGCAGCTAGCATGCCATACGTATAAATGGCACAATTTGTGTGTTGATGTATGGATGTGATATGGCGAGCTTGCAAAAATGAGGGAAAGCATTTATAACTAACTGATGTATACAAGTGATGTTGAAACAAATGAAAATGTTATGGCTTTACTAATCGCAATCTCTACGGTGGAGCCGATCTCAAGGTATCCAGTAGCTGGTGATTGTACTCTAAAAGTGCAATCTACATGTCTTAATTAGCTAATTGTTAGTTTTATATTATGTTTAATTGTGTTAATTTTAATTCTAATTCGTACTAACTTAGATTTGTGTTTATTTTCAAGAATCCTAGCTAAAAAAAGATAAATTCGCGCTGAGTAGGCATTCGAAGTGCGTTGGAACGGTCCTCGAGGGCGTTCGAACGGTACGTCAGAAGGTCTCACGTCAAGTTCAAGTTCGAAGTGCGTTCAAACGATTCAGAGAGTAGGTTTTTCCGTTCGAAGTGCGTTCGACGCAGCGTTCGAAAGCTGGCCCAAGCGTTCGAACGATTTTGAGCTTAAATGGAATGATTTCGAATGCAATTTAATCTTAGGTTTCAAGAGGTTGCTGTCAAGGTACAAGCTGCTGAAGCTGTGGTACAAGCTGCTGAAGCACGCAAAGCTGAAACTTTGGAAGCCCATATCTCTCGAAACAAAAAAGGCTATTCAGGCCCATAATATATCGATTTTATATAACTTTTTGAGACCTACAACTTTTGTGAAGTGACCCAGCCCGTCGGAGCACTCAGTAGAAACCGTCCGTACGACTGACGACGGGATTTGTATATTAACTGACTTTTTAATTGGAGATAGATTAGTAGGTAGTAGAATAGATTTAGAAGTTTTATGTTTTTGAAGGGATTGCTAGGGTTGACGTTTTTCTAGGGTTTTAGGAGTAGATTAGAGTAGTTTACTCATAGTTTTCATTTAGTTTTCAATTCCTGTAATCAGATTACTCAGTCTTTCAATATATTTTCAATACAACTTTACATATCTATGATTATAATAAGTAGCTAGGTTCCATCTTGGGATCAATTGAATATCTTAGACGAACAAAGAAGGTATGTTCTTGGTTTTAAAGTTAAATTTTCTGTTTCTTCTTTCTTCTTCTTTTTCGTTCTAAAAACCTCGAAAACCTGGACGTTTGATTATGTTAGGTAACGTTTATGTGTGAATCTATATTCAGTATATGCACTGCATGAATCAATGGTACTTGTCTTTGATTCTAACAACCCGATTTATTCTAGAAGTTGAAGTTTTGAAGAACCCTTGATTTTATCGTTAAATCTTCCGAATCCGAGACTCATGATGTAGTCGACGGATTTGAGTTATTAAATTATCTCCTTCGGAATTTCAAGAGATGCAATTGATTGGATCGATTGACCCCAGGACTTTTTCTTTATTTCTTAGTTTAAATTAGATAACAAATCTTTTCTCAATCTAAAATCATATTTTTGTTTGTTGGAGTGTTTTTCCTAAGATTTTTGATCCACGGTAAGTTTTCCTATTTACGTAAACCATTTTTCCTGTGGGATTGATCTTATACTTATGAGAAATTATTACTACATCGTGGCCGTGCACTTGCAGTTAAATATCACCCTTTTTAGGGAGCGATCAACTGGCAGGTGAGCTGGATTGACTACCAGTGGGCGTGTAATATGGCGGTACCACAGCATGTATGGATAGTCAAATCGTATCTGTGCAACATCAGAAACCCCAGTTACCAGATGATCACGCCTATACATCCTGCATGAACCCAAACTGTCGTAAGACACGATTAGGTAAATGTAGCTCAATGACCTTTAAGTATACTAAAAGGGACCGAGTCAGCCATATATCCCTTCTTGCCCGGCAATAAGTCGACAGTGTATGCATGATCTCATCGTATGGCCTCTAGGTGAATTGCAAACGTTTACATTGACAATACTTGTTTTGTAACCAGTGATAGGATAACTAAGTAATATGAATTACAATTTCAAACATATTATACGTACCTCATCTAGCAGCAATCGGTCTAGCTGGTCTCTGTATACGCAGATAACATGGGTGGAAGTAATGTCTGTGTTATATTTAGATCGCCACCTAACGTATACATTAAACATATTGTAATAATGTCAAAACATATTGTATGAATGATTATAGGTAAAGAAGCGTACGTAATTTTTTCATACCTGGCTCCCCATGGTCCGGCAAGGAACTGCACCCCTCCTACAAGTAATGTCTGCTAGGCCTGAGTAGGGTCCTCCATGCGATGTAGGCACATGCATGGGAACTACTCACATGCCCATATCTGTACATAATGAGTGTGTCACTTGCACAACAACTAAGACGAACTAAATACTTAAGCATTATTATAAAACACTATCGATTATGCCAGTCGTTTTACCTGTACAAGTACGAGTGCCCCCACAATCTGCTTAGCACCAGACCTCGCCGCCTGGCACATGTACCTGTAAAGCATGGCTAGGACTGCACTGCCCCAGCTATATCTCATCGTGATGGAAAAAGTGCTATAAAAATGCAAGATAAGCCGCTCGCACATAGGTCTGAAAGTAATCTGGGAATAGTATCCCCCCAATCAATCGCATAATGTAGGCACATGCGTGCTGCTAGACTATAACCTGATCAGCATCCCCTGGAAGCACCTGGAATGTGTCACGGAGCCAACTAAGCCTGATGCGGCCCTTCTTGAACTAATTTACGGCAGGGGCAACACCCAATAATCGTACACAAAGCTCCTGGCAGTCCACCACTATAGTAGGCAGGTGTCGTCGTATGATGGCGTCCTCGTCAATAGGTAGTCCCAATAGAACATAGAAATCCTGTAAAGTGATGGTGGCCTCGCCTATAGGCAGATGGAACTTGTGCGTTTCCTCTCACCAACGCTCTACTAAAGCGGTAATCAAGCTGTAGTCCAAACGGATGGGCCCAAGTCTGTAGACACCGTAAAAACTAGCCTATACTACATACTACAACACACGCGGGTCTAACTGCACATCATACGGATGGGAGGCACCGCGTCTGCACTGTAGAGCCTCCGTACCCTGTGCGATAACTGGAGTATGAAGTCAAAGGCCTCAATGTTAAAAACTTAAAAATGTGCTTGTAAGTAAATATAATATGTTAATTGATGTACCCCATGGTCCCATATGTACGATGAGCGATGATGAGCCTGCAACGTCAGCACCGTGGTATCGATTGGCCCTGACAATCCTGTCTCCATAGCCCCTGCATTGTGACATGCGTTAGCACATGTGTATAATATGATTGTCCACAACAAAGCAAAGCAATAATGTAAAGTGTCTACATTGTCTACAAAATCAAGTAAAGCTGATGAATAAATAAAGCATGTCACTGAGAAGACTAATCTCTGCAGGTCATGTGAATGATTTGACTACTCTCAGCTTAGTTATTGTCACTACGACTATCCAATATAGGATGTGAAGGCATGGACTGCCCTTTCCAATTAAAAATAATGTAAAGTGTCTACAATATAGGATGTGAAGGCATGAACTATTCAATATAGGATGTGAAGGCTGCAAATGATGTAACTAAAGCCTGAGAAAGCTATTATTGATCTGCCAACTGCGTTCAGCCTTGCAAAATGTTGTCAACTCTACAGAAGTCATTGGCTTGAAAAATTATGACAAGTCCATGGAACATTTAATAATATAATTAAGTTCATATGCAGATAGAACTACCCATTATTTGAATTACAAATACAAAATAAGTCTTTACTAGCTAGCTAATTGTCCTTGCAATACATAAGTCAGGCACTCCGGTTTGGACATTTACGCCTATCATGACCTTGTTGCTTGCAAATGCCACAATTATTCGTTTGATGTCTTCTAGAGACATCCATCTCATTCTCAATTCGTTTGTTTTTTGGTCACCCGGGAGTGGCTTCTCGTCGACGGGTGGGATCTGGAATGACCTTAGGACCATTGTATAAAAACCAATAATGCTCGTGCACCATCGGTTGGAAATTTGATTTGTACACGTGACCATAAACATCGACGTTATACTAGGAAGCAATTAAGCCCCATGGATGTCTACCTGTTTTCGTGCACACTGCCAGCATATACTAACAAAGATAATGATAGATGACCCATTTTTCGCAATCACATGAGGGGGGATTCAAAGTCACCGGATGTCTGTTGTTCCCTTTCGTGCCTACTGGATTTGTAATAACCTCAATGGAACCCTAAGCCCTGCAATTGGAATAGAATCACATGGCGGTTGCAATAGACATTGAGACTTATACAAATATATCAATACTCGATGTGAATTAAAAACACTGTATAAATTATGTGACATTACCAATTAAAAACATTAACACGATGCATTACCGTTCGAGCTTGATAAGATTCTATCTTCTTCTACACTTTGGATGTGTACCTCAACCCATTCTCTACGGCACGACCGATTTGTAATTGTTGATTGGTGAAAGTTGCCACCAAACGGTAGAAAGTAACCTAAACACATGTAGTTATAGGCAAGTCTCGTGCACCTCTTAAGACATTATTATAGCACTCTGAATCATTGGTGGTTAAAACTCCCCAACGATAACCTCCGTCAGGCGCCAATGTCCACTAACTGGGGTCTTCCTTGCATAGGTCACGAAATGCTTTTGCCATTGACTCCGTTTGTAAATTTTTTATTTCATCCATTGCCTGGTCGAACTTGCGCACTTGACAAACAGTTCCAGCTTTCCATATAAGATCCTTAACTTTAGCGTTATTGAACTTTTTTTGGTAATTACTTTTAAGGTGCTTAAGGCAATATCGTCGAACTCCAACTGGTTGCCCGTCTCGTGCTCTTTCCGAGTAATCTTTTACCGCACTCAATATAGCTGCATGCTGATCAGAAATCAATGTGATCCCCTCTTTCCCTGGCACAATAACATGCCTAAAATGGTAGATAAACCACGACCTATCACGATAATTTTTCGATTCAACTACAGTGAAGGCTAGAGGAAAAATGTTGTTGGCAACAGTTTTGGCCACAACAATCAACAACACTCCAGTATATTTTCTATAAAGGTGGGTACCATCGATATGTATCACTGGTGAGCAGTGGTTGAAACCCTCAATGCATGGCCAGAATGCCCAAAAAATTCTGTCAAGCGTGACATTGGTTGACATTCCAATGTCACGAGTTTTCAAAATCACAGCCATGCCCGGGTTCCTAAACTACAACGTTCTCATGTACCTTGGTAGCTTTTCATAGGAATCATCACAATCCCCAAAAACCATCTCAATGGCTTTTGTTTTTTCAAGCCATGCTTTTTTGTACGATACTTTAAAACCTGCCCTATTTTTTACACTCTCCACTATAGAAGCTATCTTCCATCTAGGGTGTTCCTGTTCACGACAACAAACAAAAACTTTAAATTTTACTAAACTATACCATTACTGGATAATATCAAAACATCTTACTTTTAGTTTATAATACATACGAACTTACCGCCACTTGTGTCTTAATCATGTGTGCAATGAATGTCGAATTGAGGTTGTGGTAATCCAAACTCTCTATCTCATGTAAACATGTATGAGGCCCCGGGTATCTCGTGATCTCAAAGAAAGTATGTTTCTTCTTCAAACAAGCACTTAGTTTCCAAGGGCAATCGTGACTGCACCTGGTGCTCCAAACCTTTTTATTTGTTTCCACAACATAATAATGTTTGTTCCTCTTTACATGATACCAATTACATGCATGGATCATTGCATCTTTATCTTTAAAAACCACCCCCTTTGCAAACTCTGGATTAGAATCTAGCCATGTTGGACCGCACTGGTATAAGTCTCGACCAGCTGCAGAATGATCTACCCCATCCAGGTTTGTAAAAAAGGGCAACAGTGTGTCATTCAATTCAAGAACATTGACGTTTTATTGCCCATCGTCATCAAAGTCGTCATTATCATCATTTATCAGTAAAACATCAATATCTTCCTCTTCTTCATCGGATTGAACAACATCTACATCTTCATCTTCATCTTCAGCTACCTGTCTACCAATGTCATCAAGGCCCACAAACCGTTCTACGGGATCCATGCTTGCACTCGGACCTCCTACCTCTACGCATCCCTCTTGCCCCAAAGCATATTGTGGGTGATGTTTAGGTGGACTTTGAAAGTCATGTAATTGTTCAACATTACTCCGACGCTGTGAGTAATCCTCGTATGGAGTGAAAAGGTTAGACATTTGTTGCCCTCGTATGGAGTGAAAAGGTTAGACATTTGTTGCCCCAGCTAATCATATGGGAAGACGATTTGACTACTCTGCCTAACTGTAAGCATTTCAGTAAATGTCCCCAAAGCCGACACATCACCTCCCTATCAAGATTTCACCGTAGGACTGGACATCTCCCCAATTGACTGCTTGACGACCGATACTGGTGGTCATTGTGCTCTCTTCCTTTACAACGTAAATCTCAACAAAATACAAGTCAGGAAATTTGGAAAGCAGATTTAAGACAGTTTGCAATGTCCTGTCGTCCTTCACCGACAACTTCTTATATATCAATATTTCTCCATTTCGTCTCAAAGGGTATTTACATATGAACTTTATATTTGCACGTTTTCCATACTCATCCATCATAAGAATGATCATGTTCCGCAACCCACCAAGTGAGATTCCTAGTTCTACATCATAACATGCACTACCTTCTCTATCATAAGTTATACATTCTCTGTGATCTCGTATTATCTTCCCCCCCCCTCCCAAAAAAAAAAACATTACCGTTGTCGTCGTACTTTTAATAATTTCAAAATGAATCTTGTTGAACCTACAACACAGTACTTAAACAACAATTTTTAATTCCAGCTCACCTAGGTACAAGCACATAAACAATGTCAAAATAATATATAACTACTATAATTTTGTTTTTACAAACCACATAAACAATGTCAAAATAATATTTAACTAGGATAATTTTGTTTTTGCAAATTCAAGAGTTACCATTTTATATTTCTTACATGAATGCATTGCTTGCTAAAAAAAAAAAAATTTCTACAATTTTTTAATTTTATTTTCTTTAACTTTTTTTTCTATTTTCTTTTCCTTTTTAACTTTATTTGAACAGAAAACAATACTTCAGCCAAAAAAAAAAAAAGAAATGAACATAATTCAAAATGAATTACAATTTTTCAAGAACCTAAATATTTTTTTTGCTTTCAAATATAATTTAAACAACAATAGGAAATAAATAGGAAACAAATCTGAGTAATCTACAACAATAGGAAACAAATAAAATGAAAAACAAATTCACTATATATTTACGTATAAATATATATACAAATGACAACATGTTTGTACAAATGTATATAACTATATCTATATACATATAAATGTATATATACAAATGACAACAGGTAGTATAATGTCTGCCCTAAATATATATATATATATACAAATATACTATATATAAGTATATATACTTACCTATAAGATGCGAGAGAGACCCGAGAGTTGAGTGAGAGAGATCTGGGAGACATAGATGCGAGAGAGAGATCTGTATTTATGAAAGGAGTTAACGCAAGAGAGAGAGAGTGGTCTGTGTGTGTGTGAGAGAGAGAGAGAGAGAGACGCGAGCGAGAGAGAGAGAGAGAGAGTGGTTTGTGTGTCCGAGAGAGAGAGAGACGCGAGGGCTAGGGCTAGGGCTATACATATTTATGAAACAAAAAAGTGCTATTCGTAAAGGCGTTTTTTAGCTCTAAAAAATGCTTTTATGAAATGCGTTTTTTGGCACAAATTAACACTTTTTTAAAAAGCGTTTATACGTTTGTATATAATTTTTGGCCGAAGCGTTTGTACGTTTGTATATTTCTAATTTTTTACCATGAAAATAAAACATAAAAAGGCTTTTAGGAAAGATGTTTTTAGAAAAAATGCCATTTGAAAAGGTGCCAAACCTGGGTTGCTGAATAAAGTTAAAACAACACCCAGGTTGGGAAATAAGATCATTTTTTTCCGTTTGTCAGGGAAATTTGCCACCTTTCCCAACCAGTAGCCTTTGGCGTGTCTGAGTTTTGCAAGATAGTTCTAGTTATAAATATATGTCATTGGTGGAGGTTTGATTCTGGCCGCCTCAATTGCTTGAATGACAGCAGAAGCGCTAGTCCTTTGGTTGGAGGTCCTTGTATTTCTTTCTGCCTATAATTGATGAACTGGGATTGTCAGAGGAGCGGAGGTGAAGGGAAGTGTGTAGGAGGGGAAGGGAAGGAAGGAGAAGGGAAGGGAAGAGAAATATTCTCATCTGTTTGGATAACCAAAAGAGGAGAGGGTGACATTCTCTTCTTATTTGGTTTGACAATATTTAATAAAGGGGAGGAAGCGTACAATACAATTTTATTATATATTGTGTATAAAATTTTTGTTTTTTTAATTATAAATTGATGGTTATTTAAATAAAATTAACAAGCACCTTGCTTCCCTTTCATTTCTTTTCAATTTCGGAAAGGAAGAAAAATGCTTGAAAAAGGGCCCTCTTACCCCTCAACACTTCCCCTTCCCTTGTTAAAAGTTATTCAATCAAGAAAGATAAAACTAACTTCTTCCTTTCAAATCCTTCACTTCTCTTCCAAACCTTTCAATCAAGACGAAGCGTAAGAACTCCATTCCTATTCAGGATTTCTCTCCAAATGGAGAAGAGAGAAAGAGATGCTGATGAGATTCTGTTGCTTGATTCCACAGAGGACATACAGGATCAATTTTAATCCCCAATCCAGTAATCTATATTTTGTAGGCACTCTTTAATGGGATGGGTCAAACATGTAGGCTATTTTCCTGGACACATGCGTTTTTTTTTCCCTTTATTCCCAAGCTGAGTATTGATTCAATTTAATTTAGCATCCTAGGTTGAGCATCATTTCAAAAGATGTTTTTAATAAAAATGTCTTTTAAAAAGGCGTTTTTACATTGTATTTCTTCCAAGTAAGGAAAAAAAAAAAGTAATACGAAGTGTATATACACCATCTAAAAACGTCATTTGAAATTTTTTTTTATTTTAAAAACCACTACTTCAAATGGCGTTTTTTCATCAGGAAAAAACGCCATTTGAAATGGTGTTTATATTAGAAAATCAACTGCTCCCCCTTGTTGACTCCATACCTTGATTTTGATGATAAAAAATTATTATGCTATTTTTCTAATAAATTTACTTTATGTGCAGAAAATATTCATTAATTCTATTCACACTTTGCTTTATAATGATTATAATAAAGGATGTGATTAGAAGATGGTTTTGGAAAGCTTGATGAATGAATTAGATGATTGTTTGATCAATCTTACAAAAAGCTAAAGGCACTCCAAGTGATTGACAATGATTGAAGAAAGTAAACAGGCTTTTGGATAGGACAAGCTTTTGGATTAAAGAGCTTAAAGATCATTACATGAGTCTTACAAAGATTTCATTGAATCAATTTTATCTTGAAAAGATTGAAGGTGTTCTACTTATCCAAATCTACTTGGAAAAGGAGTTTTCAAGACTTGATAACTTGAAGACCTTAGTGGATCAATTGATATAGCTACAAAAGTGACTAAAGCTATTTGGATCAAGAAACAGAGGTACTGACACTTCTTATGGGAGCTACACCTTCTGGACGTCTAACCTTGAAGAACTAAACTTGAAAGCAGCAAGTGTCAACACCTTATACAAGAGTCGACACCTATGATTCCAAAGAGCTCAAGTCAGACAATTGAAGCAACAAATGTCAACACCTTCTACGAGAGTCGACACCTATGGTTCTAAAGAGCTCAGGTCAAAAAAATGTAGCAATGAGTGTCGACACCATATATGAGAGTCGACACTTGTGATTTTCAAAGAGCTTGGGTAAGAAAAATATAGTGACAAGTGTCAACACCCAATACAAGAGTTGACACCTGAGTAACAAATTGAAGAGAACTGAAAAAGTAAGTGTCGACACCCAGTACAAGAGTCGACACCTGAAGAAAATCTGGGTAGTAACGGTAATATTTTTAAACATTACGTAGCACTTCTTTCACATTAAATGATCTCCCAACTACCTCCAATGGTTGGATATGATACAAAGCTATATATGCAAGGTCTTCAAAGCATTTAAGGGAGTAGAGACAAGATCATAAAGCACATACACCAGATTTACCAATAATCTCTGTTTTCTCTGCTATATTCATTTATTCCTCTATTGTGAGGTTGTTGATTAAGTTTTAACTGATACATTTACTTTTTGAGAGTGTATCCACTATATCAAACTCTTTCTTTATTATTGGGTTGAGTTGTAACCTAGAAGTTTTGAGTGGTTCTTGGACAAAAATACTTGGGAATTGAGAGTTTGGAGTAAACTTTTGTAAAAGTGAGCTGACACTTGAAGAAATAGTAGCTGTGTAAACGTGAAGTTTTTGCATAGTGGAGGATCCCCTCAAAGGAATCGAGAAAGAGAAGACGTAGGCAAAGGATCGCTGAACCTCTATAAAAATCCTTGTGTCTTCTTGCTCTGTTTTACTTATTGCAATGCTATATCTTGATTGCATTATCATAATATCTTGATTGCACTCTTATACTTCATAAAATTACTATTCCATTGATTATATATAGTGCATATTGGTTTTATTGCCTTAATTTTTAAAACACCTAATTCACCCCCCCCCCCTCTTGGGTGATTGTTTCGAGGCAACAATTGGTATCAGAGCAAGTGCTCTTCTTATAGACTTAACATCCTAAGAGTAGATCTATGGCAACCAATATTGGATCCTCTCTTGGAGAAGGTCAATCCACAAATAGACCCTCTATATTTAATAGAACAAATTATAACTATTGGAAGAACTATATGAGAATTTAAATTCAATCTATTGATTATGAGTTGTGGAGGATTATTGTAAATGGTCCCAAGATCCCTACCAAAACAATAGAAACAATGGTTGTTGCCAAGACTGAAGATGAGTGGGATGAAGATGACTTTAAACTTTTGCAAGCAAATGCTAAAGCCATGAACTTACTTTACTATGCATTGGACCCCAATGAATTTAATAGAGTTTCCACATGTGATTCAGTAAAGGAAATCTGGGATAGGTTAGAAGGAACTCATGAAGGTACAAATCAAGTGAAAGAATCCAAAATAAATATTCTTGTGCATAATTATGAGCTTTTTAGAATGAGAACTGATGAATCTATCATTGAGATGTTTACATAATTCACTGATATTGTCAATGGACTAAAATCTCGTGGAAGAATATATCCTAACAATGAGCAGGTTAGGAAGATCCCCAGATCCTTACCAAAGACTTGGGAAGCAAAAGTGACAGCAATTCAAGAAGTAAAGGATCTCAACATATTACCACTTGAGGAGTTATTGGGCTCTCTAATGACATATGAGTTAACACAAAAGCAACATGCTCAAGAAGAAGAGGACAAAAGAAAAAGGACTGTTGCATTCAAATCTACTACTCTTGAAAGTGATTCTGAAAATAATGAAGAAGATGAAGAAGAACTTGCCTTAATCACAAGGAAGTTCAAGAAATTCATGAAAAGAAAATGAAAAGGGGGAAAGGAGCTAAAGCCTAAAGGTGAATCTAGGAACAATAATTCAATAATTGTTTGCTTCGAATGTAAGAAGCCTAGGCATATAAAGGCTGACTATTCTTAACTAAAGAAAAAAGGAAAGAAAAGCAAAAGAAGAAAGGCATTGGCAGCAACCTGGAGTGACAATGAAGAATCTGAATCAAAAGAAGGACCTAAAGTATCAAAAGTTGCAAATTTGTGCTTAATGGCTGAAAAAGAGGAAGTTGAGGTATCATCTTCTAAAAATTCTGAATTTTCTTTTGATGAACTACAAGATGCATTTGATGAGTTGCTTGTTAAATTTAAGAAATCTGGTATAAAGAATAGTCTTCTAAAATAGATGATTGCTTCACTTACAAAAGAAATGAAGACTTGCAATCTGCAAATGATCTTTTGAAAAAGGAAAATGATATTTTAAAAGAAAAAGTGTGAGATTTAGACAAGTCTCTTATCAAGTGTGTTGAAGGAAAAGAAAAATTGGACACCATTCTTGGAAAACAAAAATGTTCTCTTGATAAAGCTTGTATTGGGTATAACCCTTTCAAAAACAAACATACTTCAAAAAAATCAATTTAATGAACCTTTCAAAAAATCTCAGATTAGATGCTATTACTGCTAAAAGAAAGGACACAAGGCTAATCAATATTTTGTTATGAACAAATTATATGCTACAAAAGAGACTTGAGTTCCAAAAGGACCATTGAAAACTAACCCCCAAGGACCCAAGATGATTTGGGTACTAAAGATCAAAGTTTAAATTTTCTTTTGTAGGTTTGTCTTCAAGTAAAGTCAAAGAAAGATTACTGGTACATAGACAGTGGATGCTTGAGACACATGACTGGTGATGAATCTCAATTCACCTCTCTCACACTAAAAGATGGAGGCTTAGTAACCTTTGGAGACAATAGCAAAAACAAGATTGTTAGGATTGGAAGTATTGGTAAAGACTCTTCTAACTCCATTGAAAATGTTTTGCTTGTTAAAGGTTTGAAGCATAATCTCTTAAGTATTAGTCAATTTTGTGATAAAAGCTTTAAAGTGATTTTTTAATCATCTCTTTGTGTGGTAGTAAACATCAATGATAACAAAATCATATTGCATGGACACAGATAAGGTAACATATACATTTTTAATTTAAATGACTTATCTTCATGCAAAATCAAGTGCCTTGTAGCTGCGAATAGTGATGATTGTTGGTTATGGCATAGGAGGCTTGATCATACAAGTATGAGTATTATTTCAAAAGTTTTCAAAGAGGATTTAGTAAATGGTCTCCCTAAACTAAATTTTGAGAAAAATAAAATTTATGATGCTTGTCAAAAAGGGAAGCAAACAAGAGTTTTATTCAAATCTAAAAATGTGATTTCAACATCAAGGCCACTATAACTATTACGCATGGATTTATTTGGATCTATGCTTACACTTAGTATGGGAGGTAAACAATATATTTTGGTTATAATTGATGATTACTCAAGATTTACATGGACCTTCTTCCTTGCTCATAAGGATGAGACTATAATTGTTTTTATAAAATTTTGTAAAAAGGTTCAAAATGAAAAAGGTTTTACTATCACTGCTAGAAGGACTGACCATGGTGGAGATTTTGATTGTAAACCTTTTGAAATATTTTGTGATAAAAATGGCTTTGAGTATAAATTTTTTGCTCTTAGAACACCTCAACAAAATAGGGTTGTTGAGAAAAAGAATAGAATCTTAGAAGAAATGGCTAGAACCTTACTTTGTGAAAATGGTTTACCAAAATTTTTTTGGGCAGAAGCTGTGAATACAACCTGTTATGTTCTGAACAGAATTTTATTTAAAAAATTTTGAAAAAGACTCCATATAAGTTGTGAAAAGGAAGAAAACCAAATGTTTCTTACTTTAAGGCATTCAGATGCAAATGTTTTGTTTTAAATAACAACAAGGACAACCTTGGTAAGTTTGATGCCAAATCTAATGAAGGAATCTTTCTTGGTTATTCTACTTATAGTAAAGCATATAGAGTATTTAACAAAAGGACTTTAGTTGTTGAAGAATCAATACATGCTATTTTTAATGAAGCTAACAATATGTCTAGAAAAAATGAGGATGATGATATAGATGGTATAGAACAAAGTACAAACAACCCTTGTTGCTTGTTGCTTCTTATTTTTATCAACAATGGTTTTTCAAGAGGAAAAGTTGATACAACTCTCTTTATAAAAACAAAAGGTCATAATATGCTTGTTGTGCAAATATATATAGATGATATCATTTTTAGTTCTACTAATGATAAGCTCTGCAAAGAGTTTGCAAAGTGTATGCATGGTGAGTTTAAAATGAGCATGATGGGAGAGCTAAATTACTTCCTTGGGCTCCAAGTTAAACAATCAAATGAAGGAATTTTAATAAATCAAGCCAAGTACATCAAGGATTTACTAAAAAGATTTGAAATGGAGAATTCAAAGCCCTTAGGCACACCCATGAGCACATCAACCAAACTGGACAGTGATGAAGGAGGTAAGTCTGTTGATACTAAATTATTTAGAAGCATGAATGGATCTTTATTGTATTTAATTGCTAGTAAACCTGACATCTTGTTTAGTGTATGTATATGTACAAGGTTTCAATCTAATCCTAAGGAATCTCATGTTATGGTTGTTAAAAGAATCTTTAAATATGTTAAATATACTCCAAATTTGGGACTATAGTACTCCAAGGGAACATCTTTTGATCTCATAGGATACTCAGATGCAGGTAGCAAAGTTGATAGGAAAAATACTAGTGGCTCTTGCCAATTCCTTGAAAATATGTTGGTTTCTTGGTATAGCAAGAAACAAAACTCTATTCTATTATCCACAACAAAAGCTGAGTACATAGCAGCTCGAAGCTGCCGTGCTTAGGTTCTTTGGATTAAACACCAATTGAAAGATTTTGGACTTTCCTTTGAACATGTTCCTATTAGGTGTGACAATACTAGTGCCATTAATCTGAGTAAAAATTCTATTAAGCATTCTCGCACCAGACATATTTAGATCATACATCATTTCATTAGAGATCATGGGTATAGAGGCGATATCAAACTAGATTTTGTTAAAACTAAGCATCAATTGGTTGACATTTTTACTAAACCTCTTGGTGAGGATAGATTTTGCATGATTCGAAGAGAATTGGGCATGCACAATCCTGTGAATTAATTATTCTTTGTGTTATTTTCATGTTTAAATATTTGTGTGAATAATATGTATATGCTGCCTGCTTTTATGAGTGCTTATAGTGCATATTAGTTAGAGACACACATTTTCTTTGCATGTCTACAAAGGTGTCAACACCTGCTGAGTTTAATTTGGGCATTTTGGTCTCTAGAATGTAAGGTGATGACACCTTATATTTCATGTGTCAACACCTGTTTTAAACTAAAAAAGGAATACAATTTTATTTTGGCCCAAGGTGTCAACTCCTATATAAGGTGTCGACACCCCTATGCATATACATACATATTACATATCTGTGTATATATAGCCTTTAATCCATAAAGAGTCGACCTGACACTCATTTCTCACTTCCGGAAATCCCTCTACAAAATTTTCTCTTCAAAACCACTTAAATCACTCCTATTATCCATTCAAATCCCTCATTCCCTCTCAATCTTCCATAACCATTTCACAATAGCTCCCAAAACTGTTGATACAACGAAGAAAAAGAAAGTCACTTCTTTGAAGAAATCCATGGAGGAGTCTACCCCCATAAAGAAGGGAAGTAAGAAAGGGAGGGACATTGCAAAATCTTCAAAGGTCTTAAAGAAGAGAAAGAATACTAATGAATCATCAAAGGTTTCGAAGAAGAGAAAAGATAAGAAAATCGCTGGAGAAGATGATGATTGACTGGAGGGAGACATATGGTTTGAAAAGAAGTCCCTCAAGGTAAAATTTGAAACTGATATGTCCTCTAGAACGATACTTGTGGACAAATGGATAAATTATGAGGTTTTTACAAAGTATAATTTTCCTTTTGATGAGAAGTTCATTGTTATTGGTTGGAAATCCATGACCCTTATAAAAGACAATACATACCATGTTCTTATTAGGCATTTTTATGCTAATCTAGAATTAGTGCAATCCTCCTCTGCTGTTAGTAGTAATGTGAAAAGGGTCAAAATAACTCTCACAAAAGAAGTTGTGTGTAAAATCTTGAATATAACAATGGGAGGAAAATGTAATCTGCCAAGGGAGGACAGGATAGAAGCTTTAAAGTTGATCTTAAACACAAAAACAGTGGATGAATTCTTTCGACCTAAGGCACCTCATCTCTCTCTTGAGTTGAGATTAATTCATCATTTTGCCTCACATATTTTTGTGCCTAAGAAAGAAAAATTTAAGCATGTCTCTGATAAGGAAGTGTTATTCTTTTAGGGCTATCTGACTAGTTCCAAAATTGACTTGGCATTTCATATTCTCTATCACATGAATGAGATTGTCACCAATAAGAGAGCATGCCTGTCATATGGAATGTTTTTAACTTTGGTATTCCAACACTTCAAAGTAAATTTGGAAGGTGAAGTTGTAAGAAAGAATAAAGTTGAGACTGAAGAGTACAATGAGGTAACCGTTAAAAGGATGCGTTATACCCTAGACCCTCAAACCAAAACTTGGATTCAAAAGAAAAAGAGAGAATATGATATTGAACAGATTGAAGGGAGGGGACTTCAAACAGGGCTAGACCTTTTGGACCTTCTACACTTGTAAGGCAGTTACACCAAGTGGTTCCTAGCACTGGGCCTGGGCAGTTTGATGATGACTATGATGAAAGAAATGAAGCAATATCAAGAAGAAATGTTTACAAAAATTAACACAAAGGTGGATAATGGAGCATTTAGATTGGTGAGCCTGGAGAAGAAAGTTTTGGCTTTGCAAAAATCTGTGGTGAAATAGGGAAAGAAAATAAAAGATGATATTCAAGATTACATTAAGGTCACCACTGAGCATATTGGAAAGCACATTGCTTTGATCATTAGAGAGTAATATAAACCTTTTTACCCAACAGCAACAACAAAAATAGAGCACTCTTCTGAGGATATGAATGAATCTTCTAAGGATGGCAGCACTCCATCACAGTCTTCCCAGCCTCCACCAGCAAAATCTGATGACCCAACTTCCTCTGTTGAAAAATAACCTACAACCCCTCCTACCAAGCAATATTCTCTAAGACCTAGACCCTCCACTTCTACATTCTCCGACACCCCTGAAGATCCAGTGGATATCATTCAATCTCCTTCATCCAAATCTGCATGAGCATAATCATCATGTTATATTTGCATACTTTTGAACTTACTTTATGTTTATGGATGGGTTATCATCCATTAAGACAATATTTGGTTATGTAATTTATAAATGATGGTTCTTTGTTTTGGATATTTCTTATGGATGCCTATTTATAAATGTTTTGATGGTTCCTTAATGATTCTTTGATGATGTTGGTTTGCTATCTAACAATAGTTGTTTCCAAATGATAACATTTTTTACTATTGTACCTGTCTTTAATTTCAATGTATATCTTTTTGATGGATTGACAAAAAGGGGGAGAAATATAGCAAAAGGGGAAGAGTATTAGTATTTGACTGGGAGAATTATATAAAAAGGGGGGACAGTATTGATTACATAAGAAAGGGAGAGACAACTCAAAATTGTTGAATGGTTACTGAAAAGAAGTGAATGACATTGCTTATTAAAAAAAAAATTGAATGATATTATTGCAAACTATTGACTTGTCAACACCCTATGGATTAAAGGGGAGTAACTATTTCAACATGATACTTATATGCTTAAAGGTTTTGGCATCATCAAAAAGGGGGAGATTGTTGACTCCATACCTTGATTTTGATGATAACAAACCATTATGTTGTTTTTCTAATGAATTTACTTTATGTACAGAAAATATTCATTAATTCTATTCACACTTTGCTTAATACTGATTATAATAAAGGATGTGATTAGAAGATGGTTTTGGAAAGCTTGATGAATGAATTAGATGATTGTTTGATCAATCTTACAAGAAGTTAAAGGTACTCTAAGTGATTGACAATGATTAAAGAAAGTAGACAGGCTTTTGGATAGGACAAACTTTTGGATTGAAGAACTTGAAGATCATTAGATGAGTCTTACAAAGATTTCATTGAATCAATTTCATTTCAAAGAGATTGAAGGTGTTCTACTTGTCCAAATCTACTTGAAAAAGAAGTTTTGAAGACTTGATAACTTGAAGGCCTTAGTAAATCAATTGATGTAGCTACAAAAGTGACTAAAGCAATTTGGATCAAGAAACAGAGGTGTTGACACCTTTTATGGGTGCTGACACCTTCTGGACAGCTGACTTTGAAAAACTAAACTTGAAAGTAGCAGGTGTTGACACCTTATACGAGAGTCGACACCTATGGTTCCAGAGAGGTCAAGTAAAAAATTAAAGCAGCAAGTGTTGACACCTTATACGAGAGTCGACACTTATAGTTCCAGAGAGCTCAGGTCATAAAATTAAAGTAGCAAGTGTCGACACCTTATACGAGAGTTGACACCTATGGTTCCTAAGAGCTCAGGTTAGAAAAATGTAGCAATAAGTGTTGACACCCTATACGATAGTTGACACTTGTGATTTTTAGAGAGCTCAGGTAAGAAAAATATAGTAGCAAGTGTCGACACCCAATACTAGAGTTGACACCTGAGCGACAAATTGAAGAGAATTGAAGAAGCAAGTGTCGACACCCAATACAAGAGTCGACATCTAAGGAAAATCTGGGCAGTAACTGTAATATTTTTAAACGTTCTGCAGCACTTCTTTCGCATTAAATGATCTCCCAACTACCTCCAATGGTTGGATATGATATAAAGCTATATATACAAGGTCTCCAAAACATTTAAGGGATTGGAGACAAGATCATAAAGCACATACACCAGATTTACCAACATTCTCTGTTTTCTCTACCATATTCCTTTATTCCTCTGCATTGAGGTTGTTGATTGAGCTTTAACTGATCATTTACTTTTTGAGAGTGTACCCACTGTATCAAACTCTTTCTTTAATATTGGGTTGGGTTGTAACCTATAAGTTTTGAGTGGTTCTTGGACAAAAATACTTGGGAATTGAGAGTTTGGAGTAAACTCTTGTAAAAGTGAGCTGGCACTTGAAGAAACAACAGCTATGTAAAGTGAAGTTTTTGTATAGTAGAGGATCCCCTTGAAGGAATCGAGGAAGAGAGGACGTAGGCAAAGGATCGTTGAACCTCTATAAAAATCCCAGTGTCTTCTTATTCTGTTTTACTTATTACACTGCTATATCTTGATTGCATTATCATAATATCTTAATTACACTCTTATACTCCATAAAATTACTATTCCATTGATTATATAGAGTGCATATTGGGTTTATTGCCTTAATTTTTAAAACATCCAATTCACACCCTCTCTTGAATGATTGTTTCGGGCCAACACCCTTCTCTTTGTGAAGCAGTTGAATTTAACTTGCATAACTTCCAAATTAGGAAATCGATTAACGTGCCGTCAACTCCCACTCGTCACTCGTGTCACACTGGTGCCTCCCGTCAAGTTTCGCACTCCCTAGACCCTTCCTCCCCATTTCAGTACCCCAGCGGCCGAGTTGGCCTACCTCCGAAAACCTAAGTTTCAAAATTCTAAAACTTTACATAATTTCCAAACTGGGAAACTGATTGACGTGCCGTCAACTCCCACACGTCACTCGTGTCACACCGATACCTCTCGTCGAGTTTCTCACTCCCCGAACCCTTCTTCCCCATTTTGTTATCCCAACAGCCGAGTTGGTCTACCTCCGAAAACCTAAGTTTTGAAATTCTAAAATATTACATAACTTTCAAACCAAAAAACTGATTGACGTGACATCAACTTCTACACGTCACTTATGTCACACCGGTGCCTCTCGTCAAGTTTTGCACTCTTCGAACCCTTCCTCTCCATTTCGGGCAAGATGGCAATGCTTACAGCCTTTAATGCATGGTCGAAATGCCCAAAATATTCTGTCTAGAGCAACTTCGTCCATTCATTTAATGTCACGTGCTTGTAAAATCACAACCGTGCCTCGGTTCCTGAACTCCAACATTCTCATGTACCTTGGAAGCTTTTCGTATGACACATCCTAATCACCAAATACCATCGCAATGGCATTTTTTTTCCAAGCCATGCGTTCTTATAGGACACTGAACCAGTATTATCTGTTACATTCTTCACTATGGATGTTATCTTCCAACCAGCGTCTTCTTGTACACCACAAGATCTAAACAAATACTTAAACTTTACGAAGGAAGAGCATGAATACATAAATTTATATGTCTTAGTTTAAATTGAAAACTCATTACAACTTACCACAACTTGGGACATAATCATGCGTGCAATGAATGTCGAATTCAGATTGCGATGATCCAAACTGTCCATCCCACATAAATAGGTATGCGGCTTGGGGTATTACGTGATTTCAAAGAAAATATGATTCTTCTTCAAACACGTATGCAGTTTTTACGGGCAATCGTGAGTGCACCTAGCACTCCATACTTTTTGGTTTGGTTCTATAACATAATAATATTTGTTTTTCTTCACATGATACTAGTTACCTACACTAATCACTGCATTCTTATCTTTGAAAACCATCCTTTTTGCAAACTCCGGATTTGTATCTGACCATATCGGACCGCCATCATATAAATTTTGACCAGTTATGCTATCATTTACCCTATCTAGGTCCTTAAAAAAGGGCATGGGAGTGTCATTCAAGTTAGCAAGGTTCACTTGTTTGTGTCCATCGTCATTAGAGTCAATGTTTCCTTCATTTCTCATCAAAATATCAACATCTTCGTCTGATTCAACGGAATGAACATTGACATCTTCATTTACCCGTCTCCCTATCTCATCTAAGCTACCAAGCCATTCCACAAGATCCATACTTACACTGGGACCTCCCACCTCTGCGCACCCCTATTCGCCCGAAGCATATTCTAGGTAAGGTGTAGCTAGAATGTGAACGTCTTGAAATTGTTGAAAATTACTCCGGCCCTCCGAATAATCCTCACTTGGGCTAAAAGGTTAGACATTTGTTGCCCGACACATCTGTACCTTGTGCGCTTTGACTACTCTGCCTAAGTGTAAGCATTCCAGTGAATGTCCCCAATGCCATAGGACTGGAAATCTCCCTAATTCACATCTGCACGACTTACACTAGTGGTCATTATGCTCCCCTCACTCACAACGTTTATTTCAACCCAATGCAAGTCACTATATCTCGAAGGGAGATTCAAGATAGTTTGTAATGTCGTCATTGACCAGCAACTTCTTATATACCAGGACTTCTCCAATTCGTCGATAAGGGTATCTACATAAGAAGTTTATATTCACATGTTCTTCATACCCAGCCATCATAGATATGATCATTTCTTGTAACCCAACAAGTGAGGTTCTCAGTTCTACATCATATCAGCCGCTAGCCTCTATGTCATAGGCTATGCCTTCTCGACTATCTTTCACTATCTTCCTCCCCTCCCCCCCCCACCCACCCCATCCCATAATAAAACATTATCATTGTCGTCATTACTTAGTTGTGCCTACCATCAAAAACATATATTACAAACAAATAATAATCCCATTTCTTACTGTATTTTATCACTTGTATACAAATTATAAGCGAGGAAAAGCCAATGTCAATATTTTTTATTTTCCAAATTATTAAAAAGAAATCAATTTTGTGCTATTTAAATAACTTATGCCTTCAGTTATTAAAGGGGCACCTAAGAAAAATTGTAAAATTTTATCACAATTCACATAATGGCGTGGATCCATTAGATCAGTATGGCCATGTATGGGAATAAATATTGCTTGGGATATTGTCTGATGCCCATTCCTCGCTCTGGAGTGTTTGGCCAATTACTTAGGAAGTAACATCCCTGCACAAAATAGGCAGGTACGGAACTTTCTACTTTCTAATGCAATTTCTATGATGTTTTGATGTCTGAAAATAGTCTTAAAGACTTAACCAAGCTTTGGATGTAGTAATATAATTGTCAATGCCAATGCCAATGCAAAGAGGTAATTTTCTGAAGGAGGTAATAGGTTATTGTAGAGAGTGGAGTGAAGACGTCCTTACCTTAATCAATCTATGCAACTCGAATACTTGAACAACAAACACTCTTTGTTGACTGAAAAGGGTAAGAGAGATAAGATAAAAAAAAAACAAAAAAACAAAAAATACAATTTCATGAAGCTCAGCTTTTACAAACATGCAACCAACACACCTCTTCCAAGAAAAATGATGATCTAAATGCTGGTGACAAAAATCAACTAGATAAAGTTTAATAAACTCACCGTTTCCAAGCTCTAGCCTTGACGCCTAACAATGGAAGTGAATGAGAGATCGGCAGTGATCTGCGAGAGTGAGAGAGCCAACTGAGAGAAGGTGAGAGAGAGAGTGAGATCGAGAGGGAGAGAGTTAGAAAGAGGGTGAGAGAGAGAGTGAGATCAGGAGTGTGTGAGAGAGACAATCTGCAATTCGAGTAAAAACAAGGGTTTTTTATGATCTGGAATTTGAGAAAGCATTTTTTATTCGGTAAAAAATGCTTTTACAAAAAGTGTTATTATCAAAAACGCTTTTTAAAAAGGCGTTCTTTTTTAAAAAGCGTATATACACTTCGTAAAAAACCCCTTTTTACTTGTTATTTGTTTGTTGTCTATACGAGTCGTAAATACGTTGAAAAAATGCTATTTTGAAAAGCGTTTTTATTAAAAACACACCATTTGAAATGGTGCTCAACTTGGGATATTGAATTAAATTGAATCAGCACCCAGGTTGGGAATAAACTTCAAAATATCATTGTATTAGGAAAATTAGCCAAACATATACCTTATTTTGTGAGAAATCATATGGTTCTAAACCATCATGTCAATCTAATGATATGGTGTACCCTACCAACAATAAAGTGTCAAGTGCCTCATACTGAAATTTGTTTTCAAGCTAGTTTCAATGTGGAGATAATGGATTAACAACCTTTCTAACCTCATGTGCATGAGATTTGTTACCCGTGCTCCATTTGCAGTAGGGAAGCTCACCATGTGATGATGCTGACTTGGTTCTCAACCTAAGCGGCCGCAAAGCATTGGATTTGCCTCCTAATGTTGTGTTTGTTTAAAAAGAAGAAGGACGGAGAGAAGTGGGGAGGGAGGATATAAGGTGATAGACGGATCAAGCATGTTGTTTAGTTTGAAGGAATTGAGGAGGACCGACAAGGGTTGGTTTAGTTGATAAGAATTGGACATTTCGCTTAAGAAAACCTAATGTTCGATTTTCACTGCCAGCAGTTCCTCTTGGTAGGTGATCTATAAGTCCAATATACGAACCAAAATTATACGAAGACCACTAAAAAGTTTGGGCATGGCGAATGTTGAAATTTCGAAAATCGCTACAGAGCAAGACAAGGAAATCTCCACAGAAGAGAAGGATCATCTGAATCGCAGCACTAAGAAAGTTAAAAGCAATGAAGATGTATCTAATGAGGTGGTTCCCATGGATGCCTCCTTGGTTGAAACATCTACTCAAATAAATCTGGTGGAGATCGACGAAAGTGAACCTAAAGGTACTGGTCAACCGAAATCCTTTATGGAGGCACTTTTAGTCCCCAAATCAAACGATTGGCCCTTCGACATCGAAGATGAAAACCTGCTCTCGGATGAAGATGATTCAGAAGAAGGGCATACTGGCAACAAGGATCAATCCAGTTCTGCAGTGATAAACGCGAATGGAATCCCCAAAGTGGTCCTACCGGAAAAGCTCCTGATTAAAATCAGGAAACCCTAGGAAAACACATTAATCATCAAATTATTGGGAAAAAGAATCGGCTACAAGATGTTGTGTATGAGGGTCAGAAACCTATGGGGACTCCAAAGCGACTTCAATGCCATTGACCTTGGCGAAAATTACTATCTCTTCAGGTTTGAGAACAGAGAGGACTATGACAAGGTTTCCACTTGTGGTCCCTGGGTTATCATGGATCACTACCTAACAGTAAGAAAGTGGGAGCCAAACTTTAAAGTGCCAGAAGCTTTGGAAACATCGACTGCAGTTTGGGTAAGATTTCCCAGCCTTCCAATTGAATATTATCATGAGAAGGTATTATTTGCGATTGCAAAATTGGTTGGAAAACCCCTGAAAATTGACATGAACACTCCGCTAGCCACCAGGGGAAGATTCGCCAGGGTTTGTATTGAGATTGACCTAAATCAACCTCTATGCCCCATCTTTGACCTGGAAGGAAAGGAGTATCCTATTGAATATGAATCTCTACACTCCTTCTGTTTCGATTGCCGGAGGGTTAATCATAGAAGAGATCTTTGCCCGTTCAAGAAGTGCAAGGCACCGGTGCCGGAAAAGAGAAAGGAAATAGCCGTTTCAGGTGAAGAGGCTCCTGGACACGTGGGGAATCAGGGTAACGGTAAACCCAGTGAAACTGAGGAAATGGGCTCAATAGATGAATACAGTTATGGGCCATGGATGCTAGTTGAGAAAAAACAAAGAAAACCAGGCCTATCTCACAAACAAGTGGAGAACAAGGGATCCAACCCTAGGCACAACAGATTTGCAGCTCTTCGGACTGAGGGAGAGGAGACCCATCAAGACAGAGGACGTAAGGGCCTCAGATCTGACCCCCAGCGCCTAAACCAACCCACCCAAGGGAATATGGAGCATAAGCGGGCCCCATTAGATCAAGATGCTTTGATGTTAATATATGCTGACAAGAGTAATCAGTCTAGGTCACGTGAAACTGCGGTTGGGAGCTGCAATATGCAGGTAGACATCCATCCAAGGGCTGAGATCTCCTGCACACAGACAGAGGCGAGGAATAAGGTGACTTATCAAGGCATAGATATTGAAACTGACCTACAGAACCATACGCAAGTGGAGAATAAAAATCCCAAAAACCTAGCAACAGCATAGCCTTCTTCTTCGTCTACATTTCAGGCCAGTGCTTCCAAAACCTTAGTGAACCTTAATCCCTCACTAAGTACTATTCCCCAATCTCTCCCAAACCCCTTGACGCTGAACCCATATAAACCACCAGACCCTGATGGACAGAGTGGAAGTCCAATATCACTCGATCTGGTACAACAGTCTCATGTTCTCATTGGAGCCAGGGATCGAAGCCCTTCACCTCATCGAAGTCGCATGGTGGGTCGAGGAGCTAACACTGGTAATAGAACCACTTTGGGTGAACTATCTGGGACAACGCAGACATGTATTCTAGTTAGCTCCCAGAAGATCAGAGGTGGAAAACCATCGAAGGATATGTAGCATTTTCCATATCCTGGAATCAGATCCTATTCCTTCCTTCCCATATAGGTTGCTTATGAAGATCCTAATCTGGAATTGTCAGGGAGCCGGCAACAAAATCTTTAGAAGGAACATGAAAGACATCTTGGCTAAACCCCAAGTTCTTATTTTGATGGAAACAAAAGTTCCGCTCAACTCAATGGGCCAATTTTTCAATAATCTAGGATTCACAGCCTCCTCCTCGGTAGATCCTATTGGGAGAGTAGGAGGAATTTGGATCCTTTGGGATACTTCTCAAGTCGGCATCAGAGTTTCTGAAGCTAAACCTCAGGTCATACATGCCACTATCCACTGTAAAGACTACCCTGATTGGCTACTTTCAGCTGTTTATGCAAGCCCAAATCCACGATTGCATGATGACCTTTGGGAGGACCTTGAAGAGAAATCTAGTTCAAATCAAGACCCGTGGCTATTAGCAGGAGATTTCAACGACTTTGCATCAGCTGATGAAAGACGGAGCTTCTCCAACACTAATCATATGAATCGGAGTACCAAATTCCGAGAGAGGTTGAGTAAATGTAACCTAATGGACTTAGGGTGCTCTGGACCTAGACGTACTTGGACAAACAACAGAAAGGGCATGGCAAATACTATGGAAAGGTTGGACAAAGGCATGTGTAATGATGAGTGGCGAGCGCTATTCCCAAATGGAGTAGTCAGAAATCTTCCTAGAACGTATTCTGATCATTCCCCCTTCATTGTCTACACCGAAGGTATGTCTCCTATCTCAAATCTTAATAAACCTTTTAGATTCGAAGCAGCTTGGCTTACACACCCAGAGTTTAAAGATTTCATCTAGGGTAGTTGGCATAAAGGTCAGCCCCAATCTCCTCAACTACTCCACAAGGTTTAAGTGCTTTAACTAATGACTTGAAATATTGGAATAAGAATGTTTTGGGCAATGTGTTTCGTAATAAAAGGTGGACTTTAGCTAGGATTGAAGGGATCCAAAGATCTCAAGCTAACAAGTTCTCTCATAACCTTCAGATCCTGGAGCTTGAGCTCATTAAGCAATATAACAATATTTTATACCAGGAGGAAATCCTGTGGCACTAGAAATCTAGAAACAATTGGCTTACCAAAAGTGAGAGAAACACCAGATTCTTTCACCTATCAGTCCTTACCAGGAGAAGGAAAAATAAAATTAATGTCTTAAGGATAGATAGTGGTAACTGGATTGATGATCCGGAGGAACTCAGAACTACTATCTTGTACTACTTCCAAAACCTGTTTACGGCTGAACCTGTAATGCACAATGATAATTTGCGAGCCTCCCATCAGAAGTGTTTTTTTGAAGAGGACAATTGCATGTTAACCAGACCCATTAGTGACATAGAGATTTGGGAAAATGTTAAAAGTATCAAAGGTCTTAAAGCTCCTGGAAGAGATGGCTTTCAAGCCATTTTCTACCACCAACATTGGGATACTATAGGCCCTGCAGTTTGTCAATTTATTAGACATTGTTTTATTAGTGGGGCTATTCCCCAGGAGGCTAACGGAACACTTATAGCTTTAATTCCCAAGATAGACAACCCTGAATCTATAAAGCAATTCAGACCCATAAGCCTTTGTAATGTGTCTTATAAAATTTTAACTAAGATTTTGGTGTCCAGAATCAGAAATCTTCTTAATGATGTTATTAGCCCTAACCAAAGCAGCTTTGTGCCTGGTAGATCAACTAAAGACAATATCATTATCACCCAGGAACTCATACACACTCTTAGAAACAAGAAAGGCAAAGTTGGAAACTTGATTTTAAAAGTCGACCTTGAAAAGGCCTATGACAGAGTGTCTTGGGAATTTCTTAAAGCCACTTTGGAGTTTTTTTAACCTCAACCCCACATGGGTTAAACTGATAATGAATTGTGTTACCACTACAAGGGTTTCTATTCTCTGGAATGGAGAAGCTCTACCTGAGTTCTTGCCTAGTAGGGGCATCAAGCAGGGAGATCCCCTATCCCCTATCCCCTTATTTGTTTGTTTTATGTATGGAACGTCTCTCTATCTTGATTAATGCTAAAGTCAATTCTAGGGAATGGAGAGGGGTTAAAGCTTCTTGAAAGAGCCCTATAATCTCTCATCTTTTCTTTGCTGATGATTTACTTTTATTTACTAAAGCTGATCAGGATAGTTGTAATATCATGATGGATACTCTACAAGATTTCTGTGATATGTCAGGACAAAAGATTAACTTGGCTAAATCTAAACTCTACATATCCCCTAATCTGTCCAAAGCTAAAGCTAAAGACTTGAGTAGACAATGCCAGATTGCTTTAACTGATGACCTTGGCAAGTACCTGGGTACCCCCTCCTTCACACTAGGGTGAGTAAAGGACATTATAATTATATCCTTGAAAAACTCCAGAATAGACTTACAGGATGGAAAGCCAGAAATCTCTCAATTGCTGGAAGAACCACCCTTATCCAGTCTATGACATCTGCTATGCCCTCCTATGTTATGCAAATTGTTGCCCTTCCCAGGAACATTTGTGATAAGATAGATAAAATTAATAGAAACTTCTTATGAGGAGACACTGAAAATAAGAAAAAAGTGCATTTGATCAATTGGGATCAAGTTTGCATAAGTAAAAGGGATGGGGGCCTTGGTTTGAGAAAAGCAAAGGACCAAAATATGGCCCTCCTAACTAAGCTTGGATAGGATATTGTCTCCAGTAAAAAGTCTCTATGGTCCAACATCCTTAAAACTAAGTATCTCCATAAACAAACCTTCTTTGAATGGACTGGAGCCCAGACAGCTTCCCATGTATGGAAAAGTATTCTGGGCACTAGGGATATTTTGTCTAAAGCAACCAAATGGGTGGTTGGCAATGGGGAAAAAATTCTCATATGGAATGACTGGTGGTGTGGGGAGTGTTCCCTAATATCCAAGTACCCCCAGCATGCTAATGTTGATTTTTCTAAAGTTAGCCAACTTATCGATGGTAAAGGTAACTGGGACTTATCTTCTGTACAGAATTGTATCTCCCAAAAGGATAAAGAGGATATTTTGCAAATTAAACTCCCTTCTTGTCCTGCTATCTTGGATGAGCCCCAATGGGGAGATAAATCTGCTGGTATTTTTTCTACTAATGCTGCTTTAAACTTGTTAAGAGGTAACACCAACCCTACTGCTGATTGAGAATGGATTTGGAAGTTGAATATTCTCCAAAAACTAAAGTTTTTTATTTGGATTATCATGCATGGAAAAATCCTCACAAATCAATTGAGGGTCATAAGAGGTATGAGTAATACAGACCTTTGCCCTAGATGTGGTGCTTACTCTGAAAATTTGAATCATATGTTACGAAGTTGTATTGATGCTAAACAGGTCTGGCTTAACTTGAGAGGAAAGCAACGGTGGTCCAAAGAGGAAGGAAGGCCTTTATTTGAATGGCTCAAAGAAAATCTTAGCATTAAGAAGTTTTCCTTTAATGATATGAACTGGAACATTATTTTTGTTTCAACTCTATGGATAATTTGGAAAGATAGAAATTTAAAGGTGTTTGATAACATTAACATGAACTTATACGTGTCTTTGGAGAAAATCCATAGATATGCTAATGAAATCACGCAGGCCTTCCATCCTCTGGATAATATTGATAAAATAAGACCTATAGTTACTAAATGGTGTTTACCTGTGGCAGGAAAGCTAAAACTCAATGTTGATGGAAGCTCCAAAGGAGACCCGAGACCAGCTAGTTTTGGAGGATTACTAAGGGACGAGAGGGGTACCTGGATATGGAGATATATGGGAAAGCTGCTAAATACGACAAGCAAAGAGGCTGAATTGTGGGCTATATATAGAGGCCTCACAATTATTTTTCAGAAAGGACTACAAGAGGTGGATATTGAATCTGATTCACAAGAAGCTGTCATAGCCATCCAGAAAGGACAAAGCCAAGGAGTATCCTACAGGTCTCTAGTGGAAGACTCTAGATTTCTTCTTCAAATGACGCAATGCTCAATCAGACATATTCATAGAGAAGGAAATACTTGTGCGGACATTCTTGCCCATATAGGAAATGACCAGACAGAATCTCTGGTGGTTATGGAAAACCCCCCCACACAAGTAAACCGCAACCTGATTGCGGACATGGTTGGAGTTCCTGTAGACCAGTTGTAGTATTTTTTCTGTTCTCTTTCTTTCAGATGTAGCAAAAAAAATAAGTCCAATATAAGTTTTCATAGAAGCTTGAGGCTTACCCTGACTTTGAATTGAGATAGTCTCCACTCATCCTAAACTTTTAAGTACCAAAATAAATAAAAAAAACTTAAAAAAGAAATTGAGTGAGAGGACTCGGAGGTACGGCCGCTAAATCCTCAAAGAAGGAACATCAAATTTGGCCTGCAAAATTACTTTTCCCTCTGATTCTTTAATGCTCAACCATTTTATCGTTTAATCACTTAAACCACTTCAGGGTATGGTTGCAAAATAGTTTCAAAACTTCCTTATTTCCTTTCCACCTAACCAAACAACGTAAAAGAAAACCCCAATCCCTGCCCTAGGTATCCACCTTCCTTCCCCCCTTTCCTTCCAAGTTCCAGCAGCATAAAGCTCAAGCCCTAGTCAGTTCAAGTGAACATAGGGTTGTCTTCTCGTTTATCTTTTTCCTTCTCTTTCCCAAAGTTCTTTTTTAGTTTTTTTCAATTTTATTACGGTGAATGGAAGAAACCCATCATATTAAGCACGTGAAAAGTACACATTAACCAACAAAATATGGAAAACCAGTCTTCAAATTAAAGGTAGATTTTGGCCCAAAAAAAAAAAAACAAAAAAAAAATTTGAAGATAGCCGCCTCATGAACTACTTTAACAGTATTCCTAAATCTTCCACAAGGGGTCTATCAAACTGATATTTCATTATGGCTCTGCAAGGATTCAAACTTGTTGAGGAGCCAATCAAGCATCGTAAGTATTGTTGCTTTGTAAAATACAGCACTTTTCTGGAGAAGATATTTGAGCACTAAGGAGAGTTCCTGTTAGGAAATATTTGTTGAAGAGCTTGGGGCAGGTTCAACACAATCTCTGCATATGCTGGACAAAAGGCAGAAAATAATGTCAGTGGCAGTTGGACATAGTTACACAGGGCTTTAAAAAAAATCCCGAAGCAAAATGAAAAAAAGATGTGGTAGAGTGAAAAACCCAAAAAAAAAAAAAAAAAAGAAAAAAAAAAGAGCAATGTTTGTATCCAAAAGCAAAGCCAGATGTAGCATTCCTCTAATGACATACTGAAATAAAAGAAGAAAAACTGTGTTGCTGAGACAAAGTTAGTCTCTTGAAGCACCAATGGTCAATGGTGAGACCTTGTCAGAGCATGAGCATCCAAGGACGGAACCAGGATTCCTAAATTTGGGGGGCCAAAGCATTAAATATTTGCACTGAGTAAGAGATTATAGGTTGAGTGATGATTGCAGTTCTCAGATCTTGCTCTGGGTCTGTGGGATTTTTGTCATAGTAGGGGTGCCATGGCCCCCTAGAGTCAAACTGTTGTTCCGTCCCTGAGTGCGTCCCTGAGTGCATCACTTATCTGTTATCATCCCAAGGCCAACAAAGCATCAACTACTAGAAGTAAGACCTTCTGGTAAACTCATAGTTCGTAATGCATCCTCTGCATAAGATAGACATGCCGGAATGGAGTGGTTTCCTGATGTTCCCTTCCTGCTCGTTGTTGCTGTACTTGTTAAGGATTTCTTAGATTGGTGCATTGGCCATGCTAAGACACTTATTTGACTAGGAAGCACAGAGAAAAGATCTGCATATCTAAGACTTGACTGTTACCATGCTGCAACAAAAAACCACACTCTTAGCACAGAACTTTATAAACTTAGAAGGGCATATCTGATTTTAAAGAAAGTTGTTGATTCTAAAACATAAATAACATGTACAAAATGATATTACATCATTCAATTTCACTTAAATGGTCGTAGTAATACAAACTACATGGACACACACACCGTTTACTCATAGAACAGTAGGACGTTGACGTGGTGGATAGAAACTCTCATCATCATACCAAACTTTTTCATTAACACGGCCAAAGTTCTTAAATACTTTTGGTACAACACTTATTATGATTCCTCCCTACAAATAATTTCCTCTTTCAGTTTTTCCAAAAAGCCATATTTCAAGGTGAATTAAACCTGTGTCTTGATCAAAGTCATCTATCAAGATCCTACATAGGATTGTTGCAAGGGTTTATAGGATTGGATCGAAGATTTACAAGATCCCACTGAAAAAAGAAAAATGCATAATTATTTTTATGTGAATACAAATTTCTTAAAAATAAACATAAAATAAGCCTTAATTGCACTAGAAACAAGTGAAATTACTCTGAAAAATATAAAGCACCATCCAAATATAAACATTATACAATAGAAAGCTTGATTGTAAAAGCTTAGCATTTCATTAAAAAAAAGGTGAAGAAGAGAAGTCTTGTAACACACCACTATGCACTCTGTACTTTGCATTAGTAGTACATAAAAGAAAAGACAAAAAAATATTAAACAGAGTCCTATTTGGTCTCGTAGAGAATTTTTTTATTTCCCTCTATTCATGATTTGTATTCTTTTTTATTATTATTGCAATTGTATGTTAAAATCCAGAGCTAATGTTGAACTATTTTTTTCTTTTTCTTTTCTTTTTTTCGTATCCTTTGCACGGGAGAGAGAGAGAGAGAGAGAGAGAGAGAATACTTGAAGAGTGCAGTGGGTTAGGGAGAGATGGAGATGCTTGAATTGTACCAATATTCCTTCAACTCACTAGTTTTCCCAAATCACCTTATGTTTGCATGCTGATTACCATAGTTTCTGTTTCTTAGCCTATTTGATTCACTGTGATTTTAAAGATTGGAGCCAGCGTAAAATGGAAAATTAGTCCACAAACATTAAAAATCTAAAAAATTTAAAAAAAAAACACATATAACACAAAACAAGGCTTAAAAATTGGATCAGAATTCCACAATCCAATAAGATCCAATATTGAGGAAGGAAAGATTCTTCCTGGAAGGGATTTTCTACACAATCTGAATTGACTTTGGCTAAATAGATCATAAGATCATAGAATCGTAAGATCCAGATCGGGATTTAAGTATTTAGCAATTGTGGTCTTAGTATAACACATATATTTACTTAGGGGGACTGATAACATCCCCTACTATGTGGTGACGTTAGCAGTCTCCATAAATGTTATTGGACAAAAAACACCCCAGAGATGTAGTAATATTCATACATATAAATGGTGCTCATGCATTTTTCCAAATTTTGATTACTTTATCTTCTTTTTTCAATTCTCTAAACTATCATCATCTCCGGTAACCCCACTAGCAGACTCCATCACCGTCTCTATCTCTCTCTCGCTCTATCCTCTGGCTAACACTTCAACTGCCACACTGCCACCACCATCTATACCACCTCAGACCATAGTAATCAATCCCGTTCCGTACCAGCTGGTACCAGCTGATACATATCATACTAGTACAAATCCGGTACACTCAGCCTCTAATTCTATACAAGTTATTTTTATGCTCTAATTCGCTTTGTACCAGAAAATTTCGGAAATAACGGCTGGTTTCGTTCAGTACCGGCCGTCCCAGTTTGCACAAGGCTTTTTTGTAATTAAACTGAAACAACAGGTTCTTTTTTTTAAACAGAAATGCATGCAAACACGCATCCACATATATAAGTATGCAGACATGCATGCTTATATATGGGAGATATACAAGAATTTTGTGCTTTATAAGCATGCAGATTGCAGACACTCATCACATAAATAAATATTATATACATAGCTAATTACAAAGGATCACTTCAAAGGAGAATGAGCTGAAAATTAAATATGATGGCTAACACAGTCTTTTGGGCCCGTCTTAATATTATTTGTTTAAGTTAGACAAGAGCATCAGCTTTATCTTACTCGAATCATTTCAACTACATCATACATATTATCTGGTTCAAATTCATGGACAATTTAATTATCCACTTGATAGGGGACTAATGTCATGTTGTTTTTCCTTAATAGGGGGCTAACAGAGTCTTTGGAACTTGTAATATACTGTTTTGAAAGATTCTGTACGTGGGTTTATATTCTTTTGAAATCTTTGAACTTCATAATTTGTTGTTTTGAAGTCTCCTGTGGGTACTTAGAATTGTGCATATTATGTTATTGAATTTTTTTTTTCTTCCTATCAGATGGATGGAAAGTTATGTATTTTCTATAAAAAAATTAATATTTATAGCGATAAATCCAAAACGGAACGCTTGTACTGGCCGGTACTGGTATATACTGTACCGTACCATACCGTATCGTACCAATGACAAAAACGGTACACTGGCCAGTATGAGATTGACAACTATGCCTCAGACACCATCTCTTTTGATATAAACCCCTATTCCCATCCAATCCCTACAGTATCACTACAAAATTAGGTGATAGCTAACCTTCAAATCCATTTGTATCAATCATGTTCGCCAATGTCGTTGCTGCTGTGATTTGACTTTAAGGAAAGAGATTGGAGTTTATTTAGCTGATCACACTCAACACCATTACGTATGCGCTTATTTGTATTGAAGGTCGCCAACGACCGTGGTCCTAACGACACCCTGACTGGATCAATGACATGTTGAGTACGCAGCAATAGTCTTCAGCAGCCTTGCATTGCATTATTATGAAGGAGAGCAATCAAAGATTAGGGTTTATGTTTAGGTGGAGAAGATAAAGATTTGTTGAAAGACATAAATGACCTTATTTTAAAGCTTAAAATCATTAAAAAAAAAATGGCATTTTGTTGCAATAAAATTTGTGGAGACTGCTAACATCCTCTAAAGTAGGGGACCTTAGCAATCTACTTCACATATATCTTTATATATACAAACTACAGCCAAATGCCTAAGATGTGCCTTATTTTTCCAGCACTCTAATAAAGTAGGTGCCCCAGTGTAATTGCTGCAAGTAGTGCCCAAGTTCCAAAATTTTTAAAAACAACATATCATGGCAAGTGGGCATCCTCCTAAAGAACTAAAACTCTCTCTCTCTCTCTCTCTCTCTCTATATATATATATATATATATATATGTATATGTACATGTTAAAAGATGTAATTGGCTTTACAGCTCAAAGTCCATAGTTGAGGTCCTCACTTATGAGAAAAAGAAAAAGACAAATCAATTAATGCTGACTACCATAAAAAAAACCTTAAATGACAAAAAAAAAGAAAGGAAGAAAACAAGAGCTTCAAGCTAGCTGGAAACATATTTCAGGAAAAAGACAAATCAATTAATGCTCCTTTGAATAAAAGAACAAATAGCAAAAAAGTGCACATACCAATCTAAAACATCTAACAAAAATTCAATCGTGTGGTAGGGAAGACTATGATAAAGCTCACTGATTTGATTCCCATACAACTCCATAATAAGTTGAACCTGCATGAGAACAAGACAAAGAGTGTGAGAGATATGTCAACCTCTCTTGTATTTCTACTGCAAATCAACGTATTATAAGATAAAAGTTTTCTTTGGTAGTAAACAAATGATAGAATTTCATTTATCTATTTGCCCGCAACTGCGTTATGGTTGGTTTTTAAAATGATGTATGCTTAAACAATCATTTTGGCAGCTTGCTGGCAATTTCACATTTAAGATTTTGTAAAATATTACATCTCAGATTCTCACAAATCCTGGCTCTCTTTTTAACATAAAATTCTTCAGAGTCTCAGAGATATTGATGAGGAAGAATATAAAACAAATGCCTTATCCACCATGCTTGTAGACAAGTTCTCAAATTTTCCCACAAAACACATAACAGAAGGGGAGAAATTCCCGAGTAATGAGAACATAAACCTCTGCTAAAGAGAGTTGAAAATCATATAAAAACGTAAATAGACATTTCAAGCTATATGCTTATCTCAATATTTAAGATCAAGCTATGATTATTTAATATATTTTGGCTGAAAATTTTAATATTCATTTAGCTAAGATAATTTGCATATTGTAACTTTATTCTGATGGAAATTATCATCTGATAGTTTCGTATGAGATATGATTTATGATTTAACCATCTACAACAATTTGGATAAGAATAATGCATATTTTGAGAAATATTTCAACAAATTATAAGTCGATCGCTGCATTCACTTTGGTTAACCATTTTTTAGGACATAAGTTTAGATTTCTATAATAAAATTCATAAAAATTCTAAAACCCAAATGGATTATTAATTGAACATAAAAAGGGAGAAAAATAAGATGTACTAGTGAGGATTATAAATGTCAACATTGGATGCATGAGTTAACCGAGATTTATTATTTGTGAGGATAAGAAAGTTGAATTCTATTCTACAAATTTGTTGGCATTTAAATTTCAATTGAAGGACTAAGGAGCCCAAGTTAAGATCTCAAAGGATGAGCAAGATAGAAGCACCACGTGGACTTGCAAAGTTCAAGAAGTAGTAGAGCTGGTCAAAGGACAACACATTTTTTTTATATGTAAAGACCTGTATACAACATAAAAAAGGAGACCGTTATCACCGTGATTGCAACAAGTGACTCATTTTGAGTGGATCAAAAAAAGTTTTTTGTTTAAAAAATAAAGGATGATAAATAATTATTTGGTTATCTTTGGTTCATTGTACATGTGTTTATTTTTTTGGATTGTGATTCTCTATACTTATTCAATGTAGCAATGATAAACAATTATTTAGTTGTCTCTTTGGCTCACTGTACATGTATTTACTTTTTTTAACTATGATTCATTGTACTTATTATTCAATATACTTATTTAGTATTTATGGTGTTTTTCTAGATGAAAGAATATGATACTTTATTTTTTATGATATTTATTGTAGGTGTGAAATTCATGCCATTATATGTTGCATTTATAAAATTCAAATGAAAAAAAGCTTCATTTCTCCTACATTTTCAATTATTATCTCATTATGTTAACAATTTGTCTTTGTGAAACGTGGCTCACTATGAGTTTTATTTATTTATTAATTATACTTCGTAGTTAGTTACATTGTGTTTTTGCGGCTAATTGCATTTTTTTGGTCCATTTATTTATACATATTAGTACATTATTTCATTGTATTTGTGTCTACATTTATGTTAGTGGATATATTTTAGGTTCATGTACATATATTGATTAGTACAAGAATATAAGATTCATTGTATTTGTATTGATTCTGTGTTGGTTATGAAAAATTAAGATTGTTACATTTAATAAGAATTCTAAGAGTCAATTGACAATCTTCTTAATTTCCTCAATTATTACTTTAAATACATTTATTTTTTCTCAGCCACATGCCAAGGCACATGTTAACCATGCATCCTTTGATTATACAAACTGGGGGCGCACATTTTTCACAACTTCCAAAGTTTTGTACAACCAAACTAAGCAAGACCTGTTTATTTATAATTATGTTTTATATATGCAATTTTGGTACAAATTGAACATCTGAGTTCAATATGAATTCTAAAAATCAATTGGACTATCTTTTTAATTTCTTCAATTATTACTTTTAAATAAATGCGTTCTTGATCCTTACAATTAACTGTCTCATGCATTTATGTTTCCAAACAAACCAAAAAAAAAACTCATGCCATTATAAATTGTATTCACTAAATTGAGAGGAAATGCATATTCAATATCTCCTCAATTATTTAAGTTATGAATGCAAATATATGAGTAATTGATAATTTTTGTCCTTCACTAAAAATATTATAGATGTAGTAACTACGAATCAGCCATCTTTTTTATTACTTTCTTTGTGCGGATAATCAATTTCCATTTCTAGAATAATTCAATTTATGTCATTTACGTATTTCATAAAAAATTATATTATTTTTAGAACACATAAATAGAAATACATAGAACAATTAAGTATACTAATATTCAATTTACTATAGCATTCATGACAAATAAATACATAATATATTTAGCTAAACTACATAAAAACTTTAAAATATGACCAAAGAAATTATATAAAATCTTTATTTAAAATCGTTGTCGTTAAACAATCAAACTAAAGAGTTAGTCCAATCCCGTGCATTGCATGGCCTAAAACTAGTAATTATATAAAAGGCACCAAAAAAGAACGCAACTTCTTTACATAGGCTATATACAAAACTATACCCCATCTCCAAAATTCATATCACCTATAAAATCAATTAAAGCTAAAGATGATTCACAAAATTGACCAGAGAACCAAAACTATAACGCATTTTAAAAAAATGATTTCAAACTATGGACAGGTAAAGCAACTTCTTCAAAGGTCCTCCAGTTTTGCTTTCTCCAAATGCACTACATCACACACAAGGAAGCTATCTTTCATGCTAAGAAGGCATTCCTTACCCTACAACCACTGTGCCATGACTTGTAGAAAGAAGGGACAAACAATAGTATTACCCAAAGGACACCAACAATGGATAGAAATAGACTCCATGGCTGTTGTACTATGTTGTAATGAATAAGAAGGTGGTTTACTGGTCATCTGCTCTTTTACACGAAATGCACCAATTGGGAAGCATCTTAGCCCTTTTAAAAGGTTATCAATGATAAGAATAGAATCCAAAACTTCAATTCAAGTGAAGAAAGCAACTTTTGTTGGAGCCCCCACCTTTCAAATAGACTTCTAAGGAACAAATCTGTCACTACCTCCTTGGAGAGTCTTGTAATAGGATTTTATTGAGAATTGCCCCCAGTTTCCTTCCCACACCATCGCATCCCCTTCCCCGCGGCTCACTTTGGTATTATATGAGATATAAAACAATTCCTCCACTATTTCTAGTTCCCAATCTTGGAAACCCCAGACAAAAATAGGCTTCCAAAAGCTTCCGGTGTATGTTAACCTTCGAGAGTCAGCTACCATGGCACTCTTATCACTAGTAATTGTATAAAGATCAGGAAAAGCCACAGAAAAGGGAACGTCTATACACCATACGTCATGCCAAAACTTAACTCTCCTCCATCAGCGACAAAAAAACTAATATGATTGAGGAAATCCTACCACCCTCTTCTCATCCCATTCCAAAGGTTAACCCCATAGGATGATTTGACTTCCTTCGAGATCTAGGCCCAACCCCAGATCCATACTTGCATGACACCACCATTGTCCAAAAATGACCACTCTCTATAGCAAACCTCCATAGCCATTTCACCAAAAAAGCTTGGTTGAAAAGACAACTAATGAATGCCTAATCCACCCATATGTAAAGGCACACAAACTCTATTCTATGTCACACGATGATATTTGAATTCCTCCAAAAAGATCTCTCTGTAGCTTCTCTAACCTCTTAGTTACCAATGCTAGAACGGTAAATATTGACATAAAGTAAGTGAGCAAACTAGAAAGCGTACTCTTAATAGGAATAAGCTTGCCCCTTTAGAGAGATATTGCCTTATCCAGGAAGCAAGTCTTATATCAAAACAATCAATGATACTATCCTAAACTAAGATTGCCTTGAAAGAAGATCTAAGAGGGAGACCTAAGTAGACTGATGCAAGAGAGCCGACTTTGAAACCTACCCAATCAGCCAAAGTTCGAATATCTGGCACATCACTTACTTGAATAATTTCATTCTTCTCGACATTAATACACATAAGCCCGAGACTACCTCAAAACAGATGAAAACACATATGCGGTGTCTCAATTGCTCCTCATCTGCATCATAAAAATAACCGAACTTCCCTGCTAATCGTCCTCCTTAGAGCCTCCATTACAATAATGAAGAGATAAGAAGTCAAAGGATTGCCTTGACGCAAACCCCTACAATTATCAAAGAAACCTGATGGAGATCCATTCACCAACACATAATATTGTACCGTAGAGATGCAATAATGAATCCATAAGGACCACTCTACCTAACTCCCCTTTTGGTTCTTCGCTCTAAAGAATCTTTCCAGGCAAAAGGTTTCACTTCCCATCAAGAGAATGTAGATCTTTTCTGGTCTGCAAAGTTTTGGCCTTATGAACACTTATGTTGCCAAACACATCCCTATTCCATTTCTTAACTTCCTGCTTCAGTAGACTTAGCTTCTTTGCCACAACATAGCTTAGTGAACCCATCACAGAATAGCTTCTCCACCGCTTACAAACCCTATCAATAAGGCCATCAAACTTTAGCCACATATTTTCAAACCGAAACGGGCTTCTCCATCGGTGAACACCTCCACAAGCTAGAACAATGGGATATGATCTGAAATAGGGAGAGGATAAGCACTTTGTACTATAAAGGAAAAGTGCTCTTCGTAGTGCCGGGAAATCACGAAACAATCAATCCGCCACAGGGAGGGTCTATCTCTGTTGTTGCTAAAAGTATATCTCGCTCCTTCCAAAGGCAGGTCCATCAGCTCATGGGATTCAATAAAATTTGAAAACTCTTTCACAGGTGAGGATATATGAGTGCAGCCCTTCTTTCACCTGGTAATCTAACCACATTAAAACCACCTCCAATACACCAAGGCTCCTCCCATCTCCCTTGAATCTCTAAGAGATGCTCCCAAAGGTCCTTTCTCTGAGCATCCACAACAGAGCCGTAAATGCCTAGGAAAATCCAGTCAAAACAATCCTTAATGTTTGAAAAAAAAAAAAAAAAGGCATGACAATGAACCGGTAGATTTGAAAATTAAAAATAAGGATGATGATAACATGCCATTTGAATTTAAATGATCTTATTGATAACATATTTGATTGAATTAAGGATGCTGACAACATCTCATCTAAATATAAAAGATCTAGCCAATAACATCTCCATTTGAATTCAAATAACTAAGTGGGGAATCTTATCCTAATGGCCCCGCATGAGGGATACATGAATAATACCAACCAAATTTTTCACAACTTGCAATTTACACTCTTTTTCAACCTGCAGATGAATTCCTTAGCAAACGCATAAAGTTTATTAGTTTCTTTGAGTGATTAATTAACGATATGAAGCATCAGATCAGATATAGGAGCCCACAAAAACAAAAATCAACACTGTCTAAAAACTAGGAAGTGGATATGTTATGAAATGCCAACCTATTACTTTGCCTAGTCGAAATTTTCACTTCAAAATTTGTCAACAAATTTCTGGCATGGTTAATGGAACCTATTTTGCCTCCCATATATTAAAGAATAGTACCAAGAAACTAATAGCATTTAAATGTCTTTCAAACAAGTTTCTCCATTTATAGGGATGCCGAGACTGCTGTTGAGAGGCCTAGCTACGGGCTGGTGAGAAAATTTTCAACTCTTCCAACTGAGTGATTTCGGTCATGGAGGGATGTCCTGCTGACACCGGTGTGAGTCACTCAAAAGGCTCCGGACCATTGTGGCACTCAGTTGTCTACGAGGTGGCTCGTATAAAAGAGGAGGAATCTGTCCTGCAAAAAAGCAAGAATTTTGAAGAAAACAACTAAAGACTGCAAAAAGTTAGGTGCCTGTTGATACACTGTTGCATGCCTGGCAGTAAGGACAATTGTTCTGACCAAGAAATTCTTTACAAAAGCAAAAGACACTAATGAAACTGTAGCCATTGTGGCGGTTGTAACCACAGTTGGCAAAACAGAAAGTGGTGCAAACAGCTCATCAAGCAAGCTAAGCAAGATATCACACTTGCAACAAGGGCCCAAGGTGAAGCTTCTAAAGAGAATTGATCCATCATAAGGAGTACTGGTAAGAAGATAATGGCCATGATCTCCAAAGTAAAGCCCATGAGCAAGAATGCAGATCCTTTGACAGTAACGCCTATGCAAACCTTAAAACCAAAGGTTTTGGTGAAGGCACAATACCCACTGGCTGCTCAGGATCGCATCCGCCCCACCTGTCTCATCATCCTTGAGGGGCATCTTATGGTTCCTTAGATCGTGTGACATTCGTTGGCTCAACAAAATTCAAACCACTCAATGGCTCCACAAAACTTGAAACATTTGGTTGCTCCAGGGAATAATCATCATTTTTCAAATCATGCTACCTAGGATTTGGTGAAGGAACAACATGCAGCTGTTGTTTAGAGTCAGGCTCACCCCATCTGTCCAGTTGCCTCTTAGGAGTTTTCTATGGCTACTTAGAATGAAAAGTGTCAATTGGCTTAATGAAAACCACGGCACCCAATGGCTCCACCAAATTTGGGATGTTCTGTCACTCCACAAAAGCATTTCTCAAATCATGCTTCACGAATTGTGGCTAACCAAGAATAGGAGCACCTGGACCTTTTTTTTCAATTTTTTGAATTGAGCTTTTGTGGGCCACCTTTCTCTCCACCCTTTTTGTTTCTTTTTTATAGCTCTAATTTTGGGGTTTTTTTTTTTTTGTCTTTTTTCTTTATATAATGAATGCCATTGAATGCATTATTTTGATTGACTTGGAAACTTCACAATCATTGTTATTTTTTTTATGCACAAAGGAATTATTTCTCGAGCTACTGATCATTTCTCAACCCATAAGGCAACACATTTTGCTGTTACGTTTTTTTTTTTTTTCTAACAAGGAGAAAATGCCTAATTAATGCTCATTCCTGAGGACAGAGGAAATTTATACTTGTGAGAACTCCAAAGGAACCTTCTAGCTTCTTGTCTTGGAGTGGTGCAACTGGATCTTT
>CM065382.1:40095000-40245000 GCA_033060915.1 Euryodendron excelsum
CTGTTGAATGAGTGTAATTTTTTCAATGTTTTTGTTAGTTTGTGCATGTTACATTCATATACACAACAAATAAAAACATATAATAATATATTTTTTGCCATATCCCCACCGTGTTTGTATCCTCATTTTTTTAAAATCTTTGCTAGTGTCTTGTGTCCATACAACAGTGTCTATGCTTCTTAAGTGTTTAATCCTTCAATTTCTCTTTTTTCTTTAGAATAATCAACCTTTTATCAGCCTTCGTGGTTATAGCCAAATTAAAATTTCAAATAGTTCAATAAGTTTTGAAGATTCCACGTGTTTAACTTCATTTGGATTGAGTTTCAGTCCTCCATCCATGGATTCTTCTTTCTTTCCCTTCCCTGCATTGCTTTATATGAATTGCTCCAAGCGTATAGAGACTAGAAGCAATCCGTGTTTTAGCAGAAGTTGAAGAATAACAACTTTTGTTGTGCCAGGATGCAGTAACTATTTTTCATGAGAAAATGCCATTAAGTCTCTGATGTATTTATGTATATCAACAGCATACCTGCTCCCGTCTATCCACATAAGCCTGCAACAGATCTCCAACATGATCAATAAATTTCAGAAACAAAATCATTAAGATGCTAGTTTCATTACATTTTTATTGTAAGCAGGCTGTGGTAGAGAAAAATGTTTCAAACAACCAACTTCACCATTGCATTTGAAGAGAGAAGATCATTTTCTGCTTCACGTATTGGCAGAAAGAAAGGAACTGTGTGCTCAAGAACAGTCATCTTTTCAAGAAATGACTTGCTTTCAAGCACACAGTGATACAGCTCACAAGGTTCCCCTGCAAAATTAAGAAACCAATAAATCAAATTCCCAACTTGGTAAGTGAGGATCTACAGCAGAAGGATCTAACTATTCCAAAATGTGTATTAATGGTTTCAACCATGAAAACCTTCCAAATGGATTAAAAATGCTCCTCCCTCATCTCAAAATAACAAGTATAAAACAAGGGAAGAAGGATCAGTCCTCAACAATCAAAGCAACAACGATATTTATTCATATCATCAAGTACATTTTTGGTGATAAATGATTTCTCCTCGCATTCAACAAAACAGTGGAATAAACAACTTACACCTGATTTTGTAATAAAAACAGTCCTTTAAATTAACAATGCATACAACACCATGTAAAGAGTCCACCTTGGGAAAGGACTTCCAATGCAAAGCCCCAGTTCATAGTTTATTGCCTAATGGATCCCTATATGTGCATAGGGGTCAACAACATTACACCAATACAAACACAAACTGTCACACATGGTATCTATTTAATAATAACCAATCGTGAAAAAAAAAAAGTGGAAGAGTTTGATGCAATAAAGCAACTTTTGAGTATTTAAGCAAGAATTCAAATTGGGATTTGATCCATCCTAAAATGGAAAACCAAGGATCGAATTTTCATTTTGGTGTGATGTTTCGATTAGCACGGAAACAAAAGCATTTCGTGAATGTTTTGGAAAACATTTCAGAACTGACAAATTGTAACATCCTAGGCCTTACATTCCATTATATGCATTTGAATATGTGTTTTATGTACATAATTATACTTGAATTGTATAATGCCTATATATTAATTAGGGATTTTTCATAATTGGTGAGAATTGGATATTTCATGTTATAGCTATGTCCGCATTTTCTAATCAAGGTGCTTAATTAGATTTGTTTAATGTTAATTGTATTTTGGAACACTTTTGTAAAAAGTGATTTTTGATTAGTTAAACTTAATCGTGGTTAATTAGACTAATCATAGTTTAATTAAGGGCTAATCGTGATTAGCCTAAGTAAGGATTAATTAGTGTTAAGCTTGATTAATTTCTTCTTGAACATGATTAGTGTGAGGAATGCCACCTCACTTATTCTTTGAGGGACATGTGTCCCTCATCTTGTTTGCAAGACAAGTGTGCGCATGCGCGCGCGTGTGTGGCTTGTTATGCTTCATTATGTGAAGAGAAAGAAGTAGAGAGGAGAAGAAATTCTGCACACAAGAAAAGAAAGAAAGAGAAGTGTTTGGTTAGAAGGAAAGCGAATGAAAAGCTTGAGAAAAATCAAAGAAAAATTGAAGTCTTGAGAGAAGGTGAGGATCTCACTATCATGATTGTGTGCATGCATTAAATTGATTATTTCATATAGGAAGACCTCTTCATGTCTTTAGTGTTTTGTTTTGGACCTTAGAATTGAAAAGTTTTAGGATGGAAGCTTAGAATCCATGTGAAGTTCATGTGTGGATGTTTTGATTTTGTTTGAGACCTTAAAACCACATCTAAGACCTTAGGAAGCTTAGAAAGGGTGTTTAGTTGATTGAAGTTGCTTAGAACTCCATTTTTGTTAAACCATTCTCAGACCTGAGGCACGCCAGTGCACCCATGGCGCACCCCTAGTGGCGCGATCTGCTGGAAGGGAGCGCTCCAGTGCACAACTTAGCGCGCCTAATGGTGCAGTCGCCTAAAGAAGGCGCGCCAATAGCGCGCCATTGCACGCCTAGTGGCGCACTTCTTGGGAATTTCTTCATTTCATTAGAATTTTCCTCCACCCTTGATAATTAATCACATTTTGGAGTCTTTTTTGTTTGTAACATTGTTTCATACTTTAATCATGTAGGATAAATAGCTTAAAGAGGAATCAAGCTCTTTTTAATCAAGGTGAGTAGTGTGGATGCTTGGAGTATTCCTTTCAACTTGATTCGTCTCCAAATATATATTCTGTTACATTACAATGACAAATGATATGTTTTTTACTCAAATGTTATATTTTACAAAGAGCTTTGAATTCTATGGACATTATACTTGTGAAATGTTTTGGAAATGTGTTTAAATATATTGTGTGACACACGCGGGGGTCCTAACTTGAATGACTTAAAACAAACCGTTATATGAATTGGGGAGACGTCCCCTAGGGACCCCATAGTTCCTTGTGGGTTCTACACGTGTAAGAATCAATTATGGGCTTCAGCTAATTATGCCCAAAGAGTGTGAATACATGCAAAGAGGTGGAGATTATTTTGAGGTACAAATGTTGCTTTGTAATGAATATGTGAATGATCCTTCACTATTTCAATGAAAAGCTATTATTCTTATATAATGCTTTTGAATAGTAATGTTTTATGAATTGTCCATGAATTAACTGAAATATATTCCTTGTATCTATATCATTCACTGGGTTTTGCTCATACTTTTAATTAACATTTCAAAAAATGGGGGGTAAGACGATGCCTGGACATATTTATGAAAGTTTGCTTGAAAGTGTATTTTGGGAGATCAATGCTTTTGTTTTTGTGCAGAAGATAACATTTCACTTTTTAAGCTACTGACCTTATCTATATACAATTTAGAAAAGGAAGCCGCTATCGCTGAGGTTGCAACAAGTAGCTCATTTTGAGTGGCTCTAAAGTGTTGTTTAAAAAATAAAGAAATAAAAAATAAAAAATAATTGTTTGGTTGTCTATTTGGTTCACTATACATGTATTTAATTATTTTGTTGTCTCTTTAGTTAGTGCATGTACTTATTTTGTGGACTAATTCACTGTACTTATTATTCAATATATTTACTTAATGTATTAATGGTGTTTGTGGCTGATTGTATTTTTTTTTTTTGTTCATTTATTTATAGATGTTAGTACATTGATTTAATTCAGTTATGTCTATATTTATGTTAGTACATGTATTTTAGGTTCATATACATACATTGATCAATACATAAATATAAGATTCATTGTATTTGTTTTGGTTCATGAATGTTATGTTCATGAACATACACTACATTCATGTAAGTGTATAGATTACTACATACACATGCACAGATTATAAGAGAATTATTATTAATATATTTATTTATTTAGATGAAATACACAATTGAACACAAATAGTTAGATGTATATATACAATTAGTTTACATAAATGGTTAGAGGAGTTAAACATAAAATAAAAAAATTAAATTAGATGAACACACAATTAATTACGGAAAATAAACTACATAAAATATTAAATAATAAATATTATATTAATTTTATATGTAAAATCAATACAACTAAATATAAGACCAAAAAAATTTAAAAAAAACACATTGTGCCTTGGTCAATGTCACTGTGATTGTGACAAGTGGCTTACTTTGAATGCTTTTATCTAGGTTATCTTTTCTATGCAAGAAACATTTACAAAAAAAAATAAACAAAGGTTACATCACTACAACAAAATAAGAAACTAAAGTCAAAAAACAAATCTTGTGGGTGGCTCTTTTTTTATCTATTGATTTTTTAATTTATCTAGGTTCACTTTCTTGTGCAAATCAATAAGTAATTATCAAAAGACATTACTTCTTTTAACCTTTTAAAATTCATTCTAACATAAAATGCATCCTTTTTGTTATTAAAAGTTATAAAAATCAATTAACTATTTTCTTAGTTTTCTAACTATTACTTTTAAGTACATGCATTATAAAAAATTAAGATTGTATCTACATTTAATAAGAATTCTAAGAGTCAATTGACTATTTTTTTAATCTCCTAACCTATAACCTCAAATACATTATTTTTATTACTTCAACAAATATTAAGACACATACTAACATGCATCATTTTGTTGTACAAAGTGGGGATCTATATTTTTCATAACTTCTAACACTTTGTACAACCAAACATATGTAATTTCTATACAAATTGAACTCTAATTTCGATACGAATTTGAAAAATTAATTGGATTTTCTTAATTTTATCTTTAAATAAACAAGTTCATGATATTTAAAATAAATTGTTTCAATTATTTAAGTTTCAACTTCAAATAAATGAGTAGTTGATAATTTTTTACTCTACTAAAAATATCATATATACAGTAATTACTAATCAGCCATCTTTTTCATTACTCTCTTTATGCAAATAATTAATTTTCATTTCTTAGAATGATTACATTTATGTGTTTTACATATTTTATAAAAAATTATATTATTTTTAGAATAGATAAATAGAGATAGATAATTGAGTATACTAATATCAATTTACTACAAGCATATTTGGGTTAGTTAAATTATATAAAAACTTTAAAAATATGACCAAAGAAATTATATTCATTCAATCTTTATTTAAAATAATTGCCGTTAAACAATGGATCTAAAGAGCTATTCTATGCACAAGTCTAAAACTAGTATGAATAGCTGGAAGATATTGTCTTGTATATATTTGTTTCGTACAGCCTTGGGATAATTCTATGTATGTGGTTTGACTTCAAATGTGTTAAAAACATAGACACTTGATCTGAAGCTCAATTTTGAATACACAACACTTTATTATGCTTCTGCTATTATCTATACTATGGATGAATGCATAGGTGAACAACCTAATTCATGTGTTAGGCCTTGGGTAACTACGTTATTGGTCGGTTATGTACTTAATCCGCATAAGCGGGGTTTGGGTCATGACAAATAATTTTTGAAAAAAAAACATAAAATTGTGTTTGGTAACTGTTTTCAAATTTTTGAAAACAAAAAACAAAAAATTTGAACAAATTTGGAAACAAAAAAAAAGGAATTTTTTTTTCAAATCTTCCCCCTTCAACTCCCCCACCACCACCACTAGCCGCTGCTACCACCCACCGATATTAAATGAATATTTTTAATGTTAAACCAATAAATGATAAGTAACAATTTTGGGGTTACCACAACATTTTCTATTTTTGGTTTTTTTTGGGGAAAAAAACAAAAACGAAAATAGAACACAAAAAACTAACAACAAAAACAGACAATAAAAAATGAAAACTGACAGCATCAGTAAAATACAAAAAGTTCTAAATTCGTGTTAACATAACTTATCATTTCAATGTATAGAGTTGTGTTTTGGTGCATTTCTCTTTATTCCAGTGTGCTTGAATAGAAACAATAGAGTTTCATTATTCACAGTGTTTCTTTCGGTCTCTTAAGAAACAGAAACATTTTGGCCATTTGGATAGAAACAAATGGAATTTTGTCCCTTGTGCAAAACTAATGTCTAGATGCACAGGGATAGAAATTTTAACACTCTTATCATATAAAGGGTCAGATTTATTAACAAATGAAGACAACGAAAATGATTATTGCCAAGTCTAAACATAGCAAACTTTCCAATGCATCGAATCTAGATTAACCAAGATATTGATTGCAGACACAAAATATAATTGGAACTGAAATTTATTTCCAAAACAAAAGAGGGGGAAAAAAGCAAAGGGAAACAATGGTTTAAATGCTTATCCATTAGCTTATCAAGAGCTTACAGCCACAATTTCATCTGTTTATCAAAAAGCATAAAAAGATGTCAAAACTTTATTACTGTGGACTAGGAATCACATGCACTTCTAAGAAGGTGATGCATCTTTGTCAGATCACAACACTCGTTTAACACTGATGACAGGTGTACAAATGTGTCTCATTATTTTTTTTTTTTAAATTTTTAGGACCGGACATGCTTCGAACCCTTGGGTACACACTGGTACACAATTTAAGATGCACTGGAAACACACTGCAAGTTTGAAGAAAATACGATGAGATCCAATGATAAAATGAAAACAATTTGAATTTATAGCTATTAATTTCTCCTCCATTATATTTTATTTTTATTTTTTTTATACGTAAGCAAATTTTATAAACAGAGCATCAAGGAGATACAACTCGTATAAATCACAAGAAAAAGAAAAAGACAAAAGCTACTCAAAGCCTTTAGTCCTCAAACCTCTAAGAAGCATGGACATGGACACATGATACGGACACGACACGACACGACACGACACGACACTGACACACTGACATGGCGATTTTCGAAAAATGCAGGTCACGTCATGACAGGGACACGACAAAATTATATATTTTATGTATTTTTTATATGTTATTATACAAATATTTTACTCAAAAATAATGAAAAAAAAAGAATGATAACACTAATTAAAATTAAAACCATGTATTTCATACTTTAAACATCAAATTAGGAAAAAAATCACATTACTTTTATTTTATAATTGGATTCCAAGTTATTTTCTTTATACTTACAATGTGTTTCATACATATAAGTGATAGACACGGGTGTCCCCCAAGCGTCTGAAACGTGTCCGATTCTAAAATATTATAAAATAATAAGACAAGTTTGGACACGTGTCGATAGAGTGTCCGACACGGATACGGCATCTTCTTTGAAGTGTTTGTGCTTCTTAACAAATTCCAAAAAATCATCTATGGATGGGTTGGAAGACCCATGCACCCACCTATAAAAAAGATTCACAACAAGAGATTCAACCAAAAAAAAAAGGTTTCTCAACTCCCTCAAAAGACCTGCGATTTTTCTGCCTCCATATAATCCACATGAGGAGGGGCTGCCTTCCATGCATTCTTCCTATTCTTGCCAATCCTCACACCATTCCAACACTGGATTAGTTCCATCACGTTCCTTGGAAACACCCAATGAAGACCCAAAACAACCAAAACAAGAGCCCACTAATCTCTAGCCAACCTACATTGAATAAGAAGATGGTCAATTGACTGCACATGCAACACCAATACACAAGTATGTGCTTCTTGAGTATCAAATTGTCCATCATAAGAATTTTACCATGAGCGGCTGTCCAAATAAAAAAAAAGCCACTTTAGATGGAGCTTTAGTCCTCCAAATGGCCTGCCAAGGGAACAAGACCCCCGAGTTGCTTTGCAAAGCATGAAAGAAAGCCCTGACCCAAAACCTCCCATTTTTAGAACTGTTCCACCTTATGGAATCTTCATCCCTCCCCACATTGGCCAACCCATACAAAACAGTGAACAAGGCATCAATCTCCTCCAATTCCCAATCCTGGGGAGTGTGTCCAAAAGACTCATCCAAGAAAACCTTATCACCCTCTAACCGCATGTGATTGGCCACATCAGCTTCTCTATTTCTAAAAATACATTTTTAGAGCTGAGAAAGCCCTCTCTAAAGTCTCCGCACTACAACACTGATTTCTCCAGAATTTCACCTTCTCCCCTCCTCCACTACCATACTGAAATGCTGCCAGAAAACGTCCCATTAATTTATGAATAGAGCTTTCTAAAACAGATATGAGGACACTTTTGTTCATAGTTCTTTCCAATATGTAGAATGTGGAAAATGATTTCTTACTATTTTGATATAATAAGAAATAATTTCTTATTATTTTGATATAATAATATATAAATGTATTCGTAATGTAAAAAATAAAAATAAAAATATATATTTATTTGTTGTTATATATCCCTGCTGTCTCGTGCCCTGATTTTCTTTTTTAAAATCATTGTTTTGCCGTGTTCATTTCTCATGTCTGCATCTGTCTTCTTAGACTCTGAACATGTATAGCAAATTTTCCACTTAACAAAGGTGACACCTCATCCCAAAAATTTCCATCTCTCCGTTCCATTTTCTGCCCCAAATAGGCAGCAGAGAACCACGTGGGCAAATGTCTTACAACTTAAGTGAACACGTTGATATGACTCAACAAAACACCCCATGACTAATGCAAAAAGACCAGTAAAACAGGCAAAAACGATCACCTTACCAGAAGCATTGACTAGTTTTGCTCAGGATATCAAGCACACAAACACATAAACAATATAAACACATATCCCAATTTTAATACACTTTATGTAGCCAAATTGTACAAATATCTTTAGTTCCTTCCAAAACCATTAGGATGCAAATGAAGGGAAAATGCCAATACATTTATATGTATACACACAATAGAAGTTACTTGTTATATGGTTAGGTTGGGTCAACATATGGCCAGCTTACCCATCAGAAAAAGAAACTCACTGACTTTTTTTTTGTATTTCTTTTGGTTATGCATTTAATAATATTCCCTGTTATGAACATCGCATGGAATAGATTGCAAACAATCAGGAGATGACTTTATTATGAATTACCAGCAAAAAAATGTTTCATACTGTATGCCAATCCGTGCTCCTTCCAAGCAACAGATCACCTGCTCATCAAAAACACTAAGGTAAAGATCAAAGAAAGAAACACTAATGCAAATATTTCACTTGAAGGGCTGCTGAACTGAGAATGCAGAACTCAAAAGGTGTAAATAATTACAAACACTTACAAACTTTATTGCCTTCTAACAAATAAATTCTTTGTAGCCAAGAGTTGTTGGTAACAAATAAAAACAATCCCAATGTAGAAATTCATCTTCACATTATACTTCTCGATCTTGATAACATATACAATTACTTGTTTGATGCAAATAATGCCAACTTATCAACAAAAGAGAATCGTTTTCAATTTCCAAAAGTCTTTAAGAAGTTCCAATCAACTCTTTGGAGGAAAAAAAAAGGTCCAATTAAGATGCATACTGCTTTAAAAGTTTAAGCTCAAATTTACGAAGTTATACAGCGAAAAAAACTCCATCTAAAATAATGACTTCCAACTTCCAACACATATTCAGATCACTGCTTAAGCATTTAAAGGCTGAGCAACTAAGTGTCAAAGTCTATATGAGTTGAGTGCTTCAAGTCTCCACCCATATGTCTTTCTTTTCTTTTCTCAATGACTTCCCACCTCTACTACAACTTGGAAGATGACATAGCAATGTGGTACAGTTATTTATGATGTGTCATACAAATCAATAGAATAGTTTAATTATGAATTCAGGTATGACACAAAAGGATTCAAGATGTAAACCCCTGATAGTTAGATTAGGCTTTGTTGGCTTAATTTGAGTTGTATCAATAAGTTGGCCTGTGGTATAGAAAGAAAACATAGGGAAAAAAGAAAAGAAAAAGAGAGTGGCAGCAAACTTCCAAATAAGATCATTTATCCTGAATAGAATTATAACCCTTGATCTATTGACTGGGATACTTCCGAAGAAAGTTGGTACTACCATCATTATCCTGTTATTTTTTTGATGATATTGCTTTTAGGGATCCTATACTGACTTCCATAATAATTTCATTCTTTTAAAACTTTACAAAAAAGTAATGGCTCCTTTTGTGTTAGTAAGCTATAGTCTTTATTGCTAAATGTTTCTCGACTTCATACTCCAGAAAGGGGGCACAACCCAATATAACTGATTTTTGTATGCATGTTGGTATGGTTGACCTCCCGTCATAATTTTTGTTTGATTATTTTATTGTTTAGTAGCCTGATGGGTATTTCTGTACTTTGGTTATAAATACAAGCGACTAGTGGAGAGAATTCTAATTCTGGCATTCTTTCATTAGTTGTATATAGTTTTCTCTGCTTTGCTCTATTCTTCTTTATTCTTCTCTGACTACAAATTTAAATTGGTATCAGAGCTTAATTCAGTTCGTCACTTCATGGTTTCAAAACGTCAAAAAAATTGAAAAAATAAAAAAATTCTCAAACTGTCCTAGTATGTTCGGCTAGGTTATCAGTACTCCCAAAAAAAAAAACTTGAAATGTTTTTACTTGATTTGATATATTTTTCTTTGATTTCCGAATTAAAGGTTTCTTTTTACCAGAAATCTCAGTTCGGGATCGATTTGGAGATGAATGCTTGGGCCAGCTCCTATGGGTCCTGACTTGCATAGGGGAAGGATCTTCTAGCCTCGGTGTCAAGGTTTTGAATTTTTTTTTTGGAGAAAAAGTGTTCGGCTGGGTGTCTAACCTAAGACGCTAAGTATAATAGCCAGCATGTTAAATAATGTAATTAATTGTGTAACTATATGGATTAAATAAACTTATAATTAAATTGGAAAATACATTATAATAAATAGAAGTTAAATCCTATGAAATTAGTAAAGAAAAGTAGGATTATAAAATATAAAAAAAAAGTAGGAAAAGAAATAAAATTTGTGAGAGTGGAAATTAATCAATTTTAATTAAATCTGAAAAATATATATAAATAATTGTAAGAAAAAAACAAAATGGTTATAAAATTATGAATAAAAAAAAGAAAAGAAAAAGACCACACCTGTTACATGCATTAGGACATGGTGTGTTTATTATATGATATGAATATATATAGATTGCTGATACATATCAAGTGGGTTGTGCAAGATAAGGAAGAAAAGGGAGAAAAGAAAAAGAAAAAAGAGAGAGAAGAAAAGTTTTCGGGAAAGGGCAAAAAGAGAGGAAGGAAGGAAGAAACCACCAAAGCTCTGCAAGTATAAGCCTAACCCTGTCCTACACATTTAAAAGCATGCATCCATCTAAGGGAAATGGTCTGAAAGTGGCTGGGAAGTCATGTTTTCCAGCAAGCTTAAAAAAAAAAACTTGAAACTTGGAGTGTTTAAAACCTAGCTAACAAAGCTGAATTCCACGTAGCCATGCGGTGGGAGGCATCCCATGTGCACCCTGCCTTGGCCCTGTGCGTAACCCACACCTCTGCCTAAATTTTTTGTACCAAAAAAAAAAAAGCTGAATTCCACCACTTGGGAACTATTTAGGAGATAATAGAACGGTTTTTAATTGGTCTTTAGGTCCCAGGTATTCCAAAAATAAAATGGGTAATGTTTTATGAAAATAGGGCAGTTTTGAATCTAAGCATAGAATAATGGATTTGTGTTTGGTTTGGTGTTTGAATGCATGGATTAGGTTTTAAACAAGTTATACTAGCCATAAACAGCCTTATAATGGCTTGGTTAATGGAAAAAAAAATGAAGAAGCAGAAAATTCCATTTAGAGGTTTGATCTATAGAGATAGTATGAGCAGTCCACTTTTAGGGCCATTTTGATAGCCAAAACATGATCTAATCTTGATTTCAAGGACACTAGTGTGTAGATCTTTTTTTCGAGATACACAATTTAGGCACAAAATTTGTGAGATTTCATTGAGAAACAGAGGAGAAAATGAATTTTGAAATTTGTAGCTCAAAATCAGGAGAAATTCAGGGAAGAAGACGATGAATAGTACTTTTCGGGCATGCCCACTCTCTGATTAGGGCGCTTGGGGGGGCATGCCACATTTTTTTAACACTATTTTAAACACATCTTAGTTCTAAAAATTCAAGATAATCTTCACAAACTTGGAATGTTGGACACACTCTTTCTGGAGTGTTCTAGGGATTAAAATACACCTTTCATAATTTTCGAAACTTAATTTCTAGTTTTTATTTAATTTTACACTAAATAATTCATCAAGAATATCTAAACACATAGGATTTGGTCGGGTAATATATCAAAAAAAAATTTAATCTAAGGAACATTTTACAAAAAAATGGTTCAAATATAATGTGGCACACACCCCCACGCGCCCAACCCGAGAGTGGCCATGGCCAAAAATTACTGTTCATCGTCTTCTGCCTGAATTTTGCCCCATTTTGACCTACAAACTTCAAAATTCATTTTCTCCTTCGTTTCTCAATGAAATCTCGCAAAATTTGTGCCTAAACTATGTATCTCAAAAAGATATACGCACTAGTATCCTTAAAATTAAGATTTTATCATGTTTTGGCCATCAAAATGACCCTGAAAGTGAACTGCTCATACTATCTCTGTATATCAGACCTATAAATGGGATTTTCTCCATTTTTTCTATTAAACAAGCCATTATATGGCTGTTTATGACTAATATAACTTATTTTCAACCTAACCCATGCATTCAAACACACCATACCAAACAAAAATCCATTATTCTATGCTTAGATTCAAAATTGCCCTATTTTCGAAAAACACCACCCATTTTATTTCTAGACTACCTCGGACCTAAAAGACCATTTAAAGCCCCTTCTATTATCTCCTAAAAATAGGTCCCAAGTGGTGGAATTCAGCTTTGTTAGCTAGGTTTTAAGCACTACAAGTTTCAAGATTTTTTTTAAGCTTGCCGCAAAACATGGCTTTCCAGCCACTTTCAGACCACTACCCTTAAATGGATGCATGCTTTTAAATGTGTAGGACAGGGTTAGGCTTATACCTGCAGAGCTTTACCTCAAAACGGCCACACACCCCTATTATTGGCCTAATATGGCCCGATTCCACTTCCCTCCTCGTCACGTGAGCCTTGAGTAGTGCCGGATTAATGTACTACAGCCTTATACAGTCATTTCAAGCATGACCACACCCCCTTTTGCGACCTACAAATCCTTCTACCGGTCATAAACGGACAAAAAACACCTCAAAACGGCCACACCCCCTGTTATACATAATTTTCTATCTATTTTGTTTTTGTCTTACAATTATTTATTTTTTTCAAGATTTAATTTGAATTGAATAACTTCCACTCTCAAAATTTTAGTTTTTTCCTATTATTTACTAGGTTTTAACTTCTATTTATTATAATATATTTTTCAATTTAATTAAAAGTAATTTAATTTATTTAATCCATATAGTTACACAATTAATTACATTTTTTAACATGCTATAAACATGTGGGTATTACAGTAAGCCTCTTTGGGCTTTGTTTTTGATCTGTTGTGGACTATTCTTGGCTGTTTTTGATGGAATGATTTCTTGAGTTTCAATCAGTCTTTGTAAGTTACATTGAGTTATTCCCTTTTGCAGACTTGGCAGTAGGTATTAAGGCTTCCATTGGCAGCATAGAGAATGGGTTGAGTCCTGTTAGGAGTCTTGGTGATAGCCCATCCCTGCAGATTCGTCTTGTTAAATTGGATGACACTAACTGTTTGATATGATCAAGTTCGTGTAGCTTGGCAATTATGGCTCGTGGCGAGACTAGTTATATCATTGAAGCTGGTAGCTACCAAAGATCTGATAACAGATTGGGCAACATGTGAGAAATGGCAGTCACATAATGCAACCCACTATCAGCTGTACCTTCTGTGTTGATGGACAAGGCCCATAAGATTCGGTTTGCAATAGCACAAAATATAGGGTAATGATGCATAGCTTTATAAATTAGGAAAGAAAATTTGTGGTTATATGAGAATGACATATCCATGTTACCTAGACTCCTCTAAAATGTATAAAATACAGATGTTGAACACTCGATACTTGAACTCCAACACTTAGATAAGGGTATGGATGTGCATGTGCCCGATATGTACTATTAGACATTCACCTAACAAAAATGTTTAGTAATTCGAGTTTATTAATAAATGTTAATTTGTATTATTTTTCTACTCCTTATAAAGGTAGTCTTGTAATCTTGTTATATGTTTTGGTTAGTATATATGAAAGTTAAGGTGTAGGGTTTAATTATCAAATCCTAAACCTATCTCTTTTCTCCACCTTCTCTCTATATCTCGTCTCATCTTCTTCCCTCTTTCCATCTAACCCTTATTTGCACTTCAACTTGGTATCAGAGCATCCGATCCACACTTAGAACACGCTAGAGTAGTCTAGACATCGTCATACAATAATTATCTAGGGCTGACGTTAGCATCCGTACGATGACGTCATGCTGACGTCAGTAGTTGCACGATGGTCGATGGTCCAGGACCACCCTATCTGAATCGATTTTTGCTTCTGAGTACTATAGTGATTTTTCCAGAATATTTTGAAGCCATTTGCTGTGACTTTTCAATTTTCGGATATTTTCGGCTATTTTTGGCTCTATTTTTTTGATCTGCTGTTTCCTTCACCACCCAAGATTTTTGATGCTTCTAATCTTCCTCATGGGTGCCGAAATGAAGATTTAGAGGGTCTCTTGGTGATTGCTTGTTGATTTATTGGGTTTCGATGGATATTTCTACCCCTTTTTGGCTCGGCTTGGAGTATTTTGGTTCGGCTTAGAGTTTTTTGCTTTGTTTTGGTTCGGTTGTTGTATTTTCTACCCTGTGGTGGCTGTTTAGTCCTTGGTGGTTGCTTCTCTACCTTCTTAGGTGTTGCTACAATGTTCTAGAGGCTTTTTTCAGTGGTTGCTTCTTGATTTCTTGGTATTGTTGGCTATTTGTGCCATTTTTACCTTCTATGGCTACTTCAAAGGCTTCCGATTCCCAACCTTTTAAATACAAAGGTTCTTTGCTTAGGGAGGATGACCTGCCTTGTTCCATTACTTCTAAGCGATTGGATGAGTTAAACTATCTTGCCTAGGCCCATGCGGTGAAAATTTTTCTTCATGGAAAAAGAAAACTGAAATTTATCAACAGTTTACCTCCTCCCCTTGAGGACCCACTATCTGATGAATGGTTGAGTGAGGATTCCATTGTTGTGGGCTAGTTGTGGCACAGTTTGGAGACTCAAATTGCCACTACCGTTGAGTTTTGTGATTCTTTCAAGAAAATTTGGGATTCTCTTACTGAATCTTTTTCACAACAGAGTAATGTTTCTTGAGTCTTTGAGTTGTATGAGAAGATCTTCACCACTAAGCAGTCTAGCAAGCCCTTATCTGATTATTATAGCACCCTAAAAAATTTATGGGAGCAACTGTTACAGTTTCATCCCTTTACTTCTGATTTGGAGCAACAAAAACGTCATTGGGAGGATTTTATGATTGCTTCCTTACTTTCTGGTTTAGACCCCTCACTTTATGGGTTCACAGATCAAATTCTTGCCAGTGAGACTCTCCCTACTACTGCCAATGCCTATTCTTGTCTTTTACTCTCTTCTTGGGGCCAATCCTCCTCTATTGGTGGCTTTACTCCCCCTACTTTGGAGTCCTCTGCCTTGATCACTCAGAGTGGTTTCCGTGGTACCTTTCGTAGTAGGTCTCATAATGGTTGTAGGAACCGTAATCCTCGTGGTGGCCATTCTCGTGGTGGCAACTTTCGTGGTGGCGGATATTCTCGTGGTGGTAGAGGTTCTTCTAGCCACAATGATGGTAATTAAGGCCGCAATGATCTTAAATGTACTCATTGTGGTGGTACCAATCATACTGAGCCATAGTATTGGACGAAGTATGAGAAGCCGGACAGTGTCAATCATGGTACTGATGCTCTTATTACTCAACTTAATGATATTGTCCAGAGTCTGAGTACTGCACTTCTCTCTTCATCTGTTACTCGGCTTAACGATGTTGTTCAGACGTTGCGTACTGCTCTTCCTTCCTCTTCCACTGTTACTTTAGCTAATTCAGGTAATATTGCTTGTGTGGCCACTTCCTCTTCATCTTGGGTCATTGATTCTGAAGCTAGCTCACATATGTCTGGTAACTCTCCCTTATTTTCTAATTTGCATTCTCTTAACCATCATATTTTTTTTTGGCTAATGGATCCTCTCGACCTGTTGGTGGTAAAGGGGTTTTGCATCCTAATGCCTCCTTCTCTTTAGCCTCTAGTTTTTATGTTCCACAGTTTTCATTTAATTTGCTTTCAGTTAGTTAACTGACTAAACTTTTACATTGTTAGATAACCTTTAATCCTACTTCATGTGTCTTTCAGGATCTCAAGACCAAAAAGATAATTGGTTCAGGGCATGAGAAGGACGGCTTGTATTTTTTGGATTCAGCATGTTCTCCTCCTACCACTTCACCTGCATTGAGTGCTACCGTCTCTCCTCTCCAGTGGCATTTTTGTTTGGGCCATCCTTCCTTGGCCAAACTTAAGTCAACTATCCCTAATTTGAGTCATGTATCTTGTTTAGAGTGTGAAGCTTGTCAGTTAGGAAAGCATCACCATAGTTCATTTTCTAGTCGTGCTGTTCGTCGTCAGTCTGAGTCTTTTGATGTAGTCCATACGAACATATGGGGTCCTTCCCGAACTCTTACTATTAAAGGATTTCTCTATTTTGTGATATTTGTTGATGACTATTCCTGCATGATTTGGTTGTTTTTACTAAAACAGAGATCTGAACTACCTTATATTGTTTTGCACTTTTATAATAAGATCTTTACTCAATTTGGCAAACGTATAAAGACTTTGCGTTCTAATAATGCCTTAAAATATACACAATCTGTTCTCCAGTCCTTCTGTGTTGATCATAGCGTTATTCACCAAACGAGTTGTGTTCATACATCTCAATAAAATGGTATTGTTGAACGCAAACATCGTCATTTATTGGATATTACTTGCACCATATTATTTAATATGCAAGTTTCAAAACACTTTTGGAGGAATGCTGTTCTTACTGCTTGTCACCTTGTTAATAGAATGCCTTCGGCAGTTCTGGCTAACAAATCTCCTTTCTCTCTCTTATATCCTGATTCTCCTCTATTTTCCATTACTCCTCGTATATTCGATTGTGTTGCATTCGTTCATAATCTTAATCTTGGTTTAAATAAATTATCTCCTCGAGCTCGCAAGTGTGTTTTCCTTAGGTACTCTCATACTCAAAAAGGCTATCGCTACTATTGTCCTCCTCGCCGATACTTTGTGAGCGCTGATATTATCTTTTTTGAGTCTACACCCTTCTTCTCTACCCTAGGTCAACACTTGTCCGCCGACCTTATCTATTATCGCAATGGGGAGCACTCTTTTCCTTTCCCTACTCTTCCCTTACCCGTGTCGGCCTCACTCCCTTCTTCCAATTTCTCCCCCGCTCCTAATCCTCCATTACACGTTTACCAAAGATCTAGCACTCGCCCGGTTGTCCCTTATGGCCCGACCTTTGCATCTTCTTCGTCTAAGGTCCTTGTTGTTCCTATCACTTCTTCTGAACCTGACGATCTACCCATTGCTTTACGCCGAGGTAAACGCACTTGTACTCAACATCCTATTGCTCAATTTGCGTCTTATGATCGTACTTCGTCGTCTCTCCATTCCTTTGCTTGTGCCTTGTCTTCTATTTCTGTCCCTTCTTCTTATCAATAGGCTTTATCTTCGGTTGGCTGGAAGCATGCTATGGATGAAGAGATGCATGCCCTTTCGACTAATCAAACTTGGGAACTTACTCCTCTTCCACATGGCAAACAAACAGTGGATTGTCGTTGGGTTTATACTGTTAAATACCTTCTCGATGGTGCTGTTGAGCGTCTTAAGGTCCACTTGGTTGCTAAAGGCTACACTCAGACCTATGGTGTTGATTATCTTGAAACCTTTTCTCCTTTTGCTCACCTTAATTCCATTTGGATTCTATTAACCGTTGTTGTTACTTGCTCTGGCCTTTATATCAACTTGATATAAAGAGTGCATTTCTTTATGGAGACCTTCAGGAGGAAGTTTATATGAATTAGCCACCTGGCTATGTGGTTTCTGGTAGTGAGCATCTTGTTTGTCACCTTCGCAAGACGTTATACAGTCTGAAACAATCTCCTTGTGCTTGGTTTGATAGATTCAGTGCCGTTGTGCTTAACTATGGTTTTCAGCGCTCCACCTTTGATCATTCTATGTTTGTTTACCATTCTTCTGCTGGTACCATTATCTTAATTATTTATATTGATGATATTATCATTTCTAGGAGTGATTCTGCTGGTATTGATGATTTGAAGCGTCATTTGAGTACACAGTTTCACACAAAAGATTTAGGTGTTCTTCGTTATTTCCTTGGGATTGAGGTTTCACGTTCCTCTCAGGGTATTTCTCTTTCCCAACGGAAATACGTCCTTGATCTTTTGTCTGAGACTGGACTTTTGGGTTCTCAGCCAGCTGAGACTCCTATGAATTCCACTATTAAACTTATTGCTGAGCATAGAGATCTCTTTCCTGATATTAGCAGCTATCGGCGCCTAGTTGGCAAATTGATTTACCTTATTGTTACTCGTCCCGACATTATCTACGTTGTTGGGGTTGTCAGTCAATATATGCATACTCCTCGCGATCCCTATTTTGCAGCCGTTTGTCAGATTTTGCGATATTTGAAGCGCGCACTTGACTGTGGATTGTTACATCAGCTTTCTACTTCTTTGTTTGTTACCAGTTTTAGTGATGCTAACTAGGCTGGTAGTCGTTCTGATAGACGATTTACCTCTGGTTATTGTACCTTTGTTGGTGGCAACCTTGTTACATGGCGGAGTAAGAAGCAACCTGTTGTTGCTCGCTCTAGTGCTGAATCCGAGTATCGTGCTATGACTCATGCTGCTTCCGAGATGCTATGGGTTCGCTCCTTACTTCAGGATTTTTGTACTATTGTCCCTACTCCTATGCAGATGTGTTGTGATAATCAAGCTGCCATCTTCATCGCTAATAATCCTGTTTTTCATGAGCGTACTAAACATATTGAAGTCGATTGTCACTTTATTCAGGATCTTTTGCTGCGCAAACAGATAGCTACACCTCATGTCCGTTCCGACTCTCAATTAGGCGATATTTTCACAAAGCCGCTACCTCATTCTACTTTTCAGTCTTTGTATTCCAAGCTGGGTATATTTGATTTATATACTCCAGCTTAAAGGGGCGTGTTAACGTGTATTATTTTTCTACTCCTGATAAGGGTAGTCTTGCAATCTTGTTATATGTTTTGGTTAGTATATATGAAAGTTAAGGTGTAGGGTTTAATTATCAAAATCTAAATATATGCTCCTTTCTCCACCTTCTCTCTATATCTCTTATCCTCTTCTTCCCTCTTTCCATCTAACCCTTATTTGCACTTCAACTATAAATATGTGTAAACTCCCATAGTATGCATGAAATGCTCTATAACATGTTCTAAACGCTATTATATATAGAAAATAAAAGAAGTATATTAAGATACATGAATGTTTTCTCGTGTCCTGGTGTCCTTGGACATTGAAATTAGATGAATCCAACACTTTGACACATAACTGCAACCAACACCCGTACCCAAGTCCCTATAACATAAGGAAGGATCTCTTGTTGAGTTTAAGCTGAATTGAGTAATCTGTGCGGAGCTTGACTACTATCTGAATTTGCAAGTTGTTTATTATCATAATACAGCTACATTTTAGCATATGGTAGAGAACGAGCGGGTTCATGATTTTCTTGTTGGTCTCAACATGGAGTCTGATCAGATTCATGTTCAAGTCTTTGGTTGTTATCCTTTTTCCAAATTCCTATGAATGCACTTAATGCCTCTTCTTCCTTTCCTTGGTTAATCGATTCTATGCTACTAACTGACCATATGACACATTCTTCCAATCTTTTCTATTCCTACTCTCCTTAGTCAGGTAAAGATAAAGTAATAATAGTTAATGGTTCCCTATCCTTGGTATCAGGAAAAGGTTCCATTCAGTGCTTCTCATCAGTCACGCTCTCATCTGTTCTTCATATTCCACAATTTTCCACTAAATGATGTGGCTTAGAGGATGTATTAGCATGCTATGAGTGGCGCATTTTTATTTATTTGACTGGTCATAAAACTTGGACTAATTTTTATCAGGAGCATATTGAGTTGTTCAAACACACATAATATGATATCATCAAACTTCGTAGGTATTATTAACAGTTAATTAAGAGCAATGGAGATTTTGTAACATAAATTTTTAAATAAGTGAGGTCAATATAATTTTGAAACTACAAATATGATGAATGTATTATAGTCAAGGTTTAGTAATGGTTAATGTAATTTACCGTTTTAGTTTTTGCTCTAATAATGTTTGATCATAAATGATAAAATCATTGTTTAATAAAACTATAAAAATTCTGATTAAAAATATAGAGAAATGAGATACATAACTCCTCCCATGATATGCATTTTTAAGGATCCCATCCTATACAATTTCCATTGAAAAAAAAAAATAAAAAGAAAGTGACCCCATGTCATTGTCCTTGTGTTGGTATATAGATATATCATTGCGTATTAGAACAGAAGTTTGATGAATGCTATAACGCAATTAGTACATGTTTTAATTTGAGCATGATATAATTCTTAGTTTTCATTGGTCCACATCATAAATATCTTCATGATACAAAAAAAATATAACAGTATAACTACTGACTTTTTGCTTTTGTTCTAACTTTTTTTTTTTTTTTTTTTGCATTCACCATATACATTTATATGCTTTTACAGTCAAATCTCCACTTTACAAATAACCTAAAACAGATATTATAAATGGGTCTACTTGGGTATTGGCAAAAATTAGAAATAAAAAGAATAATAAACATATGGTCAAGCAAAAAGAGGATGACTCAAGGGTTGCTTTTACAAGCTTAAATAATCAACTAGTTTAGTTTGACAAACAAAAAAAGAAAAAAATTCTACCAATCTTGTAATATGGCCAAACATTTTTATACAACGTAGAATTATATTCTAAAAAGAATGTCAATTATAAATGTAAGGAAAAATTGTATGTTCATAATTTTCAAACTTCAATTAATCATACATACCAAACGGTTCAACTAAATTCAGCAATTAAATTTCAGATATCACCACTGTTATTTTCAGTACTTAAATTTCAGTAACTTAGAGCTTTCAGCACTTAAAATTCACTACAAAATTTTCAGTTTTATCAAATAGGCCCTTAGACTTGTGTGCTCCAAAATATACGTAATCAGGTAGATGTTTTCCACAACCTCTAGCTTTCTTTACATAAGGATCCTCGGCAAAATACTAAAATATTCTACAGTGACAGCATGTAGAAGACCAACCAGTGGAAGCCCCTCTATCAAAATCAGCGTCTCTAGTGATGACCATCTTTTAACTGTATGATTAAGATATCAACCTCTCAATCTCATCACATTTTTAATGTAGTATGCAAGAACACACGCCTCACAAATATTTCAATATCTCTCTTCACCATTTTATAAAATAATGAGACTCACAACAAGAGAATAAAATATTTCAGGATTCCTTGTAGTTGCACACAGTTGTTCTTAATACATAAAGTCTATGCTACCTACACTCTTCTAAATATATGAAGTACTCATGTCGGACAATCGACACCCGACCCTCGACACTAGTTGGACATACATCTACCAAGGATGTATAATTAATTGACTTTACTAAAAAACTAAGCATAGGACTTCCATTTTATGAATGAAATGCTATATTTTAGCTTATAAATACCATTCTACCTTAAAAAAACAAAAGAAGTATTTAAAAAATATGAAATATAGCCGTGTCCTAATATCTTTGGACATGAAAATTAGATGAATCCGACACCTAGACACGTACCCGCACCGGACCCCCATACCCAAGTCCAGGTAACATAGCATAAAGTCAATTATTATTGAGAAAGAAACAAGGTGCAAATGTTAACTAGAAAAAAAATAAAAGGAAAGGAAAAAAAAAAAGACAGAGAGAGGGGGTAGGTATAGGCTCAACAAACTAAATACCTGTGCAACAAGGAAGAGAAAGAGTAAGACAATCATAATAAATAACTAAATAATCCTCCACAATTCCATTCCAACTAAGGGCTGAGAAATAAATTGGATATGACTCCCTTAGATACAAAGGCCAATCATCGTAAACTCTTTAGTTTTTCATATATATGAACAAAGAAAGTAGAGTGGAGGATTCTCTAGTTATTTTGCTGTATATTAGATGGTGAACAAAGAAAGTAGGCCAATCATCTCTCCGTCTATCTCCATTCTACTTTTTCATATTTTCCACTGAATTTGAGATGTTTTCATTGTTCTCAAGTCTCCTTGTTTCTAATAACAGAAGGAGAAAAATAGAAAAAATGTTGTTTTGGGATCCTTATATGCATAGAAACAAATGGTTGTCAAGTGTGTTTCAGTGCGTTTCATCATGTTTCGAGGGAAACATTGGAATTTCGACTTTTTATTTTTTGATAAGTAGAATTAGTATTTCGGTTTTCCACTAAGTTTTGTGTTGGTCTCACAAGAAATAGAAACGTTTCGGCCATTTCAATGGAAATGAACAAAATTTTGTTCTTTGTTTCTATAATTTTTCAGCATTAGAGAAATTTACCACCATTAACATTGATGTAGACCAACACTTTCATATTTTGGAGTAACACATTAGAAACTTTATCAAGCTCCAGGTGGCAATTGTATACTACTCGTATTTGTTGGTTTTAGTATCTTAGTGAAGAAAACGTCCTGTCACATATCTAAATAAATCATCTGGCAATGGGATAGAAATGTAAAGAACAAGTAAATATTTTAGCCAAAACTACTCATACATCAAATACCTTAGTTCCAACTTTGTATGTAATTTTTTCATGGAAATGAAGACCTGGCAGCATGCTTACATCTTCGGACATTGCCTTTCTTTCAGCCTCCATGTGAACCTGATGTAAACCCCAGGACAGTTAAATTAATTTTCTTGAACTGAACATGTAAAATGGCAATCTAAGTATAGAACAGATAGACTGGCCTTCTTTTAACCAAGAAGCAGCAGAAGAGGAGTAAGAAGAAAAAGAATTTTTATTTTGAACGATGTAGCTTATCCAATGAGACAAAGTTGACTGGATATCGATCATTGGTATCATTTTTAATCATCTAACATATGCTCCCAAGGAGAAAAAGAAAAAAGAAGAAATACTGTCACATCGAAGCATTCACTAGAAACCTAACTGCTCCCTTACTGTAGCTAATAAACCATCATTCCATTGTTCACCATCTAAACAAATTTCTGCAAAATACATAAGTTATTCATTAATGCAGCAATGTATCATATTTTACGTAACCAATGTGTAACAGATGCCCACAGAAACAATAAGATTTAAATTTTCCATTTTTCAATTCTTTCTCAGTATACTAGCATGTAAGACTCTTGATCCACCCGAGGAGAATCTCTTGGTCCTTACTCTTCCTTAAAGATAGTAAAATTTAAAAAGAAACAAGGGGAGGGAGAGAGTTAGAGGTATACATATATATATATAGAGAGAGAGAGAGAAGAATGTTTACAAGGTTTACCCGAGTCAAATGGTGGTGCAAAGTAGACTGACAAATCTGCTTATGTGTTCAGATGAAGTGTCCCCTCAATACCATAGCTTTTACCATTATAGCATAAGCACTGTATTATCAAATGCACTAAAAAAAAGGTGGCCATGCAACACCATAAGCAACATTATGCATAAACCAGGAGATGACTAATAGAAAATGGAAGTTCTTTTCTATTGCAAAACGTTCTAACTAAGCAATTAGAGAAGAAGAAGAAGATGGTGGTGGTGGTGGTGGTGGTGGTGGTGGTGACAGCAACAATGATGATGGTTAAGAATCATTGATTTAGAAGCAATTGATTAATACATCAACAAGTCAAAACAAGGTAAACCAGTACTGACAGACAGAAAATGGTTTCCTCTTGTCAGCAAAATTGCTCCAAAGTAATATTTTGAAAAAAGAAGAAAATGATGATGATGATGATGATGGTGATTCCAACAAAGATATTGACGATGATGAAGAATCTCACTAGCAAGCAACCTGTTAAATCTATATCAATAAGTCAAAATATTGACAGAAACCCCACATTGTAAACTATGGTGTGTTTTCTATTACAACAATCTCTTGACCAGTATGTCCCTTGGATAATAATATGACCAACAGTTCAAACTAGTAAATCCCAATATATGAGGATATCAATAAAAATAAAAATAAACAAATGTGCCTTGGATGACAATAGGACCAATAGTTCAACTACTAAGTCCCAATATCTGAGGCTATTTTGAGGATATCAATGAGAAGTTTGAAACTTAATGCGTGCCAAAAAAGGCAGAGAGAGAGAGAGAGAGAGAGAGTTTCTTCTTTCCTGACGATCCACCCTATCTATTTGTACAATGGGGTAAGGTTGTACACCATATATTTTTATCATGCACCAATTGTTGAACTTTATAGACCATGTATTGCATATTATACTGCATGAACCAAGTGTTTTGAAAGAATAGTAAACATGAAAACATGTGAAAAAGAACACAAATACAGAAGTCTACAATACTGAGAAGTTCAAAGATATTTACTCCTTTACTTGAGATTGGATATAAGATTTAATCTTTAGATGTGAAGCAATACAAACCAAAATCATAAATGATATAAAAAATTAATAGATGCATTTTACTTGTGATCAACATTCACTCAAACACCCTAGTGTGCATAATTTCTTGTTCAATATCAAATTTTCAGATCTCCCACGCTATCTTAAAATGTACAGCTCATGGATTGCACAAGGCTTTTAGAATGTTAACCTAAATATTTAGCTCACTCTGATTCTGAGCAATCAACAAATTTCAGACAATCCAAAAGATTCTCACAGACTCTTATTCGTGACAAAAGACGAGTGCAAATTTATTGAGGTCCTCAATCTTCCTTATCAAGTAGAATATTCAGGAATGGAAATCCATCTATTGTTGTTTATACTTTATATTCATTAAGCCTGTTTTATTTTGAATGCATTTTGCCGCTCTGGTAAATTCATTATTTGTCCACCTTTTCTTTGACTCGGACATTGCTCGTTTTTTTAAATTTCCATAATATTTTATATCCTTATGTCACAGAAAAGCCTAGTGCTCTTGATTCTAGTGCAGTCCCATGATGAAACAATGACAGCTATGAAGAATAAACAAGGCGAAAAGGGTTAAGGTTTATAAATTAATTGATTCCCAGCTTTAGGTCCGGATTTTGGTGACAAGAGTAATGGCAATGTAGAAGATAAATAATCAAAGAGAGAAAACAAAGAGGGAAAGAAGTATCCTACTCCGTAAAAAACTACTTGAGATTTACACCCAAACTAACAAAGAGTTCCACATTCATTCTGTTTTACAGAAAACAGCCTTATTTACAGGGAGAACTTATAACTGTTAATAAAGGAAGAAGGGTAAATGAGCAACAAAATTTTTTAAGATTCTTACAATTGATATCTTGGTGCAACTAAATCTGCTGAAAAATGAATGATAGAAGCAGAACAAAAATGGAGCCACACACCATAGACAGAACTATCAGGGCAACACTATTTAACAATGAAATTCTTGAAGATTATCTTCAAAGCTACCTTGAGTTTGAGCAGCTCGTGCAGCCTCAAACTCCTTTGTTAGACGCTCAAATATCGTCTTGTCAGAATCCCTATGAAATTCAATCTCTTTCAGAATCTTCACCCTCCAAGGCCATAATCATTCTTCTATAATATTTACTGAAGATGCAACATAAAAGCATAGCCAAAAAATACAAAACAAACATTAAAAAAAATTGAAGGTGCATCATATTTTAATAAACAAAGTCCATACCCATCTTATTTTAATAACCATTTTGTATGTCTATCAACATAAAGCTACTCAAACTATGAGGCGCATAAAAAAAATTGTATATGCTTAATATTTAATGCTTTGGCTCGTAAATTTCAACTAAAGGACGACTAAGGAAAATTAAAATATCAAAGCACCACATGAGTGTGCAAGGTTCAAGAAAAAGTAGAGCCAGTCAAAAGAAGACACATGTAGGGTCTGCCGAACAAATCTCACATTGAAGGATTTCAAGAAGATCAAACAGATCAGTATACTTTAAAATTCAAAATAGGGATGATGATAACATCGCATTTGGAATTTAAATGATCAAGCCGATTATCTCTTCATTTGAATAACTAAGTGGAGATTCTTATCCTAATGGCAATAACAATGGCATCTGAATCTGGCTGATAAGATCTTCAATTAATTCAAATAACAAAGCGGAGATTCTTATCCTAATGACCCTCTATAAATAAGACGACTATCATTCTGAAGAAAAAGATTGACAAACAAACTGAAGGATAAACAAACAGAAACATACGAAGAGAACCATACTAAAATCACACGCCCAAGATACCAACCGAACAGTTCTACAATCCTGCAGGAAGGGCTTCTCTGTAACTCGTCTACTTTTTGTGCATTCGATATCTTCTGAAGAACTCCTTGTTCAAACACCTCCCACTGTGTAATTGTAAAACAAGGGTTTCCACACCCCCACAAATTCAATAAAAGAAAGTCACAACTAGAATCGGATATTTATAGGTGCGAGATTCAAAATCTCAATATTTTGATTTCAAATTTTGTGTCAACAACACGCCCAATAGGTCATTTCTTCTCCATCTTTCTAACAAGTTTCTCTGTAAACAAGGACGCTGAGATTATCGGTTGAGTAAAGTCATGGAAGGATGTTCTTCTCCCACCTGCACCTATCACCCGAAAGGCCCCAATGCCACTACTGTCCTGACCCTTACCACGTCCTACGTGGATTAAGGGTCATGACCGGCCAGTAGTGTAGCTACCAAAGGCCTAACACATGAAATGGGTTGATCACCTGTGCATACTTCCATAATATTGATAACAGCATAAGTATAATACAGTGTTGGTATATTTTAAACAAGCTTCAAAGCAAGTGCCTATGTTTCCAACATACCACAAGTCAAAACTATATACATATAGTCATTACAAACCATTAGGCCTACCCAAGGCCATACAAAGTAAATATAAAACATTCTCTTCCAAACTATCCACAAATTGTCTAAGACATTAACAACAGGGCACGAGCCTTTGTAACACCACGCATAAGCAACTTCCTCAAAACATATCCAAAGCATAGGCTCCTACTTCTCATTTCCTAAAATATTAATCAACAATATGGCTAGGCCCAGTGAATGATGTAAATACAATGTTGTAAATGCAAGGTCCGGTGGGTGGATGTCTTGTTTATCAGTTTCCGTATTCACATAAGAATGGGTTGTGTTTTGCTTACACCTGGCCAGTGTCTTAATTATTCGACATTTATCATGTATTAGTTTTGTATGCATTGAGTGCAAGGTCCACCCTACCTTAGTAAGTCAAATGGTTACCTCTGGGGTAGGGTGTGACAACAACAATCCCAAAAACTCCACTTCAAAATCATTAACATCCCAACGGAAAGCAATATCCCTAAAAAATTGATCGCCTTCTCGTCTTAGATACATCTTAATTGAAGCACTCCTATTAACCACAATACCCATAAGATTGAGAAAAGCTTCCTCCAATTATTTTTCCCCACACTAAAGATGACTCCAGAATCGAAACTTCTCACCATTATCCACAACAAACCGGGTATATCACCAATAATCATTCCACCTCCTACAAATCCCCTTCCAAAGCCCACACTACAAGACATTGAAAAATCCCGTGAAGCCCAATCATCCCACGTACTACCCTACTTAAATACTGCTACCCTTCTCAAAACTATCCCTGTTGCAAGCATACCTCCAAAGCCACTTACTCAAAAGAGCTTGATTGAAAATCTCAATCCTCTAAAAGGGGAACACATAGACCCAATCCATCAAATAGTATTTGAATTCATCTCCTATACAACCCCCCCCCCCCCCCCCCCCCCCCCCCCCCCCAAAAAAAAAAAAAAAAAACCCACCAAAAAAAAAAAAGCACACGCACCCAAAACAACCAAAAGAAGGTTTATTTGCATCTTTTCCAGACTCTTAGCTGTGAAAGATGGGATAGTATACAAGGATATAAAACAAATAGACAAACTCAATGAACTACTCTTAACCAAGGTAAGCCTAACCCCCTTCAAAAAGTATTGCCTCTTCCAACCTGCTCACCTTCTCTAAATTCTTTCAATTACTGAGTCCAAACGTGCTTGGACTTCCCTTCTCAATTGAATATGTTGTTCACTCCTTTTCTTCCTCATTTCTTTATCAGTTTTTGTAAAGCATAATCCACATTAGTTCCCAGTTTGGACTGATTGCTCCAAGAAATGTGCTTTCTGCTCCAAATTCACTTTTTACCCCTTGAAAGAGAAAATCATATAAGAGTGACATGATGTGTTCAGTTTGTTATCAAAAAAGTCAACCATCACATCCCATGACTTATGCAGGCTGCTGTGATCAAAATATCAAGGATGCTCCTACGCCCATACAACCTTTAACAGAGGTGAAACTTCTATTAAATAGAGAATGTCCCATTATGTGATCAACATAGTAACAAAGACACTAATTTGGAATGAGCTTTTAGAAATTACAATTTGTTTATCCAACCATACTAAAAAGAAAATTAAAATTGGAAGACAAATATTTAGATTACTTTGTATATTATATTATACTCACTCACCAAATAAAATAAAAAAGCTATATTATACATACAAACATTATCTATGCAATTCAGGGAGGGCATAATTCTCAATATCATGCATATTTAAAGTGGATATGTTATGAAACATCAGCATCGAATAATGACTTCAGGGCATTGTTCATCCCTTTTTACCAAATTCTTCTACTGAGCCTAACATCTGATGACCAGTGGGTCAAAATTTGCATCATTTCACCCAAAAATGAATAAATGAAACAAGAAGTTTCAAATATTGAAGAGAACTTAAAATAACCACCAAGGCTACCAAAGCATCTTAAAAGGTTTGCAATCACTGGTTTAAATACTTTTACAGAGATGTGAAAGCACTGAAAAGGTCAGCAACCATTTACATAACCAGTAAGATAAATATTCTTTTGGACGTCTTCCAAAGTATGACATTCTATACTGGACTATACAGAATTAAGACGATATTAATTACTAAATTTTACTTTCCGTTTTGATGCAATACACCTGAGGACGGCTTCCATAACAAAACCATAGGCTGATAATTGTATCTACACTCTATAGTGAAATAAATAGAGCTAAAACATTCATCACTATCTGCACCCAAAATGTTCCAAGTCCCTGGCCACCCAACTTATGAAGCTAAGTACATGTGTCAACAAATTGCATAAGCAACCATGACTAGTGCACAGTGTTGATTCTGTTGATCTTTCAAGTGTATGAATGATAAACATGAAAAGGAAGTAATGAAACAACCCTTCTGAAGAACCCTTTACAAGACAACTTCATTTGTCCAGTCAACTAAGCATATAATTCCAAAAGTTAAAACATACTCCACTATATTAAGAAGCAAATAACAGTTCCAGGACTTCAGAACAAGCAACATGTCCTGAATGAAATCTTGGCAATTTCCAAGCAAAATTATACCTTGAAAGGCACTCTGTTAATTCTCCATGCCTTCGGAGGAGATTTGCAACTGCCAAAAAGCAGCACAGCTTTAATTCTATGAACATAACTAGAATTCAAATGTACAAATACGATAAAAAAAATTAGAAAATTATAAACTCAGATCAGGTACATCTGGCCCATGTAGTCTCCAATTGAACATCCTCCTCCTGTATTAAATTCTGTCACACAGCAGGGTATATAATTATAATCACCAAAACCAAAGGTGAGATTATTAAAAAAGCCAGGATACAGCTATAATCAAAACCACTAGTACTCTGAAAGAAAAGAAGGAAATAGTATTTCACTTGGAAGAAGAACAGGCAAGGGAACACCACTTCACCAAGCACAAAGAAATCAGAAACACATGATTCCATTCAACCGGAAAAAGAAAGCATTTATAACAAAGAAGAAACAAGATGATATTTTTTGTAAAGATAATGAAATTATTAGAGCACAAAAAAATTTCAGGCACAATAACAAAAAGAATTAGTTGATACTCTAATTTTTAGATTGATTAATAAGTTTGGAATCAATGGAGCTTAGTTTAAGGATTTGAGGAGTATAGCTCTGATTTAGATTCAACGAGATCAAGCAACAAAATCTTCATTTGTTTCCATCAAAACAACCAAAATGTTCCGTTTTTGTTTCCTAATAAACCAAAAAGAAACATTAGAGTAATAATAGAACTCTAATGTTTTCATCAAAATACACCAGAACATAGAGAGGGGCACCAAAACACAACACTACATACTGAGAAATAATAAATTGCCAACAAGAATCTAGAACTTTTCATAAATGTTGTACAGTTTTTATTGAGAAAAATCTGAAGGATTGTATTTTATTATATTAATATTTGTCACTTATGAAATGTTTCCGAAACATCTCAAAACATTTCTGAAATGTTTTTTAAATGTGTACATTTCCATGCTAATTGAAACATCACACCTAAACGAAATTTTGATCCTTGAATGAGATACGTCGACAGATTTAATATCCTTATTTGGGTGGATATGAAGTAATGAATTTATTCGAAATTCAACCGAAGGAGAAATCTAGTTGCACAAGCATTTAACAATATACTATTTTCTAAGTAAAAAAAAAATATCTTAAAAACCAGCACCAAGAGAGGGGACACATTCCTGTACATTCAACATATATAGTATAGGTATGTGGGTCACAATCCATGTGGTCATATGCGCCACATGACCACATTTTCCACTTCACCTTTTTTCGGCCAGCTAACCCAGCAAGCCTTCGCCACACCAGACTAGGAGTAACTTACATGGTACCTTAGTCCCAAAACCATCTAGAGGCAAGCCACAAAGCCTCTTGCGTGGGAGCATCTAAGACCCCTTAACTTGCCTCACTCAAGGTTCTCCTTGCATAGAACTCTTAAGATTCTCCATCTCACTCTCGAACACCCCTGGAAGTGTATCCTCCATCTCACCCTTGAGCATCCTTTTAGGATTCATTCTCCAGTTAAGATATAATCTACGCTACTTGGGTCTTAAGCAAAGCCCACCCCTTGGGTGTCACATAATCATGGCATCTCCAAGCATCCATGACTTTCACATGCAGAACCGTCAGGAACTTCTAGTTTGGGGGTTTGGGTTAATGGGATCGTCAAAGGCGCTAGTCCCTCCTTTAGAGGGACCTACCTCTTGACCAGTCACATAAGAAAGAGAGATCTCCATCTTCATTAAGATATGCCAAGACAAAAACACTAGTAATGAGAAGACAAAAGATATTTAAGGGCATTTAATATTGGGTCAACTCTGCATGTCTGAGCATTATCTCACCTACCTCCGCAAATCATAGATATGAGGCCGACCCCCCCCCCCCCTCTTCTTCTATAGTTGAGAGGGACAAACCATCATACTCATTATGGGTTGACTCTCCCTCCCATACCCCTTTAGCAATATGGAGAGCTCCTTCGTTCTCTTTAAAGATCAGATCATCAAGGCTCTCAATTCATCAATACACCAAGTAGCTTAACGGTCTCTCTCTCTCTCTCTCTCTCTCTCTCTCTAACTGCCATTAACCCTCTCCATTCCACTCTCTACTTAGTTCAATAATTATTTAGTGATTATCATACTTTTCAGAGAGTACACATAAACTCACGACCTTTCGATTACACACATAAAGAAATCATATAATGCTTATATGTCCACAAGGACATACAAATTTCCTAAAATGCCAACCAAGGATGAAATTAAAAAAAAAAGGTTGTGATTCTTTCCCTCCTAATACACAATATCACCCACAAAAGAGCAACATTCAATAGTTTCCCCTCGCTCATTCTCGTGCAGCCATTTACCCAACAAGTAAAAAGTTAAACCACTGAATAGGGCATGACCCACTAAACCCCAAAAAAAGGACGAAATCAAACCCCATAACTCACTTGCTACCAGGCAATGAAGAAGCAAGTGGTTCGCACTGTTAGAGTATGTTAGCCTATTAGCATTGAGGGTAACTTAGTCATTACCTATTAGCATTGAGGGTAACTTAGTCATTACCTATTAGCATTAAGGGTAACTTAGTCATTATGTTATTATTGTGTAGCCCTAGTATAAACGGTTTCTTTTCTTGTTTATTCAACAAGCTTGTACTGATTACGTTGAGCAATCACTCAGTAACTCTTAATATATTCTCTTTTCTCTTTCTATGAATCTCTCTTGGTATCAAAGTTAACATGGTATCAAAGCATACATCAATCCAAAACATGAAAACCAATGCAATAGCAGCCTTTGGAGAACAAATCTAAAAATCGCAAGCCGTTGATGTCATCATCGCAGTGATGATGTCATGCTGATGTCATCATCCAGAGGCATTGAACACCACTACCTTGGACGATTTTTCATGGGCTACAAGCTAGTACATTTTTTTTTAATTTTGTACCCATTTGATGGGTATTTTGATTTTTTGAATGTTTTCAAAAAAATAAGGGTGGATTTTTCGATCTGTCGATCTAGAACAGTTTGGTTGTTTTTGTTAACTCTAATCCCTCCTAAAAGGTGCGACTAGAGACTGGTGTTTGTTTGAGTGATTTGAAGCAGTGTTGCTGGATTTCTAGCTTGATTTGGTGTCCAGAGGGTTCCGGCTAACCCTCCCAGGCTTGTGCAAAACTAGTAATGCTGCTGTGGGTGCTGGACTTTGTGTCTGTTGCCTTCTTCGTGATTTTTGCTGATTGAGTTTACTAATTTCTACATATTTGAGGAATTTAGGTTTTGTTTTTGTTAGGTGGATTGATTAGAATTTTGTCAGATTACTTCATTTGTTCTCTAGTGGTCATTCATTACTTCCTTTGTTGGTATGGCGAGTGCTAATTCTGATTCTCTTCAAGCTATAAGTGTGAAATTGACAAGTGATAATTATGTCTACTGGGCACATGTTGTAAAGAATTTCTTGTTGGGTAAAAATGTGTGGGGATACATTAATGGAGTTGTGCAAATTCCAATAGACACGAAGGCAGCTACTTACACTGATTTATTGAACAAGTGGAAAGTTAATTATGCAAAATTATTACCTGGATTAATAATTCAGTTGCTCAAAATATTGGTGTTCATTTGGCTAAGTTTAACACGGCTATAGAGATTTGGGATTATGTGTCTAAATTGTTTGTTCAGTCCAATTTTGCTATGCGATATCAACTTGAGCATGAGCTTCGAGCTGCATATCAAAGAGATAGAAGCATACAAGAATTCTATTCTATTATGACAGGAATTTCGGATCAATTGGCTCTTAACGAGCCCACAGGATTAAGCATTCATGAGTTGTATTGCACATACAAAGAGGAGTAGAGGTTGGTACAGCTCTTAATGGCACTCGGTGATGATTTTGAAGGACTTCGTGAATCCATTCTTCATCGTCACCCACTTCCTTTAGTTAACTCTGTGGTTAATGAACTTCTAGCAGAAGAGGTACGTCTTAAGACTCTATTTGGAAATGGAATTCTTTCAGTCCCAAAGTAAATTGTATTGGCAGTTCCCTCCAAGGTGAGTTCTAGCTCACAGAATCAACCGCGCAGTCGAATTCCCCCTGATAAGTGTAGTTTTTGCTAGCTCAGGGACCACAACACACATCCTTTAGGATTAAGGATTATTGTGCAGAACCAGTGGATGAGTCATCATCATCTACTCCCACCATGACTCTGATAGCTGAGCAATTACAGCAACTTCTTTCCACCCAGCAGCCTAATGCCCTTTCAGTTTCTCCCTCTGGAGGTTCCTTTTCTTCAGGTCCCTCAAGTATGTGTCGAACCACTTGCTTTTTTGACTCAAGTGCCACACACATCATATGACTAGTGATTTATCTTTATTTGCTTCTATTGTGTCTCCTCCTTCTGTCTCTGTACTTGCAGCCAATGGTAGTCAAATGTCTTTGGCTGGTATTGAGTCTGTTATATCTTCTCAGTTGACACTTCCTGATGTTTAGTACATACCTCAGCTCACTTTGAATTTAATATCTGTCAGTCAATTATTTGATTCCGACTTCTTAGTTCACTTCTCTTCCTCTGGTTATGTTGTGCAAGATCCAAAATTCAAGAAGCTGATTGGGACAAGCCGTAGACAAGGCGGATTGTATATCTTGGAGGAGTTGCATATTCCTGATATTGCTGCATCCATCACTGATTTATCTTCCTTTCGTTTGAGTCCACAATGATCTAGTTTTTATCTATGGCATTCTCACCTTTGTCATGTTTCTAGTTCTCGTTTAAAATTTTTAGTCTCTACTGGTAGTTTAGGTAATTTAGATTGTCATGATATTTCTAGTTATAGTGGCTGCAAGTTGACAAAGTTTACAACTTTACCTTTTAATAAAAGTCTGACTCATTCTATTGCACCTTTTGATCTTATTCATTCTGATGTGTGGGGACCTGCTCCTATTCCTACAAAATGAGGGTCATAATATTATGTCTCATTTATTGATGATTGCACTCGGTATTGTTGCTATGATCCTATTGCCCACAAACTCTATGTTTCTCGTCATGTAGTTTTTATGGAGTATATTCTCTTCTTTTCTATTACATTTAGTACCTCCACTTTGCATAACTTTGATCTTATCTATATTTACCCATTTCCACCTAATGTTCCTTCTGACACTTATATTCATGATGTGACTATTGCTAATGTGTCTTTTTTCTCTAATTTGCCAATTGTTCGACCTCCTATTGTACATACTTATGCCCGCAGGAATCAATTCTCCTATCTCCCCCTGTAATACCTCCTCCTCTTTCTACTGCTACTCAATCAGGTTCTGAACATGTGGATCTTGCTCCTCGCTATCCTTTATGCATACATAAAGGTCCAGATAGGTTTGGTTTCTCCAATTCTTGTTGCTCTGCTGCTTTTTGTTCCTTCTTAACTTCTATGTATTCCCTCTCTAAACCCATCTCCTATAAGGAGGTTGTTCTTGATCCTCTTTGGCAACAAGCTATGGATGAGGAACTTTTTGCATTGCATAAGAAAAGCACATGGGTTTTGGTGTCCTTACCTTCTGGTAAACATGTCATGGGTTGTAAATGGATCTACAAGATCAAAACTAAATCTAATGGTACAGTGAAAAGGTATAAGGCTCAGTTGGTGGCCAAAGGATTTGCTTAGGAGTATAGTATCGACTACGAGGAGACCTTTGCCGCTGTTGCTAAGATGACCAAAGTTCGTACCTTGATAGCAGTGGCTGTTGTTCGCCAACGGAGCCTCTCACAAATGGATGTGAAAAATGCATTCCTCAATGGGGATTTGGCTAAAGAAGTCTTTATGGTTCCTCCTCCTAGGTTGACTCATAGTTCTGTCCAAGTGTGCAAGCTTGGTAAGGCCTTATATGGTCTTAAACAAGCTATTAGGTCATGGTTTGCGAAGTTTTCTACTATTATTGGTGCTTTGGGTTTCCGTGCCAATGATCATGATTCTACATTATTCTTACATTTCAGTTCCTCCGGATGCATTGTTCTCTTGCTTTATGTTGATGATATGATCATCACTGGTGATGATACAACTAGCATTCAATCATTAAAATATCAGTTGCAAGCACACTTTGAAATGAAAGATTTAGGCCCCCTTCGTTATTTCTTAGGTATTGAGGTTGCCTTCTCTCCTAAGGGTTACCTTCTCTCCCAGTCCAAGTGTGCATCCAATGTTATTCAGCATGCTTGCTTATCAGATATCCAAAATGTTGAGACTCCCTTAAAGCTCAATGTTCGTTACTCTTCCTCTGATGGTGTTCCCTTTTCTGATCCTACGTTGTATTGTACCATTGTTGGTAGTCTAGAGTATCTTACACTTACTCATTCATATATCTCTTTTGCAGTTCATGTCGTTAGTCAGTTTGTTGCTGCCCCTACCACTATTCATTGGGCTACTGTTCTTCACATTCTTTGTTATCTTCAGGGAATTTTGCATAAGAGTTTACTGTTTTCTTCCTCTTCTTCCTTAGAGTTACAAGCCTACTCAAATGCGGATTAGGTTGGTGATTCTATAGATCTCAAATCTACTACTAGCTTTTGCATCTTTCTTGGTGATTCTCTTCTTTTCTGAAAAGCAAAAAGCAAAAAGCAAACTGCTGTTGCTTGCTCTTCAGCTGAGATAGAGTACCGTGCTATGACTAGCACCACTGCGGAGATTATCTGGTTATGATGGCTGCTCTCTAATTTTGGCGTTTCTTTATCTTCTCCAACTCCAATGTACTATGATAACATGAGTGCTATTCAAATAGCACACAATTCTATGTTTCATGAGCGCACCAAACATATTGAGATTGACTGCCACATCATGAGTTTGAGGGGGGATTGTCAGAGTATATTTGCCTATTAGAATTGAGGGTAACTTAGTCATTACCTATTAGCATTAAGGGTAACCTAGTCATTATGTTATTATTGTGTAGCCCTAATATAAAGGGTTTCTTTTCCTGTTTATTCAATAAGCTTGTACTGGTTACGTTAAGCAATCACTCAGTAACTTTTAATATATTCTCTTCTCTCTTTCTATGAATCTCTCTTGGTATCAAAGTTAAGACACACTTTGCCCACTCTTCTCAAATGAACAACACTATTCCATTATCACTTTACACCTCTTCCTAAGATTGTTTATTGGCACAATAGCCTCATATGTTGTTGTCCAAATAAAGAATGCAATCTTAGAAAAGGTTTTGATACTGCAAATCTCCCTCAAACGAAAGAAGGATCCCCAAGAAATTTTTTTTTTTTTTTTTTGGAAGGTAAGAAAGTTTCCCTTTTCTTTTTTTGTTAATGGTAAGAAGGCTCCCTAGACTTACTGAGAACATCCCACTCCTAGAAACTCTCCAAGCCATCCCATTTGGATACCAACTATGAGCCAAGCAATTATGCATCCCGAAAAACAATGATAGAGAATCAACATCCCAATCCTTAAAAGCCCTTCGAAATGGGGGTATCCACAACACCCTGTTGGATGAAGACAATAAATAGCTCTTCAGTGATGCTTTTTTATCCACAGCCAATCTATAAAGATCCAAAAAAATGTCCCTTAATTGGCTGTGACCATACCACGAATCAAGCCAACATCACACTCAATCTCATTACCCACCTTAGATTAAATTTTCCTAGAAAATTCCTCCCAAACCATCATAGTAGCTTTCCAAATCCCCACCCATAAGGCCCTTAATAGCCCTATTGAACCAATTACTCCACTCACCCTCATACTTCCCTGATACTACCATTCTCTCCCTTCTCTAATGGCCACTCTGCACTACATATCTCCACAACCACTTCCCGATAAGGCTTTGTCAACAAGTTCTAGCCTACAAATTAGCAACCCTCCCCCTTTGATAGGGAGGCACACCCTATCCCAATCCACCATGTAATAGTTAAATTCCGCCCCAACGGCCCCTGATTGGAAATCCATTTGGAGTTTCTCCAATCTCCTAACCACACAGCAAGAGAGAGTCAAAAGAAACATGAAATAAATCGGCATACTAGATAGGGTACTTTTGATCAACATCAACTGACCCCCTTATTTGTTTGTGACCACACCAAGAATCAAGCCAACATCAAACTCAATCTCATTACCGACCTTGAATTAAATGTTCTTAGACAAGTCCCACCAAACCATCATATTACCTTTCCAAACCCCACACATAAGGCCCCTAATAGCACTAGTGGGCCAATTACCCCACTCATGCTCATACCCTTCTCCAAAGGCTCCCACTATCCACTACATATCTCCGCAACCACTTCCTGATAAGGCTTTGTTAAAAAGTTCTACCCTACAAATTCCTAACCCTCCCCCTTTGATAGGGAGGGACACCCTACCCCAATCCACCATGTAACTATGCCCCAAGGGCCCCCCCAAAAAAATCCATTTGAAGTTTCTCCAGTCTCCTAACCACAAAGCAAGGGATAGTCAAAAGAAACGTGAAATAAATCGCATACTAGACATCGTACTTTTGGTCAACATCAACCGACCCTTTTTGGATAAGTCAAACCTCTCTTAACACCATACTCCATACAGCATTAGCTTTACATGGGGACCCTAACAGCGATCCCAAGTAAGAGGTAGGAAGGCAATCCACCCTACACCATAAAATCCTTGCCAAAGTTTTCATATTAACCATCTCTGACCTCCCCTATCGAGATTAGTGCACTCTAGGCCAAATTAATCCACAAACCAGATGACATCTCCGAACATAACAACACACATCTTGAATAACTCCTTGGTTCTAGAAAAATAAGAGTATTGTTCCAAAACAACAAATGAGAAAGAAAGACTAACACACTGCCTCTATCTTTAACAACAAAGACGTATACCAAGCCTTCCCCTACTACCTTCACCATCATATGACTCAATGCCTCTAATAAAGAGAGCTGGAGAAAAATTAGCGCTTGCAAAGAAGCCCTTAGGCACCCCCTTCACCAAAACAGAGGACCTTATAATGGAGATGCAAAAATGAACCCAACTCCACCACAATTCCCTAAAACCCATTCTTTGCATCAAATGAAGAAGGAAATCCCAACACACATGATATATACTTTCTCGGTTTTCAATTTGCAAATAATCCATGGGACATTGCTTTTCAATCTAGAGGCCACTGCCTTGTTAGCTAAAAGCACTGCCTCATTAACAATATATATGTTCCCTATCTCCACTCCATCCTTCTCCTCAAGCCTTTTAATCCAACTCCATAACCAAACCTCTTATATATTTGTCAATTGAACTTCAAATCTTTCATTTATAATCCATCTAATCAAGTGCAACCCTACTGCTAGCATAATAGTGGTTGTTGCTGCCAGCAAAATTGTACTAAAGTTCTTGAATTTTTCTATGCAATCGCAATTGCCTTATCTTTTAGTTATTTGTAGAAAGTAATCTCACTATCTCCTGCAAAAATGAATTTCAACAATGTTTACCATTTGATATCTCTAATAAACACAACATTAAGAATACCCAAAGAGCAGAAGCTAAGCACACCACATTGGAAGACAAAATTCCAAAAATAATGTAACACCAACCATAAGCTATAGTTTCAACATTTCTTCAAGAAATTACCATATGAAGGTAAGTGAATCATTACCACTTCTCCCATCATGCTAGTGGCCAACCCTTGACTTGTTCAAGTTTCTATATGATCACAATGATCATGAGAGCATAAAAATGAGATCAGAAACTATAGAATCAACAAGATTACCAAAAAAAAAAAAAACGATAATAATAATGTCTTTGAAGGTGTAAAATATTTACAGGACAGAATTTGCCTACTCAACCTTTATCTATCAATCCATACTATTATAAGACGTCTTTAGAGGCGTATAACATTTTTAGGATAGATTTAACACTACTAAGAAGCATAGACACTAACAGAGGTACGGGTGTGGATACGGATATAGACACGGCAATTTCTAAACAATAAGGACACGGACACAGCGGGGATACGGCAAAAATTATATTTCTTGTGTATTTTATTTGCTATATATATGAATGTAACATCCACAAAACCTCAAAAAATAATAATAACAATAATACTAATCCAACATGACAAACACCATTCTTGGTCTTAGTCTCCCAAAATCTAAGACATCTAATTTTTTGAAATATATACAATTCAATAAACTAGAGAAGAAAAAGAATTTAAGTGTCAGTGGTTCAATAGTCAGACATCAACCAGAATTGAACCATCCCATCATAAACCTCTCCAAAATAATCAACAAAAATGAAATTTAACAAAAAAACAACATAATCAAGAGATTTTTTATTTTTTGTTTTTTCCCCCTTTCTTTGGAGATTAGTGCCCTTAAATTGCTCATAAACTCTGTTGTATTACACGGGCGACAAAAGATGTTCCTAAAATTGATTATTTTCTGCATAGAAGAAAAAAAATTATCCTAGATACAAGAAAACTCAACAATTTATACTGAACGCATTAACTTCTAATTTCTCCTTCAGTACTCCCAAAGCTAGAAATCACAAGGCAGCAATAAATTATCCTCGGGGCTAATTCTCATGCAACGATAGATTTTATCACAACCCTAAAGTTATTATTTCTCAAAATTTGAGAGAGAGAGAGAGAGAGAGAATGGAGATGCTAACAATGAAACAGAAATCTGAGACCCACATATACAATATCTATTAAATTATAAACAAGTAAATTGCATAAAGTTATTCATATATCCACGGAGAGAGAGAGGGAGACCTGTAGAAAGAACAACTTCATTAACAGACGTCGAGCGGAACTGTATTCCGAAGCAGAACTGTAATTCAAAACAAAGCGGTACAGCGTGCAGGGTTTCATTATGTACTCTAGGATTGTCACGCATACAGCGCGTGATCCGCAATCATATATATATATATATATATATATATAAAAGTTGTGTTTGTTTTATATTTTACATCACTCTTACGTAACACTTTAAATGTTTAGATACTTTTAAAAATATTACGTCACGGAGCCAATTGATTATATAATTATTAAATTTATTTTTTTATTAAACTCACTGGATTAGTTTTGTAAGATATATATATATAAGATAAGATAATATTAATTTTATAATATATGTAAGATACATATATATATTATCAGATATCAGATTGTCAGACTCTTTCTAAACTTAATATCTATATCAAAAATGATTATAATTAAATAAAATATCATATATATATATATATATATATCAATATCTATTTATATTTTAAAGATACGATACAATATATTAGTTTTGTAATATATATATATATATATATATATAAGATAAGATTAGTTTTGTAAGATAGATAAAATAAATATATAATATCAAATTGTCAGGACTTTTTCTGAACTTAATATCTAAAAATGTGATTATAATTAAATAAAATATCATATATATCAATATCTATTTATATTTTAAAGATACGATACGATTGTATAACTAATTATTGTGAATTTTAAATTAAATATTTATTATTTGAACAACTCTTACTCCCGTGCATTGCACGGGTTGACACCTAGTTTATATTATTTTTTTATTCTTTTTTTTTCGGGCAGTTTATCAAAATAGTTTTACTTTATTCAATCAATATTAAACCAAGGTCGCTTTCTAAATATTTACAAAACACTGATTAGGGGTCATAAGTATTAACGTCTTTATTAAAAGAGTCCATAATAATAACGCTTTTATCTTTTATTTTTTGTAATAAGAATTGCAATTTGAAAATGAAAATTGAATATCAAAAAATAAAAGAAAAGCGTCATTGATATTAATGCTTTAAGTTCCAAAACAGAAACCATTTGTAGCAATGACGCTTTTAACGCTTTAAAACAAAAAGCGTTTGTAGCAATGACGCTTTTAACGCTTTAAAACAAAAAGCGTTTGTGGCAATGACGCTTTAAGTTTTAAAACGGAAAGCATTTGTAGCAATAACGCTTTAAGTTAAAAACTTAAAACGTCAATAGCATAGACGCTTATTTTTAAAGCGTTATTACTACTGACGCTTTTAGGGCGCTATACGTATGTATTACAACTTAGGTCAAAAAGTTAAAAATTGATTGGGTCTTTTTCTTCGCTCAAAGAACGATTGTGATTGGCATGCTCTATGATTGGTGTGCTTGAAGAACGATTGTGATTGGGCCTTCTTCTCACCTCACATTGCTCTCTCTCTCTCTCTCTACCTGTAGTTGAGGGGCTGGGATTTGAAAGAAGTTAGGGTTTGTCCATACTGTGCTTAAGGCGACATCTTAGCTCTGTCAGGTAAGCAGTACCTCTCTTAATAATGTCTTTTTGACCTGTGGTGAGCCGATTGATCTTTGAATTGGATTTAGTTGTATAATGTCTTTTTGTCAATCATATATAACATCATCTTATAGAATGGCTTGCCATTTGTCTCATTGTCTGTGGATCTAAGATGCATCTATATTCAATATCCATCTTATTTGGTCCAGTTTCAGGTTTGTTGTGCATTGATGGGGTTCTATTTTTTTACTCCGGAAGACAAACAGGTCTATTTGGTTAGCCTAGAAGAAAAACATGTGTTGCTTGCTTGTTTATTTTTAATTTTTTTTGTTTTAGTGGGTACTATAGGATACTCTATTTTTTGTTAGTTGTGGGAAGAAAGAGGAGTGAAACAAAGCATTTAAGATGAATATTAGAAAAGGAGTGGCTTGCCAAGTATGATGTTGATTTAGATATTAGATTTAGATATTTAATTCCTTATGAGATAGTTGAAAAGCTAAAGAATTTTCAATACCTAAAGAAAAGTAAAATAGATCCTCCAATTGTTTTCATTTCACTTTGAGGTGCTTCTAGACAACATTGAACATTCATTCCGCTTTCCTTTTGTTGTATGGTCTCCTTAGTTAATTTCAGAATGCCATAATGCTTGACATACAATGAATTGGTTAAGTTTAAGTTGATCTTACTCCATCTAACTTGTAATTTCATATGTTAAGTTAGTACACTGAATGAGTACCGTAAAGATGATGTGCTATTGGGATAGGACGATAGTATAAGACCCTGATGAATGCATATTATATGATACCGAAGCGAAGGGGTTTTACACAATGCAATGCAAAACAACATTAGAATAATTAGAACAGTTTATTATGCCTAAGGTTGTAAATAAAGGGAAAAATATCCATTTAAAGTTGATATGCAGACATCCCCAGAGATAATGGGAGAAGTTCATTTATTATGAGAAGGTGCTTATTCATGATGACATGACCTTGGATAGTGTGCTAGACATCTCACCATGTTTTCTGACACTGAATTATGTTGAATTATACTTGGAGAAAGAGAACATAACAAGTAAGTTGAATGCACCGAAGCCGATGTATTCAGGTTGTCAGGCGTACAATGTTCATGGAAGTTGCAATGAATTTCTAGGGATGCACACTTCATTGCTGACTCAGGTGACATACAGTGACATTCCCGGCTCATTCATTGGGATGTTGACGTAAGAATCTTACACCACAGCTTCATAGTATATTGATATGTTCCCACACTCATATTATCCAACGTATGGGTCATACACTGCCAGTGGGTCATAGATGCAACAAGACATTGGTACAAGTTTAGGGGCTGAGTGTCTATCTCCACTACACCTATCAACTTCCCCAGTTGACAGGTTCCACCCTCCTGATGACGAGGACATTAATATGGGTGGTAATGGAGCTGAGGGATGCGTACCTGACAGTGCAAGTCCTGATCTAGATATGGACGAGGACATTGACGCTGAACTAATGGCCGATGATGAATCTGATTATAAGGGGCATAAATTTAGTGAACCGCCATCGTCCTCGGTTGATATACCCGAACGATACATTCCTATCCTTTTCTTCACAAACTTGGAGGGGGGTGGTGATGCTACCGTAACCAGTCGGGACCTTTATTGTTATGGGAACGTATGGACCTTGGAGAACGTAGAGTTCGAAAAGGGGATGATCTTTAAAGATAAAGATTCGGTAAAATATGCAGTAAAGATGTACAATGTGAAGAAAAGAAAACAGTACATGGTGGTGGAAACGGGCAAGAAGGTTTGGGATGTAAGGTGCAAGCATGATTGCAGCTAGAGGTTTCGAGCGTCAAAAAAAGAGAAACATGATTTGATGTGGTCGAGTGGCATCTGCCTAGTCGTGTTCTCCGACAGTTTGGTTATCGCCAAGTCATACCTATAACCCCTGACACTGGTATTGGTCTTCATAGCATAGACAGGTGGGGTAGGCCTGCCACAGATTGGTTGCAGTTCCATAATTCTTTCGACACTAGATGGAGAAAGCAACGGTAGCACATTATTGCTAGTCACATTATCGAGGAGCCTATGTCATGCCGTGACCCTTACGTAGGGTGGTACCGATCTATCATGCGCCCCTTGATTGTCAATTCGGTGCACAGGTCTTTGGCTGGGTACCTTAGAGTAGGAGGGAGACATGATATTTTGGTAAAGGTATTGTATAACACTATACAAAATAGATTACTATTAAATAAATTTCTTCATTTTGAACATTTTTAATATAATATTCGTTATTATTTATTGTACTATAGGCCCAATATGTGACCCTTATGCAATAGCAGCTGGCCGACACCAATTGCGGATACGATGCTGATGTAGGCTTAGAGACGCTTGTGTTCATCCATGACATGTGTGACACATTACTATACATTATATAAGAGGATTAGCGTATACTAGAGGTCGTAGCTACTGATGCAGCCATACCACCCCCCATTGTAGTGTCACCCCTTAGATAGAGTTAACCCTTGTACTTTTATAAGTCCATCGCCTCCCACAGCAGGGCCTTCCATGTCCAGTCATATGCCACAAGTATCAGACATAATCAACCCTTTTACTCTAATAGGTCTATCAGCCCCCACATCAGGGCCATCCTCATCCAGTCATGTGTCATTGCAATCCACTTATGTTGGGCCGTCGACATCTTACATTCGACGAGATCCATTGACAGCCCCTTATCATCATGTGTTGCCGATATAGTATCATCACAAGTTAACATCGCTGCCTATATCTAGGGGCGACGTTATCAAACAAGTAATTGAGTTACAGCTGATTGGCAGGAGGAGAGGACGTGCGAAACCTCTGCGTAGAGGTAGAGGTACAGGATAGGCAGAGGGTGTATCTCAGATGCACGAGTTTCGTAGGATGATGGCTACTGCCATTTTGGATTGAGTCATCATACCGAATTTCACTGGCTTGTCATCACCTCTTTCAAAGTCACATGATGAGACAATTCACCATTCACCTCCACCGGTATAGTGGACCTCACAGATTACACAGGAGCACCCACCATCGACTACACAGGCTAATGAGGCGAGAGTTGGGGATGTGCACCCACAGATAGATGAGGCGTCATGTGGACAGACACAAACTTCTCAGGGGGGTGGTGAAGATGACTAGACATAGGCCTTATAGATCACCTAGGAGCAGACAGCACCGAGCACACAAGCAGATGAGGCGGTTGTAGGAGATATGGACCCATAGGCGACGACACCCACAAGGGTCCCCATTGTATATCGCAGGAGAAAAAGACCTAGACGAGCACCTAAATGTGGTATATAGGATATATGTTTTATTTTTTCTTGTGGCCGAAATGTGGTCACTTATGTTACATCTTTTTGTACAAAACAAGTGTATATATTTGATTAGTTTTTAGTAATATATGATCATATTTTGAAACATTTATGAGTATTAAACTTCATATATCTTCATGAACAAATTGTAACATTATGTCAAAAACTGTGGAATCGGGATTCGGCAATACCAAATCAGCCAAACGGCCTCCTTTGGACATGAAACTCGATACACAGCACCGTTTAGGGAAATTGGAGCTGCAAGCATTGACTGCGCGTTAATTGAAGTCCCGGTGAAGGAGTTAGTACGTTTTCCCCTCCTAGAGACTTAGAGATTGGAAAATTTGTGAAATCGAGGTTTGGCGATGCCAAATCGGCCAAACGGCCTCTGTTGGACTCAAAACTCAACACACAGTACCGTCTAGGGAAAGTGAAACTACGGGAGTTGACGCCGCGTCAATCAAAGTCCTAGGACAGAGTTAGTGCATTTTTCCCTCCTAGAGACTCAGAGATTTGAAAAACTATGGAATTAGGGTTCGGTGATGCCAAATAGGCCAAACAGCCTCCATTAGACTTGAAACTTGACACACAGCACCATCTAAGAAAAGTGGAGCTGCGGGAGCTAACAGCACGTCAATCAGAGTCCTGGTGAAGGAGTTAGTGTGTCTTCCCCTCCTAGAGACTTAAAGATTTGGAAAACTGTGGAATCAGGGTTTGGCGATGCCAAATCAACCAAAATGCCTCCGTTGGATGCAAAAATCGACACACAGCATCGTTTAGGGAAAGTGGAGCTGCAAGAGCTAACGACGCGTCGATCAAAGTCCCGATGACGGCGTTAGTGCATTTTCCCCTCCCAGAGACTTAGAGATTTGAAAAACTATGAAATCAGGGTTTGGTGATACCAAATTGGCCAAACGACCTCCATTGGACGCGAAACTTGACACACAACACTGTTTAGGGAAAGTGGAGTTGCAGACGCTAACAGCGCGTTGAGTGGAGTTCCGATGAAGGAGTTAGTACGTTTTTTCCTCTCGAAGACTTAGAGATTTAAAAAAATTGTGGAATCGGGGTTTGGCGATGCCGAATCAGCCAAACAGCCTCCGTTGGACGTGAAACTCGACACACTACACCGTCTAGGGAAAGTGAAGCTGTAGGTGCTGATGGTGTATCGTTCGGAGTCCTGGTGAAGGAGTTAGCTAGATCAATGTTAAACAACAAAAAAAAAAAAAAATTTTGATATAAAAATATCAGACCCTTTGTCGTTTTTATGAAAACGTCAGTGGGAATGACATTTTTTGTTGAAACAGAAAAGCATTAGTAGTATTGACATCTTTCGTTTAAAACAATAAAGCGTCGTTATAACTAATGCTTTTAATAGGAGAATTCAAAGCGTCAATGCTATTGACGCTTTTAGTTATTTTTTGTAATTCAATTTTTTTATTACAGAAAATTAAAATATAAATTGTCATTAGCATTGACACTTTTATTAAAGGCGTCAACACTAATGACGCCTAACCAGTGTTTTGTAAATATTGAAAAAGTGAGCCTGATTTAATATTTATTGAATAAAATAAAACTCTTTTGGTAAAAGGCCCATTTTTTTCTGATTTATTCATTCTTATATAACAGGCCACTCATTTTACCTTCACGACTTCTATTTTAAAATCTATTTATTTTTCTTTACTTATATCATTCTTCCTACATGATTTGACCATAACTATTACTTAGACAATGATAAATTTAAAGGAAAAATAAGGTTTAGCATTGAAAATATTATTTACTTTGTGATATATAATAATATATTATGAAAGATCGAGCTCCAAAATTTAAACCATTTCATCTTTTTTTGAAAGTGCAAGATAATACAAATGAAAAAAATATTAGACCAAATGTATAGAGTTGATTATTTCGTGGATTCTAGTTTGCATGCCTGCAGCAATTCCAAAAGTTTGACAAGCTCTTTATTTCTCAATTTATTCATGCTACTATCGAATATTAAGTGTTGAGAAAACTAAAATGAGAATTTGAAGATTATATTTCTAATTAAAAACATTAGTGAGACCATCAAAAGTGGAATAGAAAATTCAAAACAAAACAAAATTCATTTATCTTGAGATGTTATGAAATATTATAGTAGCTCAAAACAGGCTATAGAAATAAATTTAAGTTTTTTTAATATTTTCATGTAATCTATATTCAGAGGACACTAAAAGGATATTTTCATCCATCTATTCATGTTAAAACTTAACAACGTCACAAAAATAAAAAGAGGTATTTGACTATAGAACACTAGAAAGAGGTGAATTTCTATACTAATTATAAAAAATTTAAAAACTTTTGCACACTCTTTTGAAAAAAATTTTAAATCAAGATTGTACAGTGGACAAAAATTTGCTATATTAGCGAAATTTTAAAATAATTAGCTAGTATTAATCTACTTTTAACAATAACAAAAAAATTATTTCCAATGTGATAAGCATCAGTTGCATCACAACCCTCTCAATGTAATTTTAAGATAATGTCATAATTTAAAGAGTTGTATGTAATTATAAAAAAAATCTAGTCGCTACCCTAAACCATAATGGAGGCTAAATTATTAATCATTCCAAATTTGGTGCAATAGTTTGTAATAGACCTCTACATTATTTGATTAGTATAATTTTTGCAAGTTTCATTAAGGCATGGCCAATTACATCCTATTAGTTTCATATAGTATGAAATGTGATGATCTAAGGAAGCAAAAATTTATTGAAATAAAAAATTATGTCAATATTAAAAAGTTTTCTTTATATTTAAGAGAGCTAAGAATTCCTCTATGTAAATAAAAGAAAAGAAAATTTTATGAATATGCATTTTATGAGAAATTCACTAATATAAAAATTTGCTCACATGCCAATTAACTAGGACGTTTATACACGATTTCAAATGTTGCCAAATAGTTGCTTCAACTACATATTACAAAGCCATTATATGGAAGTGTTCTAAATTATAAGATATTGCTGAATATGAAGAATAAGCTCCAATGATTGTCATTATTTGCATTCCTAATGCTGCTTAGTATAGGCTTGGTGGCATTTCCCCGCAACATGGAGAGGCAAAACTGCTGTTAACGAAGAATGAAACTAGAGTTTTCTTGATGTATTGCAAGGAGATGGATTCCTTTTCAATGCCAGAATAAACATAATTATGGCAATTGCGATATTGAAAAAATTGAACAATCGCATTTTTAACAATCATTGCAAAGCCAAATGGCCTTAAATCTATTATTACAAACTAGTTCACATCATAGCCTAAAAAAGCAATTTGTTTCTGCATCAGTGGAATACTTTTTAGCATTGTAGTGGAAGTCATTTTTTTGACCCGACAAAAACTGTATCTTAATATGAATGAGAGGTAATAACTATTAAAACTATAGGATTATAATGTATTGCAATTATTGTAAACAAATTATACTGAGTGTTTGCATGCACCAAACTTAGAGACAACTGAAGTGGCTTATTGAGGAATTTGACACATGGTAGCAGTCTAGGAGTGCGACTCATGGCATGCGAAAAAGGAGCCAGTTACAACAATATGTAAAAAGTGGTTTTGAATACATGTGGCACCATTTTCAGACCCAAGATTTGTGTTGAAAGAGGGCCAAGGTAAAATTCATTGAACTTTTGAGGGGCAAAGTTAAATTTATTGGATTTTGAAGGGCCAACATACTATATTTTATCGTAAATTACTCGAAAACTTCCTTGGACAAGGCAACTGAACCACACACACAAAGTCGTCTGGTGCTATGTATTGTCTAGTCGAAATTCCCCAGTTGTTGCTTGGGGAGTTTTTGCTCGATAACATGAGAAGTTTAGGACCTTAATACTTGTTTAGCATCGAGAATAGTCACAATTGTAAGTGTAGTTGACATATTTGTAACTTTTACATTGAGTAATTAAAATGTACAAGGAGTGAATCTAATGGCTCATTTTCACTGTCTTGTTTCTCAAATCATCACCATTCTTGCAGCAAGAAAAAAACCAAGGGTCTAAGTTGCATAAAATTACTTTATGAACTATTCAACTTCATTATCCATCTGCTTCTGACTTCTGCATTGTATTTAGTTTCATGATGCCAAACTAGTCCAAATATGTGTTAGAATAAAATTATTCTTTTATTAAATTTCAAAATTTTGTTTTCATTATTTAATTAGTCGGTCACAAGTTTTATGATAAAGTTTATTATGGAATTTATTTCTAAGTTTATTATGTAATTATATTCAGCCGTTACGACATTTAGTAGACATTGATTTGAAATTTTAATAGCCATAATGGCTAGTTTGTGAAGCCTATATAAGGCTCACACTTGACATGTTTTGAAATGCATACAAAGGTGATACATATAGAAGACATACTTAAGATATACAAACTCTTTATTCTCTTATTCTCTACAATCTTTAGATTATGTATACTTGTGTTATGGGCAACTGCAGTTAGGACGATTTATTATTCTCCCGACAGGTGTGACTCTCAAGAAAATAGGCTGTGAACAATTGGGTTGAATCTTGAAACAGTTGATGTCTGATTGTACCTTCACGTAGGGAGGCACAGTTGTTTTAGGACAGTGGTATCACGTCTCTCAATTTTCACAGGTCAACTTTTCTATTTTCTTTTAACTATGTTTTATTGTTTATCAAGTTAATAATATTGTATTATTATTTGGTTTATTCTTAAGTTGTTTATTTGTATTAATGAGAATTACAAGATGTATTTTTTATGAAATTCTTCTAACAATCTAAAGCAATTGTGAGTTTATAATTTTGTGCTTATAGTTAAATGTTTTACTAATCTAAAATATGAATGGCATATCTCTTTATATGAAATTCTTGTCTACTGTTTTGAGAAAGTTATATATATTTTATTCTTATTTGTATATAAGAGTAGTGTGTGTGACGTGTTATACAAAGTTACATAGGCGAAACTCAATAGAGTAATTTAATACGTTATATGATGTGGTTTGGTTTTTACTCTGCCAGGTTGTTTTGTTCATGTCTTGAATTACTGCCATGTATATGTTTTTGATTAAAAAGAGGATGAAGCAGTTTTGTTTACAAATAACTTTGGTTTTCTTTTGTTTGTAAACTAGAAATTTGGTTTGAACTTTCACACCTATTTTCTGTTGGTCATTATATTACAGTAGTTCTGTGCCGTTATGTTGATTTAGGAAATCTATCGATATGAATTTTGAAATTCTAAATTCTTAGAAATCTCAAAACGCCAAGATGGAAAAATTTACCAGATTACATTGTGAAGGAAAATTTTTAAGAACAGTTTTATATGTAATAAAGGAAAAATAAATAGTTTCAAGATATATTACAAATATTTTAGTTTGGTCTTTAATTGTAGAAACTGATTCATTAGGGTTTTACATTGGTAATAATTCATAGCATGTTGCTAGTTACATGATTTCTTTTTAGTGTATTGATAATTGAGATATGATCATGTGTATTTTATATAAGTATCTTTAAGTAGCCAGTTACAATATTGCATTCATGTTGGCATGATAACTGATATTAATATATAATATTTGTTATTTATATGGTTGGTTAATGGTGCATCATAAGAATTCTATTCGACTGTTACCGTGTTTCTTTTAGTGAATGATCTTCGACTAAGAAGTGATGATGGCAGGTTACTAGAACTTTTGATTACTGTGTAGTTATTGTTTCAAGTTAAGTCATTGGAATTAATTGGTCTCATTTCATTGAATTCTAGTTCTTGGAATTTCTGTTCAAACTTGATATATAGATAAACGTGTATATATATACTTGCACACATGACGCTATGTGACTACGAAGGCCTTAACCTTACAAGCATACATTAAGGTTTCACTAATAGGATCTTCGTTTTGTATTCTGTGTGATTAGCTTTATGGTTGAATATTCACTCATTGGATACTTAGTTGACAAGGTTTTGGACTTGTCTCATGCTCGGATAATTTTCTCAAACTGAAGAATCAATAAGTCAAGCCTCTCTGGTAGCCTATAGTTATTCAAATTAGAGACTGCATATATGTTTTGAAATGTGGGGGTTGTGCAAAATAAATTTGTTATTTATTTTGAATGATGATATTGAAATCATATTTATCATTATGTGAGATTATACTAAGCTCCTGTATGTTGGAGATATTGTTTGGAAAACTTTTCAGGAGTATCTGATATTTCTTCGTTCTTCATATGTAAATTCTGTTAAAGGAATTTCTTAGCTGAAAGTTGTGCACAAAGGAAGTAATCTATTGTATATGGATCAGCTATGCTTCTATCTTGGCATGGAATTAATATTTTGATGTGGATGATTCTAATTCTAGCTTGGTGGCGTACTTGGAATCAATTGTTCATGGGATCAGTTATTCTTATATCTTAGTGTGACAGATCCAATATTTTTTATGGCTCAAGTGTTATGGTTGTGATTTTATCTATGGAGCTTTACATCTCTTCTAGCTCAAGAATATAAGGGCTCTATTATTCTGATGTTTTATATTCTTATTGCTCAAGAAGACATTTTGAATCTCACATAGTTCAAGAAGACAAGAGCACCTATTCTGATATTCTATTATTCTGGTATTCTTTTCTGCTTAAAGAAGATCGGAGCATCCATTATGTTGATATTCTATATGTCTATATTGCTCAAGAAGATAAGGCGGGATCTATGCTATTGTTATGGCTTTCTTCATGGAATTATATACTCTTATTATTCTTGAAGGCATGGATTCTCTATGCAGTTTTCATCTAGCAGATATTTCTATGGCTACTTTGGATTTGGCAAGGAGAGATTATAGCTATTCGTCATTATACTATAGGAGATATCATATGTTTAGAAGCATTTTCTACATGTGATGCTACAACGAAAAGTTCGAAAGAAAATAATTATTCGTGTGGATAATCATGGATTAACGCATGAGGCTAGATCCTTTATATGTCCGAGGGGGACGAGCCTAAGCCTATAAGGAGTCACCTAGGGAAGTAACCTGTCTTCTGTGATTAGGGACCCCATGAAAGAAGTTTAACGGGTAAAAACAATCCATACTACGTGACTCAATACTCAGCACCATTATATTAGGAGACACGAAAGATGTTCTCCTACTCATCTCTAAGGCAGTTGTGCTATGGACATGTGAACGATAAGAAAGGGTATTAACCCTGCATGAGTCCAAAGCAGGCAAACTCCCGCGGGGTATTCTCGTCACATGTACCCTTGGAGGGTTCACCTAAGTGAGAGTCGTCGTGATGCTCCGACTATGAGAATCGGGCTGTTCTCTAGTAACTCTCAGAGAATCCAGATCGGTGCATGGCCATAATCGCACCAACTCGCGAACATGTCTAATGGTCAGTACTATATGTGTGACATGTTAAACTTTGGCTCAAAGGGTCTAATCTCATTATGATCCTTCAGAGGGAAACTGTTAACACTAAGTGAGGTTCAAGTCCAAAAGACACCTACACCTATTGCACAATATTAAAGTTGCCTAAACCTATTGTATTTATTTTTATTTATTTTAAAGTTTTGAAATTTGTGGGGGATTGTTAGAATAAAATTATTCTTTTATTAAATTCCAAAACTTTATTTTCATTATTTAATTAATCGGTTACAAGTTTTATGATAAAGTTTATTATGGAATTTATTTCTAAGTTTATTATGTAATTATATTCGGCCGTTACAACATTTAGTAGACATTGATTTAAAATCTTAATAACCATAACAGCTAGTTTGTGAAGCCTATATAAGGCTCACACTTGACATGTTTTGAAATGCATACAAATGTGATACATATAGAAGACATACATAAGATATATAAACTCTTCATTCTCTTATTCTTTACAATCTTTAGATTCTGTATACTTGTGTTATGGGCAACCACGGTTGGAACAGTTCATTGTTCTCCTAACAGGCGTGACTCCCGAAAAAATAGGCTGTAAGCAATTGGGTTGAATCTTGGGGCAGCTGATGTTCAATTGTACCTTCACGTAGAGAGGCACAGTTACTTTAGAACAGTGGTATCATGCCTCTCAATTCTCACAGGTCAACTTTTCTATTTTTTTTTAAGTATGTGTTATTGTTTATCAAGTTAATTCTATTGTATTATAATTTGGTTTGTTCTTAATTTGTTGTTTATTTGTGTTAATGAGAATTACAAGATGTATTTTTATGAAATTCTTCTAACAATATGTGCATGCATAAGCTTGTTTGGAGTACCCGTGGTGCCTGAGCAATCATACCCAACCTGTCTTCTCTATTTAAAGACCCTAGTAAACTTCAATTTTTTCCTATAGAAAATGGTGCACTCTTCTACTTTTTTCCATTACGTCAACTTTCAGTTATATTCCCACTGGTTGTAGAGATTATGTTCTGTAATCCTCACAGCCTGCTATTTTCGAACCACTTGAACTTAAAATTTGTTACTTCTAATTGTCTTTTCTCCAGAAAGGCAAGCAAGGAAAGGAGGGAATAGTGTTCGAGTTCCTTAGGAGACATGACCTTAAGGATGTGGTTTTACCACTGCCATGTCCTAGCAACTAAGCTAGCTGGCATATTCACATTCATTAAGTTGCTATTTAGTAAAACTATAGATGTTTTCGGGTTGATAGCTTGATTGCTTACTCTGCCATCTTTTAGCTAAAAAGTTTACTGAATCTTTCGCAAAAGGAATTGGCCATTTTGGTGCTACCCGTGCAAACCAAAAACTGTCACCATTGAATTAACCTCACCAACATGATAATATAAAAAGGGCTTATCTCAGTGTATGAATAGTTCTAACTTATCTTGGGAGTATTTGTAGCTAGGCTTGTCAATGGATCGGCCCTGGCTCGGATCTGATCCGATAGATTCAAATCTGATGAGCTAGACCCGATCCGATAATTCGATAGACCCAGATCCGAGTGATCCGATTGTTGTCGGATCGGATTTGGATGGATCCGCCAGACCCGATTATGAACCCGATTCGATCCGATTTAATTTGGACAAATCATAATTTTGTTTTTAAAATATTAATTTTTTTATAAACAAATTATTCTCTTCTCAAAAATCTAATTGTCGGGTCGGATCGGATCCTCACATCCGGATCCAATTACTAATGGATTGGGTCTAAGAATACTTATCGAATCTAATGCTTATTGGATTCAAATCAAATCTAGACCTTATCGGATCTGGATCGGATTTGTGTCTAGCGGATCTGGTCCCAACCCAGCCCATTGACAAGCCTAATTGTAGTGTCATTTATTGGCTATATCGATGGTCACCCGCTTCGTACCGTTCAAATATAACTAAAATTTATTTTGTTAGTGTTCAATTCGTATTTACTTTGTTGTCAAGTTTTTGTTTGCTAGCATAACCTAATATACAGGCTAGTCCCTGGACAAGCCAGGTGTTGTCTGTTGTCTATTCAAAATTCCCACGCCGAGGCATGGGAAATTGTTGCTTGGTAACATGAGAAATTTAGGATCTCAAGACTTGTTCAAAATCTAGAACAATTACAATTGCAAGTGTCGTAATTGTGAAATTATTTCCATGCTATTTCCGAATAATGTGCATATTACTGAGTTGCATGTGATTCCAAATGCATGATAAAAACATTAGGTAAGTTCAGACTTGTGCAAATTAAGAATTTATCCCTGCAAAAACAACATAATGGCATTTGATTTCTTGACACTTCTGCACGAAGTCATTATATTTGTTGGTGATTTATTATCTATAGTTGACATATTTGTAACTTTTACATCGAGTAACTAACCTGTACAAGGAGTGAATCTAATGTTTCCTGTTCTCACTGTTTTGTTTCTCAAATCCTGACCGCTCTTCAGCAAGAAAACAACTAGGGGTGTAACTTGCATAAAGTTACCTTATGAACTGTACAATGTCATTATTGCTTCTGACTTGTGCATTGTATTGGGCGATGGTATTTCTTTTCATGATGCCAAACCAGTCCAAAAATGTGTTATACATAAGCTTGTTGGAGTACCCATGGTGCGTGACCAAACCCAACCTGTCTTCTCTATTTGTCGCATTTCTGCCAACTGTCAACAGGCAATGCAGTTAGTAATGTCCTGTTTCTTCCCATTTATTTGGTCTAAAATGTTCATATCCAATAGATATTATCTCTATTAAAAAAAATTCGAACTTTATACTTCATTTACTTTTTCAGCAGGCAAGAAATTTTCGTTTTACTTCCAAAATAAGACCTTTTTACTTTCTCTGCATTGGAAAATTTACATTTACACTAACCAAAAAAAAATGCGTCTAGAATTCTTGCAAGTTATAGGAAGTTTTTTAATAATAAGTGAACTTCAAATTTTGCCCAAAAAAAAAAGATGCAGTCTTTTTTTCTTTTCTCCATTATGTCTACTTTTAGTTCTATCCCCACGTCTGTGGGTTTTGTTCTATAATCCTCATGGGCTGCTATTTTCGAACCACATGGAACTTAAATTTCATTACTTCTATTGTTTTCTCCGGAAAGACAAGCGAGGAGAGATCATGATTGCTTACTCTGCCATCTTTTAGCTCAAAAATTACTGAATCCTCCGTGAAAGGAATTGGTCGTATTGGGGCCACCTGCGCAAAACAAAAACTGTCACCCTTGATTAAAGTTCACCAAGATGCTAACATAAAGAGGCTGACTGGTGCTAACCTTTGGGTCACAATTTCTGTTGATATTGTTCAAGCCTTCTTCAATTTTCTCAAAGTCAGCTGCAAATTCCTCATCAACACAATTTTCTTTATTTTCTTGTTTTTGTCTGGCCTGTCTTTGATCATCAACACCATTGCTTTCCATATATGGGAAACCGCAGTTTTTCCACTTCCATGTTGTCTTTTCCAAGTATCTTAGATAGACATTACCATCTGAACCGATCAGAAATAGTTGATTATCCTGCAAACATGGTCCAGGTGAACCAACCAAGGTCACATTTCTGTATGGTGTTCCATGTTCCACCCAATTCCAGCCATCGAACGCGTTCCACTGATATTCAACCAGTCCACCAGCTTCAGAAAGCATGAAAAGAGATCCTGTTAGTGACAGTGACGATGGCCTCATAGCAGTTCCGGGCAATCTTGATAGCACCAAGTGTTGAGATTGGTGGTGCTCATGCCATATTTCAGTCACTTTGTTATACTGATATAGGCGGCCGTTCCTTCCTATAACAAACACTATGTTGTCCCTGAAAACTTCCTGATCCACTACACAGGCAATTTTGGTGTTTGGAGGGTTCCGGCAATCTTTCCATTTGAACTTTCTCAAGGCAACCTAAACAACACATGTTGTTAGTCCATCAGAATCTCTGTCATGGTTTTAGAATAATTGTTCAAGCTATTCTACCTTTTCTTGCCTCTGGCTCTCAAGCTTGAAGCACAAGATTTTAAATTACATATAAACTTCCCAGCGTCCGCACTGAAATTGTGATATGGACAACTGCCTTGCGCCTATCACTAACAACACCATAATGGATGATGGCCATGTGACCATGGTAATGATTGGAATGCGACACATTAACTACAGTTCCATGTTATTCCTTATATGCAATGGGTTCAAAATAGGTAAAAGATGCATAATCCAAGAAATGATGCCATGTTAGAATCACACAAATACCATGTTAGGAAGAGATAGAGATGTATATTGTTTTATGTAGTGGCATGAACTATAATAAGAGAGCAACTATATATAGGCACAAGAGGAGTGCTGAGCAAAGAATAGAAGACAGGAACCAAAATATATAAGGGAAAAAGTCCCAAGACCTAAGACCTAAATAAATACATTAACAATAGTAGACACAAATATCTGGGAATTTCTGTTAATTTAAGTCTGACTTTTTAAGTTTTAGCAAAATTCTGTCAAAAACAGAGAAGAACAGAACTTCTCCGGATATTTTTTTTTAAATATATGATTCTAGCCTTTACATTTCTTGTATGTGATAACATTAAAAGCAATTGAAGCAGAGTTTACTTAGCTTGGTTTTGCAACTTACTGTAAACTGCTGTAGCCTTCCACTTTTGCTCACAAAGAATAGTGCATCTTCTGCTGTCACTTTTAAAGCTTTTCCTGGAATTTTGTCCCATGGCGGGCCTCCAATAATCTGCCTTCCTTTCCTCATAGCAGTGCAATTTATCCATGCAAGTTCATTGCTGCTTCTCTCTCTAATGAGCAAACTTCCACGCTCATCAACCAAAAATAAACTTCCATTGTAGTTTCCCAATGCACCTCTCATTGCTGTGGAGTGTTCATGCCTCAGCCACAACCACACATTCTCAGTATTAAGGTATTCAAAAGTCAAGCCGCTATATGTTATGAGGAAAAATGATCTGCCTCCATGCATCACTCGTAGATGGAAGTTCGTGTTGATCCAATTTTCTGGCATATTATACTCCTCTAAAGGCATAGCTAGATTACTACCTGATGCACCTGGAGATAAGTAACTTTGTTGTTCTTTGCTGCGCTTCCGTCCTCTCAATGTCGGTCTTGTAATATCCGCATCACTCAGTTCATCTTTTATGCCCATGATGCAGTTTGAGGGTCCACGTTCTTCGGTGCAATACTCTGCATTCCATCCTTCAGTCTCTGGGGCATCTAATATTGACCATACATACTTCAGTGATGCTTTTCTTCGGACATTAACCTGATAAGCCGGGCCAGCAGTTTCGCCACCAAAGCCAGACAGATGCAGTTCTGCAATCCTACCATCATCCAGAGGGAAAATTATTCTGCCAACTTGAAATTGTAGCCCTGAAATACCTCTTGCAACTTTTGCATGTGGAGGATGCTTATGACTCGTCCAATTCTCAACAATTTGGTTTCCTCCGGCAGCACCTGTTTCTTGTGACAATTTTGCTTTCAGAATGTTTTAAATTCGATTTGCACTCAAATAACTTATAATGGCAAAAGCATCTTTCAACAGTTTGCATTCATATAGCAACACGAGCCAAAATATATCTGCTTACATTTAGGCTCATCATGGATCTACAAGTTAATTTTCACTTAGATCACCTGACATATAAGTGGTATTTCAGTTATCCTCATCCGAGAAACAAAGATGATAACTTTCAACTTCTTGAGTTCTGTGAGATGGTGAGATTGAAGTAATAACCACCAAGTGCCTTCCCTTCACTCACATATTTCTTTCCTGCACCCTGGCATTCCTCTAATCACTGCTCCTTAATCACTCGTTCCATATGGAACTTAAAGTAATAAAATCTATCTCCAAATATGTCTCATTTTTAATGTTTCATGATTCTACAGTTCTTGAGAAGGGAACTAAAGCAAGTGTGCTGCTATGATGGACACCATCCAATCCATAGGAGCTGCTATGTTTCAGGACAAGCAGTTTATTTGTTTTATCTAGTTTCCAGTAAAAACACCCCTCAAAGTGTTCAAGCTGAATTGGCAAGCTTAATGTATGTTCCTAGCTCTTATTTCAAAAGCAGGGAAATATTTAATTTAGGCCTGCCAGTTGAATGGGGTATGCCTAAGAAACAGAATTTTCCATGGATAAAGGACATAAATTTGGGCATAAATTGTGAGATGGAAAGGGATATTTCTAAATCAGGCAGAAAAAGAGACCTGGCTTTAAGCAGTGGTGCAAGCATTGATATTATGGTTGTTCAATTCTATCACTCAACTAAATCTCATTCTAGATATGAAAAGTGGTCAATGGTTGGGCATGTGGAATCAATATATAATGCATTTTCAGTTATCCTATTGCCATCCGTATGTAGGCTGAGGAGGATTGTAATATAGTAGTTGGAGTAATGACAACAGCAAACAAACATAGCAAGTTTCACCAAGGTAAACCAGGTTACAAAATGAATCATTACTTGGTACATAATTCCTATTTTGACTCACCTGAATGTTTTGGTACTTGATATTCAAAAACAGTTCCAGAAGCTGTTGTGAGAAGCAATGAGGATGATTTTTCATTCAATTCATCCTGCAAAACTGGGGTGATAGATGTCAAGTGATGATCTTTCGGACTTCCATGGACTAACCATTTCCACTTCCTCTGGTTTAGTTGTCTCTCAACCAAATTACCACCCTGTGTATTTATCAACTGTTGTGAGTGGAAAATGGATTACAAAAAATTTCTGTTTCAAGTATATAATCATGACGACCACAGGACCTAGAATCAGAAAATAGTATGAACTTTCTTAATTGGGAGATGTATGAAAGTAAACAAGTAAGGTTCAAAGATCAGTATTACAGCACTAAAACAAAGATCACCAGCTTTATTAGATATATAGTTTTGCACATCATACATACTTGTGATAATTCAAATAAAATCTGTATGATTCTCTCATCCCCAAATTATCCACAGCACGTAACTGACAGATATATGCAGTATTTGATTGAAACATCGTACCTTAGTTAAGAGAAATAGGGATGCAGAATGAGCTCCATTTAGGCCATGTAAAGAACATCCTGTTGATGGTATAAGAGAGGTATCTTGTGATGATCCTTCCTTCCATATATGCTTCTTCCATGATGGTTTTGAGTTCCTGTCATATTCATAAAGATCCCCAACGGAACTGCAAAAATGGCAGTAGACATTGTTGTTTGGGCGATCGCATTCTGATTTCAAACTAGATGGTACTGGAATTCAGAAAGGGAGAGAGCTCACCTTATAGTAAATATTACTTCTGGTCTAACTATAGCAGCATCGGCTATTGCTTCAACATTTGCACCTGGAGGCCGGCCATGATTAAGCCACCTACTTACATTTGCAAAGCGAACATCCAAGCGATTGAGCATCAGTCTCTTAAAAAAAAACTAATTAATATTGTGTGAGGAGACCAGAATTTAGTCACAAGAGCACTGAAATTAGCTATAAATGGCATTTTTCTTGTATTTATGTAAGTCTTACCTTGGAGGCTCAATCCCAATAAGTTCTAACAGTGAACCATTTTTTGTGCAGAAATAAACTCTCCTGGTGGCGATGTGGCAAAATCAAGGTCTTGTTAGCGGAGATTGAAGTCGAAAAAGTTTCTGTGATGACGTAATTTGACTACGGTCTCCCAGAAACTATAATCCACCTTGAAACACAAAATAATAAAACTAAAACAATTACTCACTCCCCATCACGTGAAATAACTCCAGATTTCAATTGGATAGCAGAATTTTGCTCTGATGGTTCTTTACTTGTGCTCTGATCAACTGTTGACATGAACTCAACCCAAACCGGCTGTGAATTTTCACTCAGCTGCATCTGGAAGAGTTTGCAATTCCACCTTTAGTTAGTAGTAGTCCATTTTCATCTAGCAGACCATGTTGCAGATTATGATAGAATTTGACATTGGCAACAACTAGACAAGGCTGAGAGGGCACAATCTAATTAAAAAAGTGCTGAATTGATCAAATCCTTCCCCTCCCCTTTCCCCCCACAGCCATGAATGGAAAACTAAAAAAAGAAAGTAGCAGAAGAGAGAGAGAGAACAAACAAACAAAAAAACAAGGTCATAAAACTACAAGAACACAATTGGAACAAGCAAAATCCTTTGATTGGTTGGATTTTTCAGATTGATAGTAATGAAATCCAAAGTTTAGAATAATCATAGCAATACTATTAGATGTTTCAGTTTGGTACATAGAAAATTTTCTCTTTCGTCTTAATATCTATATATACATCTTGTTCTAGTAAAACTAGGGATGGAACTAATATGAAGTGGCTTGTGCAGCTAATACCTGATAGAGATTCCCTGCTTCTGATAGAGCAAGAATTGTCAAATTCACCATAAAAACAGAAATTGCATAACCAGCTGATACCGGTAAATCATGGGGTGCAATCACCCACTGCACTCCATTCCAGAACCTCTCATAGATAGACCCACTTTCTCCTGTGACCCAAATTGATGTCTCAGACATTTTGATCAAAGAGACTCTATTCCTCTGAGGCAGAACCAATTTCGAGCTCTTCTTTTTGGAACTCTCTCTCTCTTCAGGAGCATCAAATTCTCTCTCTACATGGTCTTCAGCCTTCTTCGATATCCGATCAATTGAACCAACTTTAGTGCAGTTGTCATCAACACAAGAAACTAGATCATAAGGCAGCTCCACTTCAACCCAACTGTTGGATTGTTCTTCAAACTCCCAAAACCGATCGGTCTTTTGCTCGAATTGTCGATCGGTCTGAGGAAGAAAGTGATGTGGGCACCATGAAGCAGTGCCAGAAACAACAAAACAGGTCAGTGAAAAGAAAACCCAGGTGAAAAATATGGGAGAGAATATGGACATGGTGGCTGGAGGACCAGACACCAGATATTAACATGGAACTCTTTATAACTAAGATATGCAGATGGTGTCATGGACAAGCTTGATTGGTTTGTAACCTTGGAGTGACCCCATATAGGCCATAGAGGAAAGGATTATAGTGAAACACTCTAAAGGACTAGCTGCCATTTTTGGCTATACAAGAACTCTCTTAATGACCTTCTCAATAGGAGAGAGAGAGAGAGAGAGAGAGAGAGAGAGAGAGAGAGAGAGAAGGTAGGGTGGGGGACCATATTTGGGGTTGGGGAGGGCAGTTATAACTGGTACAGGTTTCCTTAGATCATAACTACCTCTCTAGAAGAGCCGCTTGTAATTTTGTCAACTCCCATGGTAATTAATACGTACAAGTGAGCTGGCAGATCCTTTTTTACCTCCCACAAATGTAATAAGTTCCTCTTACTTCACCCCTCACAAATTCGACAGATCCCTTTCTAAGTAGGTATGATGAATGTGTTTAGCCCTCCTAATTTGATAACCCATTACATTAGTTAAATGTGGACATGTCTCTAAAAAAAAAAAAAATTTTATATTTTTTCTAGAAGTGAGTTCTCTTGATGGGATAGCTTAACCTTTCCATTTAATCAGTCTCTAATTGCTCTTCATACATCTCAGGCGGTTGTAAAGCTTTTCTTACCTACTTTTGATGACTTTCTGTTAATCTCTCTCTTAAAAATTGAAACAAAATAGTGAATTATTGTGGTGAAATGTTCCTTCGCTTTTTGTAAAGTAGCCCTTTAATAAGATTCCTGCACCAACACAAGGAATGGATTCAGTGATCGGCTGGGGTCAGCTGATCTCATTTTCCAAATATCAAAGGATGAAACAACTGGGGCCGTCCGATCTACTTTGATGGGACCCATTAAGCAGTGGGTCTTTCGAGAAGTGGACTTCAGGTGTAGAATTATGAAAGTCCTAATGAAATACTTTATTTCAATTTGGGTGAATTATTTTGCAAGAGATGAGTAATTATCAGCTGAGGTAAGACATCACTAGATTCGTGTGTAAAGTCATTAGGATCCGAAAGAGAACACAATTGGGTTTGTCAAGTTTCAAATCAATTAGAGTCGATATATTGTGCATCTCAAGTGCATTATGCTCCATGACCCACAAAATGATCAGGAAAGTTCCTTTTAATATGTGGTGCCCCACATTCCTCAGCCTTGGTTTTTGTTTCAACAATGATGAGATGGTTCTATATTATTGTGGGCATCAAACCGAGCGTTGGGGTTCTAGTTGAACATGTGGTGGGGCGCACCTGCCTTGTTAGATCCGTAGAATCTTACTGCCACTTCGACCGGCTGATGGAATCTCCTTTTTTAATTTGTGGCCTCAAAGATTCTAACTTCTTATTATATAGAAAGAGCTAAATTTGACTTTCTAGTATTTCAATAAAGTTATTGATTTTTTGTATAACACATTAAATGTAATTTATTAATATATTTTGATTATAGGTGATGATGGCATGTTTATTCACATTAGTATTCTAACATGTCAAAGTTGACTTTGATAGATTAGATAGCTCGTTTTGAGTATTTATCTCTTGATGTAGTTTTTAATGGTTTTTTAGTCTCTGAATTTTATGTTTTGACTCATGGCTTTTGATTTTTATTAGCTTCTATCTTAAAGTTAATGAAAAAGTTAGAAGCCCAAAAGTTCATAATATAGTCTCATTCGAACAAGTCTTTTTTTAATTTCGTAACTTTTTTCTTAGATTTATTTAAATTTACTTCTAAATTGAGTATAAAAATCCCAACAATAAGATAGTTGGCAAGAAAAAAAATGAAATTTTCATAAAAACAAGTAATTTGGACGCACGAAAAGAAGGCCTTTCAAATACTATTGCATAAGTTTGGCCAAAATTGTTTTGAATATACAGAAATGTAGTTGTAATTTAAACAAGTGTGGTTTTAGATGGGGTCCCTAAATTTGGCATAACTTCCTTCCAACAAACAGTATCTAGTACTCCTACCATGTAAAGCAATGATTTTCATTTTTTTTCTGCCCTTAAGACAAAAGAATTATGAAACCTAAGTTGGTGTCCCTTTGGGGACGGTTAACTTGCAAATTTGACTATATTTGGATTGAGAGGATGTGAGAGGAAGTGCATGATTTTCCATTTTCTTGTTTGGGTGTTTATTAAGTGGGAGGGAAGGGGACGAAATTATGATCTTTTATTCCATTTTTTTTTATCTCCCAAATTACGAGGTTTTGAAGAGAAATTGAGGGGGGAGTTAAATATTTTTTCATTTCCTTCTCTTTCCTTTCTCTACCAAACAATATTAGTTCCCCTTCCTTTTTTACTCCTTTTATGGTCCAAACAAGAAGGAAGTAACTTTTTTATTCCCCTGTAACTTACACCTCCCTTTCTGTCTCCTTCTCCTTCAATCCAAACATAGTCACAGACCTCCCTTTCCACTTTTCACTTAATAGAAACTTATAAATAATATTATTCTTACATCTATAGAAGAGGTCACGAGGGGAAAATGCAAAAAGAAAATAATAAACAAATAAAAAAACTCAGTGATCTAAATTAGCCTAGAAGAAAAAATAATAGATTTTTTTAAGAAAAAAGAAATAGGTTGGTCAATTATAGTTTCCCCTATGCTTATAAGGTGCGCGAGACCCATAGGAACATTTCTCACATTCATCTTGTTGAGTTGTGGGGGCCAAGTTGATGTCAATACAGAGAAACTTTGATGGGGAAAAGGACGTGTGCCGTGACACCAGAAGTTGTAAGGAAAAATAGGAATGCGAATTTCAGTTGGGACATGGCAGCCTTGGCCTCTCATTGGGACAGGTGTCTCGTGCCAAGTGGAGGGTTGACCCGGCTTCGTTCATGGCATGTGTATTTGTCAATGGACTTTACCCTCTTCCACATAAACCGAACCCATTACCCCTTTGGTCCTTCCTAGCTATACAAGTCTTTTAGAATAAATTTTTTCTGCTTGGTGATCTAAGTAGAAGGCCTTCCACCAAAAAGTGTTGGATTTTCAAAGTCCATTCTAGAGAAGTTACGCAAGGTGGCTTTTAGAATGACTCACAAATCGACTTCTCGCGAAATCATGCGGCCACCTGAGTGAATTTTTCGAATTTTTCATGCTATTCTTCATTTTTGTGACAAGCTCTCCATAATACCCTTTCATCTTATCACATTTACAAATTCTAACCTATAAATACCTAACAACATCACAACACATATCTCTACAACTGAAAGAAATCTGCGTATGATGCAATCGTCCACTAGAATGCTATCATATGTAGTGCTAGTTTGAAAGATATTAATTCAAAGACATACATGTAAAAGGTTTGAATTTTCATATGTGGCCAATTTACGAGTTTATAAAACGTTTTTTTTTTTAATCTTCCCATTAAATGCATAGCAATTGATATAATTTACGTATTTCTCTTAATTTCTTTTACAATTATTTTATTTTAAATTATTTTTTATATAAAAATAATGTAGTTAAATGATAATGATATTGGGTATTATTATTAAGCAAAAGCTAATTGAAACTTTTAAAATGTTGTCACCAAACGAACACTTACTTCATAAGCACCTTTTTGTTTCAAAGTACTTCCGTAATAAACATTCACTAAAAGTATGCTTTCTTATAAAAGTCCTTTTGAAGTCCTCTTTATAAAGTCCTTCTTGATGAAGGACTTTTAGCTACTGGAAGCTCTGCCATTGTATAGGGATTTTCTCTGTTACAGTGTGAGCCTTTCACAATTTTGATACTTTGTAATCTCAGCTTTTTGATAAAAAAATCAAAAGAATTGACCTTTGACGGGAATCTTCGAAAAATTGAGATGATTTTGGTGAAAAAGTAATTACTCCAAATGTGGTCGTAGCAATCACAAATGTGATGATAATTTTATCATAATGTGATCATATTTTGTGATAATTCTTATTACATTGAGCAGTAACTATAGTAAGTGTAAGTGACAATTGGGTAGACATTTTGTAAAGTCAAGTCATAGTTTGAGAGAAAATGATATGATCTTTGTTTAATTCAAAAGTGAACATATAACCTTTTTGTAGTTTGAGCTTATCTGTAAAATGAATGAAACCGTGATAAATTTAGTAAAATGACAAAAATTTCCCACAAAAATAACAATTAATTTTGACATAAAAGACAAAATTATAAAATGGCAATAGTACACCTGTGATAGAATAACTGTTAATTCTAACGGTTTTATCTTTTACAGTCAAGTTTAAATCACAGGAGTTTATGCACTCACTTTTAATCACACAGGGATCATATAATTTTTGTTTAAATCACAAAAAGAATAAATTATAATTACCCCTTAAAAAAATCTTTTTAAAATATTTTGGGTCAACAGGGCCTTCAAGCATCAAAAATATACCGAGGTCTTAAATGACATAGTGTTCTTGACAAAATGATTACTCCTTCCAAAAAAAAAAACAAAGTTATTGACGTTCTGTTTCCCAAAGAAATCTCAATCCAACGGCCGGATGAGTCAGCTACTTAAGAGGACCCGCTCCTCCTTGAATTATTCGATCATGCAATACGAACAAAATGCATTGGAAGTTCTTTTTTTTTTATGTTCATTGACTTGCGTCTTTCTTCCATTCGAACCCCAATTGCTCCATCAATTTTAATGTGTTTAGAAGTAAGTAACGTACGCATGGACGGGACCAAAATTTTATTTCAAGGATGCTAAAATTTGAAACACAAATTTATCTTTGGATATAATTATTATATTTCAAGGTTAAATTCAAGCATATGCAATATTAAATTTCTATATGAAAAATAAAACCAGCAATTTTAATTTTGCCTCAACAAACTATAGGAAAAAAAATTTATTGTTTCCTAGTACATTTTAAACTCAAACGTCTGTTTAAAGTGAACTCGACATTCTATCAAAATTTGAAAGTTGTCTTTCATTGATATTATGTTATACTTCACGGCATTTTGTTTTTCAATGTAGAAAATCAAGCAATTCATGAAAAAATTATCTTTCATTTTATTATAAAGTCTTGTTTTGACAATATTCATGGTTTAAAAAAATCATTCCGTAATTATAATAAAACTAAAAGCGTAAGCATAAACACAATCACTACAGAAACACACTGATTTTAAATTTTATTGGGTTATGATGTACAAAAGAAAAGAGAATACAATCCCTAATCCATTACACAAAACATTTGTACAAACATGAAATTTGTACAGAATTTTTGATAGAATAATTTAGTTGAATTATAGCTTTTCACTTTAAAGCAAAACACCGGATGACTCTTATTACAAAAATTTCAGTGCCACGTCGTTTTGACTGAGCAAAATTTTTTTTTTTTTTTGGGAAGAATAGCATTTTTCTTTATTCAAATAGCTTTAAGAAAGGTTCTAAATTGTGAGGGTTATCAATAGAGTATAATTTTTTTAATTGCAGTCCGTAAATGGGGGTTATATCAGATGAATGTCAAAAATGTTTTTCTCAATGTGGATCCTATTGAGGAAGTTTACATGCAACATCCTCTAGGGTATACACATCCTCCACATAAAGGTTTTAAGCTTCATCGTGCACTTTATGGACTCAAGCAGGCTCGTCGCGCATGGTTTGCCAAGTTTAGTTCACCTCCTACAACTTTTGATTTCTCATGCAGTCCTTATGATTCTGCTCTTTTTATTTATAAGACTGAGCTGCGTACCATCCCTCTTCTTTTTTATGTTGATGATATAATTCTTACTGAAGATGATCTTACTGGCATTTCTGATCTCATCTCAGCAAACATTTTGAGATGAAAGATCTAGGTTCTCTTAGCTTCTTTTTGGGACTTGAGATATCATCTGATTCTGATGGCTATTATCTATCTTAGGCTAAGTATGCTTATGACCTTTTATCCCACGTAGGAGTTATTGATAGCAATACTGCATCAACCCCATTGGAACCCAATACTCGACTCACTCATTTGGATGACACACCTCTCCCTGATGTCACTCTTTATCACCAACTAGTAAGTAATCTTGTCTATCTCACTATTACCCGACCTAAAATTGCATATGTTGTTTACCTTGTCAACCAATTCTTATCTGCTCCACTTTCTACTCATTATATTGTTGTTCTTCGCATTATTCGATACGTCATGGTTACACTAATTCATGGTCTTCATTATTCTTCTCACTCGTGTCTCCAGCATCATGCATATTCAAATGCTGATTAGGCAGGTAATCGTATTGATCGGTAGTATACTACTGATTTTTGCTTCTTCTTGGGTGAATATCTTATTTCTTGGCATAGTAAGAAGCAAATCGTTACATCTTGATCTAGTACTAAAACTGAATATCGTGCCCTTGCCGACACTACTCAAGAACTTATGTGGCTAAGATGGTTGCTTGAGGATATGGGAATTTCTCATTCTAGTGCCACCGTTACTTGTTGTGATAATTGGAGTGCCATTATAATTTCTCATAACGATATTTTTTATGATCTGACCAAGCATATTGAGATAGATTGTCATTTCTTCCATCAACATGTTGCTCACTACACCGTTCACATGCACTTTGTTTTCTCTTTTGATTAGACTGCTAACATCTTCACAAAGGCACATCCACCTAGACGCTTTCACGTTTTGGTTTTTAAACTTAAGTTGTTCTTTGTTTTATTTACTCAAGTTTGAAGGGGATGTTAAAGTCGGGGATGTCAGAACCTCCTATGCTACAAGACGTCTAGCAGCTCTCCTATATGACTCTTATGCCAATGCCATACTCTGCAAAGTGCACCATGTTTAATGCCGTGATTCGTGCTAAACCAATCATTCTCTTCTCTATATATCTCTCTCTTCTCTCTCGACGTAAAGCAACTTGTAGACAATCTCCTTGAATCAACATACAGCGTTCTCTCATTATTTACTTAATGCCATCTAGTTATTTTCCTTTCTATAAATCTAGTTGTCTTTCTCCTTAAATCACAACAAACAAGAAGGAAAAATAATATTCAAAGATAAATAAGGATAATTGGTTTTTATTCTTACTTCCCTTTTATTTTATTTCTTCTTTTCTTTTTAATAGTTCCTTTATTATTTTCTTTTATTTTTCCTTTGAAATTTAAACAAGGAATCAATTTCTCTACAAATTTCTTTTTACTTCCTTTGCCTTCCAATAGTTCCAAACTAGCTCTTCCTTTTACGGTGTTTAACACAAGGATGAGGTTAGCACCTAAGAACAAAAGTGAATTACATTCGAAGAATGGCGGAACAATATGCATATCAAAAATTATACCAGGAAAACAACCAAAAACAATTTTGTCATGAACATATGCATACAAATTATATATTTCACAGTCCAGTGATAAGGTTATTAGTTTGACTACATCATGCAGACTTGAAATTGTATTTAAGGTTGTAAAACAAACAAAATTACTCGAGCTCGACTTGTGTTGGGTTCATTTTAACTCATTCAAGATCGGTCTGCTGTGTGAACGAATTAAGTTTAAACATATATTGATACTCGTTAATTTTCTAAGCTTGACTTAATTATATAATGTGTATCATACCTTTCATGGCACCCCCACCTTTCGGATAACTCTCCTGTAAATAGTATATATACCTAATAACCTAACAAAATTCTATTCTATTGGTATCCCCACAAGTTGGAACATTTCTTAAGGCCCCTATTCTTCCAACAACAAAAAATTGTACAACCAAAATGATGTGGCCGTGAAATTTTTGTAATACGAGTCATTCGGTGTTTTACTTTAAAGTGAAAAGTTATAATTCAACTAAATTATTCTATAAAAAATTCTGTAAAAATTTTATGTTTGTTCAAATATTTTGCATAGTAGATTAGGGATCCTACCATTTTTTCTTTTGTATATCCTAACTCAATAAAATTCGCTCATTGTAATGATTATATAGTGATTGTGCTTATGCTTACATTTTTAGTTTTACTATAATTACAGAATGATTTTTTTCAACCATAAATATTGTCAAAACTAGATTTTGTAATAAAATGAAAGATAATTTTTGCACGAATTGTTTGATTTTTTACATTGAAAACTAAACTGACGTGAAGTATAACATAATATCAATCATAGATAACTCTCAAATTTTGATAGAATGTCGAGTTCACTTTAAGATGATTGAATTCAAAATGTACTAGAAAACAATTAAATTTTTTTCCTGTATTTTATTGAGGCAAAATTGAAATTGCTAGTTTTATTTTTCATGTAGAAATTTAATATTGCATATGCATGAATTTAATGTTAAAATATAATAATTATATCCATAGGTAAAATTGTGTTTCAAATTTTGGCAACCCTTAAAATAAAATCCTGATTCTGCCCCTGAGAGGTGCACATATTTGGCTAATTTCCCTGACAAAGGGAAAAAATCATCTTATTTTCAACCTAGGTGTTATTTTAACTTTATTCAGGAACCCAAGTTTAACACCTTTTGAAATGGCGTTTTGATTAAAAATGCCTTTTGAAAAGTCATTTTTATGTTTAATTTCTACCCCTTACTAAAAGGGAAAATACGAAGGCAAAAATACGACGATGGGTGGAATATACAGGACCTAAAAACACCATTTCAAATGGCTTTTTTTCGTATAAAAAAAATCCATTTGAAATGACATTTTTTTCCTTAAATAAGTAAACCCTAGCTATGCAACGCGAACGAACGCCTCTCTCTTGTTCAGTTCGTTCTCTCTCACTCTCACATTCAATTTATCTCTCTGTTGCTCAGTTCATAGATCTCTCTCTCTCTCAGTTCGTGGATCTCTCTCTCACTCTCCCTTCTCTCTCTCTTGCTCTCAGTTTGCTCACTCTTAGTGGAGCTTCTGTCTCTCACTCTACGATCTCTCATCTCACCTCAAGTGCGTCAAACCGACTTCGTGGATCGTCCAACTCATATCAGGTTATCTCTCCATTCTGTGTCTCAATTTTTGAAATTATTATGCTGTTTTCTCTACCAAAACCCTTATTATCTCAAGCAAGTATTCATATTTTAAAGATCAAGGACAAGAGTCATGAGAGTCTGCAAGGTGGATTTTATTATCCACCAATGATAGTCCCTTGCTTATGTAGTCCCTTGCTTATTGTCCACCAGTACTATTTGGGAGTATCATTCTTAGTAGTTCATTTGTGCTTAATTATTGTGTAATTTGCTATTTTGGTGTTGTCTGTTCTACTAATGAAAGTAATCACGTAACTTGATACTTCATTTAGTTTAAATTGTGCTTAATTATTGTGTAATTTCTACTAATGCAAAATTTTGTGCTTAATTATTGTGTAATTTCATATTTTTGCCTGTTGTTGTCCCTTGCATTCCATGATTAACTTGATACTTCATTTAGTTTAAATTGAAAAAATCAACAGCCAAAAATATGTAATAGAAGTTTGTAAGTTAGGGCAAGAATGAGCTCAGAACTTGTAATGCATTACTAACATATCAACACTCCATTTAAACCAGTGTGGATGGTAGAGTTTCAAGCTATCGAGAATTTCTATATTCTTCTTCCTTTTTAATTTTTTTTCCTTCCTTTGTTTGTTTTATTCTAATTTGAACCTCAATAAACAATGGATAACCATCCTTTTTGTTTTTTTGACATTTTCTATGGCCCGAGTAGTATGGGTGAAGTCTAAACCATTTCGAGTGTCATGGCTCTAATTTTGTGTCGGTAATCCCTCCCAAGTTTTTTTTGCCCCTTCTAAAGCACCAGTGCATATGCACAAACTTTTAGGTTCTTTTAATGCTTTGTTTGGATGATCAGTTTATAATGAACAAATTGCCTTGGGGATTGGTGAAGTCATAACCCGTCTAACCAATATATATGTATATGTATATGTATATGCATGTGTATGTGTATATGTATATGTATATGTATATGTATATGATGACAACTCTAGTTTCAGTCATCATTACTAACCAATACATATAAATATCTTAATCATTTGTACAATCCATCTTCTTATTTTGAGATATTGGCGTAGGAATAAATCATTAATACCTTATAATATATGTATTTGATGGTAGGCACAGCTAAATAATGATGACAATGGTAATGTTTTGTCCTTGAGTCTTCATGTGAAGTAATGTCAATGGTAAAACCTTGCTTGTTCTTGAGTCTTCACGTGAAGCCTACATAAAAGGCTTATCCTGCAACCCAAGAAATTCACGTAAACTATTTACTCATGCATTGTGCTGTGTTGGTTATATATACATCGTGTAATTATGTGAAGAATTGCTAAATCATACTTCCAACTATGCCAAATCGAAAAGGATTATTTAGGGCATCATCTAGTCGTTCTGTTCCAAGCGTCGACATAGAAGAAAACCAATCCTCAGCCATTCATATGGTGCATACATACACGGATCCAGTTAGTAACAAATGGTATAGGCAAAAGCGTTGCTTTCTTAACAAACCTATCCTAATGCACGATACGATGGGTCTGGTCAGCCACGTTTTCATCGGCAATGCATCCTTACGTCCACCCCGCGGGGTGACCGACGACCAATGTATAAGGTTGCCGTGGGAGGACTTGTTCGATAAATGGTGTGAACAAGAGATGTATTACCGATGGCATAGCCTGCATGTCCCAAAGGCTCATTCAACTAAGTTGTTCGGCAGGTCATCTTACACCAAGGTCATGAAAGCGCTTGAACGCGAGATTGATCAAATGCAACGAAGGTTGGATAGATATCATTTTGCATATCATGCGAAGAAAGAATGTGTTGATCCAACACAATGATTAATAGAAATTGTTGAAGATCCATTGCTAGTTTCTGACTCAGAACTTTCAGACTTCTCAAAAGAAAAAGGTCACGATGACTTTGTTAACTATCTACCTAGTAGCCTTAGCATTATTGGCAAACCACTATGGTTATGAACATGGTCCCTCAAGTTTGTTCTGCTTTTTAGTTTAGTATGATGTAAAATAAGTTATTACGTTTTCATGTAATATATGTGTGAGTTTGGTTTTCGTCATATTTGTCATTTTTTATTTAATGTTATTCAACTCAGCCATTGGGGTAATTTCGAAAGTTGGATAGATATCGTTTTTGGTATAAACATGGTCCCAGTTTAGAAGTTGCACAAATTTTTAAATTTCGAAACTTAGGTTATTGGAAGTAAGGTAACTCGGCCGTTAGGGTACCAAAATGGGGAGGAAGGGTCCGGAGAGTGAAACTTTATGGGAGGCACCGGTATGACATAAGTGACGTGTGGGAGTTGACGGCACATCAATCAGTTTTTCGGTTTGAAAGTTATGCAAAGTTTTAGAATTTTGAAATTTAAGCTATCGAAAGTAGGCCAACTTGACTGTTGGGTTACCGAAATGGGGAGGAAGGGTCCGGAGAGTGTAAAACTTTACGGAAGGCACCGGTATGACAAGAGTGATGTGTGAGAGTTGACAACACGTCAATTGGTTTCCCGATTTGGAAGTTATGCAAAGTTTTGGAATTTCAAAACTTAGGCTATCAGAAGTAGGCCAACTCGGCCGTTGGAGTACCAAAATGGGGAGAAAGGGTTCGGGGAGTGTGAAACTTTATGGGAGGCATCGGTGTGACACGAGTGACGTGTGGGAGTTGACGGCACGTTAATCGGTTTTCCATTTTGGAAGTTATGCAAAGTTTTCGAATTTCGAAACTTAGGCTATCGGAAGTAGGCTAACTTGGCCGTTGGGGTACCGAAATGGGGAGGAAGGGTCCGGAGAGTGTGAAACTTTACGGGAGGCACCGGTGTGACACGAGTGACGTGTGAGAGTTGACGACACGTCAAACAGTTTCCCAGTTTGGAAGTTATGCAAAGTTTTTGAATTTCAAAACTTAGACTATCGAAAGTAGGCCAACTCGGCCGTTGGGGGACCAAAATGGGGAGGAAGGGCACGGGGAGTGTGAAACTTTACGGGAGGCACCGGTGTGACAAGAGTGACGTGTGGGAGTTAACGGCATGTCAATCGATTCCCCGGTTTGAAAGTTATGCAAGTTTAAGTTGAAATGATGTGCTGCTATTTGGGGGGGAGAAATTCTGATATAAATGCCATTCTAAATGGCGTTTTTCCCCAGGAAAAAAATGCCATTTAAGGCGTTTTCTCAAAGGAAAAAATGCCATTCAAAAAAGCATTATTTTTGTAATTTTCTCCCCCGTATTCCCTATTTGGAATAATACAACCTAAAATCCACGTATTTATTTTAGAAATAGCGTCACTCCAAATAACGCTCAACTTGGGTTGCTGAATAAAGTTGAATCAGCACCCAGGTTGAGAAATAAGCTATTTTTTTGCCTTTGTCAAGGAAATTAGCCCACATATTTGCATTTATGGGGCTTGTGGATAGCCATGAGTCCATGACCAGTGAAGTATTAAAGAGAACGAGGGAATGAGAGAGAAAAAAAGAAGAAGAAAAAGAATGAAATATAAGGATAATAGTCATTTTAAGTTTTCAAAATTGAACTCACATGTATTTACAGTGCATGTTAATTTGAACAGAAAAAGTTACATTTACACTTTGCTCATTACTATAGGGGGTGTAAGTATAGATTTTTAAAGTTGAGGAGATGAATGTGTTTTTTGAGCTAAGCACAATGAGGCAAAATAAAATTAACCCTAGAATTAAACTAGGAAAGAAAGAGTGTTTGTTCTACCCTTGTGGTCGAGGTGCTATAGACCACTCATTTGGTGAGGGTTCAAACCCAGCCAACCCCTTCCCTTCCCCCAATTGCCTTTTATCAACAAAAAAAAAAAAAAAACTAGGAAACGAAATAAAATAATTTTCCTTGCACAATCCCCAATTCCCAACATTTTTTAAAAAAACATGCATATAGATATGTATCGAGTCTTTTACCAAAAGAGATTTATTTTATTCAATAAACATTAAACCAGGGTCACTTTTTTAATATTTATAACACATTGGTTAGGCGTTATTAGCATTGATGCCTTTAACAAAAACGTCAATGCTAATAACGATTGACCTTTTAATTTTCTGTAATAAGAATTGCATTTTGGAAATGAAAGTTGAATTACGAAAAATAACTAAAAGCGTCAATAACACTGATAAAGTTAATAGTTCTATTAAAAGCGTCATTACTAATGACGCTTTATGTATTGATGCTTTTAAAAACGTCAATATTATTGCTGCTTTTAGCGTTCCACATATACAGGCTCTCTCTCTCTCTCAATCAGTTAGGTTGAATTTTTCTGATTGGTTCTCTCAAGCAAGTCTCTCGTCGACTTCTGCTTCCAAGGGCACCTTCCAATGGCTAGAGAACTCTTTGCCGGTAGCATTGCCCTCTCTTCGGCCCTCTTCGTCCCCCTATTGCTTTGTCTTCACCCCTCCCCAATCTCACATTTGCCATTGTCTGCATTTTCGGAAGTTAGGGTTTTAACACTGAAGGTAACATTGCTGTCTCTTAGTCTCTCTGTCTCTATATATATAGTTAAGTTTGTTGTCTCTCTGAAAAAGTACCCACGTAGTAAGTTGAAGGTGCAACTGAACAAAAAAAAAAGCAAATTTATTGTAATGTGAAAAGACAAGTCTGGGTCATTAGCTTCACCTAACTATAAGAATGAAATGCTTCAAAATGTAGGAATGGTAGAAAACTGGATTGAGACATGTTACTTAGAAATGCTTGAAAATATTGAGATTTTCTTGTTTTTGACTTTACCCATGACTGAGACATGTTAATTTTGCCAAACGAAAACTTATTTTCGATGGGTGATCTAATTAGTTGAGGAATAAGTATCAAGGATTCTACAATTTTTGAATAGTCTGATTTGTGTTAGTGTGGTGAGCCTTGCAGGTTAAAATCTGAGATGATTTTGCAGCCATTTTTTTGCATCTCTGTTTCTTTGTTCTGATGAGGATGGCACAAAAATGTTGTTGAATGCTTATATGTTTTTTGGTTGAATTACATGCTTTTCTTTTTCCCATACTTCACAAGTTACTACTCTTGATTAAAAAAAATTCGCACTCCAAATTATAATAAAATCTCTAACCTTTATATTTTTATGGAGTACTAAAATAAGAAAATTGATGAGGCATTGGGTAAGAACCTCGCAGTGTCATTAGGAAGAATAGAAGAAGAATCTTTGAGTGAAATAAATCCAAAGAGTCTAACTCAATTGGTTATCAATGAAGTCTTAAATTGAATAAAACTCTGGAAACATGTAATCAACTAAAAACAAAGTTCTACTTAACATTAATTGAAATAGTAGGAGCAATACTAAATGCGTTCTAGCAGAACGTATATCATAGGATAGATGCAAAAAAAACAAGTCTAAGAATAAGTTATTGGTATAAAGAAGGAGATGGGGACTTCTTTTTTTTATTTTTATGATGCAGAAGTGTGTATGAGACAATAGTTGAAATGACCCTGGAAATTAAACAACTCAAGGAAACATAATGCTAACCTGCTCTCCATCGTTGATCCCATAATTGCTTATTGGTTCACTATCAGCAAGCAGCTTCTAACCGTCGTAGTAGAAGTAAAAATTCCCCCACACATGTGACCTATTGCAAATTTATTTTCATAATTGCCTCTATAATTGCTGATTGTTTGTATCAACTATTGCAATTTATTCCATCAATGGATACAATGATAGAGACATTGAGATAATAACAAAAGGTAAGCTAGAAACCATTACTATTTCACTTCCATTCTAGTAAGTTTAGTACCTAATAACTTTGTACTCTTTCCTTTTTTTTTTTCATATGATTTGAATTATCTTTACATCAATGGATATATCATATTATGTAATATCCCGAACCTCTATTTATTTATATTAATGAGAATTTCTAGTATTTACATTGTTTAATATTAATTATTGCCTTATTTGAGTCAAGAGTGACCAATGAGAGCTTATGTTGTAGCTTAAGCCTATAGGGTAAGACACATGGAATTATTCCCATGTGTATCATCTTATATACTCTTATATACACATAAAACAAAGACACACACCCACAGATACACACACCCGATCGGTTGAGAGAGGGAGAAGAGAGAGGAGAAAGAGGGAAAGGGAGATTGAAGGAGGAAGAGCTTGAAAGAGAGGTGAAGAAAGAGATTGAAACCACTAGAAGACTTGGGCAAGCTTGAAGAAAGGTAAGGTTTCATCTCTTTCTACAATTTTATATGTGTATGTATTTATCTTAGAGAGTTGTGTTGTTGGGTTATCATAGGAGACTCCTTTGAGTCCCACTTAGCTAGATTTTAAAGTCTCATAAGCTTATGTTAAGGGTTTGATATGGGGTTTGTAAAACCCCCAAATTTGTACATGATGAGTTTGAGATTTTAAACCCTAGATCCCTTCGATTTACTTATTTAAAGTGTTTCATTTTAAGTTATTGTGGCCTTCTTGGGTCAATCTTTGGACCCTATAATACTTGAAAGAGTTTGTGAAAGTTTTGATGAAGTTTGGTTTCGATTTGAGTATGCTTTGGGCATTTTCGGGTTGAAATATGAGTTTTTCGCTCTGGAGCTGACTCTTTTTACCTATGGAGTCGACACTTTTACTCAGTGAACTCCCAGATTCATTTCTTCAGTTGTTGGAGTTGACTCCTTAGCCTTTGGAGTCGACACTTTTGCCCAGAGAACTCCCAGATTCATTTTGTTCGCTCAGGAGCCAACTCCCTAGTCTTTAGAGTCGACACTTTTGTCCAGTCCCCGGTTTCACTTTTCAGCTCAGACACTGTTTAGTAAAATGGGCATAACTTTCTCTAGAAAACTCAGATTGATGTACCGTTTGAAGAATTAGAAAGTAGACTCATAGACCTTTGTACTCATATAAAGTTTGTACTCTAATTCCTTATAGATTGAGATATATTGAATTTTGAAGTTGACCCAAAATTCTGTCAGTAACATCCTTCTTCCAAAATTTTAGTCCAATTTCTATGGGACATAACTTCTTCATCCGAAATGTTTTTTTCACCTATGACCTATCAAATTAAAGCCCTTTAAGCCTATTTTAAAATGGAACTAACCTAGAGTGCGAACTCTTCCTTAAGAAGTGGTTGAGATGTAATGAAGGAGTCGATGTCCTGTCTTTCATGTTCAAACCTCAACCTTATGTTCTCATTTTACGTTGTTGCTTTGCCTTGGAGTCTTGTATTGATATTTCCATACTTCTATGTACATTTTATGTAGGAACACCTTGTTTAACATCCATTCTATTGGAGAGAGGTGAGTAACGATATGCCATGAGTAAAACCCTATTATTTACAAAATGTTTTAAGTTCAATTACATATCATGCAAAGACTTTCATATGTTTTCAATGCATCAATGTTTATGTTTAAGTATAAATGTCATACCTTGAAATGCATACAAGCTATACTTATGTTATGAATTAAAACCCACGGGCTAGAATGTTTACATAAAGTAGATGTAAGACTCCTAACGTACGACTCTAACTCAAGGTCTTCTTGGGGCAAGACTTTAATCTAGCCTGATAGTCCTAGGATGGGGGACGTGAAATAAACCACTGACATGTAAGGTTTTTCGTGGCAAGACCGTAAACTAGCAACGATGGTCCTACGATAAGGGACACGAAATAATCTATCGCTATGTTGGGAGACATCCCTTGGCTTAGAAGTCTAGATGTGACCTTTATGGTTACCATAACTGAGCATAACTCTTATGATTGACTTAATAAGCCTATGTGTGACCTTTATGGTTATTATAACTAAGCCTAGCTCTTATGATTGGTGCAAGGAGCCTATGTGTGACCTCTTTGGTTGCTAATGACTGAGCCTAGCTCTCATGATTGGCCTAAAGACCCTATGCGTGACCTTCATGGTTACTATGTTGGCCTAAAGAGCCTTACATGTACCGTGCAGCTGAGACCAAACGCCCAGAAAAGGGGTAGGTAGGTGCAAGCCAGAACGGATAATCTAATGTTGGCCTAAAAAGCCTTATGTGTATTGTACAGCTGAGACCAAGTACCCAGAAAAGGGGTAAGCAGGTGCGAGCCAGAACGAACAATCTAATATTGGCCTAAAGAGCCTTATGTGTACTGCGCGGCTGAGACCAAGCTCCCGAGAGGGGGTAGGCAGGTACGAGCCAAAACGGACAGTATTGTACTAAGTACTCGGATAGCTCAAGCGCTCCCGAGAGAGTAGGCAAGGCGAAGTGTTATCGTTGCAATGCGTTTAAAACCGTAAGGTAGGCACATGCGTGACATGAAGCGCCAAAGCGGACAATATTGTACATGATTAAGATCTTAGCCTAAAGAGCCCTATACATAACCTTTAAGGTTACTTATGCGGAGCCTAGCTCTGATATAGAGACGTAATATACTTATGCTCTAGAATGAGAAATATGATTTATTCTAATGCTTCCCAACAAGTTATATATGTTTCCACAAGTTCCAATATCACGATATATCGCTCCTTTCTACGAAATTATGAAATGCCTTACAGTATAATGCCATGGCATGCTTATGACAGCTACGTTATACCTTACGAAATCATGTTATATGTTAGGCCTCACTCCTATGATACAATGTTCGAAACTTTATAATATCTCAATGTGATATTTATGTTACTTACATTTTCAAAGCTACGCTTTATAAGTTACTATGAATGGTAATATTTGATGTATCTTATATTATACGGCAGCCAAAATGTACACTTACAAGATATGGTATGTTATGCTCATGACAAGTTATGTTACGCTCAAATAGTTCATGTTATAACACACCTGCCTCTCTTCTTTAATATTATGTTTTAGAATGATGAAGTGTTTTAATACAAAAGCTTATGCCTCATGTGACTTTAAGATTTTACCTATACGTTTCTAAATTGATGCCATATATGCATAAAAGTAATCCTATGGTCATGCACGTTAAATATAAATGGTAGTCTATGGTATTTTATACTCATGTTTTATTGTTATTCACTAAGCATTAGCTTACGTTTTCTCAAATGATTTTCAGGTAGCCAATCTAAGAGGCCCTAAAGTGAGGCTATAAGTGGATTTTAAGCTATGGCCCATAGGTCTATGTTTTGTATTATGTTTGAGGGTTGGACCCAATGTTTTGTAATAATAGAATGCTATAGCTTTGGTGGACTTGATTTGGTCCTTATGTATGTTACGTTTTGAATTAGGCACAGCTCTACCATGTATGACATTGATTATGTTTTCAAGTTATCAAAAGTTTTGTTTTCTGCAATTATGCATCATTCTAAATGATTATGCACGAGTGATTAACCAGTTTATATAATGCGGCCTTTGGTAGCCTTGCTACTGGCCGATCATGTACCCTATATCCGCATAGACTGGGTTACGGGTTGTGACATATTAGCTCTTGTAAGTTGTTCACAGTGATTATTTAAATTTAAGTTTAACTTGATCTAGCTTCTAACTTGTATTTTTATATGTTTAGTTAGAGTAAGTTTGACTGAATGGGTACCGCAAAATTGATGTGCTATTGGGGTGAGACTATAGTACAAGACCCTAACAAAGACATATCATATGATAAGGAAGTAAAAAGGTTTTACACTGTACAACACAGAATAACACTTCAAGAACTAGAACCTTTTCTTATGCCCAAGGTTGTAGATGAAGGGAAAAATATCTGATTGAAGTTGATATGTAGACATCCCCATTGACAATGGGATAAGTTTATTTATTACAAGAAGGTGCCTATCAATGATGACATGACCTTGGATAAAGTGTTGGACATCCCGTCTTATTTTTCGACACTAAATTTTGTTGAACCGTACATGGAGAGGGAGAACATAACGAGTGGATTGAAAGCACCGGAGTTGATGTATTCAGGTTATGGGGAGTATAGTGTTCAGGGAAGTTGCAGTCAATTTGGCGGGACGTACACTTTATTATTGACTCAGGGGGCATATAGTGGGATTAGCAGCTTATTTATTGGGATGTTGATGCAAGATTCTTATACTACAGCTTCACAGTATGTTGATATGTCCCCACAACCGTATTATCTAAGGTATAAGTCATACACTATCGGTGGGTCACAAATGCAGCATGACATTAGTACAAGTTTAGGGGTTCAGCGTCCATCTCTACTACATTTATCAACTTCCCCAGTTGATAGGTTCCACCCTCCTGTTGAGGAGTATGTTAAATTGGGTGGTGATGGAGCTGATGGATGCATACCTGACAGTGCAGGTCCTGATCTAGACATGGATGAGGACATTGACGCTGAACTAATGGTCGATGGAGAACTTGATGATGAGGGGCAAGAATTTGATGAACCACCATCGTCCCCAGTTGATATACCCGAACGATACACTCCTATCACTTTATTCACAAACTTGGAAGGGGGTGGTGACGCTACCATAACCAATCGGGACCTTTGCTCTCGTGAGAACGTATGGACCCCGGAGACCGTGGAGTTCAAAAAGGAGATGATCTTTAAAGACAAAGAGTTAGTGAAATATGCAGTCAAGATGTACAATGTGAAGAAAAATAAACAGTACGTGGTGGTGAAAATGGCAAGAAGGTTTGGGATGTAAGGTGCAAGCATGATTACAGATAAAAGTTTTGAGCATCAAAAAAAGAGAAACACGGTTTCTTTGAGATCAAAACGTATCCCGGTCCACATCATCATCTGTTTGCATGATTATAGAGGGACCATGTAACATTGATACTAATCTCATTACGACGGTCATCCTAGACTCAATTAAGGTAAACTATATTTCTTTTTAGGCAATATTATTTAAAATGAGAACGGGGCAGTTTGGGAATTGGGATGAGTCGTACATGAAACTTTCCCAGTACATGACGACACTATAGACCTTTAATCTTGAGACAGTTGTAGATTGGAACGCGTTGCCGTCAAGGATGCCAGGTGAGGTGGTGTTTAATTATGTGTTCTAGGCTTTCAAACCCACCATCGATGGATTCGCTCACTGCCCTCTTGTTATCAGCGTTGTTGAGACTTTCCTTAATGGTAAATACACCGGGAAGACGCTGGTAGCAACCGCACCAACTGGCGATGAACACATTTTACCACTTGCTTTTGCCATTATAGATGAAGAGAACACAGCGTCATGGTTGTGGTTCATTAAGAACTTGAGATGGCATGCAGTGCCTAACTGTGAGGGCATCACGTTGATATTTGATAGGCACATAGGCCTGTTGAATGCTGTTGCGCGGTACTGGGAACATCAGCATTTGCGACTGGTTGGATATCATTGATCTTGCCTCAGGCACGTCTGCAGAAACTTCAATAAGAAATTCAACAACAAGAAACTCATGGATTTGGTATGTAGGGCTAGTAGTTGCCATCAAATTCGGAAGTTCAACTTGATTATGAAGGAGATTGAAATTCTTACACCCAAGGCATCAACTTGGTTGCAAAAGATGGCACCTAAAAAGTAGACACTTGCACATGATGGAGGTTGTAGGTGGGGGATATTGACTACAAACCTATCAGAGGGATTTAACAGTGTATTAAAGAGTGCCGAGAATGTGCCCATCACAGCATGTGTGCAAACTACATTCCACCAGCTTGCTAAATTTTTTAATGAGAGGAGGATTGAATGTATTAAAAATCGGGCTACTGGTGTGAGGTACGGCAAAGGGGTCCAAAAAAATATAAAAAATACCAAGAAAAAGGAAATGCACATATATTGAAAGCGTTGAACAGGTAATTACCCTACAATGACTTTTAAGATTACTATTATTTTGTGAAACCAATAGTGATTTCAATTTTGTTCACAGGTAAGAAGGTGAATATGAGGTCGAAACCACACACCGTGGTAGATTGGGTGGGCACAAACAGGTTGTAACACTTAACCCTTCTAGATGTTCTTGTTTGAAATACATCATCAACAAATATCCTTATTCACTCATGCTTGTTGTCACCACCTATTTAGGCGTCGATCCGTTTTACTTGGTGGTGCCAAAGTACAGAATTGATGTATACCCACGCATTTGGGATTCTAAATTTAGCCCAATGCCCCACGAAGATTACTGGCCCTTGAGTAGTATACCCACGTTGCTGCCCAATACAGGCCGTTTGCGATCATTGAATCCAAAGTCAGGTCAGCCCAAAATAGCTCATATTGGTAGTGAAATGGACACCTTTAGGAAAAAGTACAGCTACCATTGCAGTATTTGTCAACAAACTAGGCATGATAAGCGAAAATGTACGGAGAGGCTTCGACGAGTGGCATAATAGTAGTTATTGTTTGGACACCTTAATGTTGTATTAAGTAACTATATTTTGTTATGTAATGTAGTTGTCTTGTCTCTATCGAATCATGGACTTGGAATAACATGAACTTATATTACGTGAAATACAAAATCCCAAATATGACCATTACATAAACATATATTACATGAAACATAAGATGGAAAATATTACCCTAATGTATTAACTTAGTTCACACCAAACTTAACTAGAAATAGGAATAAGATTTATGGACCATGTTTGTAACAGCACAGTTGTTTGCTAGTAACAGAAAGGCTACTAGGTAGATAATTAACCTGCAATGGATCTTTAATAATTTCTATTATTCGTGGTGTTGGATCAACACATTCTATCTTCGCATGCTTTGTAAAATGATACCTATCCAACCTTTATTTTGTTTGGTCAATTTCGCATTCGAACTTTTTATGACCTTACTAACAGAAGGTAACGGACTGCCCACACCTTAGTTGAACGGGCCTTTGGGACACGAAGGCCATGTCATCGGCAATACATCTCTTGCTCACACTATTTATTGAGTAAGTCTTCCCACGGTAACCTCAACCTGTTGCATTGGTCGTCTGTCAGACCGTGGGGTGGTCGTTGGGATGCCTCGCCAATGAATATATGGCTAACCGAACCTGTCGTATCGTGCATTAGGATAGGTTTATTGATAAATTCATGCTTTTGGCCATACCATTTGTTACTGATTGCATCCGTCTACGTACCCACTCTAAGGAAGTCCAAAAAGGTTTGGTTGTTTGAGTGCATATTGTCGTCTGGAACTGAACGACTAGACGACGCACCCCATAAGCCTTTCGCTTCGACATCTTTGGAGGTTTAACTAAGGTTTATGACTTGTTGACGTTACCACGCAACTTATATAGGCTATAATGGCTTCACGTGAAGCTTGCAATTGATTAGCCAAGTCATGCCCTAAGATGTGGAAGACAATGCAATGGATTCATATTGAACACTTGCTACGTCATCCTTTACGTGAAGGCTACAATGTATCTTGTAGACTTCACATGAAGGCTATAATGGACTAAGACTGAAGACTTGCATGAACCCCTCTTCAAACTATAGGGTATGGTACATTCCTTTTCAAACTTCACGTGAAACTTGAAATGGGTTGCCCCTGAAGACTTTGAAATGACTGTAATGGACTAACACTTAAGACATTTTTTCCAGCCTTTCATAGACTTGTCATGTCAATTTCTCTAGCCTTTCACGGAAATGGTGCAATTCTTATAATGGCTTAACATGTATCCTGAAATGGATTCAGACTATAGGGAATAGTACATTGGTAGAATGACTTCACGTGAACACTTTAATAGACACGACAATTCATTGGTGCAATGGTGCGATACATTGGTAGACTGTAGGCTTCAGGTGAAGACTATAGGGTATGGTACATTGGTAGATGCAATGGATTGTATAAATATCACCTATACGGGGGTGGAACTTCAACTATTAAATTTTGCCAATACTCTTCAGCCATGACGACATACATTGTTGAGGACATTTTCAAGGCTATGGGTCGTCACTGAGTTATATATGATGAAGAAGTTTTTAAATACCCTTTGGATCCAAATAAGCATTATAGACGAAACACTGTTAATATAATATTAGAAGAGTTGTCATACAGAACTATAAGAACTAAGAATTTGGCTGTTGGCTTACAAGAAGCCAATCTTCGAATTCCTCTTCCATTGGCAATGAATATGTCTACCAATACTCCTCAGTTGTTGCAGAAGGCATTACACCATTTTCGTGAAGAGGAGAATCGAATGCAAATGCAGTTGTGACAACACTCCTTCAGCATGTCCACAACTGAGCGTACTGAAGAGGGGTTAATGGATGAGGTAGAATTTTATTTACGTGCTATGAATGACGAACAATATCAATCTGACATTGATATGTCCGATTAAGATGAAAATCCATAAGGTTTGTTGCATAAGGTTTATTGTGTTGTGTATCGTGTTCATGTATGTTTCTTTAGTACGTTCAGTAGCTGTATGAACTTTATAATAAAAGTTTTTTTTTAAATCTTAATATAGATAACAACCTTATGTATTAATTTTAAAATACAAATATAGTACATGACAATACACCTTCACGAAATATAAACATGGGGATTAAGGTCTGCTAATACTAGTTGCAAACTAATGAACATAAACATAAACACTCCTTCAAACGGACATAAGCGCTTATGTCACTCCTCATCAGACATATAATAGTCTAACAGATACTGCTCATTATTTAATATATTGTTTCGTTCTATTGGCGTCAGTTCTCTCTCGCTAGCCTCAGTCATTTCTGTGGCTAGTTAGAGCATAAAGTAACGACATAGTCACATCAACATTGGGTTATTCTATCGCCTTATTTTTGCTACCACTTCTTCTTAATCTATCTTGTTTCTTTTTGGCATCTCCTAAGAACGTCGATGCGGTATCTGAACCCTGAGATTTTGCAGATCTCTTACCAATCCCTCCTGCTCTTTCACCACGAATAGCCACTCCTGTAGTAAGCCAACATAATTCTCCTTTGGGTTAGAATATTTTTCCCACCAATACTCGTTGTGGAACAAAGGTAGGATCCACACTCGAGTATGTTGGCGACTACTAGAACTACCTGGACCTCTGGTGACCATTCATTTACAAATGAGAGTGAGTAGATGAGGGTGTGAAAGATGGTGAGGCGTTGTTCCTAGATGATGGGGGCATTATTTATAGAAAATCGTAATACTCAATGGACTATACATTATTGTAATAAACATTGTTCACCGACTTTTACTTTATGGTTATCAGTACTGTCCAATGGTAGCCTTCTGGTGCAATGATAGTGACATGACAGGTCATGACATTTGTAGTTTTTTTTATTAGCATTTACTTGTTGGTTATTTGCATTTATTCGTATCACTTTTTTATAATTTTTTTGATTCATATGCATTAATATAGTTAATTCTCAGTCATATATACCTAACTTTATAGTATGTGTACATTATAGCTTTTATGGATATAGACGTGGCTGGACTACCAAGACCTGTTGACCCATTAGTTCTCACTTTACATGAGCATCACAGGTCATCTATTATAAAGACGCATTAGCAGGTTTGTGACTTCGCATTGGCCAATATTACATTTTCATTATTGTTGTTATCTATTTATTTTTTATTATCTCATTATTTCTTGTTACAGTGGGACCAAGTGCTTTATTGTCGTTGAAATGATGCCACATGCTGGGCCAGACCCTTATCCCTTTAGATAGTTCCATACTTGATGCATGCTGGTTTCTACGGGTTGTACCGGATTGGTTATATCAAGCTTAACCATGCACTTATCACAACCTTGGTTGAAAGCTGGCAACAGGAGACTTATACATTCAATTTGCTAGTTGAAGAGGCCACTGTGATATTACAGGACATGTCTGTGTTGGTGGGCTGATTGGAGGCCTCGATTGGGGGGGGGGGGGGGGGGGGGGTGACGTAGAGCATTGGCTGTAGATTTGTCAAGAGTTGTTAGGCGTCGTGTCTAACAACTAGGATTTCATTGGTGACCGTCTGAAGTTTTCATGGCTATCTCTCAGATTTTAGTTGTTGCCAAACGAGGCTTACGAGGTGACTATGCAATATTATGCTAAGGCATATATCTTGCAGCTCATTGGGGGGTTAGTATTTCCAAATAAGTCATAGAACGTAGTCAAGTTGATGTATCTACCCTTCCTTTGAGATTTTGACCAGGTCGGGCAATATAGTTGGGGTGCGGCAGCCCTTGCCTCATTTTACAGGATGATATGTAGGGTGACTAAGACCGACATAAAGGATGTAGGAGGTGTTTTGGTGTTGCTACAGGGATGGGGTCGTTATAGGAAATGTTATATCTTTATAACTTTTTTTAGGGCATACTTCGTTATGTTTTGCTATTTGTGTACAGATATGGGCCTGGGAGAAATTCCCTAGGATTAGCCCATATTGGCGTGTTGCACTGACTCTTGGACAGCAGCCACTAGACATTAGAGATGAGCAGCACCTACCTGCTAGGCCACGGGGTGCTAGGTATTGTACTTATAAGTTCAAAAATAATATAATTACATAATGTGCAATTACTATTAAACTTGCATGTTATTTAAATGTATTTTGTATTGTTTTGAAATAAGGTGGAAGAGTAAGTTTGCATTAGACAAAGTCCCCACCTGAGTTGTTGCAGTGTATAGAGACCAGTTTGATTGGTTGAGAGATGATGAGGTTTGCCTTTTAAGTGCTTACATTTTTTATTCTTACATTACATAAACTTAGTACAATAATAGGTATTTGTCTCCCAACCTGACATTTATATTACATGATTTAGTTTTTGTGGCAGCCTTATGGTCGACATAGTCGACCTTTTTACTCTGATAGGTCCATCGGCCCCCACATCAGGGCCATCCTCATCTAGTCATTGCCATTGCAGTCCACTTATGTTGGGCTGTCCACATCTTACATTCGACGAGATCTATTGACGGCCCCTCATCATCATGTGTCCTCGGTACAATATCATCACGATTTAGCAGCACCATCTACATTCGGGGGCGATGTTATGACATAGGTAGTTAAGCCACATCCGATTGGCAGGGGGAGAGGACGTGCGAGACTTCCGCGTAGAGGTAAAGGTATAGGATAGACAGAGGGTGTATCTAAGATACACAACTTTCACAGGAAGATGGCTACTGCAGTTTTGGATAGAGTCATCGTACCAACTTTGACCGACTCGTCATCATCTCTTTTAGAGTCACATAATGAGACAATTCACCATTCACCTCCACCGGCAGAGTGAGCCTCACAGATTACGTAGGAGCACCCACCATCGATTACACAAGCTGATGAGGCGAGAGTTGGAGATGTACACTCACAGATAGATGAGGCATCACATGGACAGACACAGGCTCCTTAGGGAGGTAGTGGAGATGAGCAGGCATAAGCCTCATAGATCACCCAGGAGCAGCCACCACTGAGCACACAGACTGACGAGGCAGTGTAGGAGACATGGACCCATAGGCGGAGGCACCCATAGGGGTCCCCATTGTATATCGCAGGAGCAAGAGACCTAGACGAGCACTTGGATATGCTACATAGGACGTATTTTGTATTTTTCCTTGTGGCCGGGATTTGGTCACTGATGTTACATCTTTTTTGTATAAAACATGTGCGCATATATGATTAGTTTTCAGTAATATATGATCATATTTTGAAATATTTATGAGTATTAAACTTCATATATCTTCATTAACAAATTATAACATTATGTCAAAAACTATGGAATCGGGGTTCGGCGATGCCAAATCGGTCAAACGGCCTTCGTTGGACTTGAAACTCAATACATAACACCGTCTAGGAAAATTGGAGCTGTTGGCACTGACAACGCATTGGTCAGAGTCCCGATGAAGGAGTTGGCGCATTTTTTCCTTTTGGAGACTTAGAGATTTGAAAAATTGTGAAATTGGGGTTTGGCGATGCCAAATCGGCCAAACGACCTTCGTTGGACCCGAAACTCCTCACATAGTACCGTCTAGGGAAACTAGAGCCGCGGGCGTTGACGGCGGGTTGGTCAGAGCCCCGGCGAAGGAGTTAGTGCATTTTTCCCTCCCGAAGACTTAGAGATTTGAAAAACTATGGAATCGGGGTTTGGTGACACAAAATTGGCCAAACGGCCTCCGTTGGATGCGAAACTTAACACATAGCATCGTCTAGGGAAACTGGAGCTGCGGGTGATGACAGCACGTCGATCAGAGTCCCGATGAAGGTGTTAGTGCATTTTTTCCTCCCAGAGACTTAGATATTTGAAAAATTGTAGAATTGGGGTTTGGCGATGCGAAATTGGCTAAACGGTCTTCATTGGATGCAAAACTCAACACACAACACCATCTAGGGAAGCTGGAGCTGTGGGCACTGACGACACGTCTGTCGGAGTCCTGAGAAGGAGTTAGTACATTTTCCCCTCCTAGAGACTTAGAGATTTGGAAAACTGTGGAATCAGGGTTTAGCAATGCCAAATAGGCCAAACAGCCTCCGTTGGATGTAAAACTCGACACACAACACGATCTATAAATACTAGAGCTACGGGCACTAACGGCACATCGATCAGAGTTCCGCTGAAGGAGTTAGTGCATTTTCCCTTTCTAGAAACTTAGAGATTTGAAAAACTGTGAAATCGAGGTTCGGCGATGCCAAATCGGCCAAACGGCCTCCATTAGATATAAAACTAGACACACAGCACCGTCTAGGAAAACTAGAGCTGCGGGCATTGACAGTGTGTCGGTTAAAGTTCCGGTAAAGGAATTAGTGCATTTTCTCCTCTTGGAGACTTAAAGATTTGAAAAACTATGGAATTGGGGTTCGGTGATGCCAAATCTACCAAATAGCCTCCGTTGGACGCGAAACTCGACACACAGCACCGTCTAGGGAAACTAAAGCTGCGGGCGCTGATGGCGCGATGATCTGAGTCTCGATGAAGGAGTTAGTGCATTTTTCCCTCCCGAAGACTTAGAGACTTGAAAAACTGTGGAATTGGAGTTCAGTGATACCCAATTGGCCAAACAGCCTCCGTTGGACGCGAAACTTGACACATAGCACCTGTTTAGGAAAACTAGAATTGCGGGCACTGATGGTGTGTCGGTTAGAGTCCCGGCGAAGGTGTTAGTGCATTTTTTCCTCCTGGAGACTTAGAGATTTGAAAAACTATGGAATTGGGGTACAACGATGCCAGATCAGCTAAACGGCCTCCGTTGGACGCAAAACTTGACACACAACACCGTTTAGGAAAATTGGAGCTACAAGCGTCGACGACGCGTCAGTTAGAGTCTTAGTGAAGGAGTTAGTGCATTTTTCTCTTCTAGAGACTTAGAGATTTGAAAATTTGTCAAAACAGGGTTCAGCGATGCGAAATCGGCCAAATGGCCTCCGTTGGACGTGAAACTCAACACATAACATCGTCTAAGGAAACTGGAGCTACGGGCGCTGCGACACGTCGATCGAAATCCCGGTGAAAGAGTTAGTGCATTTTTCCCTCCCAGAGACTTAGAGATTTGAAAAACTGTAAAATAGGGGCTTGATGATGCGAAATCAGCCAAATGGCCTCCATTGGACGCGAAACTTGACATACAGCACCATCTAAGAAAATTGGAGCTGCAGCACTGATAGCGCATCGATCGGAGTCCCGGTGAAGAAGTTAGGTTAGATCTAGGCTAGATCAATGTTAAACACAAAAAAAAAAAAAAAAATTCTAATATAAAAACGTCAGTGTCAATGGCGTTTTATATTGAAATGTAAAAGCGTCAGTGGGTTTGACGCTTTTATTTTTTGTTCAAAATTTTCAGTGGAGAAAATAAAATTTATGAAGGGAAAAATAAAACTATAATCGTCATTAGTATTGAGGCTTTAATTAGAGGCATCAGTTCTAATGACACTTAGCCATTGTTTTGTAAATATTCAAATTTTAACCCATGTTTAATATTTATTGAATAAAATAAACCTCTTTTGGTAAACAACCCGATATGTACCCTCCTTTCTAAGCTTCTTCTTTCTTCTCACTGATGCATGGTCACTGATACATTGTGTCAGTACAACTAGCACGCCCATACAGAAGTTCCTCTCTCTGTCTGTTCTCTGTACCTCGAATTAGCGGTTTAATACATTAGATGAGGCAGCCCTTCATCTCGTGGGTTGTGTACCAAAATAGGATTATTTTATTAAATAAATATTAAATCAGGGTCACTTTTTCAATATTTACATAATCCTGGCTAGGCGTCATTGGCATTGACTCCTTTAAAGAAAGCATCAATATCAATGACGCTTTTTGTAAATATTTTTTACTATTTTATGTTAATTTTCTGAAATGATAATAGAATTTCAAAAATTAAAATAAAAGCGTCTTTCGCATTAACATTTTTAAAATTGAACTATAAAACGTTATTGACTTTGACGTTTTCAGTTTAAAAACGAAAGCGTCATTGAAGATTATGCTTTTAACACTTTGCTGTACTTATGATGTTCTTTTAATTTAAAAGTTGTTAATATTATGAACAAGACAATTGCACCAATACCAAAAATGAAAACGTTACTGGCTCCGACGTTTTTTATTTTGGACTATAAACGTTAGTTCTATTGATGTTTTATGTTTAGACATAAAAGCGCTAGTAGGTTTGACGCTTTTAATTTATTTTTTCAAAATTTAATTTTTAGTGAAGAAAATAAATTAAAAAAATAAGAAAATTATAAATCGTCATTAGTATTGACGCTTTCACATAAAAGTAATAGTAGGTATGACGCTTTTAATTTATTTTTTTAAAATTTAATTTTCAGTGGAGAAAATAATAAAACTATAAATCATCATTAGTATTGACGCTTTCATTAAAGGCACCAGTATTAATGACGGTTAGCTATTATTTTATAAATATTAAAATTTTAACCTCTGTTTAATATTTATTAAATCAAATAAATCTATTTTGACAAACAGCCTTTGTCCCGTTCGGGTTCTAACAAAGCAATAGAAAAGAAAAGAAAAGAAAGTAACTGGGGAATTACTAATGGCAGTATCCTGTGCAATTTCTGTTAAATTCGGAGTTAATATCGGCTTTTCTTTTTCCTATTTTCTCAGCGAACAACCTCAGTGTGTGGGTTTTTATCAATCTGAAAATTTATTTGGGAATATTCTTTGCTCTGCACAGAGCACTCACGGACACTTGAATTTCTTCTATGCGCACATGGCATTTGTTCGACCTTTCATTGGACAATTTCACTTTCTGTGCAATTGCGTAGGCTCTATTAGGTTCAGTATGTGGATATTATGCAATTGAAACAGTTAGATACTAAATATTTGACTGAACGTAGTTAAATTTGGTGGAAATTTTGGGTTTCGGCAATATTGTTTCTATTCTAGTTTCCATGTTACAGAGAAAATGTCTTCTTGGATTACATTTTTCTAATAATTTAGTTGGTTTGTTTTCATCTCTTTAGTCTATAACCCTTGTGTTCCCACTCTTAACTTCCCTGTGGATATTCTGGATAATGTTGACAAAACTAGATTGCGTGATCTCTTCTCGCCTTGAGTGGTTCTAGTGCACGTTAGCATGCACCACATGTATATTACAAGCATTTCCAAATATTTTAGAACTGATTTAATCTGGTTTGCCTGAATAGCGAATCTGAAAACAATTGACTACTCAGTGCCACCTCTGTTCTATTTTAAATCTTTTTTTTTTTTTTTTTTCTGGTTCAAATCGGCCCTGCTTTTTTTTTTTTCTCTCTCTCTCTCTCTCTCTCTCTCTCTCTCTCTATATATATATATATATTTATAAGCATATATCATTTTTTTTGCCTTTTCAGGAGGAGGCTGGGTGGGGGGGGAGGTCAGCAGTTTTTTTTAGGGATATTTAAGAAATGCTTGAATCTTTTGTGTTCTTTGCTTTAAAGCGAAGAGTAATGCTATAGAAGTAGAGTTTTGGTTAATTTTCATAACAAAACTCTTATTTAATCTTTATTTCGGAATTGGGGGCGGTTTAAACTTTATTCCATTATGCGAGTTTAACTCTTTTTTAAAAAACGTTTTTAACGTAAACGCTAATCAAAAAAGTGTTTTATGCGTGTTTATACTGCCGTGCGTAGATTTAGTAAAAACGCTAATTGAAAAAATATTTTTAATAAAAAACGCCAATTGAAAAAATATTTTTGCTGAAAGCACTACTTGAATTAGTGTTTTTGACCTATATTTCAATCGGCTTCCCTCTCGTTTTTTCATTCACAGCGTAGAAAGAAAAGGACTTTGAGAAATTTTTTCAGAGTTTGTTCTTCAAGTTGCATACCTAGAAGATTTGTTTTATTGATCACTTAGTTCAAACTCATTATATATAAGGTAATAAATACTCTCTCTATCTCTTTTTTTCTAGTTTTAGTGTTTGTATATATATACGAATAATATATAGACATTGTTGTTTTTTTTTTCCATTCATATACAAATAATATATATATATATATACGTACGAATAATATTTATCTCTCCATATACATATGTTGTTTTTTTTTATATTTTTTTCTTCTTCTTGAATACACTGTTAGTTGTAGTGTTATTGTAATTAATTTTTTTTAAAGTAAAAAATTCAGCATGTATTAAAAAAAATGTGTAGATAATTATTTAAATAATATATTAAAAATATGTAAATAATTTAAAATTAGTAAAAATTAAAAAGATGTTAATTAAAAAATAGTAACAGAAAATTAACAAAAAATTAGTAAATAATTCAATTATTTAAGAAAAAATAAAAATTAAATAATTCATAATTTTCTGTTTACAAAGTTAACAAAAAATTATTTTAAGAATTATTTAAACAATTCATAAATTATTTAAACAATTCATAATTTAATTTGAAGACTCTGATTTTAACAATTCGTAAAAAGTAGTAAATAATTTAAAATAGTTTTGCAAGTCTAGAACATATATATAAAGAATATGTTAAAAATATGTAAATAATTGAAAAATAGTACAATTTCTTTAGAAATTGAACGTAAAAATATTTAAACAATTATTTAAAGAATTCATAAATAAATTAAACAATTCATAATTTATTTTAACAAATTTGAAAAATTTGTAAAAAATGGTAAATAATTTCAAATTAGTTTTGCATGTTTAGAACATATGTACAATTCATAATTTATTTTAATAAATTTGAACAAACATAAAAATATTTAAAGAATTCATAAATAAGTTAAACAATTCATAATTTATTTTAACAATGATTTCAAAAAATTTGTAAAAAATAGTAAATAATTTCAAATTACTTTTGCAAGTTTATAACATATATATAAAATACATATAGTCATTTCGTATTTATATCAAAATAAATTTACTATATTATATAAGTAAATAATATTTAGGATAAACTGTCAAATGTGTATTTACATAAGTTTTAAAACATTTAGTTTAATTAGTTTGTATATTTCAAACATCTCTGTTAGCTGTGTTTGGTAGGCAGAACTAAATAATGATGACAATGGTTATATTTTATTGGGGGGGAAAAATAATACGAGATCGCCGAGAAGGTGTATCCTACGATATAGATGCTAGTGCATGTTATGATGTTAAAATGGGAACCTCAGTTGCTGTTTTACGTGATATGATTATGCAAATGATGGCTGAGTACCAAGAATATGTGACTATAAAGTTCATATGTAGATACCCGCACCAACGAAATGCAGATGTCATGATATATAAGAAGTTGCCAATCAATGACGACAGGACATTGCAAAATGTGTTGAATATTCCTTTAAGATATCCTGACCACTAATGTGTTGAAAAATATGTTGTAAAAGAGGAGGGTAGCACAATGAACACCAGTGGAAGTCGTGCAGATATGAGTTGGGCAAATGTCCAAACCTACAATGAACTATTGTCAGGGAGGGAAGATGTATCGGCACTCGGGTCATTTACTCAAATGGTTTCACTTGGGCAGAGCAGCCAAAACACAATAGTTGAGGAAGGGCCAGGGCAACAAATGTCTAGCCTCTTTAGCCCAAATGAAAATTTTTCGCATAGCCTTAGTAATTTTGAACAGTTTCATGACTTTCACAGTCCACCAACACCTCACCTACAATATGCATCAGGCCAAGGTGGGTGGATAAAGGCGGGAGATCCCAGTGGAAGTCCGGATCCTGTGGAACGTTTAGTTGCATTATACGAGACTGGGACACATGTAGATGAAGATGCAGATATCGTTCAATCTGATAATTCAGATGAAGATATTGTTGTTTTAATGATAAATAAATTAAATGATGACTCTGATGACGATAGGCACGAAGAATCGAACCTTAACGAAGCGTTACATGATACTCTAGATATATCCTTTTTTACGAACTTGGTTGGGGCAGATGATGTTATAGGTGGTCAAGACTTATATGATCGCGGTCCAACATAGTCAGATGCTAATCTAGAGTTTGCAAAAGGGATGATTTTCAAAGATAAGGATGCGCTGATCCATGCATGTAACTGGTATCACGTGAAGAAAAATAAATATTATCATGTTGTGGAAACAAATAAAAAGCTTTGGAGTACCAAGTGCAATTACGATTGCCCTTGGAAACTACGTGCCTGTTTGAAGAAGAAGCACATTTGTTTTGAGATCACGCAATACCCCGGGTCTCATACGTGTTTACATGGGATGGAGAGTTTGGATCATCGCAATCTGAATTCAAAATTTATTGCACATTTAATTAAGAAACAAGTTGCTGTAAGTTGCTTTCAGTTTCAATTTTAATGTAAGATGTGTTGATATTATTTGTTAATGCCCTTCTTTAGTAAAGCTTGGAGTGTTTATTTGTTGTGGTGTACAGGAAGACCCTGACTAAAAATAACATCCATAATCGAGAATGTGAAAAATAATGCTAGTTTCACAGTTTCATACAAGAAAGCATGGCTTGGAAGAGCAAAGGCCATTGCGATGGTTTTCAGAGATTGGGATGAATCCTTTGAAAAGTTGCCAAGGTACATCAGAATCTTGGAGTTCAAAAACCCGGGCACGACTGTGATTTTAGAAATATTGGACTTGGGCACGTTGGGTGTTAGGGCGCTAGACATAATATTTTGGGCATTTCAGCCATGCATTGAAGGCTTCAAGCACTGTCTGCCAGTCATAGGAATCGACGGTACTTTTCTTTATGGTAGATATACAGGAGTTCTGTTGATTGCCACAGTGAGAACTGTTACAAAAAAAAAATTTCCTCTAGCTTTTGCGTTAGTTGAATCATAAAATTATTGTGATTGGTCATGGTTTATACATAATGTCAGGCATCTGATTGTGCCGGGCCAAGAGGGTGTCACATTGATTTTCGATTGACATGCGACCATATTGAGCACCATCAAACATGAATGGGAAACACCACGACGAGGGCAACCAGTTGGATTCCATAGATATTGCCCTAGGCACTTTAAAAGTAATTACCACAAAAATTTCGGTAATGTTAAAGTTAAGGATCTCATATGGCAAGCTGAGACTTCCCATCAAGTGCGGAAGTTTGACGAGGCAATGGATGAAATTAAAAATTTAGGAACGAAGTTAGAGTCGGCAGCAAGGCGTATCGTGCTTTGTGCAATGAGGACCGAAAGAAGTGGACATTGGCATATGATGAAGGTCATCGTTGGGGAGTTACAACCACCAATGATTCAGAGTACTATAATAATGTCCTTTGAGGTGCACAAGACTTGCCCATTACTTCATGTGTTCAGGTTACCTTCTATTGTCTAGTGGCCACTTTCAATTATAATCGACTACAAATTTAACGTGCCTTAGCAAGGAGTTTGAGGTAGACGTCCAAAGTGCAAGCTAAGATAAAAGAGTACCAAGCTCGATCGGCGGGCCATCGCGTAACTATATATAATTGGTAATGTTATAAGATTTTATTTTAATTTTATGTACTTATTTTGATTAGTAATAAATTATATGCTTCGCAATGTCTAATACAATCACCATGTTATTATATTCCAATTCCAGGGCATCGAGTTCCGCCGAGGTTGTTACAAGTGCAGCAGGCACGAAAGGGAACCACAAACATGCAGTGTATTTGAATCCTCCGTCATGTGACTGCGAAAAATGGATGATCTATCATTATCCTTGCTTGCACATGCTAGCCGTGAGCATGAAGTCAGGTAGACAACCATGGCACTTGATTGATCCTAAGTATACCATGGACGTTTACGCTTGCGTGTACGAAACATCGTTTGAACCGATGGTGCATAAGCATTATTGGGCTACATATGATGGTCTAAAGATAGTTCCCGATCCGAGTCGGCGACGAGAGCCCACATTCGGCCGTCCAAGTACAAAACGAATCTACAGTGAGATGGACGTTTTCAGAAAACGTCAAACAAATCATTGTGGTATTTGTAAGGAACAAGGGCATGATAGGCGTAAATGTCCAAATCGAGCTAGCTGAGTTATGTGTTGGATAGTAGGTACTTAGCTATGTAATGATGTTTATTAATATTTCTATTTCAGATAATAGTTATTAAAGATAAATTTATTTTTCTGTATTTTTTTGGATTGGTTGTGATACCAATGGGTTTTACTCATTAAACACAAGAACTTAATATGGGCTTATTTGTATATATTTTTGTGGATTGGTTGTGATATGAGTGGATAGTCACATCATTCACAGGTGATACCATTCGCATGCGTATAATAGTAACATCAAGTAATACACTCTTTCACAGCCTTTCATCACATTAATTAATAGCCTTCATAGGCTTTGCTCATATCAATTAATGGCCTTACTGCCTTTCGTCATGTACATCATCAGAGAATAATGAGGTTGTTTTATCGTATATTACATTGTCATGCATGTATGGATGTAGTACATTTATTGTACCATATAATAAAAATATATTAATATGTACTATGGATGTAGGCACGCTAGGACCCATTGATGGCAAGACATATGGATGTAGGCGCGCCAGGGCCCCTTGATGGCACAGTGTTGATGTTACAGGCCCATCATCGATCCACATGGATATGGGAGCATGGGGTATGTATTTAAGTTAATAATTTTTCTGTACAAGTAGTTTGTTTACAACAATTTTGTTACACAGGGTACGGATGCGCTCACATGCAAACGTGGTGGGTCACACCTATATGATGTTCAGTTACACACACATGTATTGCAGTACATAGTACGGGCAGGTTTTTACGGTGTATATCGACTTGGTCGGATCTGTTTGGACCATCCATTGATTATTACGTTAGTTGAGCGCAGGCGACCAGAGACATATACATTCCATCTACCTGTCGAGGAGGCCAGCATCACGTTACGAGATGTTGCCATCTTGTTGGGACTACCGTTTGATGGGGCCCCTATTATACGCGCACAGATGAATACTACATTACAGGAGTGTCAAGCTCTATGTATGCAGGCTTTCGGTGTTAGCCCACCTGCAGAGGAGATTGACAGTGGCCGCCTTACGATGGTATGGCTTCGTCACACATTCCAGGTCCTCCCACAGGATGTAGATGAGGTTACTGTATAGCGGCATGCACGTGCCTATATACTGCGACTGATTGGGGGTATACTTTTCACAGATTACTCTTAGACTATGGTGAGGCTCACATATCTTTCATTTCTACTTGACTTGGACGCTGCCGAGGCATATAGCTGGGGCAGTGCAGTTTTAGCCATGCTTTGCAGGAGCATGTGCCGAGCGGCGAGGATTAGGGCGAAGCAGATTGCAGGAGCACTCGTTTTATTACAGGTTGAATAAATAGTTCATGTTATGCTTCTTTATAATGCTTGTCTTTTATTACAATTTATTCATAGCGTGATTGGTGGACCCTTTTTGTACAGATATGGGCGTGCGAGCGATTCCCATGCATGGGCCCGCATTGCATGGATGATCCTACTGCTGGCCAGCAGCCATTAGTTATACAGGGGGTGGAGTTTCCTGGTGGACCATGGGGAGCTAGGTATGTATAACTGCCTTTTTATTTTTGTTAACACCTCTACACATTTGTAATTATAAAATTTAATTGATATTATGTTGAACGTTTATGTCAGATGGAGATCTAGATATCGCACTACCAGTACTTCCACCCATGTGGTCCGCGCCTACCGAGATCAGCTGGACCGATTACGACTTGACGAGGTATGTATACAATTTCAGATTTTGTAATTCATATTACTCAATTGTAGCATCGTTGCTTATTAATGGGTACTATTAATATAAATTATGTAGTTCATATGGAGGCTGTACGATGCTATCATGCATACACTTCCTGATTATTGTCGGGTTGGGAGTGATATATGGGTCACTCGATCCCCTTTGTTGTGCCTCAAGGTTGTTGAGTGGGATCTATTGGATTGAGTTTGCCGACAGTTTGGTTTCAGACAGGTTGTACTTGCCACTCATGATACCTCGCCCACATTACATGCTATTGACTTGAGAGGGAGACCGCCTACTAATTGGACCTAGTTCCATGAACAGCATATGGAGTGATGGCAGCATAGGCGTAAGTATCTTGTAGCTGGGGTGATTGATGCTGCAGACATGCGTTACGATGATCCGTATATGGTATGGTACTACTGTATCACACTCACATTGGTTGGGAATCCAGTTCATCGGCTTATTACTGGATACCTTGAGGTTGGCTCCACGGTTGAGATTGCGGTTAGTAATGTTATAAATTATATATATTTTTGCTGTGAATTATAAATGTTTGAATGCCATAAAAACTTCAACTTACTTTGCAGACTCGTTGCATCGCGGTCATACATCATTTCGTTGATCGTGCCATATATGTATACGGCAGGCCGGAGGCACTGCAAGACCTGTGTCAGAGGTCACTTCATGTCTTGCGTGAGCAGCAGTGGATTGCACAGCCAGGAGTTTCAGACGCTTTCGCTCCTATGCCACTAGCAGCTTCAGCCGCTCCCCCTCCCAGTAGATCATCATCATAGGAGTTCTTGCAATATTTCAGTGCCATGCAGCCATCCTCAGCCTATGTGACTCCGTTTAGGCCAGTATATACATATCACACCGAGTCACACAATGTGCCCTTATCATCACGTCCGAGTAGTTCTGAGGTCATACCATGTCGCACCGCCCATCACCATGTTACATCACCTGTTGCATACGACCAGGGGTATTGGTTATTGGCAATAGGAGATGATGATGACTTCCAGCGATATGTCGACCCATTATTAGCATCTGGGCAACAGATAGAGACGCCTTTCTCAGCAGAGGGTCAGGATCATTTTGACCCTACGACACAGCTAGAGGGGCCATCGCAGGTCACTCAGGTTAGTAGTGTGTAGCAGATTCATCCAGTGGTGGCACTCCCTACTATTGACACTGAGGGTGTTCTGTAGATCACACAGGCAAAGCCACATCCACATCTGCAGCCACAGCCAGAGTCACACCCAGTGCCACAACCACCGATAGTGCCACAGCCAAACCCACAACCAGAGGCACATCCGACACTACGGTCCATCACACGTGTCTTTGTCCGTCAGTCGAGGCCCGCAAGAGAGAGAAGGCCACCCTAATGTGGTACATGAGGCCATGTATAGTAGCAAGATTGTTTTTTGCACACTGGATAATTAGATTTCGAAACTTGTTGGATGTATTAGTTAATGACAATAATTTTTGTTGTAAATAAATTTAGTGATAGCAAAATTAATGACGATAGTTTTTGTTCTATCTATGTCCATTTATAAATGAATATAACTGTTGTTATTGACACTGGCACTCTTTGCGGAGAAAACAACTAAAGTTGACGATAAATTAAATTGATAAAGTAAAAATAATAGGATAATTCATTTTTTCTTTACCCACCAAAAAAAAATATTAATGGATGAAAGTAATATCGAAACTACTTATCATAACTGAAATATGAAGACTTGTCATTTTTTGAAGAGGCTACACCAATGACAGGACAATAGTTTAGCAGACTCGTAATGTCCTATTACTTTTCGATACATGATTGTCCTATCTCTATCTTTTGAGACATGTCACGTGAATTTCTTGATAATTGTCATGTTTTATTATTTGTCAATTCATGATTGTCATATCTCTACCTTCTGAAGCCTTTCACGTGAACCCTGCTAGTAACTTCAACATTGCCATGTGAATTTTACAGTATCACGTGAAGCCTTTCACTAATGATTAATATTTTTCAACATGACGGATTGGTGTGAACTGGTTGAGTATAAAATGGTGTGAGGTTATGAAATGCTCAAGAAACCAACTCTCCAACTATGTCTAAGCGAAAAGGGTTATTTGGTGCATCATCTAGTCATTTAGTTCCAACCAGCAATGTGCATGAAAATCAGAACTCAATCATCCACATGGTAGGTACATATACAGACCTAATTGGTAACAAATGGTATGGCCAAAAACGTAGCTTCCTCAACAAACCTATTCTAACACACAATATGATGGGTCCGGTCAACCATATTTTTATTGGCAATGCATCCTTCCAACCACCCCACGGTGTGACCGACGACCAATGCATAAGGTTACCCTGGGAAGTCTTATTCGATAAACGGTGTGAACAAAGATATATTGCCGATGACATGGCCTATGTGTCCCAAAGGCCCGGTCAGTTAAGCTTTTCGGGAGGAGATCACCTAAAAATAAGGTCATAAAAGCGCTCGAACGCGAGATTGATCAAATGCAATGAAGACTAGATAGATATCATTTTACGAAAGACGCGAAGAAATAATATGTTGATCCAACAAAATGAATAATAGAAATTATTGAAGATCTGTTGCTAGTTTCTGACACAGAACTTTCAAACTTCTCAGAAGAAGAAGGTGACGATGACTTTGAAAACTATCTACCTACTAGCCTTACCGTTACTGGAAAACCACTATGTTGTTATGAACATGGTCCATGAAAAGCATGTTCTGATTTGTAGTTCAGTATGATGCAAAATAAGTTATTATGTTTTCATGTAATATATGTGTGAGTTTGGGTTATATTTTCCATTTTGGGGGGGGAAAGGTTCGGTTCAAAAGTTATGTCATCTTTCGGGATTTTTGGGAGTTAGGGTTTCGGAGTTAGGCCATGTCGGCCTTCAGGGTACCGTTTTGGGGAGGAAAGATCCTGTGAGTGCAAAACTTGACAGGAGGCTCCTGCAGGTCCCAAGTGATGTGTAGGAGTTGACAGCACGTCAATCGGAGTTTCGGTTCAAAAGTTATGTCATCTTTCGGGATTTTGGGAGTCAGGATTTCGGAGTTAGGCCACGTCGGCCTTCGGGCTACCATTTTGGGGAGGAAAGGTCCCGTGAGTGCGAAACTCGATAAGAGGCTCTTGAGGGTCCTAAGTGACGTGTAGGAGTTGACAGCACGCCAATCAAAGTCCTGGTTCAAAAGTTATGTCATCTTTTGAGATTTTAGGAGTTAGGATTTTGGAGTTCGGCAAAATCGGCCTTTGGGGTACCATTTTGGGGAGGAAAAGCCCTGTGAGTGTGAAACTTAACTGGAGGCTCCTGCAGGTCCCAAGTGACTTGTGGGATTTGATGGCACGTTAATCGGAGTGTCGGTTCAAAAGTTATGTCATATTTCGGGATTTTGGGAGTCAGGGTTTCGGAGTTAGGCTATATCGGCCTTCAGCGTACCGTTTTGGGGAGGAAAGGTCCCGTGAGTGCGAAACTCGACTGGAGGCTCTTGCAGGTCCCGAGTGACGTGTGAGAGTTGATGGCACATCAATCAGAGTTCCGGTTCAAAAGTTATGTCATCTTTTGAGATTTTGGGAGTTAGGATTTCGGAGTTAGGCAAAATCGGCCTTCGAGGTACCATTTTGGGGAGAAAAGGTCCCGTGAGTGTGAAACTCAACTAGAGGCTCTTGAGGGTCCAAAGTGACGTGTGGGAGTTAATGACACGTCAATCAGAGTCCCGGTTCAAAAGTTATGTCACCTTTCGGGATTTTGGGAGTCAGGGTTTCAGAGTTAGGCCATGTTGGCCTTCGGGGTACCGTTTTAGGGAGGGAAGGTCCCGTGAATGCGAAACTCGTCAGGAGGCTCTTGCAGGTCCCAAGTGACGTGTGAAAGTTAACGGCACATCAATCAGAGTCCCGGTTCAAAAGTTATGTCATCTTTTGGGATTTTGGGAGTTGGGTTTTCGGAGTTAGGCAAAATCGGCTTTCGGGGTACCATTTTGGGGAGGAAAGGTCCCGTGAGTGCGAAACTCAACTGGAGGCTCCTGCGGGTCCCAAGTGACGTGTGGGAGTTGATAGCACATCAATCAGAGTCCCGGTTAAAAAATTATGTCATCTTTTAGGATTTTGGGAGTTAGGGTTTCAGAGTTAGGCAAAATCGGCCTTCGGGGTACCATTTTGGGGAGGAAAGGTCCCATGAGTGCGAAACTCAACTGGAGGCTCTTGTGGGTCCCAAGTGATGTGTGGGAGTTGACGGCATGTCAATTGGAGTTTCGGTTCAAAAGTTATGTCATCTTTCGGGATTTTGGGAGTCAAGGTTTCAGAGTTACGCCATGTCGGCCTTCGGGGTACCATTTTGGGGAGGAAAGGTCTCGTGACTGTGAAACTCAATAGGAGGCTCATGCGGGTCTCGAGTGACATGCGGGAGTTGACGGCACGTCAATTGAAGTCCCAGTTCAAAAATTGTCATCTTTCACTTTTTTTGGGAGTTAGGGTTTCAGAGTTAGACAAAATCGCCCTTCGGCGTACCGAATTGGGGAGAAAAGATTCGGTGAGTGTGAAACTTGATGAGAGGCTTCCGCACATCCCGAGTTACGTGCGGAAGTTGACGGTACGTTAATCTGAGTCTTGGTTCAAAAGTTATGCAATGTTGAAATGTTGGAAATGGATTTTAAATTTGCTGGTGCGGATTGCCAATAAAAATGCTTTTTCAAAAAGTGTTTTTAACAGGCCCAGTATACGGTGGTAGAAATACAAGAAAATGTTTTTTTGATTAGCGTTTTTAATAGAAACGCTTTTCTAAAAAGCGTTGAACTCGCTTCACAGAATTAAGTTTAAATGGCCCCCTGTGCTGGAATAAAGACCAAATTTTTGACTTGTTATGGAAATTAGCCTAGAGTTTTTGTATAGAATTTCCGTTCAAAATGAAGTGACTGTTTGTGGTCTTTCATTTCAAACCAAATCACCCACCATTTTGACTCGTAATTTAAAAAATAAAATGCCACATATCAAAGTTCTGTAAAAATAGAATTTACCTAAAGTTTATTATTTATATCATACGTAACATAACTATTTATTAGATGTATTTTATAAGGTTTTGATCGATTGATAAACTATGAAGGAGAACATTTGTGGAAATGTATTATGGATGATGTTTGCCTTCTGTTGTTTATTTTTGGCTTACTTCTGCAGGAGAAAAAATGGAGCAGAGGTTCGCTAATACATGGCGGATGGCTCTGAATGAGAAGAAATTCATTGGGACTGCTTTACTATTGATGGTCGGCATCCATTTGATTATAGAAGGCTAACTATAAAGTTCGGTAGGTAAGAATTGTTAACGTGACAGTATATAGTAATGGACTCTTTTGAGGTGCAGGTGTGTTCTAGTTCTTAAACCTCTCTGAACCCTAAATCTAAGAATGCAAGGACTTTTCTTGTAACATTTCCAATAATTAGGTTTGGATGTGTGGACACCTCATTGCGCCGCGCCGGCCACCCACCCCCCCCAAAAAAACACATCCTATGTAAATGATAAACATGTCCATTTTGGATGTGTTGAATACATGTATTGAACCCATATGCGATACTCATAACCATGTCCTGTGGTGTAGACATGGATAATTGAGGAATCTAAACAGATGATAATCATCTTTTTTTAATGTTTTATTTCTCTTATCTTTTGACCTCTAAAGACTACTTTCTCGCTTGGTTATCCAAAATTTTCAATTACCTGTTATATATTTGATGGAAATATTAAAATGCTTCTGTTTGAGTAAGTCAATTGCCCTAGTAAGAGATATTGCCAGTGATTTAATTAAGTCAACCCGCTGCTCCTCCCTGATGTTTGTCACTAATAGGTAAATATTGTCTCTCAGATAATAAAACTGAAACAATGGGAATTGTTCTTTAAGAACCCAATCTTTTTGTTCAATAATAATGTTTTCTACTAATTGAAATCAGTGTATGTGTAAAATCTTCGTAGTTGCTTTGATGAATGTTATTTTGTTTATCAAATTATACCCCTTGAGTTCTTGGCTGATTGAATGTTGTATTAGCATTGCTATTGTCGTGTCGATATGCCCTTCCTGCTTGTTGTAATGGTACAATTGTGCAAATGAATAGGGGAGAGCCTTTAAATTATGCCACAATTTGCAGCAAAGATGGTTCCTCAGAGGTGCAGCTTGGTCAGACTCGCGTTAGGGGTTTTGTAACTTCCCAACTAGTTCAACCTTATTGAGATAGGCCGAATGAAGGGACCCTTTCATTCTATACCTAGTTCTCTCAAATGGCTGATCCTTCGTTTGAAGCAAGTCGTCCCGGAGAATCTGCTGTGGAGTTGGGACGAATAATAGACCGTGGTTTAGGGTGATTATTTTATCTTCTTTTATTTTCTTTTTATCCTTTAGAATCAGAATTGGCTACGCTCAATGGTGAAGCTTTTTTTTTTGTTGCTAAGCTGGTAAAGCCTTTTTGTCCTCATAGTTTTAACTCGGGAGCTTATCAAAGCATTTGGCAATTGTAAAAGAGCCCAAATTTTAGGAACTCAGTGCCTTTTTTATTCATTGCGATGAAGTGATATCATATTTTAGTATCTTACAGAGCTCACATTATTTTGTCCATGCTTTCCTCTAAGAACGCCCAAAGAGTCTTTTCGTTCTTTCTTGCTTTTTTTCTTTCTTTCTTTTTCCTTATTGAATCTTACTTTTGTAAAGAAATCACAATTATAATTTGCTTGAAAATCTTAGAAAGTATTATGTGATTTTGAATGCGCTAATTAAAATATACGAATCCAAAACTTGCTTTTAAGGGATGAATTTCTATTATGCCTGTTGTTATAAGGATCATAATACTTGGTCAACTTTTATATCACGACATGAGTGATAGCTCTCCTTAATGAATAAAAACAGATTTGGTAGGGTTTTATATTGATATGAAATTATATAACTTGCAGGGAAAGCCGGGCAGTAGACATGGAATCACTTTGTGTCATCGCTGGGAAATTTGTTTGGGCCATTCGCATTGATCTTCACATTCTTGACAATGGGGGGTAAATTGTACAAATTTCTAAATTCAAGTCAATTTCTAATATGTTTTTTTGTCTATATGGAAGATGTGACCTTATTGTTCTCTTTCTTGATTATGAAAATAGAAATCTAGTTGATACTGCCAATATTGCTGCTTTGGCGGCTCTCTTGACATTCCGGCGACCGGAATGTACATTAGGTGGAGAAGATCGTCAGGACATGATAATACATCCACCTGAGGTCAGCTGCTTTGCTTGTTTATGTTCTTTTTTGAAATACAGATTTAAATGTACTTGATGTTGTAATTTGTATGCATTTCACCGTAGTTATTTAGATGATAGCTGGAAATATTCTGACATAAGGCTCACAATTTGATGTTTCAACTACCTGAGAAACTTGCTTGACTAGAAAATTCACAAACCCGGATTGTAGTCCCAAAATATAGTCTGTGACTTTATACTTGTGCAACTAATCTTTCGCGTAACTCGAATGGATTGGCTGTGAAATGGATATAGCAGTTCAAAATCTTAACGTTCAGTATCTCCCCATAAGGTCCTGCAACTTGGCTCTTGATCTGTGTTACCATAATACTCCTACTACCCTAGCAAATTACGTTTTTAGAACGGAGTTCTGAAACGTGATACTCTAGCGTTCCAAAACGGTGAATTTAGCGATCCAAAACGATCCCAAACTTTTTTTCTATTTATATCTTTAAAGGTTACCAAACGGAGAAAAAAAAATCAATTATAATGAATAAAGATATAGGAAAAATAGATTTTTGGTATGACACTATGCAAAAAATGGGCCCTAATACTCCTAGAATGTGTTTTGAGATGATTAATTTGAAAAAATATAAATTATGTTTTATTAAATGTCGGATTGTTAAAAAAAAATTCTTTTAGAAGTACCTTAATTTTAATATTATACTTTATATAAGTCTACCCCTAGTGTACCATATTTTAGAACATGTCGCGTACCATGTTCTCGTTCCTTTTACACTACCGAAATGATCCGGGTTTTAGGTAACATAGCTTTAGACGCAATTTGGAGCTTATGTGTATAGCCTGTGAAGGCAGTGTATCTACAAAATTGGTTGCATAGAGCCAAATCAATGTATCTCTAGACACAATTTCGCTCACGAAGTTTTTTCCACTTTGCCAAATATTCTGACTTAAAGGTCACCAAATTTTAACCAATTCAAATTCAAGTGAACTGGTTTGTAACTAACATTTTGAGATTTTCTTTTTCTTGCATAAATTCGGCAAATTTTAAAACCATGCATTGTGCTAATGGGCAGATGTTCCAAACCTTTAATTACAGTTTCTATTATAGGAAAAGAATATACGTAAAAAAAAATGGTAGAGTATAGTGTACTTATAGAGTTATGTTTCATGAGGCTTATCCAGTTTCATCTTCCCCATTATTAGCTTACTATTAAAGTTGGAACTATTATGAATTTTTCTCTTGTATAATGTAATATAAACATAAAAATAGCGTACATCCTCGCAAGAAAATATACATATTTATTGCCTTGTCCATTCTCTGTTCATTCCGTTCATGTCTAGAACCTGTTAGTTGGAAATGTCATCTTATCTTGTTGTGTTCATGCCTTGTCCTTGTTTCTATACTTAATTTCCCTGTACATATACTCCACTTTTTGTTTCTTGTCGATTCTGCATCCTGTTTCTGTCTGCTTAATTTTCTTATACTGACACTCCATTTGTTTAGTTATGTTTTGTTGTGTTTAAGTGCATTTCGGTGTGTTTTGATATGTTTCAATGAAAACATTGAAATTTTGGTATTCCTCCAATGTTTTGTGTCGGTCCCTGGCATAGTTTGGTTATGGTCCTATTTCATTCTCAAAAATAAAAAAATGGAAACTTTTTCGTTTTTGTGTTCTCGGAAACAAAAAAATGGGGCCATCGACAACACCATTGTTTTCATATTATTTTCATTTTCATATGAAAAGGCTTTTGGAAACTCATGAAACACTTTTTTTCTTGGTTTCTAAAACTGGGGTGTTTTCTAAAAAAGATTTTGAATACAAGTTTCGGAACCGATTTACCATACGTGGTCTCGGCAATAATAGTTTTCGGAACCATTTTTCCAAGCACAAAATCGAAAAATTTCAGAAAAAGAAAATATAACACAGGAACCAAAACCCTAACCAAACAGGACAAAATGTTTTGTCTTTTTTATGGAAATAAAAGAAAAATCTGTTCCTTGGTGCTAGCTACTATGAATTGCTGTTCCTTAATATATCGTTAACTGAAATTCATCATCTTGTAGGTGGTTTAACATCTATTTCTTTTTGACAGGTGAGGGAGCCACTTCCTTTGATAATACATCATCTCCCTATTGCAGTAACCTTTGGGTTTTTCGGAAATGAGAACATAGTGGTAGGCAAACTAAGTCCTAAAAGTATTTTGGTCTCTACTCATTGAAGAAAATTCATTTATTGCTCAATTCCAGGTGTCCGGTTCACTTTTTAATGTAATTGGTGCTGCCTAGGTAGTTGATCCAACCCATAATGAAGAGGCTGTTATGGAGGGAAGAATGATTACTACACTAAATACAAACGACGATGTTTGTGCTATTCAAAAAGCTGGAGGAGCGAGTGTCAGTCGAAGTGTCATCATGCAGTGTTTGAGAATTGCTTCTGTGAAGGCTGCTGATATAACAAGCAAGATTAAGAATGCCGTGAGTTTTTCCTTTTTTGAAATTGTTTTTTTGGAAGTTGTGTTTCCTTTCAGGACTGGTCTTCTGTTCTCATTTTACGTAGGATGTACGTTGCATAGAATCATTGATTGGTTGTTGAGCTGGGAGTGGTCTTTTCATCTTTGTCATGTTCAGTGCAAGAAATTTAACATGAAGTTTGAGATATTGATGGTCTAAGAACTAAGGATGAGAAGTGGTGTATCCTACAAATGGCATCTTATAGAATTTTATGATGTTAAAGAGTACAATTTGGTACACCTATACATTGTAATGATTCAGATTAGCCTCCATGATCTGTAGGCATGGACCCAAGTGTCACACTTTTACACGGACATGGCTGCTTCCTGATATCTGGAAATAGGGACACAAGCATATGTCTTTGCACATTTCCTTCATCTAATATGTACCTATATCTTTGTTCAAATTGTTATCTTTACAATGAACCTTGTGGAATAAATTGGTGAAGACTTTTACCTGATTGTTGAAGTAGATCTCTGTGGAAGGGGTTGATCTTCATGCTTTTTTCACACCTTTTCGAGTTACTGTAGACTCCTTTGCATGTGTCCAAACACATTGGGAATGAGGGTGGCTTCTTTTGTTGGTTTTCAAATAGTGCTATGTTCACGTGTTTGACACAATTGATGGATTTGGTTGTTGCTCACACATGCATATATGAAACCACGTGACGGACTCACATGAAGCCCCTTGAGACTATGTTGCCCATGTGTCAAACCTCAACAAGTGACACCCACACAGCCAACCTCATGAGTCTCCCCCCAAGGGGTCGAGCTACGTTAGAACAAGATGGTGCACTGCATCCCACTACAAGCCTATGCTTAAGACTCCAGAATCTATTGACTCAGTCGAGGGATGACCTTGCTCAAGTGCACACACATTCTCTAGCTCGAGGCAGAGCACCAGGGCCTTACACCCAAGTGCACCCCCATGCTTGGAGCCTCTATCGGTAAGTTCCTTAGCCTCCAAGGTTTACTTCAAGAAACCTCACCAACCTAGCTTACGAGTATGACCTAGGGGACCCTCGTCACCTTATAAGGTCAACATTACGGTCATGGGATGTTTGAGCAATTCATGACCCACGCAAGACCGTCAAGGACTTGTAAACTGGAGGCTAGAGATTGTGAGTTAATTAAGGCACTCATCTTTCCTCTAGAGGGACCTGCTGTTGATTAATGTCATGAGAAAGGGAGATCTTCGCTAAAGGACATTTAGAAGAAGACAGAGTATTAATGATGGTCAACAACCTTGTAAAGTTGAACCAAATAACCCAACCAACTTTGAAAAATTCGGAATTTGGTATTGCAAAATTGACCTTTGAGTTATGTGACCTTGGAGCAAGCTAGCTGCCCCTGAGCATCTAAGGCTCTTCACGGGTTGGCTCACACTCCTCTTTCCAACAAAAAAAAAAAAAAAGAAGATTCTAAGGACCAACTAGACACAGTGTTGTCTATTCTCTCTGTCACACCCGGTTTTCCCCACCCAGGGGGATACGGGGGCATGAATGATAATTACAAATGAAGTAACAGATTATAAAGTAAATAAATAAATTGACTACTGGCCCAATATGACTTCTACTCCGAATATAATAATAAGTTGTGGGTCCACCCCCACAGCAACCAAAGCACTGTACTAATTATGGATTGCGTAACTCAGTTCTTAATACCTAAGGCTTACTACAACTAGCATTGATATCATATCTTACGCCATGTATGTATCCATTTCCTGATCAACGGTTTAGTTCAGCGTAATTATTCCCAAGACATTTTGGTTTACTTGCTGTTATCTGGAATGTTTGCTCATGAACTGGGTGATTTGTGAAACTCAGTAGGAAATATATCGGGCAATTACAAAATAAATACTTTTTATATAAAATGTAAAGAGATAATGATCCGAAATAAAAATGTTTAAGTTCAAAGAAATTATATTCTTTTGTGTATTTCCAGTTTCATTGTATGCCATATCCAATGATGCCAAACTTTGTATCTTATGACATTTTTAATCTTTTAAGTACTTTTGTAATCAATAGACCCCTCACCCTCACACTGGAGGTTTCCACCCCTATAACACCCTTGCCAACCACATCGATTCGGACGGCGAGACCCATTCCTCCTCTTCCCACCTATATGCAGGAAGGAATCCACCCTTGCAATTTCAATTACAACCACTCAAGTCTGAAAGGCGAGACTGTCATCACTTTATGGCTCAGTTAACTAGGCTCTTATTAATATATATTTGTCAAATAATGCTCCTCTCCTCCACACCGTGATTATCGCCTTATAACACCTTCCCAATCACCTATAGCCCGAAAGGCAAGGCTGTCAGTTATACATGCCCAATTGACTTAGTCTCTTATGTTCCCTAAAGGCGGAACATTTAGCCGTCTCTTTTAAGTATTATGTTGTTGATTTAAAAATTATGACAGTTGAAATCATTATCATTATTTCGATTTATGCATATTCACCATAGTAAAGAAAAGACAAAATATAGTTGTAAAGCAACATTATTGAACTTTCTGAAATGAAAATAACATTTCAACATTTATACCATCATCATGATAGAGGGTATGAATCCCCTACATGAAATTCGATTCAACTTAGTTGTTTTGTGTTGTTGTCTCGTTTTGCTTGCGAGCTATAAACATATCATCGCTTGTATTATTGCTTATGTCTAATTTAGCATATATGAATGCAAGACCCTTCTATTGTGTGTCCTAAGTCCTGCAGTATTTAGTGTTGATTAACTTAGTCCTATAGTAGCTCTGGTGTAACCTGAACAATTTCTATCTGTCCCGGACTGTAAAATATGTCCAGATCAGCTCATTTCTAGCGCAAATTATTAAAAAATATATATTTATTAATTTTAGGTGTTTATACTTGTTTTGAAATCCCAAGGTCAATTTTTGTGAGAAAAATATCAAGTTTGCCCTTTTAGGGTAATAGTGTCAAAATTACCATTTTGCCCCTATGAGTTGAGAACTTTTAAGTTTTGATTGGGATGACGGGAATATCTCACCTCCCTAGAGTATTTTTACTAGTGTCTAAAAATAATTTTTAAATATTTTTGATTCATTAGAAATTATTTTTAGTATTTTTTCTTTGATAAACACTAAGAAATTCAGGAAAAATACTTTTGGGTGTCAGAGAATTACCAAACCAATTTGAAATATTCCTCATAATAAAATATGAATCTTACAAAAACAAATTGGGGTCCAAAGGGTGGCCCACGCGCCCTCACATGCCACCCCCGAGAGTGGGGGTGGTGGTTCCCACCCTTTCTTCCCCATCAAGCCAGTGCTAGCTGCTGGTGCAACCCAGCCGCCTTCCGTCGCTCATAACTCACTCATTTGAACTCCAAATTGTGCAAGATTGGTAGCGTGGGAAAGTAGACTCAGAGACCTTTCATTTGGCACGGGTCTCACCAGCAGCTGTCGCTGGTATGTCCGGCGAAGTGGACTGTTTGCTGCCGGAGTTGTGCTATGACCAGTAACTCTAATTTCTCGGCTTTTCCAGTCATCCCCAACCACCCCCTGGTGCCTGGAACTTCTTCCTATACTCTCTAGACCATGCCCAAGCCTTGGGCTTGGCCGGAAAAGTGCTAAATCTGGCCACCCAATGCATTATCGTCGGCAAGCTAAAAAATGGTAATCAGGCCATAACTTTTTACTCATACCACATAGGACCTTCAAACTTGGTTTCTAGCTATACTTTTCACTCTAGAACATTTCTAGATTGGTCTCACACCTTGCCATGACCTGGAGAGAAATCTCCCCAAACCCTCCTCCATTAATGGAGCTCGGGTCAAGCTTCTTCTACCCCACTTCCAGCCCTCTAATCCCCATCAAGTGCAACTAAAATTGACTTAGAAATGATAAAAGGATAGTTACCTTCGAAGTCCCTATGCTTGGGTGCAAGATAGCTCTATTCTTCTTCCTTCTCTCTCTCTCTCTCTCTCTCTCTCTCTCTCTCTCTCTATCTCCCCCTCTTCTTCTCTCTCCTTTCTCTGCTATTTCCAGCAGATTTTAGAGACTACATTACATATAATGTAAGTCTCTTAATGCTCTCTCTCCATATCACCAACTTCCTAGATTTAAGGAAATTTGTTTCCTATACGTTCCCTCTCATGTAGACTTCTACAATGAGGCTTTGACACCTCATCAAATAGTTTAAGAATTGGTTACTTTATCTAGTTATCTCTTAACTAATTTAATTTGTGAATTTATAGCTCATTATGTATTGTTAATGCATGTCTATAAGCATATAACTAATACTTAAATTCCTAACTTCTACTTATATTATTTCCATAATATATGTTACTCAGCTAATTTGAGGTTTGTTCCAACATTACAAGTTGGAATAAACAGAGAAATGTTACTGCGAAACGGTTTGGCCCTGTCTACATTTGGGTCATGGACTTTGCGATTGTTATGGTCTCTCTCTCTCTCTTTGAGGCTGCCACATCTCTCTCCCTTCTGCTCCTTGATAACTGGCAGCATTGAGAGAGGACCAAGTATACACTATATTGTCTATTGTCTCTCCCTCTCTCTTGCTGAGGCTGCCACATCTCTCTCACTTCTGCTCCTTCATTGGGCAACATCATTGAGTGATTGTCATAACTTCCCAGAGGGCATAATCCTCCTGCTCAATCCCGGTCATCCAGATCCACTTTTTTTTTCCCCTCCCCTCTTGTGGGTATATGTTGGGAGGGTGTGGATTTGAGTCCAACGTGATTCCCAGATAACATGGTGCCCTAATAGAGCATGATGTAAAATATGGTTTGTTTCAAGTCAACCTATTTGGGCTTCGCTTTTGCTTGCTGTCCCTGCCCTTCTACATGAAACGGAAGCTATTGACATACGGCTTAAAATAGCCCAAAAAATGTCAAGATAGTTTGAGCTCCTATAAGGTGAAGGATATCCTTCTTAAATTCTAAATTCCATTGGATTGGGACTTATTGTCTATAACCTTTTCCTTCCAGTCTTGCTCTTTAAACTTGTCAAAAGAGAAACTAGTGAGTGATGTGCAATTGCATCTTGTTACTTTGCTCTTGAAAGTTCTGGTTTATTGGGCTCCTCAACGAGTATGAATTGAAACATTATTGCTAATTTGACTAGAATGCTGCCATATGTACTTATTTTCAGCAACCAACAAAGTCAATGTTTATGTTTCAACCATCTTTTAAGTCTAAGCTAAAATAATCGAATTCGTTTTTGAGTTCTTAAAATAAACTTGAGGCCGTAGCACAAGATTCTTAGGAAATAGGAAGTTATTGGTTGTTGCATTTGTGTTTCTTTAGTAAAAATTGTTCCTAGTGAAAAGAATGAAGTTTTTATACCTTCGTGCCCTGTGTACTTTCCCTCTTGTTATAATATATATATATATAAATATTTGATAAGTAAATTCCCCCCTTTATTATATAAACAAATTCATTTCTTTTCCTAGTTTAAAATCCAAATCATAGTTGTCAATGCCGTTTTGTACCATGTCGAATAAAAAAAGGGTATAGAAATAAGCAATTCCATCCTGTGCAATTTTTCGACTTTTATAGGTCTATACCCGAATAATTCAGCTGTACGGGGCAATTTTGGACCGTACTTGTTATGACCTCAAATCCCACCCTCTGTGGATTTGGGACTGTGAGCGGCTAATAATACATGGTAGACTCTCTCATAAAAGCCAGTCACATATTGCTAAGAGAAAGGGTGAGTGTCTCTCTACATGAGGTGGCACTCTCCCATGCATACAAGAGATGGGTCATCTTTCCACTTACCATTCCACTGGCAATGTGATTTAGCTTAATAATCATGCTTATGATTAATTAATTCCACTTATAGTTAGTCACACTTGGCTTAATTAATTCCAATTAGTTCGATTAATTATACTTAACCATAATTAATCATAATTTAATTTTATAAAAAGGTTTAGAAATACAATTAAACCTTAAACCGTGTTAATTAAGCACCTCAACTCGGTTATATGAATCTTCGTAAGCAATGAAGAATCAATTCAAGTCAATTATGAGAAACACATAGTATAAAATATGCTCAATTAAACACACACAGTTCAACATGTATGAAATGGAATGCAATGGTCTTGGTGTTTTAGTACTGGAGATGTACTGGAGGCTGAGTACATCATGTAGGACAAAATCATGTTTTTGAAAATTTCCCTAATTTGAGTTCCTTTACCGATACACGTTATTTTTTTTTTTTTAAAGTCCTTTACTAATGCACATAGATTACTTCCAAAACAAAAGTGCATGTTCGCACTTCTTGCTCATTTTGTTTTCATTCAGAATTATATAAGAGGTATTAATCTGAAATGACAACAGTTTTTCACTCAGCTTTCATGTGTGGAGTGGAAAAGAGGTCAAGTTGATGACATTTGTCTCCTACTGAGTGTTCATTTGTGCTATCATCTCTCTTATTGAATTGATAGAACTTGTCCATGCCTACATTTCATTTGTTAGAAATTCTGCAGGTTGAATCATACAACACCGAGAGGGCACTGCAGAAGATCAAACGCCACTCATCTTCTGCAGCTTTGGATGTTAACGACGCTGGTGCTAAGTGGGAGACCCAGAACCAGTCTGTTGATCAGAAGGAAGCCAGTGATTTATCGGGGCATCATATAAAAAGATTAAAGTTGATATCAGCAGAAAGGGCTGTCAGTCATGGTAATAACACGGAAGATGAAAGCCAATCATCAGAACAAGATAGAACCAACAGGAGAAATGGCCAGGTGATGAGTTTCATTGGTGGGCCTTCAAGTTGGTATGATGTTATTCTGTCAAAAATTTAGGACTTTGCTTTACACTTTGTTGAACCCTCATTTTGAAATTTCTTGTGGAAAATCATATTAACTTGTAAAATGACATGTGAATTAGGGAAAACTTGCATTTCTATGTTGATGAAAGATTTAATTTTGTTTACCATTAACAGGATCATTGTTAGAAAGCTGTTATAGACAATTGAACTGACTGACAGGCGAAAAATTGAAATCAAGTCATTTCATTCTTGTGTTGTTCTCTATCCACAAATTGGAAAAGAACATTTAAAATGCCACGAAATGCAAAACTGGGTTGCTTTGTACATGCGTGTAAGAACAAATGTAGTTTCCATGGTTCTTACTTCTCAGAAATTACATTAAAAAGAAGATACAATTGCTTGTGAAGGTAATAAGTAGTGGCATTATAGTTATGCGATTTGTGAGTATGCTAGTTGCAACGGTATGGTTCTTGAGCTATCTTTTTTTTGCCCTTTCTTCCTGTATCAAGTGCTTGGTCTTGAACCTAGAAAAATTCTCAGTTGAATTTCCTTAACTATTTCTCCTTGGCACATAGTTTCTCTTTTTTAAGTATGTTGTTTCTTTTTCAGGGATCCGTACTCAAAGGTCGTTGATTCTGATGCATTGAAACTTCTCTAGCTTCCCATGGTATCTAATTTTGTTACAATTCCTAAAAGTACAGCAATCTTTTACTACTTCTTGGGAAATGTTATGCTTCTTGATGAATTCTACATTTGATTTTCTGGTTTGATTGGTTGGTCTTAGTCGAGGAAGGCATGGGTTATATGCCTGGATTTAATTGTTGTCTTGTTGGCTGAGATGCATGTGACAGCTTGACATTCCTTTACAATCTCCTAATGATAACCTTTAAGTATTATCAAAGTGTACGAAGAAGATTATAAAATCTCTCTCCAACAAGTTCTGGTCTCGTGAAACCTTTTCTTATGTCCCCTCTTTAATTGCACAGAGAAGATGATTAAATCTTAAGATTGTTTGTATGTTTCCTTAATGCTGTCACTATGTTTGGATGTTGGGTTTGTGGATGCAAAGGAAAACTAAAAGTAAAAGAAGGTAAATAAAATTGAAATTAGAGAAGCTATAAATTTCTTGCTTTCATTTGTTTAGGCTAAGAAAATGACCAAAAAATGAATTGGCAATTATGAGAAAATTCATTTTTTTAATTGGTTGCCCATAGAAAAATAAATAGGTACAAGTATTTTCCTTTTTCTTTCCTTTCCCTTGTTAAATCCAAGGTCAAAACATAGGGTACGTGTCTCATCTTGTTATACTTTCTCTTGTGACAGGTAAATACATGTAATTTCTTTGTTTTCATTATGTTTTCCTATTCTGTTTTTAGTTATGTTTCCCCTTGAAGTTGAGTTTCCTTAAGTGGAAAAAATAATTTCTGCTTTGCTGGCCCCCAGATATTTTGGCAACTTAGATAGCTTTTCTTTTTGTAATGAGTGAATTTATATATTGGTTGTCTAGGTTTCTCGTTCTAGCTCATAGGCCATGACTGGCTTCGTGCTGGGGCTTCTGTGCCTTGGATCCCCAGGGTATATGTAGCATGTGCCTAAGCTTTCCTTTTGGCTTAGTGTTGATTACTGTATACATGATAAAGATTGACGGCTAGGTTTAAGCTATAGTTGCGTAGGATTTGTTTACAAAGTTGTTTGATCAACTAAATGAACCACAAATGTGGAGGGACTTGATATGGTTAATTGATATTGCCACCATTTATTTTTCAAGAATGACACATATGATCTTGTTATACATTTTCTTATAAAACTATGTTCTTGTCCATACATGTATTTATTTCCTTTATATGTTTTGTTTTGTTTTTTTTTTGTTTTTTGTCACGTTTTCCTCTTGAAGTTAAGTTTCCTCCAGTGGAAAAATTCTTCTTTCTTTATTCTTTTTCTCTTTTGCTCCCCCCTGGGTGTTTTTGTTTTCTTCTTTTTCTCTTTATTCTTTGTCGATGAGAGAATTTCTATTTGTTGTCTAGGTTTCAATTTCTGGCTGGGCTTGTCAAGCCCCGCCCCCCAAAACCCCTCCCACCCCCCGGGGCAGTATGTCTTGGATCCCAGGGTATATTTAGTATGTGCCTAAGCTTTCTTTGTGGCTTATTATTGATGTGCTGTGTATTAGAATGATTTCTAATGGGGAGGGACTTGATATGATTAATTGAAATTGCCACCAAATATTTTTCAACTGGGTAGGAAAGAACGACATGTATACATATGTATTAAATTGCTGTATTGCATATGCGTTTTTGTTTGAGTGTTGGGTTTCCTTGAATCCCTAGTTTTAGGCTTTGGGAAGTATGGCTTGAATTATGTTCACAGGTATGGGGACCCTTCTGCATGTTAAAAGGCATATTTCATATGGTATTATGATGTATAATGTTTTTATTATTCAAGGCTATGCTTGACTGTAATTTAAATTAATTGGAATGTAGTAGAAAGAAGGGATTTCCATCTTTCTTTCTTTGTGAGAGAAGTAAAAACCCCTTATCCCTTGTCAACTTTGAGCTTCTTCTTCTTCATCATCAGATGTATGGGGACAGTGTCTGATCAAGAGATGTGGTTGAGATTATGGCCAGAACAGCCTGGAACAAACTGTTCCGGTGACCAAACGGTACAGACAAACTTGTGCTCTGGCTCGGTCTATTTTCCAGCCAATACTGGTATGTTCTAGTTGTTCTGGCATAGTTCGGTCATTCTGGCCAAACACCAGTGAGTTCTGGTCGTTTTGGCCATCAGCACTGCTTGTTGCTGCTGCAGGTGAAAATCTGGTAGATTAAGACTAGAGAAGAAGATGACATCACCGGACGACATCACCCAACCGCAAGTGTAAATATATGTGTAAATCAAGTGTGTTTATATGTGTATAATAGATCAAAGGCAGAGAAAAACACACATACCTTGGAGGAAGAGAGAGACAATAGTGTAGAGAGAGAGAGATCAGTGAACCTTATACGAGAAGCTAAACTAAGGTACTGCTCTGAAGAAAGGGTTTGTGCAAGGATGTGTGTATAGACTATAAAGAGAGTTCTAAAAAGGTGACCCACATGTGATGTGTAATGGCCCGGTCAATCGGTCAAAGGTGGAGTAGTTTTTTTGAAATTTTGTTTAGCCTTTGAATACATTTTAGTAAATACACCCAAAATCCATTTAAAAACAAAACCTCTCTTTTCTTCCTCACTCTCCCGTTCTCTCTCTCTTTGCGTCGAGCCAGAGAGCTCCTTCTTCCCCATTTCTTCTCTTCCTCTCATTTTTCTCATCCATTATTTGTTCTTTAGAGCTAGATTTTTATACCTTGACTTAGGGTTTGTATTTTTCCCTTCTAGGGCTTGGTGGTGGAGGACTAGGAAGCACGGACACACCAAATAGGGTTCCGTTTGCGTGTCCGACACATCGCGGACACGGATACTTCGCGGACACGCCAAAATACTCGTCGGACACGCCAGGTGGTGTGTCCTATTTTTTAATTATTTTTTTAGTTGTGGACACGTCAGGGACACGGCTGTGACACGTTTAGGACACGGCAGGAGTATATTTTGTAATTTTTGTAACTTCAATATAAAATACACAAAATAGTCCATATCAAAAATATTTCATCGTTGGGGCTTGTACAAGCCCTAGCTGTTGCTTAGTTGGAGAAAGAGGTGAAGTGCGAAAGAGAAAAAGTAGCCACAACACACCACTGGACCAAGTAAGCTCTTCTTCTTCTTCTTCTTCTTCTTCTTCTTCTTCTTCTACTTTGCCGATATTTCTTTTCTTCTTTTTTCTTTTCTTGTTCTTGTTCTTGTTCTTCTTCTTGTCTACTGAAATTTCAGTTCTTCTTCATCTTTTTTTCTTATTCTTCTTCTTCTTCTTCTTCTTCTTCTTCTTCTTCTGCTGCTGCTGCTGCTGCTGCTGCTCTTCTTCTCTTTCACCCAAAATTTTTATTCTTTCTTCTGCTTCTTCTGCTTTTTCTTCTTCTCCTTCTCTGCCTAGATTTGCTGTTGCTGTAATTCTTATTTTTTTCCTCTTTTTATTGTTCTTCTTTTTTAATTCACTGTTGCTTTTCCTTTTATGTTCAATGTCATATTGCTTGTTCATAATTAAGACACTAATGAATCTAATGATGTATTGGATGATGATCTTCTTTAACTTGACTCTTTATTTATGCTTGTTGTATGATGAATTGATGACCTGTTGTCTATTCTATTGAGTATTGACTATTGAATTTTTATATATTTTTGGTGGTATGTGCATGTTATATTTATATATGTGAAAAATAAAATATATAAAAAATAAAAAAAATTTGCCATATCTCCGCCGTATCTGTGTCCCCTATTTTTTAGAATTGTCGTGTCCCGTGTCCGTATCTGTGTCTGTGTCCGTATCGGTGCTTCTTAGGTGGAGGATTTAAAGAAGACTCTCACAACTTGATTTCACTCGTGGGTGACAATCTACATCGAGGTAGGGGGGTTTTACACATGAGTTTTGCTATGGGGTTAATGATTTTGAGTTATATAGGAGGATTGAGTAGAAATCATGGCTTTAGATATTTTAATTTGAGTTCTAGGGTTTTATTCGAATTTAAAAATTTATTACAATTTCGGTTCTTGATTACCGTGAACAATGTAGCCGGTACTGTCTTCTTAGCAAGACGAAGGTCGTACTCACTAATTTCATTCATCATTCATCATTTATACTGTCTTCTGCCACAACATTCGCCTTCCCAAGATGATAATGCAACTCGAAGTCATAGTCCTTTAAATACTCCATCCATCGTCTCTGTCGGAGATTCAAGTCTTTCTGTGTAAAGATGTACTTCAAGCTCTTATGATCGGAAAATACTTCAAATTTCTCACCATAAAGATAATGCCTCCAACTCGTCAAGGCAAAGACGACTGCTGCAAGCTCCAAGTCGTGGGTAGGATAGTTTTTCTCGTGTGTCTTCAATTGCCGTGAGCCATATGCCACAACCGAACCTAACTGCATCAACACGCAGCCAAGACCTTCACGCAACGCATCGCAATAAACCGTGTAGCCAATCCCTCTCTCAGGAATCACTAACACTGGTGCTGTAGTCAACCTCCGCTTTAGCTCCTGAAATGCTTGTTCAGATGCGTCGTCCCAAATGAATCTAACCCCTTTTCGAGTCAATCTTGTCAACGGTGCCGCCAATCGGGAAAAATCTGATACGAAGCGTCGATAACAACCAGCCAAGCCTAAGAAGCTCCGAATTTCGAACAAATTCCGCGGTCTCTCCCACTTAGTAACTGAGTCAATCTTAGAAGGATCGACTGATACTCCCATACTTGAAACAACATGGCCAAAGAATTTCACCTCTTCTAGCCAAAACTCGCATTTCTCAAATTTAGCAAACAACATGTGCTCCCGTAGCATTTGTAAAACGATACGTAAGTGCCCCTCGTGCTCCTCTGTTGAAGGATAATATATCAAAATGTCATCCACAAACACCACCACAAACCGATCTAAGTACTCTCGAAAGATTAGATTCATCAAAGAGACATGAATGTTGCTGGTGCATTTGTCAACCTAAATGGCATCACTACAAACTCATAACATCCGTAACGTGTGCGAAAAGCCGTCTTGGAGATGTCCTCCTCCCTAACCCGCAGCTGGTAATAACCCGACCTCAAATCGATTTCGAGAAACAAGTCGAACCTTTCAATTGGTCAAATAAATCATCGATCCTTGGCATAGGATACTTAATTCTTTATTGTGATCCGATTCAGCTTTTTGTAATCGATACACAACCGCAAGGAACCATCCTTCTTCTGGGCAAACAATGCTGGTGCTCCCCAAGGCGACGCGCTCGGTCGAATGAAACCCTTGTTTAGTAGCTCCTGCAACTGAACCTTCAATTCCCGCAACTCTGCAGGTGCAAAGCGATATGGTGCCATCGAAATAGGTGCCGCTCCAGGCACAAGATCCAACGTAAACTCTACCTCCCGAACGGGTGGCAAACCATACAAATCATCCGGAAAAACATCTGGATACTCACAAACAACCGAAGGAAATTCATTATGAATCGCAACCTCTTCCTCGGCCAACAAACTGGCTAAGAAAAAGCTAGAATTATTCTTGGTAGACAGGCTAAACAAGGAAGCCACTAAGGGATCACTACGCTCCCCCAAAAACTGAAAGCAATCTCCTTTAGGCGTACAGATCGACACCTTACGGCTAAAACAGTCTATAACGGCCTTGAACACAGACAACCAATCCAGTCCCAAAATCACATCAAAACTCGACATATCTAACAAGATGAAGTCGTGAATAAATTGGCGATCCTCAATCCTAAGAAAACAGTTCCGGCAGACCCGGTCCAAATTTACTCCACCCCCAACTGGGGTGTCTACCCACAAGCCTGACTCTAACTGATCCACCTCCAACCCCAATGCACTTACAAATGACGTGGCAATGAATGAATGCGATGCACCTGAATCTAAAAACACCAGAGCTAAGCACCCAAACACCAAAAATGTACCTCGCACCACCAAGGAATCCCCTGGTGTCTCAGATGTAGTGGCCATAAATACTCGACCCTGCGGACGCTGTCTTGCTTGACCTTTCCCGAGGTGTCCAGACTGCTAGCTCGAAGAAGATGACCTTGAACCCCGAGATGACAGTGAAGGTAAAGGTAATGGAACTCGGTAAGTCTGCATGGGTGCCGCTGGTGACGGGCTGGGATGTTGCTGATAGAGCTGCTACTGAAAGTGTGGCAACTGAAACTGCTGAGAGTACTGCTGACGTTGCTGCTGTGGCTGCCCTGAAGTAGACCCGTCACCCGATGCCCTCCTCCCCTAAGGACAATCCTTACGGAGGTGACCTGGCTGGCCGCAACTGTAACAACCCCTCTGATCTCCACTCGAGGGTGCCACAGGTAGTGTTAAACTTCGCTGAGGACACTCTGCCTTGCGGTGACCCGGCTGACCACACTGATGACAAAGTGCCGGTGTCCCCAAAGGACCTTCAGAAGAAGAAGAAACAAACCTCTGGGCCTGCTGCCCCTGATAACAACCTGTACTTTCCCTTGACCTCTTTCGCCTAGAACTGTCTGAACTAGTACTCTTGGATTGGGACCTAGCCTCCCAAATCCTCTTAGAGTCATGCATCTCCTCTTCTACCAATAAAGCCTTCTCAAAAGCCTGTTGGTAGGTCTCCAACTGAAATGGGGTAAGTCTCGATCGAATGGAGGGTTTCAACCCCCGGATAAATCTCTTAGCCTTCAAAGGCCTAATAGAAACCATCTTTGGTGCAAATCTAGCCAGAGAGGTAAACCTTACTTGGTAATCCACAACACTCATCTCCTTCTGAGTCAAACATATAAACTCTTCCCTCAGTGCATCCCTCGCAGCCTCAGGAAAGAAATATTATTGAGGCTCAGTATTCAGATGAGGAGGCAGATTTTATTCGAGCTCGTGTTTTCGATGACGATGGACTCAAAGGATTGGGCGGTAGGCGCAGACTATGGCTTGTGGTTTCAGGGGAGATTATACGTACCGATCACTTGCCGAGATGAGGTTCTTCGGGAGTTTCATCATTCACGACTTACAGTTCATTAGTGTCACCAAATTCACATGATTTACTCTCCACTTTGATTGCTTAACTCACTTTGTTTGAAATAGTGAAGCTAAATTAACGCGATGATCCTTATTTAAAGAAGATATGTGATGGCATGAACGTGAGTCCAAAATCTGATTTCACAATGCAAGATGGAGTACTCAAATTTAGAGATCGAATATGTGTTCCCAACGTGTCGGAAGTTAAGAAGCAAGTTCTAGGAGAAGCGCACAACTCCAAATTCGCAATTCATCCAGGTAATACCAAGATGTATAGAGATCTCAAAAAATCTTTCTGGTGGTCAGGAATGAAGAAAGAGATAGTTGAGTTCGTGTCACGTTGCTTTCATTGTCAACAAGTGAAAGTTGAACATCAAAGGCAAGCTAGAACACTGCAACCTCTCCCAATACCAGAATGAAAATGAAAATATATTGCAATGGACTTCATCACGGGATAACCACAATTCGCTTGACATTGTAATGCTATTTGGGTTATTGTTGATAGACTTACGAAATCTACTCACTTCTTAGCGGTGAAAATCATATACTCTTTGGCGAGACTTGTTGCCATTTATGTCGGTGAGATTGTTCGTTTCTACGGAGTACCTATGTCTATTGTGTCAGACAGATATTGTAGATTTGTATTTAGATTTTAGAGGAGTTTGCAAAGCGCTATGGGAACGGAGTTAAAGCATATCATCCTCAAACAGACGGACAATCGGAAAGAACAATTCAGATTTTGAAAGACATGTTACGACTTTGTATTCTCGATTTCTAAGGGAATTGGGAAGTTCACTTACCATTGTTAGAGTTTGCCTACAACAACAATTTCCAAGCCAGTATCGGTATGACACTATTTAAGGCACTCTATGGAAGGAAATGTAGATCAGGAATTTGTTAGACCGAGGTGGGAGATAGAAAGCTTTTGGGACCCGAAATCGTTCAATTAACCACCGACAAGATCAAGTTAATTCTACAACGACTTCAAACTGCTCAAAGTCGTCAAAAGAATTACGCAAATGTTAGAAGAAGGGATATAGAATATTGAGTAAGCGATCATGTGTTTTTTGAAGTGTCTCTTTCTAAAGAAGTGATCCGATTCGGCAAGAAAAGAAAATTAAAACCAAGATACATTGGTCCATTTGAGATACTCCAAAAAATTGGACCTGTATCATATTGGTTAGCCCTTCCACCTGAACTTTTCAATGTATATAACATGTTTCATGTTTATGTGTTATGATATTATGTGTATGATCCTACGCACGTCATAAACTATCATCTACTGAATGTACAAGAAGACTTGAGTTAAATAGATGACTGGTTCAAATTATAGATCGTCGAGATCGAGAGTTAAGGAGCAAAGTCATTTTTTTCATAAAGGTTCGTTGGCAAAGTCATTCTTTGGAAGAAGCCACCTGGGAAAGAAAAGATAAAATTCAAGAGAAATATCCACATCTATTTAACATTTAAGGTATGTTAACTTTGGAGGTTTAAACTTTTTAAAGGAGGGAAGAGTGTAACACTCTAGAATCCTCACACTTACAAGTTACACTCATTTCATAATTCTCTTCTATGCATATATTGATTTCATTCTTATACTTCTCTATTTATACACAACTAAAGAGGAGCAAATGATGGCAACACTTATCATGAAAGTATTACTCTATTTAGATGAGTGGAGAATAAAATTTCTTCACTTGATAAGTGGGATGATTATCTTCACCTAAATGATAATGAAAGTTAGCCAACTAAATTTGTAACACCCTAGAATCCTTACACTCATTAAGTTACACTCACTCCATAATTCTTTTCTATACATATATTGATTTTATACTTATACTTCTTTATTTATACACAACTAAAGAGGAACAAATGATTGCAGCACTTAGCAAAGTAATTATGAAAGAATTACTCCACTTAGATGAGTAGAGAATAAAGTTCTTTCACTTAATGGTGACAGTACTTAGCAAAGTAATCATGAAAGTATTACTCCATATAGATGAGTGGAGAATAAAGTTTCTCCACTTGATAAGTTGGATGATTTTCTTCACCTAAATGATAATAAAAGTTAGCCTACTAAATTAGTGGAGAATAAAGAATTAGTAAAGTACTATACTTACTTTTTTTACTTCATCCTATAAATACTACATGTAGATGAGAGGGTTTGAATACAAGAAAGCCTAAGCATAGTGAAGAGAGAAGAGTGAAGGTTAGGAGGTTGCTCTTGAAGATCAAATTTCAATCTTTAGAAGAGGAATTTCAAGCATGAAGCACTTGAGGTAATGGTGTATTTGGAATAAAGCGTACATATTTTCAATGCAAATGTTCTTTTTCTACAAATTATATTTGAACAATATGTTTTTAAAGCGAATAACAATATGTCTATGTTACTATTCAAAAATAGTTATTATATTTTGATGCTAAGCTTTGTATTATTCCACCAAAAAAATTTATGGATTAAGTTTTGTATACATTTTGTTACGGATTTTTTGTTTAGCCGAAATCATGAGTACATTATGAATTATAGATAATGTTGATATTTTGATGATTTTGTAAGTATAAAACTAAATTATCATCTTTTCAATTATCATCTTATGTTTAGTATATGGATATCTCTTTTACTTGTTTCAAGATCTTATGCAAATGATATTTATATCATATGTAAATCAAGCGCATGGTATATTTTGATACTTTAATTATTCTATTATTCACTGGGTTTATAGCTTATGTTTTCTTAAATATTTTCAGGTAACCAAGGTTGAGAGCTTAAGTTTGGAAAGTTATTGGCTAAGCTACCAATGTGTGAATGTCACGAAAACAAGAGTTATATTTTGATTTGTGATAAGTTTGAACTAGTAGATTTCCTTAGATTTGTGTCAAGATTATGGTTGTGTAATAAAACTATATTATAACAGTGACATAGGTATTTATTTTATGTTTACTAATAAATAAAAGAGTGAATCATGCTTTCGTATTATATCAAATGTAGGTGATCAGTTTTTTGGTTTAGTTCGGCCTTGGGTAGCTAAGTTACTGATCAGTTATGATTCCTAATCCGCACAAGGTGAGTTTGGGGTCAGGACAGATGATATGGGGTGAACACAGTAGAAGTACTTTCCAAGGCTTTGACTCATTGAGTTTCTGGTGTATAGGCTGAAAAGTATATTTTGTTTTGTCACTTTTTTACAGTAAGCTTTCGGGAAGGATGGTTCTTGACTTGGGCCACTTCCTGGATTTTGTAAAGAACATGGAGGTCTAAGGAATGTATAGATTGGCCAGTTCAAATTTTTTATTCCTTTGCTTTTGTAAGTGGGTGGTATCCACTTGATGCTCATTTAGTATTACTCCTTTTAATTATCAAAGAAAATAAAAAGTAGAGTACTACTCCTTTTAATTATCAAAGAAAATAAAAAGTAGTTTGAAGAATGATAATAAATATGAGAGATTGATGGACTAGTCTGCATAACTAAAATTACATTTGGTTTTCTTGAGTAATGTTTTTCAGAATTATTTACTGTCTGGAAAATTATGAGGGAGCATGATAACAATGGTGGCGGCAATAAAAACAGGTGTGAGGAGGGAGTTGTGGCTTTGGTGAATGCAGCTGGATAGTGATAACGGGGGCAGTGGTTGTTCTTGACTTGGGAGCAATAACAGCAACACATGTAGCCAACGGACAGTGATGGTTGTGATGGTAATGTGGGTGATCTCTGTACTGGTGATAGAGAAAACTATGTGGTGATGGTTCTATGTTTGGAACAGAGCTCATCAGTTCTGAGGTGGCAGTGAGCTGATGGTAGTGGTTACAGTGAGCGCGTGCTCAAGGTCAAGGGTCTGTAGCACACTTGCATACTTTGTACGAGTTTTAATCCATCTTCAAATTCGTTTGTGGTCAACACAACCGTTTGATTCTAATTTTGATTGTGATATGTGAAAAATGAAGAAGCTAATCAAGCTTTCTTTTATTCAATGTGGAACCTGGAAGTTAGCTGAACAAAATCAGTTCTAGGCATGTACATTATTGACTTTTTTCTTTGTGCTAAAAGTTATTTTCTAGTCTTGCATCAAATAAGTGGATGACTTGATCGGTGAATCCCTGAAACCGCTAATGGTTGACCTGGCCCTCAAAATGGGCCAATAGCAATCTGATTCTGATAACTATGGGGTTAAGAGTTAAGGGTAATTTTGTGAAATTCTAAGACTTCATAAACAGCAGTTGTAGGCAATAAACAAAATTTCTATTTGTTTCCGGTTCCTAAGAGACTGAAAAGAAACACTAGTGAAATAATGATATTCTAATTCTCCATTGAAACAAATAGGAACATAGCGAAATGCACCAAAACACAGCGGGATATAGTGTAATAGCCTATATTTTTTCTAATAATGTATTTAATTAGTTTAAGTGCATTTTAAGAATTTTCGAGGATGAAATTATTTTAAGGTGGGTAGATTGTGAAATCCCAACCCCTTCCAATTTATTATAAATTCTCTTATTAATCTTGTATCACATGTAAATTTATTATTATAGAGTTATTTTAAGGAATTCGTTATTACTCAAAAAGGAGTGCATTTTCAAATATTTAGCTCATGTGGGAATTTGTGATTTTGTGCTAAAATGTGAACTTGATATGGTGAAGTCACTCACACCATAAGTAGGTATATGCATTATACATGTATATGGACATCACCTGTGTAAGCTTGTGTTAATCTATTGAATTTTGGAATTTTGATTTAAGAGAGATTTTGTAGAGATAATAACAAAACCTGGTGAAGAATTTTTGTAATTTTAAACTAGCGTACATCTTTGGAATTTTGTTAGATTTAACAAATTATGGTTTGTGGCCTTCATTGCCTATATATACACACATATGATAGAGGGAGTTTTGGTATGAGTTTGGAGAGCCACCCGAGAGGGAGAAGGAAGCCGCCGGCTTGGAAAGGGGCAGATGTGGTGTGCAACAGTTTGTGTAGTGAGGTTCTTCTTACAGTGAGATTTTTTCAGCGAATCAAGGTAGGGTGATGGAGCTTCTTATTGTTTGATGCTTCTTTATACATATAGAAATGTGGATGATGGATTTATTTTGTTTCTCTTTGTTGGAATTTCTGTTTGGAGATCCATATATACGCATGCATACATTGATTTCATGAATATTTTTCTTATTCTCTGGAAGCATCTTCTCATTGGTTTTCTGTGGGGGAAAATATATATATATATACCGTATGAACAATATTGTTGTGATTGTGAATATCCAGTGGAGGAGGTTTAGTATGCATGTGTGTGGGTTGTTGCGAACCATGTCCACCAGTGGATCATGAATAGGTTATAATATATTTTCCTTTGGAAGGATATTGGATTGGCGTAGTGGGCCATGGGCGGGGGAACTTAAATCTGTTTGTGCTTGTATATGTATATACATCTTGTTGGGATACTCTTAAAGCTTGGCTTATTCATGAAAATATGTATGTGAAAATATTGTATCGTAGTCATCATGGGTGCATGTGTTCATGGTGGTCAGAATTGTGGGTCTGTTCAACCAGATGTGCATGTGAGATCGTGCAGGAGTGGCAGCGGCGAGGTGGCCATGGAGGTTGTAGTTTGGGTTTGGTCTGTGTGGTAGTCTCTCTATCTGTGTTGATATATATACATTCCTGCTGTGTGTGTGTATAATTGAGTGTAAGAAGAATATAATGGGAAGGAAAGAATAGAGTGAGAGAGCTTTAGGTTATTCCTGAGAAAAGAACCAGCACCTGCTGGTTCATTGTTGCCATAGGGGCATTCAGACACGAAAGAAAAACTGGCCAGCAATGGCCCTGGGGAAGAGAAGTGAGCAAAGGAAAGAGAAAGCTAAAGAAAAGAAGAAAGAAAGAAAAAATAGAAAAGGAGAGAGAAAAGAGGAGGAAAAAGGGAAAGAGCCTTGGGTCATTTTTAGAGAGAAACCTGCTGGGTCAGTGGTGTTTGAGTGAAGAAGATGACAAGGGCAGAAAATTCTGTGTGCAAGTTTCTGGTAATATGGTAGACCCTAGTTGATCGTGTTCACTTGGAAAGGTTTTGAATTTCAGAAATGCCCTATCCTAGGTTTTTCAATGCTCTAAATCCATTCTTATATGTTAATCTGATCAAATTCTGACCATAGGATGGTGATAAAATACAGTAGACCCTAGTTGATCGTGTTCACTCGGAAAGGTTCTGAATTTCAGAAATGCTCTATCCTAGTTTTTTTGATGCTCTAAATCCATTTTTTTATGTTAATTTGATCAAATTCTGACCATAGGATGGTGATAAAAAATTGGTAGTGAGCGAAAGGCCAAAACGGCTGTTGTGACGTTTGACAGTCAATCTTGATCGGTTTGCTATGAAATTTTAATATGTTGATCTTGATGATAATAATCCAACGGATTGGATCCAATAGAATGATTTGTTGGATTTTATTTGTATAAGATAATATTTTTTAGCATTTTTAGGTACTTGTAGTGTACCCGAAATTTGTATAATGATGAGTTTCTATCTTGTTGGAGTTAGTGGCTCATATTTTTTATACTAATTCTAGGAACAATGGGGCTCATGGACAGAACGAAGCAAAACGAAGTGGAGCCCATGAACCCATGATGGGTAATTTTGCTCTGTTCTGCCCATGAGCCCATGATGAGTAATCCAGTTTTGTCCACTGGGTCGAAATAATAGGTTGGGGGGTGCGTGGGGCGTAAGTACATGTATTTTGAAAATTTTGTCATTGTATCCAGGATTAGGGTTTCATTTAAATTTGTGTAACTTTAATCAGTTGTAACACTTTTCTTCAGAAGTAATAAGAGAGAACTCCGTTGCCGCTGAGGACGTAAATAGTTTGACTACTGAATCTCGTTAAATCTTTGTGTTATGTGATTGTTATTCATTATTCCTTGCATCGCATATCATAGATTCTTGATGTCTGTGCAATATATCTGTTATTTCATTGGTTATGATAATGCGTATATTGTTCTTAGGTGCCATGATTATTGGATACGGTCATTACTATCAATGATTAAAATGCCATTGAACTGCATGATCATGTTATCATTATGATATACTGTATTGGTGGATATTCTTGATTACCATATTATTATTGAAGTGTTTTATTATGAGCTACAAAGATGAGATGCATGTGATATTGGCATTTTTCATACATGCTGAACATGAGGTTGTATTGCATTCAGTTGCATAGAGCATGTGATAAGATGGAGAAAATACATATATTCCGATACTAAATAAAATTTATGAAATCAAATGGGCTACCCCAGTTGGCCAGAACTCATGGCCTCCCAAAGGGAAGTTAGGGGTTCGACTTTTGCTAAGCCCAACAGTTCCCTTAAGGCCTTTGGCTTGCTAATTACTTGGTTTGTGTGGGAAAGGGGGACTACACAGACATCAGAATTAGTCAAGGTGCGTGCAAGCTGACCCGAACACCTGGTTAGCAAAAAAAAAAATAAATAAATAAATAAAATTTATGAGATAGTGACACATTTGAAAAAGACGAATTATTATGTGATTGGGAAATAATTGGAAAATATTAGATAGTAACAAGCATGGGATGTAAACAAGTAGGGATTGCTCCTCTCTCGGGTGAAAAACTTATAAATATCTTGGCCAAGAGTTTTACTGGTTCAGCGTACTACAAGGTAAAAGTCTTTGAGAACGTATTGGTGGGTGGCACCGGGGATGAAAGCTCCTAAAGCCACTATTTCCCCCAAACAAAAATATAATGATGAATAAAAAGACTTGAAAATGTATTATGATGTATTGGATAATGAGAAATTAGATGGCATTGAACTGGATAAGCCGTAAGCAAATAAAATAAAGGAAAAAGAAGCACATGGTTCTATGAAGTAATAGTGAAATTGTCATATGCATTGCATACAAGTTGCATTGCTGGCATATTACTATTTGCATGGTTATATTTTGCTTTAGATGCTGCTTGTTTGTTGTGTATTGGATGTTTTAAACTACTAGGCGTAAGCTCATACCCCACCAGACATTGCAGGTTTAGATTTGGACAAGAAGACATTTTTGGACTTGCTGGATATAAGATAGGTTATTCTTGTTGTTTATTTTATTGACTTCGAAAAATTTTATAGTGCACTTTGTACTAGATTTGTACGAGGGCTTTAGGTACAGATGTATCATTATTTTTTAGAAATGTGTAAATGCTCTATCGTACCCTGGATTGTATTTAAGTTGACATTACTATTTTTAAAAATAAAATTAGAAATTTTGTTTTAGCTTTCCCAAAATCACTTTATTTTCATTATAAAACTCTTTTGGATTTTGGGGTGTGACATATACATAAATAATAAGTTGTATCAACATGAATTTACAATATTTCATAAATATTGTATAATTCTTATTGAGAAAAATGCAAAAGGTTGCATTTTTTACTACTTTACAGTTTGTCACTTCTGAAACATTTCTGAAATGTTTACTTATTGAAACAGCACAGCACATTGAAACAAAATGTTGGTTATAGGTTGTGGAGTATGATTATGTCAATGAGTCTTTTCAGTATGGTCTTAACAATGTTTAGATTTATTATGCGTCAAACACTAAAGGTTTTACTGTCCAGTAATAGTCTTAGTAGAAGTAGCATAACGTCTATACATTGATGCCTTCTCTTATTGACATAAAGATGGTACTTTGAAATTCTCACTAGTTATTGAACTGTGATAAGAAGTCACTTTAATGGGGTTAGCCCATCGTTGATGTTTTAGTTGCTATTTGAGTCTTAAATCGGGACTTCTACTTATTTTATGTGCATGCTGTTTAAATTTTTTGCCTTCATTCTTTATATTCCAGAAGTTATATGATTTTGGAGTGAGTCATATCACCACTAAACATGGATTAATTAATGGGATGAGATTCCAATTTTTCTAAGGCACCCCTAGACGTAGTATCTTAAAAAGGGTTTCTTCCATATTGAACTCTGGTAGCTTTCGGGGGTATTTTGTAAGAACGTTTGGTCTGCTTTAGTGGGCTAGTAGCCATCTCCTCCATTTCTTTTGGGATTGAGACACAGGTGTTTAGGCTTAGTGTCTCTTTGTTCACTGTCTTAATTGAATTTATTTATCTTTCAAGCCGTTTGCTTTAGTTTGTATAAAAAATCCTAGGCTAGTGGAGCAATAAGGGGTTAAGACATCTCTCTACGGTTTCACAAGATAGTGCCACAACGAAGAAATTCAGCTCACAAGATACTCTTTAACCTGATCAAAACAGAGCAGTTTATCAAAGGCAGTAGATGCTCAGAATGACTGATGACTTAAGAAGGCAGATTGATGCTTTGGAGTATACTGGAGATTATTATGTAAATTCTTTTCATATGATTGCACCACCCATTCCAATACTTTTCTCGTTTGGTGGTAGGTATTGGGATAGTGAAAGGTTATTATGGTAGAGGGTCCTGAATTCCATAGCAGTCATTTTGGTGAAAGCTTATATTGGTTGGAACTCACAACTAATATGTAATAAGTATCAGCAATGATGTGTATGAGTTGAGTTTTTCATTATCCAGTTTTGGAGCTATTAAGGACGTATCTGGTGAAAATAATTTGAAAATATATAATATATGTAGTAGTTTTTGGGTTTTTCAAAATAGTTTTGACTAACTTTGAAGAAAATTTTTATTGTCTTATTAAATGAATCCCACATTGGAAAGTGAGAAGTTTTGTAAGGCATTGGTAAATGCCAACAATTTTTTATGTATTGCTTTAGAGCAATGATTGGGTGTAGTACTCAAGTGTGAGCATGTGTGTCAAGCCACATGTTCGCCACGTGCACGTCTCGCATGCGAGTCGCGTGGCGCAATATGGCGCTTTAGTGGCATGTACGCGTGTAGCGTGTGATCAAGACCATTGATTTTTGTTAATCATTAATCAACAATTGGATGGCTAATACATAAGTAAAAATAATCGTATGGTGAGAATCACACCTGATCGTAAAGGTGTGATGAATGATATGATCAAACAATGAATAGGTGCGATCTACACCGTTAGATTAGAAAGGGGCGATCTGACGATTGTGTTTAAACTTGCAAGTGACCATTAGAAATCAGTTATTATTTGAATTCTAACTGTCATGTCTGGTCCAAAAAGATGCCAAAATGTCTATAAAAATATGACAAATTCGCAGACAAAATATTCCTTTGTTTTTCCTGCAACTTGTCTATATATTAAAAGGCATTACAGTTCTTGATTCTTTTTAGTTTTTATTGTTCTTCATCTCTGAGGTCTGTTTTTGCAGAAACAGACATTCAAATTCTTGGCAAACTTGATAATCAGAAGGTATTCGGGTCTGATTTTGTGTATGCAACATGCAGTCAGAACTACAGATTTTTTGGACTTCATTGTATCCTGAAGGCGATTTGTCATTAACTCGGTGCATACTAGATTCTGAGAATTGGTGGGGGCGAATATCGTCTTGAGGAAAACGATATTAATCTTGCCTTGGATGCAATTATTCATTTTCTTTCTTCTTTTATAGATTTCTTCACTAACAGTGTTCATTGTGTTTGATTAAAGTTCAAGTGTAGAACTTTTGGATTGATTTGTGATAAGCATCATTGATTCTATGATACGTGTTTAATGTGTCAAATGATATTATAATCTCTTTGGGTGTCAAGGCTTTGGGCTGTGAAGTGTCTCCTTTGGACAACTAAAACGACCACTGCAATTCAATCATATTGAGAATGTTTTATGGAATGTGAAGGTCTTTCCTTCAATAGTTTGGTTGCAAACACAATGATGTACGATGTCTGAAGAAAGCCTGTGAAGAAATGCCATGCTGTAGTATACTGGCCTGCTTCTTGTGATGGAGAAAGAAACGTTGGGAAAAATTCCATAGACATCCAATAGACTATGAGAGCGATATCTAACCTTGAGGTCGGGTAAAGTGCAAATGATCTGGATTGAACATCTTAAGAACTGCAAACTGAGATTTCACTCTAATGGCGTCAGCCCATACTCAATTTGGGAACCCTTCACATGTTTTTCTTTTGCTATTTGAGTTGAGTCTTGGTTTTTCTTTAAACAATTCAATACTTACTTTGTGAATCATTTGTTTAAGTTCTATTAGGGTAATTTTGTCTTTGTGCCTTTATTTTTAAAGTTATGCAATTCAATCATGTGACTGTAAGGGCTTCTGTTAGACAGATTAACCACCCTTGGATTAAATTGACATATGGGGCTGGGATTGCACAATTTGATTTTTGGCGACCTAATGTTTCACAAGGAGTTTGCTTCATATTGTTTTCAGTTGGTTTTGGAGTTGTTGTTTAAGGAACATTGATATACCATGGCATCCATTTCCGATTGAGACAAGGGTATTTAGCCCACAGTTCTAGCTTACTCCAGCTCGCTGTTTTTGCTCTATTTAAATTTATTCTTCTGTTAATTTGCCGTTTGCATTATTATTCTTGGTTTGACACCTTAGGGATTCTGGCAGTGATGTTTAGAGTATTCTTTTCCTTATCCAGTTCTTTCTAAGTTTGTTTCTTTTTTAGTTAATATTTTAAACAACTAGCCTCTATGACCTTAGAATTCTTCAACCTAGAAGCCTTCTCTGCAGTCCCTATTTGTTTTCCTTCTCCGTAAGTGTTTAGCTTTTTGGCAACACCCAGTAGCCTAAACTGTTGCATTTGGTCCTCTTATCGCTAAAAATTTGTATGAGTTTCTGCATATCAATTCTTTACTGTGTTTCGCATCATCTTCATCATGATGTTGTTATGTTTTCATAGTATGGTACTTCCAGCGGCCCATCTCGTTTGAAACAGAACTCTTTTCTGTCTGTAATGACTCCCAACTGGTTTTTGATTCTTAGAATCCATGAACCTACAACCTCTTCATAACCTAAGCCCCACCATATGGTTAATCATAGTCTAGATTATCCTGTCAAGTGTTGTCATGCATCAATATGTACCTTAAAATGCTAATGGGAATTCTAAAACGAATCCATTTTATTTTCATCAATCAGCTGGTCCCATAGCAAGTGCAATGAAAGATTTCCTATTTGCACCATCCACAGTGAGTTCATGGCCCTAAATAGAGTGGAACGGCAAAGTAGGGTCACTGTTTCCAAGCCCGAATAGTAGGTAGTTGACTAGTACTGGCGAGTTCATTTCCAGATGGTGCAAGAATTGTTAGGATTTTCTGATTTATCAATTGCTCATTTTTGTTATCGTTATCGTTATCATTTTCTTAGATGATGCCATTTTGTTTTGTCAAAACTCCATTAAGTTGTCATCAGAAAGAACTAGAATAAATCATTTCTACGATATATATATGTCTAATTGCTCCCATCTACATAAACATTTGGTAAGACTCTGCTGAACAAGATATTTGAGGAAATAAAATGCTGTCATAAAATATTATTTGTGCATTCTGTTTTCTCAGTAATGTTCTTCTGCAGGTCCTCGTGTATGATTTTCTTGCATTTTGATCTGATCCTGTGGAAGGCATGTGGAGTTGAAATGTTTCTGAAGTTGCATGAAGAATTTATTGTAGTATTCCGAAATTGGAACTGGAGTGTTAGTTTTCCTTCTACCGCCAAGGTTTTGTTTTGACTAAACCCTTAACTCTAGGAATTATTTGTTTTCTGAAAACAGAATGGATCAGTCAAACATATTATTACTTCTACGTATGGATATAGAGTTACATTTTGTGGAGCCATTTCGAGCTGTAAAACATGCTTGTTTCCAGTGGACATCAAACAACTGAACAGTAGTTGATTCCCAGCTGTGACATTGAATTGTGTACTATCAAGTGACAAACTAGGAGGCTTGGTTAAAACGTTCATGGTTTCCTAGTTAATTTCATTGTTATTGTTGGGGTAATATTCATGATATGATGTAACTGAATTTGGTTTCAATCTTTCGCCATTTGTATAAGTATCTGTATATGTGAAAAAAAAAGTTTAGTACTCATCCTTATTAAATTGTGACATGTGTTATCATACTGCATCACCAATATTAATATGTTAGAAATAAAGAAGCTTTTAATAGAATAAATACCCTATGGAAAAATGTGATAGGCCTGAATACTGAAAAACTCAGCACTATTTGACTGACCTTTTTTTCCCCCCTTATATATGAATGCGTATGGATTTTCTGCATTTGCTAGCTGAACGACTGGCAGACAAAGATGGAATGGTACATTATAGGAATCACCTGAAAATTCAATGAAAGATATACATAGTCCCTTTGTAGACACTTCTTATTCTTTAAACAGTAGACAAAAAAGATAGCAGTTACCCCAAAAAGGAAATGGTGTTATGTTAGTACAATGTCAAAATCAACTGTCAATATGGCTACACGTGATCATAAAGTAAACACGTATCATTAAATAAATTGTGCGACTAATATGCACCTCTTTTACGAGGTTTTGTTCTTATAAATTTTCATTAATTAATTACATATGATACGCACTTGATGAAAAATTCAAAATTTGACGTGGTTAATGATGTGATGATCGATACCATTTCCTTCTGTGTTCGTTAAATTTTCGGGGATTCCCTTTGGATTTTACGGGTAGAGAGTAAAGACTACCTATTTGCTAAATCTCCCCATAATAATACAAGAATAAGTAAAAAAAAAAAAAACAAAGCTAATGCTATACAAAATACTCATGGTGGTAACTCTTAAATATAAAAATGTCATTGCTATATTACTATGGTGAGATTGTTTGTACACTTTTTTTTTTTGAAAAAATAGCATTTTTCAAAAATAAAAATTAACATCTGATATAATTATCACTAGAAAAAAGGGAACCACTGACCTGATACATGGAAGCCTAAAGAAGAAATCTACAATCTGCGCTTTGTTTTGTTTTGCTTTGGAAAGGGAGTTTGCCTTCTGTTCCCCATATGAGGCAGCCTACTGCTATGCCGGCATGTATTTGTAACTGTTGACCTGATTCATAGAGGGCCGACCTAAAATTGATCATGCATATATAAACTACAGACTAAATAATTAGTATGCAAAGCTCAGATTAACCCGGCAATAGCCTTTAATGGTGGATCAAGAAACTGTTCTAATCCTTGCTGCCATTGTGTCCGTATAACTACACTTACATTGATCAAGCTATTATAGAAGCAGATTCATTTAGTTATTATAAAAAAATAAAATAAAAATTCCTCCACCTTTGAAGGAAAAAAAAAAAAAAAAAAAAAAAAAACCAGCACTAAACACATAGACTGCTTTAATACATCTGAACTGCCTCATTAAAAATTTTTAAGGGCTGCAGAGATTCCTCAGGTCTTCCTCCTTTGCATACCAGCCTGGTATTATTCTTGAAGCATAGGGATACAGATCCTTATAAGAATTCCGTATTGTCCCTTCAGCCACTCCAGTAGCAAGCGAAATATCTGCACCCACAAGGCTTTAGTATTATGTCCACAAAGACAACTACTAAGACGAGTTTTATCTTTTGAACCTTTGAGAAGCTTCTTGTCATCTGATAATTGAGTAATTATGTATATTACAGCTGCTGCAACGGATATTGGGCTTCTCCTGTAATGGCATAAGAGTGGAAACAGAAATGTTTACTATTGGACATAATAAAAACCACGGAGGGCTTTTGGTTCACTGCTTTATATAATCAAGTTACAGACTGCCTCTTATGTCTAACTTTACACTAGAAATTAAGTCAAGGACTCGTGTGCTGCAAATCCGAGCTATATACCAACTCTTCATTCGGAAATAAGTGAAAATTGTGGAAACATCGAGCAATGGTTTCTTTACTGAAGTTCTGAAACCTTTTCATCTTTTACTCCAGGAAGAAACGGGTTGACATTTCTCTCTCCTTGTCATGACCCAATATCAAGTGCAAATTTATTTTCGACGATAGAAATCGTACCAAAACTAGAGGAATGTCATAGCTGAGAACAGCATTTCAGGGAGATGTATAAACTTTCATAGCAAAACACACAATTTTCCATTTCTTTATATTATTGTCTCTTCCACTTTCATTTCATCAGGTCCTAATTTCCAATAATAAATAATTGTGCAAAAACAGATAGATACAAAGTAACCAGGTGTTAATGGCTGCATATTAAACTAACTTACAATATGCCACAAGAGAAATTGAACACAACAATATCCATTCAGTCTCTGAAATTGTAAAAGAGACACGGGTCTAATTTATCTTTTCATGGTAAAAAAAATGAAATAAAATAGAACAAGGACACAAAAGAAGAGAGTAAAACTTCTCAAATAAATGAGAGTAGAAAAGAAAACCAGTACCTTATATCAAGCTCTTCGGATTTCTGTACAGCTTCCTGTGCAGCCTTAACTGCTTGATTGCTCATACCAAGATGGGAACAAAAACGTCTCTGCAAAGCAATGAGGATGCACATTAACATAGCGACAAAATATCTTAAAGTTTTTTTAGTGCACGTTTGCATGTAAAAATGGTCATGGTATCACCCCTCAAGGAAAAAAACTAATGTGTTTGGAACCAGGATTTATCAAGGGAAAAGCAAAGGAAAAAAAAAAAAAGGTAAGGGAAAAGAGAACAAAATAAAAAAGTATTTTTGTTATCTTTTCCCTCACCTTTTTCTTTTCCACCAACAAATTCGGGGTCCAAACACAGCCTAAGGAAATGAATGCATGCAACAGAGATGGGGAAACCTGAAAAGTTATTAACAAACTCACCAAGAAGTCCCCAGCATGGATAGTTCCCATTTCCATGGATTGACCCATCTCTACCTCCAATTGTTTCACAATAAACTCCTTTGCACGACCGATCTCCTTCTTTGTGGCTCCATTGGCAACCGAACATATTTCTAGCAGAAATTCACTAGTTTAAAAGCCAGAAATTAAATTTTATAGAGCTTGCAGCTTACCTTTCACAGTGCGGGGCTTATCCTCTTGCCGACATGCAATGTAGAGACAAGCAGCCAAAATCGCATCCTGATTTCTTCCTCTAAGAGGTTTTTGATCTTCTACCTTTTTATAAATCTCATTTGCTCGATCCTATGACCAATATTACAGAAACATCGGAATGTGAGCACTTTGAAGTTAAGACAGCTTTTCTACAAAATGAACATAGAACTAAATTCACTTGCAGGTTAAACCCATCAAGGGAGTGATCAGTCTATATGTGTTTGCAAAACATTAAGGCATAATAAAGTTACAAACACACACACACACATAAAATCTATATTTATAGTAGCCAATGAATCAACATCCCTATTTAAAAGATTCCCACCATAGGCTATGGTGCAAAGTAACCATCATTGGGCCACTCTTCATCTATATATCCACATGCATACACAGAAAAAACATTATTTGAGGACAGAAAAGAAAATGCTGACTGTTAATATTAAAAGTAGATTTTTTAAAGTAACACAGCAACCACTAGCAGTAAGCACCAGCTTGCATTTTAGGCATGAGTGTTTGGTGGAAACAGCGCAAGAATTTTCACATGATGCACATAGCCACACAGTTATCCACTTCAATAAGTTTTCCATGTGCATAAGCATATCAATATTGCAAGAAACACAAAATAAGTGAGAAGAAAGTTCAATTGAGTTCAAAAACAAAACTTTGAGGAGACTTTGAATGATCCTGATAACAGAAAATGGAAAAAAAAAAAAAAAAAAACCTAGACAAACGATCCTTCGTTACTTTAGAATGTCAGTCACAATATATTTACCACAAAATCTGTTATCAAACTAGGGGTCACAGAGTTAAATTATCTTCAGGCTCTACTGCTGTAGTTTTCTATTAATGAACATCCTTTTTAAACTTCTAGCCAATAGCATCTGCCAATTGGCTATATATCATGCAGATGCACCCCTCGACTATCAAGTGTATAAATTTCTCTCAAGTTTCTAGACACTTTTTATGGGCACGAGGTTCTAGACATGTAGGACAAGGAAATTACTAACTGCAGATGTTCACGAAGACAAACTAGAGCGCAGTACACTGTAGCCAATCATTGACTTATCTTCCTACTATCACCCTTTAGAGTTGGAAAACTGTAATAATGACTTGAAAAAGTATAAGCTCATCCAAGTAGAGGGAATATGTATCAAGACAGATCATGGCAAGAACCAAACGAGAGAGATAGAACTTGTACTCAAGCCATCAAATTTTTGGACTTAATATGCTAGTGGATGAGTTGGTTCAAGTAGTCTAGGCTGTTCAAAGGTAGAGGGAAGGTTCAGTCTGTCCCAAACTAATGTTTTTACTCACTCTTCTTTGATGTATTCAGTAATTCACTAAATCATTTTCTTCTGAAATGAATGATTTTCTCCAGAATTAAATTTTCTCAATTCCATATACTAGTCGAAAATAGTAGGAGCCTTCTACAATTTTGCTGACTATTTAACAACTGGATCACTAAGCACAACGGAGTGGAGATTTGGCCCATACCCCAGAAACTTGTGCTGTCAGGTTTTAATGTTTGGCCTAATTCTTCTTCTGATGATCGATTCAACTTCCAATAAAAAATGTCAGGATACTATGGTAATTCAATTAGACAATATTAAATGAAAGATTTCCTCTACAACAAAAGAATGCCCTCAATTCCATCTCTCTCCAGCAAGAATGACTTATTGGAGGGGTGTTGATCCTTCTGCAAGTGCATCTGATAATTTGGGAGCAACACAATCACTGAGAAGCAACGGAGTGAAAGTTCCCTCTGAATCTCAGAAAGGTGTGATATCAGTCAGCATACACAGTAATGTCAGCTAAATTAAATTTGAAGATTTGACCCAGCGAATAATATTAGCCAATAGAATGGGTATAGCTTAAAAGAGACAGTGAATCATTCCAGTCACATAATTCCATCCTCTTCAATATCAACGGCTGCAACTAACCATTGCATTTCAGATAATAAGCATTCTCAAGAATGTTGGACAAACGTCGACAAAGGTTCTTTCAATTGTATGTATTAAGTTGATTAGATTACCTAAGAGAGTTATTTTTTTTTATGCATAAATAATATTTATTGCAAAAGATGGCACCTCCTCTTGTACGCAAGATGTATACAAAAAAGAAACCCCTAGATCCTCCCTTTGAAAAAATGATCAACTATAAAATCTATCATAGAAAAAGAAGAATCACAGATTTTAAATGGGTTCCTCCATTCTGACTGTCCACATGTATACTAAATGTACTTATATCTGAAAGCAATTTGAAAACTTCAACGAAGATAAAGAAGGTGAACTTTTTTGACACTTCAACTAAGAGAGTTCAATAAATCGATATACATGTAAATCTTTTCAATTGGTAAAAGGTGCGAGCCTGAGGGCATTATGTGGCCTTGAAGGGGCCTGGGCCGCCTGGCCTAGCATAAAGTGAGGCACAACTGTCAATCAAATTTCATCAACATTGATCATCTAATTCACATGTCAAGATCTAGGATCATCTAATTCAAATGTCAAGATCTAGGATACTGACCAAATGTAGAGAATGAATATCAAGCCAGCCATAGGAAAAATGGCCAACCCATGTCCAACAAGAGCTAAGGACGACCTACCTCACCAAAACGAGAGCCAAAAAAATGTTGAGAAAGACATATGCCCTGTTGAAGTACGCTATGTAACAATTATCTTGTCTAGATTGTATCTATAAGACTAGTTTCAACCTCAAAAGACACCCTGAAAGACATAAAAAATTCTAACAAAGGTTACCCCCCCAGTTAACATGAGATTCTAATATTAAAGTGAGTTAGTATGATTTGATGCAGGTCTTGTACACTACAATAATGGTATTTCCTACTCCAACGGAAGGAACTGAAACCACTTCAATGGGGACATGCATAAGGAGAAGATATCCAACATTAGAAAAACAAGTGGTTAGACATAAGGCCACACAGTTTAAAAGGTTTTAAATGAAACTTCAAAATATGGATTCCACAAGATGCACTTGAAAAAATAGATACATGTAGCCAAGCTAAGTAGTTGATATTGAAGCTTGTTGAGCAGAGTTAAGAGATCAGATCCAAGCTATAACTCCATATTTAAGCATAGCTGTTTTAGAAGGGTATCCTTTCAGCTCATATGCTTATATAATTTGTCATTGAAAATCAAATATTGCTCAAATGAACGAGTCATAGTTAAATTTTTCTTAAATAAAGTTTTAACAACTAAGTTCAATTGCATTCCTGTTGTTGGTCATCAATTATAATAGGCAAGCTTCAACTTGATGTCATTGCAATTTTCAACATCAATTACAAATTAGAATTCATGATGTATTATACTTACTATCTCTTGTCTTCTTTTCTGACACGAGTGAATACAAATTTTGAGCAGCTTCAGAACATCTTCAACGGCATATTTTTAAAGACACAATTTTTTATATGAACTTTAGACCTAGGATTATAACCACCGAGAACTCACCTTTTCAATTGGTAAAAGGTGCAAGCCTGAGGGCTTTATGTGGCCCGGATTGAAGGCCCCAGGTAGAATTGGCAATCAAATGTCGTCAACATTGATCATCTAATATAAATGTCAAGATCTAGGATGCTGACCAAATGTAGAGAATGAATATTAAGTAAGCCATAGGAAAAATGGCCAACCCATGTTCAACAAGAGCTAAGGGCGACCTATCTCACCCGAGTGAGATAGTAAAAAAAAGGTTTAGAAAGACACATGCCCTGTTGAACTACGCTGTTTAACAATTATCTTGAATAGATTGTACCTATAAGGCTAGTTTCAACCTCAAAAGACATACAACCTGAAAGAGAGAAAAAAATGCTAATAAAAGTTACCACTGTACCACCCCAATTAACTAAGATTCCAATACTAAAGTGAGTTAGTATGAGTTGATGCAGGTCTTATACACTATAATAATGGTATTTCCTTTTTTTTTTTTTTTTTTTGGAAAGGTAATAATGGTATTTCCTACTCCAACAGAAGGAACTGAAACTACTTCACTGGGGACATGCATAAGGAGAAGATATCCAACAATAGAAAAACAAGTAGTTAGACATAAGGACTCTACAGTATAAAAGGCTTTAAATGAAACTTCAAAATATGGATTCCAGAGGATGCACTTGAAAAAAACAGGTCCGCGTAGCCAAGCTAAGTAGTTGATTGGGGGTTTACAGTGGTAAACCAATATTAAACCATATTGTTTTAGAAGGCTAATCCTTTCAGCCCATATACTTATCATTTGTTGTTGAAAATAAAAAAGGGGTTAAATGAACGAATTATAGTTAAATTTTTCATAAATCAAGTTTTAACAACTAAGTTCAGTTGCATTCCCGTCAGTCATCAATTATGATAGGTAAGCTTCAACATGAGGTCATTGCAATTTTCATCGCCAATTAAAATTACAATTCATGGTTTATTATAATCACTATCTCTTTTCCTCTTTTCTAAAACTAGTGAATACAAGTTTTGAGCAGCTTCAGAACATCTTCAACAGCATACTTTTGGGGGGACAATTTTTATATAAACTTTAGACCTAGGATTACAACCACCGAGAACTCATCTTTCTTCACATGCTCCACTTGTTTACTTTATACATTTTGGTACAACGTACAAATGAAAATCCAAAGCTCAACTATAATGAAAAAGTATTAAGAACAGATGAACATCACCCTATCAATATAATATCAATACTTAGAACTCGAACAACTATAGGAACGTTTAAAATAGGATAATCACAGACTAACAATAAAAGAAAGCTGAATATTTTATAAAAACTAATGACAGCACAGGCACATTAATAATAAAGAAGCACATTTATAACATCATTAAAATTCTACTGAAATGACTATAAGTAGTTACTTAACATACCTTTATGGTTGCAACAAGTCCCAACCTGAAACAAACATTAATTCCATCAGTTATATTTAGCACTGCATTCACTTAAAGAGAAACCTTATTAAGATAGCCAAAAAATCCAGCATTTTAAGGGTCGTATTTTGCTTTAAAAAACTACTTTTAAGGACTGCATATTCTTTAATTTTAGTAGGTTATTGTGAACGATTGTGAATATTTGCTTTGTTTATTGATAAGACTCACAAAAAAAAAAAAAAAAAAATTTCTTTAATATAAAATCTTTTTCCCTCTCGGAGAAAAGTTTCCTCATAGAAACTCTGTCTGTCAATAGTTGCCCTCAGACACATCAAGTAAATGCAGCATACACGAACCATTTTCATTTGAAACCACGTCCTGATGCTCAGTGACCATAAACAGAGAATTTATATCCCTCTTTTCCTCCAATTTTCTCAGCAAACAAACAGAATACTTCAATTAGAAGAATTAAAAATCACATTTATTAACAGCTATCCAGCTCAGACAATTTCAAAAATCACAGAATCAGGGAGAGAAAGGGTTGAATAAACTCGAATTGCTAGAGAATGATAAGTACTCATATGTAGAGAGAGAATCAACTGCAGAAATTCATGTCTTTAGCTTTACAGAGAAAATTCTTCAACATTAGAGAGAGAAACAAGTCAATTGCAGAGATTCAAACTCTTTGAGCTCTACAAAGAAATAACTCCACAGTTACAGAGACAAACTCAAGTCCACAACTTCCAATTTTTTTAGCTCTAGAGAGAGAGAGAGAGAGAGAAATAAATCGAAGTATAAGAGAGATGTAGAGACAGTCACTCAATTGGAGAAACTGAAATAAATTAATCTCTGGAGAGAAATTCTTCAACATGAGAGAGAGAGAGAGAACAACTCTCAATTGCAGAAATTCAACTTCGTTGAGCTCTAAAGAGAAAAATTTTAACAGTTACAAAGACAAGCTCAATTCCACAAATTCGAAATCCTCAGCTCGCGGGAGAGAATTCATCACAGTTAAACAAATATACCGAGAGAGAGAGAGAGGGTGAGACAGAGAGAGAAACAGACACAGACTGAATTGCAAAATTCGAATTCCGCAACTCTAGAGAGAGAGAGAGAGAGAGAGAACCTGTCCGACATGATGGCGATGGCTTTGAAGGCCTGAATAAGGGAGCGATCGGGGTTGGAACCGCGGTTCTGCCAGCGGCCCAAGGAGGAGGAGAGGTAGTCGCCGGTGGAGCCATTGGGCTTGGAGATGACGGTGGAGAGGCCACCGTCGGCGAGGAGAGGGTTGGTGGGGCCGCCGACACGGACGGGGTCGTTGTCGCCGGACTCGTTGGCAAAGGTCCGCCACTCGGAGGTCTCGTCGATGGAGTGGGCCTCCAAGACCAGCCCACACTCCGAGCATACCGTGTCACCGGCCGAGTGGTCGAACACAACCTCCGTTGCTCTCTTACACTCCGGGCAATACAAGTCCCCCATTAATTATTGCTCTCTCTCTCTCTCTCTCTCTGTTTTATGCTTCTCTCTCTTTCTCTCTGCATATCCAAATTTATGCTGGTTTTTGTTTTGTTTTGTTTTTACTTTATCGCCCGTTATTCCACGTGGATTTGGAGTCTTATCCGCGAGAACACACGTCTTTAGTAAGTTCTGACAAACAAATCAGATCTTGCCATGTCAAACTCAGTCCAAAAGTAGACATGGATTTAATATGATTTTTCTATTAAAATTTCGGATAGAAAATATGAAAATTCTTTGAATATTAATATATAATTGTGCAAGTATTATAAGAACATTAGGAAAAAAAAGTCAAAATAAAAAATATAGTAATGTTTATAAGTTATCTTTTTGTACATGTCACCAGCTGAATTAAAGTACTAGATAAATAAATTTTATTTTTGTTAATTTATTCTTGCAATGTTTGACCTAAGAATAGGTTGATTTATCCGTTATAGATTTTATTTTACATTTTCAGTATTAATAACAAGTTATCAAAAAGTATGTTTAACCATATCAATTATTAAAAAACATATAAAAAAATATTTATGAAATGATACTATTAATGATTCACAAGTCATTAACAATACAATAACTATACAAGTTTTTTTTTAACAGGAGTTTAATGGCCATTAATTATATTATTATAATTATGTATTAAGTATGAAATCAATAATGTGCTAAAATTATAACAGATTATAACAGTATTGATTTGAATTAGTTTTTGGATTAGTTCCATGGACACCCTCTCAAATATAACTCAATATCATTTTACTTATTTAATTATAAAATTAGACATTTTGACCTTCTCAACTATAAATTTGTATTACTTCACCCCTTCCATTATATTGCCTTTTAAGAAATTACGAAAAACAGTCATTTGACTAAAAAATAGACCAAAATACCCTTATAATAAGATAAATGATTTTTTGAACAAAATTGCATTGACAAATAATTTTTTTGGGGTCAAAATTGTCTTAAAAATTGTCTATAAATATGCATACATAAACATAGAGAAGCCATATAAATACACACATATAGTTTGGTCTATTTTCAGCACAAGACCATTTTCTATTTCATTTTCAAATGACAATGTAACAGTTGGGGCGAATTCATACAATTTCATAGTTGAGGGGTTAAAATGTTCACTTTTTTTTTTAGTTTAAGAGGATAATGTGATGTTGAGTCATAGTTGAGAGAATATCTATGTAATTAACACTTAATTTTTTTTTATAAAGTATAATATTCAAAATGTTTAATACCGTATTATGCAGTCCAACTTAAAAAAATAAGTATTTTTTTTTGTGAGGCTTCAAATATAGACGGAAAACAAAAGTTTTTTTTTTAATTTATACATACGTACGCGAATTATATCTAAATAGTATATAAGTATCTTTTTACTTGGTTATGCAATGAGATATCCTCTCCACTAATTCTCTTCCTAATCTGATCAAAGACAAACCATTCATGCCAAAATAATAAGAGTATTTACAAATTCTAATCAAAGGTAAGCCATCCATGCCAAAATAGTATGAGTATTTACTAACTATAATTTGTAACTTCATCTCATATTCTACTACTATATGGAAATAAGAAAATAACTAGAATATAATTTTATAGGACAATTACGTTTTACCTATGAGGTTTAAGTAAAAATCACATAATTTATATAGTTTAAAAATGAAAACATAGCCCTCAAGGGTTTAAATTTAACTGAAAATAGATGAAAACTACTAAAATTAACCGTGTGAGTGTAGAAGAGCATGATATCATTTAATCACATAAAAATTGATTATCAAAAAGATAATTTTGACCTTTTATGTAAAAAACAAAAGATTGACTTTGATAGGGGCATTTTCATCATTCAACTAATTTGTTATGGTTCCGTTTACTTTGCAATTAAGTCCCAAATATAAGGTGTTATGTATTCACTTTTGAATATAAGGAGGCTATGCTATTTTTCCCAAAACCATAAGAGGTAAGCTGCAATCACCCTAATTTTATGTAAGTGATTTTTTCTTTTGAAATTAGGATGGTTTGAAAACTTATTTTTTTTCAATTTTGCTTGGTTTTTAACTTAAAAGTCCCTACAGCTCCTTGCACTCGTATTTTCAAGTTCAAATTTAGAAGAGATATTTTAAAGTCATGATTTAGTCCAAAGTAGGGTTTTCAAATCATAACTTTAAAAAACTACATGAGTTCGGTAAATAAATCTTCAAAAAAAAAAACTTATGATTATGGCCACTAAGAGTTTTTGTAAGAGTTAAGAGTGTACCACATTTGCAAATTGTGTTTACTATTGTGGGCTGAGCACTAAATTACATTTCATGACCGAAAAACATGATCACATGAATTACTTTTAATAGCCATATACATCACCTGCATTTATCGAATTGTACCTAACTTATTTCCTAAAAATAAACTCTTGTTTCACGAGCATGGCAAAACTAATGTGGTTTATGTCGCGCCCCAGTTTTCGCCAAGCCCTCTTGGCTCAAAAAAGGCCAATACTCTTTCGGATAGAACTTATCCTTCCATAAAAGTACAAGTGCGACAAGAGTTTAATATTAAAAACTTGATTTTAACAAGGATTTTTAGAAAAAGTTTAGAGTCGCCACCTAACATAATTAAAGATATACTAGGTCACTTAAACCTAAGTGCAATATAAAGATTAATCCTATGTTTTTTCGAAAATACTTTTAAAGGTTTAGGAAAATAACATTTTTAGCAGCCTTTTTGAAAATATTTTAAAACCCTTTCAAAAACATGACTTTGGATAGGTCTTCCAACTAGAAATCTATAGTCCGGAAATTGATTACGTATAGAAAAAATATCCTAAGATCATTATCTTGCCCCGCCCTTTCGGTATCTACATGTTGATTCACCTTTAGTGGACTCACAAATCTCCGGTTATCTAATATCCACTATATCCACTTATGTAATTTTGAAAATGGAGGTTTATTCATCATTTTGTGGATGAATAATGCATGATGCATGTTTTTGAAAAGACTTTTGAAAGGATAAGAGTTTTTAAAAATTGATTTTGAAGAGTAATTTTGATGGAGGAAAAATTTTGAAAGAATATTTGACTTGAACCAATGGTTATGACCACATCTATTTAGGTTACTTACGTGTCTCATTTGACGAGAATTAGGTCATTCGTAATTCGTGCAAAAACACGATTTAAAAATGGACTCAAAGGAGCCTTGGAGGTTTTGGAATTTTAAACTCAAATGAGTTTTGACTTGAAAAATGAACTCAAGAGAGTCTTGAAATGTGTTTTTTTTTCTAAAGTAGAACTCAAGAGAGTTTTTGAATTAGAACTCAAAAGAGTTTTGAAGTGTGTTTTGAAATGAAACTCAAGAGAGTTTTTGAAGTAGAACTCACAAGAGTTTTGAAGTGTGTTTTGAAATAGAACTCAAGAGAGTTTTTGAAATGTTTTTGAAGTAAAACTTAAAGGGGTTTTGAAGAGTGTTTTGAAATCAACTCAAAGGAGTTTTGAAAGTAGTTTCAAAATCAACTCAGGAGAGTTTTGAAAATAGTTTTGAAATCTTGATTTGCAGATTTTGGAGATGGAATTTGGATTGAAATAAAGTAAAAGTTCTTGTGAACTTGTCTTTAAAAAGTATTGAAAATCATTTACTATCCCTCATAAAAGGCTTGTTTGAATGTTTCATCACCTTTAAGAGATTAGTTATCGATCAAACTAAATTCCCTTAGGTTTATGATTTTTAAAAAATGCTTTTTAGAAAAATGGGCTAGAAACTTTCTTTAGAATTTTAGGATTTTTGAACCCTACTTGATATCTCACTTTCCTTAGAAAACCATAATCATGGAAAGACTAAGATTATCCCAATAATGTGATTCTTGAAAATTCTTTTTGAAAGATATTTTAAAAACATTTAAGATAGGTAGCTCTAATATGAACTATGAATGTTTCATTTAATGTATCACCTTCTTTAAGTAGCCCTAACCATGGTAGAGTTAGAATCATCCTTAAGATTATGGTTTTAGAAATATTTTTGACAATGGCAACTGTCTAGCCATTTTTGGTGGTGATAAGTTCAAAAGAGCTTTTGAAAACAATTTGAGGAGTTTGTAAAAGCATTTGAAAAGGTTTTGTCAATACCATATTTGAATACTCAAGAGAGTGAAGGTTTTGAAGAACAAATGTGAAAAAGGTCTTTGGAATTTTAGACTTGAAATTAGGACCTATGGTTAAATTGACCTAGTATTAATTAACTTGGGTATGGTTGACCTAGGGTTAACTAACTTAGATTAGGTTGACCTAGGGTTTTGGAAACCTAGGGAGAGAAGATAGGATCTTGGAACCTAGATAGAGAAACTAGAGTTTTAGAACTTAGTGGTTTTGAAGAATGGTTTTCAACCTAGTGGTTTTAAAAAGAAGTCTTGAACTAGGGTTTTGAACTTAATGGTTTTGAAAGACTTGAAAAGTGTCATTTTATGTGCAAAACTTGGAAGATCACTTTAGAAAATTATGACTTCATGTGAAAATCTTATGATTTTATGCAGAAAAGTTTTAAAGAAACATTTAGAAAAGTGTCATTTTATGTGAGAAAATCATGATTTCATGTGAAACTCTTTTGGAAAACTAACTCAAAAGAGTTATGGGTTTTGGAAACCATTTTTATACAAACTCAAGAAAGCAAACTTTTAGAGAACCACCCAAGAAAGGGTTGTTTTGGAAACCACTTTAATACCAACTCAAGAGAGTAAAACTTTTAAAAACCACTCGAGAGAGTTGTTTTGGAAACCATTTCAACATATTAAAACCAATCAATGAGCATATGATTGATATGGTTGATTTGTGAAAACCACTTAAGAGAGGTTTGCCTTGAAAACCATTTCAATCACAGACTCAAGAGAGCAAAACTTTTGAAAACCACTATAAAGAGAGTTGTTTTGAAAATCATTTTAATCATAAATTCAAAAGAGCAAAACTTTTGAAAATTACTTAAGAAAGGGTTGTTTTGAAAAGTATTTTAACATAAACTTAAAAGAATGAAACTTTTGAAAATTACTCAAGAGATGATTGTTTTGAAGACCACTTTGACAAATTAAAACCACTCAAGTGAGCATATGATTCATATGATTGACTTTTTAAAGCCACTCAAGATAGTGTTGTCTTATAACCATTTCAATCACAAACCCAATAGAGCAAAATATTTGAAAACCACTTAAGAGAGGGTTGTTTTGAAAACCATTTTGAACACATTAAAATCAATCAAGTGAGCATGTGGTTCATATGATTGATTTGTGAAAACTACTCAAAAGAGGGTTGTCTTGGAAACCATATCAATTACAAGCTCAAGAGAGCAAAATTTTAAAAATCACTCAAGAGAGGGTTGTTTTGAAAATCATTTTACACATAACTCAAGAGAGTGAAATAAAATAATGCAACCGAGAGGTTAGGCAGTTTTGAAGGCAATCTAAGGCATGAAAACTTAAAAAT
>CM065382.1:40250000-40282500 GCA_033060915.1 Euryodendron excelsum
CTAAAACTTTTCAATTTTAAGTCAAATCAAATCTTATCCAAATAGGAAACCTAATCAAATATCCTATTTTTGAAAATAAAATAAAATCTTTTGTTTTAGGAAATAGAAATCAAATCTTTCCTAATTCCCATATTTTCTAATGGCAATCTTTTCTAATTTTAAAAATTTTTAAAAACAAAACTTTCCTCTTTCAATTGAAATCCAATATTTCCAATTCAAATATATGGCATAAACCCTAGGTCTTAGGATCACTTAAATCTCAAGTTACTTCTTTCCTAAATCAAACATTTCTTAATTCAAATCTTTTCAAAATCAAGTCTTTACTAAAATGGAAACTTTCCTAATTTGAAAATTTTCTAAAATCGAACTTTCCTAATTTGAAACTTTCTAAAATCAAACATTTCAAGTGCATGTTTAAACCCTAGGTGTCATACCCCGGTTTTTTGCACCTCGAGATAATATGTGAGAAACATATGGTACTTTCTCGTTAGAACTCATCCTTCTAGAAGGATGAGTGCGACTAGGTTTGAATTGAAAATTAATTTGAATAAAGGGCTTTTGAAAAAGGTATGGAGTTGCCACCTAACTTTGTTAAGGCGAGTTAGGTCACCTAAAACTAAGTGCAATCTAAATATTAAACTTAGGGTTTTTGAAAAGGTTTTGAAAATCTTCCTCAAGAGAGGGTTTTATTTTTTATTTTTTATTTTTATTATTTTTTTTTAAGAAAACAAGTTATTTGGCAACCTTTGAAAAGATTTAAGCCCTTTTTAAAAATAACTCCATTTTGGTTTTTTAAAAACAGTGATTCTAGGGTCCGGGGGTTGGTTACGTATAGGGAAGATGTACTAAGCTATCACAATATCTCGTCCTTTTGGTACCTATATGTCTTGCTACCTTAAGTTTACTCATTTAGAATCTCTGGTTATCAAATGTCCAATTATGTCCACTTTAAGAATTTTGGAAAAATAGTTGTGCCATCACATTTTGGATGGTATGATGCATGATATGCAAGTGCAATAAAAGAATTTAAATTGGAGAGATACTTTGAAAAAGGAAATTAAATTTTTGAAAAAGGTTGTGACCACACCCATGAGAGTTGCCTATGTATTCCTTTGTTGGGAATCAGGTCAGTCGTAGTTCAAACTCAGGGTACGATCGAAAATAGATACTTAGGGGTCTAACTCGATTTGAAAAGACACTTTAAGGCCTTTAGAAAGTTTGACTCGAAAAGAGTTTAATTTGAACTTTGATTGAAAAATTAAAAATTGAACTCTAAAGTAGAACTAGGACCTATTTTAGAAGGCTTGAGTTGAATTTTAAAATCATTTTGATTTGAATTGGGGTTTGAAAACCATATTGATTTAGAAAAGAGTTGAAGTTTCATAACTCAATATTAGGATTGAACTAGGGTTTTGGCCTCCTAGGGTTTGTGTGACCTAGGGTTTAAACATGCACTTGATTTTAGAAAGTTTGATTTTAGTAAAGTTTTGAATTAGGAAAGTTCCAAATTGGGAAAATTCAATTTTAATAAAGATTTGATTTTGGAAAGATTTGAATTAAGAAAGATTTAAAATTTGTAACAGTTTAAAATTAGGAAATATTGAGAATTAGGAAAGATTTGAAAGTTTGAATTTAGGAAAGATTTGAAAGTTTGAAATTAGGAAAGATTGGAATAAGAAAAGATTCAATTTATATTTCCTAAAGTAGAAGATTAAGTTTTATTTCCAAAAATAGGATTTTGATTGGGTTTCCTATTTGGACAAAATTTAATTTGACTCGAAATTAAAAGCTTTAGTTTTGAAAATCTATCATTTTATATGACTTTTGAGTTCGAAAATCTATGATTTTATGTAGAAAATAGTTTTGGAAGTCTATGATTTGATGCAAATAGAAAGTTATGATTTTATATGAGAAACTTAGGATTTCCTAAATATGAACTCTAGGGTTTTGACTTGGATTTCAAGATAAAGAGTTATTGAAAATTAAATCTTTGAGAATAACTTTTAGGAAGTGGATTTGCAAAGCTATTTTAAAAAGGGTTGAATATAGACTTTTGAAAGTCTCTTGAATATCTCACTTCCTTAAAACGAATCTAATCATGAGAAGACTAGAACCATTCTAGAATTGTGATTTTGAAAACAATTAGGGTTTAAAACTCTAATATAGACTTTAATGGTCTCTTTGAATGTAACACTTTTTCTAAAACAACTCTAACCATGGAATGGCTAGAATCATTTTAGAGTTGTGATTTCTTGAAAAACAATTTAAGACTTGAACTCAAATTTGGACCTTGATGATCATATTGAATATAACACTTTCCTAAAACAACCCTAACCATGGAATGGTTAGAATCATCTTAGGATTGTAGTTTTGAAAACAACTTTGAAGGAAAAGATTTTGAATGCAAGTTTTGAAAGCAAGTTTTGATGCAAGTTTGAAAACACCTTTAAATGCATGATTATAATAGCAATAATGCAATAAGGATATGAATATACATGGTTAGGCTTTACCACATAACCAAGGGGGCTGGACCAACACCATCTTAGGTTGTACTCAAAGACAATCCCTAACACAGTGATTCCTTCCAAGGCCTTCCTAGGCATGAATCGAGAGGTCTATTGTTTCAAAAATTAAAGAAAATGATATAGAAGATAGGGGTTAAAATAGAAAAACCCAAGTGGGTTAGAAGGGAAAAGAGAGAGAGGGGGATTGCATAATTTAACTAGAAACCCTACCTTATCTTCTCTTTGCTTTGATGCTTTGATGGTAGACTTTGCTTTGACTTTGAAAGCTTTGAATGTGCAACACTTGATCTTCAATGGATGCTTGGAGACAAGGATTTGAGTGTATAAATTGTATGGAGGGTAGGGTTTGAGTGTATGGAGGGTAGGGTTTGAGGGGGCTTGAAAAAATTAGGATTTTGAGGGAATTTAAGCTTTGTTTTTAGAGAGGCAAAGTTTTTGGAGTGATTTTGTTGACCTAGAATACGCAAGGGAGTGACCTGTATATATAGACCACTGAAATAGTGACTGGCGCCTGTTGTAGTGGTGCCAGCCACTTAGAAAATGTTTTAAGGCGGCAAAAAAAAGATCTTTGACCCTTGTGACGCAAGGCAGAAGATTTGGGCGCCTGTCCTAGTGACTACCATGCATTTTTTGGCCTGACTTCACTATAAGTGAGTTCGAAAAGTTCGGGAATGATCTGAAAGGATTCGAGTAATTAGACTCAGTCGGGAATGGATGGGAACCCTTAAAAGAGCGTCTCAGAGGTAGATGGCTTGATAATTAAAGCCGGAATAGTTAAAAAAGGTGACCGGCCTATAGGGGCGAAACTGTCATTTGATGTTGGGTTTACCAAAATGGACTCAGAATGGTCCGGAAAGGTACTAGAAGGTTGAGAATACTATTAGAAGCATCCTCAAAAGATAACCAGTTTGATACCCAAAATCGGTGTGGTTCCCGGATGCAATTGGCTGCCTAGGCACAAAATAGTCATTTGACCGGATTCTCTCGGAATCAATCCAGAAGCAACTAAAAGGTACTAGAATGTGCTAGATTATCTTTGGGACAATCTTGGAAGGGTGGACTTACTGCTTTGAGGTCTTAAGTACTTTCTCGAGAAGTGTAACGGTAGGGCCTAAGGGGCAGTTTGGTTATTTTTTTATTGGAGTGGGCTAGCAGGCACTGGTGTTGACCCAAGTTTTGAGTGTTTCCATCACTCTGATGGTATGTGATGAGTTGATTTCCAAAAGGTATCCCATCCTTCGATAAACGCATCATGGCCAAGGGGCATATTTGGTCTCGTGACATTGGGGGTTTGTTGGCATTCCCGATGTCGATATGTTTACTAGTGTTTTCGCCACTCTAACGGTTGCGATGTTTGTGAGTGTTTCCATCACTCTGATGGTGTGCATTCATTCCGGAGATTGCCTAATCTCGGGAAGCTACTGAATGAACTTATCATATTGGGCCTTAGGTACTCTTGCAATTGACGTGCCGAATAGCGAACATTCTACGTTGGTGGGCTAGTAGGTGCTAGAAGTGAATCGTTCTACCATCTCGATTGACGGGTGTGAAAGGACTTATCATTTCGAGGGGTTTTGTACATTCTCAGTAAACGTGTCGTGCTAGATGGGCTTACTATCTGAGGGATTAACTTTCTTGAAAGACATGCCAGATTGATTTTGCTTAGTCTGGACTAGAATTGTAATTGGAATAAGGTTGAAATAGGGACTTACCATCTTTAGGAAGACGTGCCAACTGGAATTGGATTGAGCAATGCCCTAAGGGCATTTTGATGATTTTGTCTCTATTGGGCTTGGTGGGCCCGTGAAGCGGTTAATTAAGCAGATTGAGTATGAAAAGCTGGTTTGGGCTTGAATATATCTGTGTCGGTTTGAATGTGAGTCTGGTCAGGCCAAACATTGCCGAGTAGGCAAAAATGGGTTGTTTACACTAGGTTTTCTAAAACCCTAGGATACCTAAACTGTAGTCGAACCTGTCGCGCCTCGGTTTTTGGGTGTCCAAGGTCCTTTTGGCTCGGAAACCCTAAAGCACGGAACTCTGTCATTAGAACTCGTCCCCCTAGAAGGACAAGTGCGACTAGGTTTGAAAATTGATTTGACTATGGGCTTTTTAGAGAAATAGGAGTCGCCACCTAACTTGATAAAGGTGAGTTAGGGCACCTAAAACTAAGTGTTAATCTGAAGATTAAACTTAGAGTTTTTGAAAAAGGTTTTTTTTTTTTTTTTTTAAAACTCCCTCGAGAGAGGGTTTTTAGGAAAATAGGTTGTTTGGCAACCTTTGGAAATGTTTAAGCCCTTTTTGAAATAACTCCATCTTGTACTTTCGAAAACAGAAATCTAAGGTTCGGGGGTTGGTTACGTGTAGGGAAGATATCTTAAAATCATCACCCTACCCCGCCCTTTCGGTACCTACACGTCTAATCACCCTTTGTTCACTCACTAGAATAACCAGTTATCATTGTCCACTTAATATCCACGTTAGAATTTTAAAAACGGGGTCAAATCATCACTTTTCGGATGGATGATGCATGATGCAAGTGTTTGGAAAAAGTTTGAAAATGCATGATGCAAGTGTTTGGAAAAAGTTTGAAAATAATGGAAGTTTTGAAAGAATTTGGAATAGAAACTTTGTATTGATTGGAATTTTTGAAAAAGGGATTGGGGGTGAAATAAAAGTTATGACCGGACCATTTTAGGTTGCCTACTATCGCGCCCAGATTTTTCGCACTCGAGGATTACTCACACAAGCGGGAAAAATGCTGTACTCTCCCGTTAGAACTCACCCTCCTAGAAGAATGAGTGCGACTAGGTTTGAATTGAAAATCGATTTGAATAAAGGGCTTTTGAAAACAATTTGGAGTCGCCACCTAACTTGATTAAGGTGAGTTAGGTCACCTAAAAACTAAGAATAATCCGAAGACTACACTTAGGGTTTTTAGAAAACAATTTTGAAAATATCTCCTCAAGAGAGGGTTTTTAAGAAAACAGGTTGTTTGGCAACCTTTGGAAAACATTTAGCCTTTTTTAGAAAAATAACTCCTTTTGGTCTTTGAAAACAGTGATCTAGGTTCGGAGGTTGGTTACGTGTAGGGAAGATGCACTAAGCTATCACCCTACCCCGCCCTTTCGGTATCTACATGTCAATCTACCCTAGATTCACCTATGAGAGTCTTGAATTAACAAATGTTCAATCCTACTTCACTTTAGAAATACAATGTTTGAAAACTAACATGATGCATGGTATGCAAGTGTAAGGAAAGTGAATTGAAAAATAGATTTGGAAAGAGATTGATTTGAAATTAATTTGATTTGAAATAGATTTGAAGAAGTAGAATTGAAATTGGAAAGTTTGAAAATTTGGAAATAGAAAATTTGAAATTGAAATTTTGAAAGTAGATTGGAATTTGGGATTTGAAAAAACTTTGGAAACCGCACCCGTGAGGGTGGAATTGAAAGTTTAAAAAGTATTGTGACCGCACCTATGAAGGTTGCCTACATATCCCTTTGGGGGAATCAGATCAGTCGTAGTTCGGACTGGAGTCCGATTGAGAATAGATTGATTTGAAGAGATAAATTGGATTAAAAGAAAGAGATTGAATTGAAAACTGGATTTGATTTGAGATTAGAAGAGGAGATTGAAATTGAGAAGATTGGACTTGCTTTGGAAAGATTGATTTTGGAAAGACTTGGTTTTAGGAAACCTAGACTTAGGAAAGAGAAGAGACTTAGAAAACATTTGACTTGACTTGGAAGGTTTAGGAAATTAGGGAAGATTGGATTTAGAAAATATTTGAATTAGGAAAGGTTCGACTTAGGAAGGGTTTAGAATTAGGAAAGTTTCAACTTAGGAAAGTTTTGAATTTGGAATGTTTCAACTTTAGGAAAGTTTTGAATTAAGAAAGTTTCGAATTAGGAAAGTTATCAAATTAGGAAATTTTTTGAAATAGGAAAGTTTTGAAAATTGAAAAGTTTCGAGTTTAGAAAGTTTTTGAAAAAGGAAAGGTTTTAAGATTAGGAAAGTTCCCAAATTAGGAAAGTTTTGAAAATCGGAAAGTTTTGAATTTAGAAATGTTTTGAATTAGGAAAAGTTTAGTTTAAGAAAGGCTTAGAATTTGGAAAGTTTCAAGCTAAGAAAGTTTTGAATTTTGTAATGTTTTGAAAAATGGAAGTTTTGAATTTGGAAAGCTTTGAAAACAAGAAAGTTTTGAAAATAGGAAAGTTTCGTTTTAGGAAAGGTTTGAAAAGTAAAGTTTTCAGTTTAGGAAATGTTTGAATTAAGAAAGTTTTGAGTTTAGAAAAGCCTTAGATTTAGTAAGATTTTGAAATTTTGGAAAGTTTAGAATTTTAGAAAGTTTGGAAGTTTAGAAAGATTTAACTTGAGAAAGTTTCAAATTTAGAAAGTTTTGATTTTAGAAAGATTTGAAATTTAGAAAGTTTAAGATTTAGAAAGTTTTAGAGTTTGAATTTTAGAAAATCTTGAAATTAGGAAAGGTTTGAGTTTAGGAAAAGTTTGAAAACTTAGGTTTGAAAAGTTAAGATTTGAAAAGAAGATAGAATTAGGAAAAGGGTTGAATTAGAAAAGATTTTTATGTTCAAGTTTTTGGAAACTTAAGGTTTAGGAAAGTGAAAGTTTAGGAAGGATTTGAATTAGGAAAGATTTGGATTTGGAAGGGATTGGTTTTGGTCTCTAAAAGAAAAGATTTGATTTTGTTTCCAAAAACGGAGGATAGGATCTAGTTTCCTAAACGGGGATATTTGATTTGGTTTCCTAAAGGGAAGATAGGATTTGGTAAAGATTTGGAAAGGGAAATTCTAGAAACCCTAGTTTTGAAAAATTATAGTTTTGACGTAGAAAATAGGTTTTGGAAACGTGTATAGTTTGGATGTGAAAACAAGAGATTTTGAAAACCTAGGTTTGGGGCAAAGTTTGAAAATCATGTTTTTGGAAAGAGAATTAGGGTTTCCTAATGGTTAGCTCTAGGGCTTGACTTGGACTCTAAGGAAAGAGTTTTTGGAAAGTGCGTTTTTGGAAACGAAGGTTTTCTAGAAGGGAAATCCTAGGGAGGAGTTTTTGGAAAGTGAATTTGGAAAGAGAGTTTTTGGAAAGATTTGTGAAAAGAAAGAGTTTTTAGAAAGTGTGTTTTTAGAAACGAAGATTTTAGAAGGAAAATCCTAGAGGAGAATTTCTAGAAGGGAGATTTTGGAAAGAGAGTTTTTGGAAAGATTTTTGGAGAGAGCTTTTCTAGGAAGGTTTTTAGTAGAAGATTGTTGAAGAGAGTTTTTGGAAAGATTTTTTGGGAACGTTTTTAGAAAGTGGATTTTGAGGAGAAAGAGTTTGGAAAGGAGTTGAAAAAGGGAGTTTTGAAAAATAGATTTTGGAAGGGAGTTTTTGAAAACAATTTTGGAGAGGAGAGTTTTAGGAAAATATGTTGAAAAAGAGATTTTCAGGAAAAGATTTTTGAAAAGAAGAGGTTTTAGAAGGTGTAAAAACATCTCACTTTCCTAAAGCAATTCTAACCATAAGAGGGCTAGAACCACTTTAGGAAGACGGTTTTGAAAGACAATAAGATTTGAAAATATAGACCAAAAAGGTCACTTTTAATGTAACACTTTCCTAAAGCAACCCTAGCCATGGAAAGGCTAGAATCACCCTAGGATTGTGGTTTTGAAAACAAGTTTTTGAAAAAGAGATTTTGATGCAATCTTGAAAACGAGTTTGAAAACGATTTTAAAAACAACTTTGAAAACGGTTTTTTGAAGATGCAAGACTATGATATGCACAATGCAATTTGGGGTCGTGAACATACAAGGCTAAGGCTTCACCACATAATCAAGGGGGCCGGACCCACGTGGTCTTTGGTTAGACTAGAAGAAAGCCCTCGACACGGTGACTCTCCAATAGCCCAATCCTACACATGGACCGGGAATCCCCTTGTTTCAAGCATGCAAAGAAAGGGGGGGGGAGGGGGAAAGAGATGAGGGATTAAAATAGAGAAAACCCAAGTGGGTTAGGAGAGAGAAGAGAGAGGGGGGAAGTGCGAAAATTTAAATAGAAAACCTACCATATGTCTTCTTTATTTTGCGTGCCTTGCTTGTCTTCAATCTTCGGTCTTCGTCTTGATCTTCTTCTTCAACCTTCAAGGATTGTCTTCAAGCTTTAGATGGCAGCTCTTCAAGTCTTCAAAGGATGGTTGAAGGCTAGTGTATGAGTGTATGGGGGAGTGTATAAGTGTATAGGAGGCTAGGGTTTGGAAAACCTAGGGAAACTAGGGTTTTGGAGGTGCTCGAGCTCTATATATCGAAATATATGATTTTTAGGTTAAGTTTTCACACCCTCTTCTCGTTGAATGAGGCTCTGTATTTATAGAGGTTGGACAAACCTGGCGCCTGTTGCAGTGGCGCTAAGGCAAAATTGCTCTTGGCGCCACTAGTAGTGGCGCCAACCACTTAGGAAACTTTATAAGTTGGCAAGCAACGTATCTTTGACTAGATTTTGGAGCCTGTACTAGTGACTACCATGCAACTTTTAGCTTGGCTTCACTAGGAGTGACTTCGGAAAGTCCGGGAATGATTTGGAGGAGCCAGGAATGACCCAAAAGGCCAAAAAGGAGCAGGAACACTTAAAATAGTGTCCTGGAGGTATTTTACTTGAAAAGCGAGGATAAGATGTGTTGGAAAGGTTGACTGGGCCCTTAGGGGCAAAACGGTCAATCGGACTAAGAAGCTGCCAGGGCGAACTCGGATTGTCCCGGAAGAAGACTTGGGATCTGGAAACATTATTCAAAATGTTCCCGGAGGTTACCGGTTTGATTCCCAGAGCCGGCGTGGTCGGAAAAGGAGACCGGCCCACCAGGGGCAAAACGGTCATTTTGTACTGGGTTTGTCGGAACTGACTCGGAATGATCCGAAAAGGTAAAGGAAGGTTGAGAACACTATAAAAAGTATTCTCGGGACATTACCGGTTTGATACCCAGAGCTGGTGTGGTCGAAGAAGGAGACCGGCCCTCCAGGGGCAAAACGATCATTTTGTACCGGGTTGGCCGGAATTGACTAGGAATGATCCGGAAAGGTAAAGGAAGGTTGAGAATACTATAAAAAGTATTCTCGGGACATTACCGGTTTGATACCCAGAGCCGGTGTGGTTCCCGGGGCATTCGAATGCCTAGGGACAAAATGATCATCTTGACCGGAAAGTCTCAAAAAAGGTCCAAAGGACAGTTTGGTCATTTTTCACCAAACTGGGCTAACAGACACTGGTGTTGACTTGGGTTTTGAGTATTTTCGCCACTCTAACGGCAGTCGTCGTGACACAGGGGTTTGTTGCCAATTCCCTATATCAACCTATTTGTGAGTATTTCTGCTACTCTAACGGTTTTGTGAGTAGTTTCGCTACTCGGACCGTCTCGAGGAATAAACTGTCTCGAGAGAGGGATTGGAAAGGGGTCTTACCGTCTCCAAAGAGACGTGCCTGGATTGGAACCGTCTCGAGGAATAAACTGTCTCGAGAGTGGGATTAGAAAGGGGTCTTACCGTCTTCGAAGAGACGTGCCTGGATTGGAACCGTCTCGAGGAATAAACTGTCTCGAGAGAGGGATTGGAAAGGGGTCTTACCGTCTCCGAGGAGACGTGCCTGGATTGGAACCGTCTCGAGGAATAAACTGTCTCGAGAGTGGGATTGGAAAGGGGACTTATCGTCTCCGAAGAGACGTGCCTGGATTGGAACCGTCTAGAGGAATAAACTGTCTCAAGAATGGGATTGGAAAGGGGACTTATCGTCTCCGAAGAGACGTGCCTAGATTGGAACCGTCTCGAGGAATAAACTGTCTCGAGAGTGGGATTGGAAAGGGGACTTATCGTCTCCGAAGAGACGTGCCTGGATTGGAACCGTCTCGAGGAATAAACAGTCTCGAGAGTGGGATTGGAAAGATTTTGGAAAGGACAATGCCCCTAAGGGAATTTTGGTCATTTTGCCTCTATTTGGGCCTGACAGGCCCACGAAGCGATGGAAAGACAGAATTTGGACCTAGAGAATTGGTTTCGATTGGAATATGCCTACAATGACTTGAAAACAAGTCTGGACAGAGTGTAGACTGCCGAGCGGTCAAAAATGGGGTGCTTACACCTACGTATCTCATTTGGCGAGAATCAGGTCATTCGTAGTTCGGGCAAGAGCCCGATGGAAAATAGGCTTATTAGGGCCTTTGGAAGGTTTGAGGACACTTTAGGGTCTTTGAAAAAGCTTAAGACACTTTGAGGTCTTTAAAAAAGTTTAAGACACTTTGAGGTCTTTGGAAAAGTTTAAGACACTTTGGGGTCTTTAGAAGTTGAAGACTCTTTGTGGTCTTGGAAGTTTTGACTTGAAATTGGAAGTGAAGTGTATTGAAAATGCTTTTGGATTGACTTTAAGGGAGTTTTGAAAAATGCTTTGGCATGACTCAAGAGAACTTGAAAGTATTTTTGAAGTCTTGTTTTGAAAACCTAGGAGGCATGACTTCAGAATGTTTTGAGGAATTAGTTTTTGAAAGTGGTTTTTGAAAATGGCTAAGAGTTTGGAATCCTAATATGGATAACCTTAGAAGTTGTTCTTGGTTTATCACTTGTCTTTGGAATCCCTAACCATGAGAGGGTTAGGGACAACTTAGGTTTGTGACCTTTTGGGAATATTTTTGGAAATGCCTTAAAGATGGAGTGTAGGAACATTAGAAGAGTGTATGGAGTTGGGTTTTTGAAATCAAGAGAATAGGGGGTTTTGGAAAATAAGCTATGAGAATAGTTTGAAAATTTGAATGATCATTTAGAAAAAGGGGTCTAAGAGTTGGGACCTTGAAGTTCACTAACCTAGGTTGGGTTAGCCTAGGGTTAAGAGGAACCTAAGGTTAATTAACTTAGGTTCAAGTTAACATAGGGTTAGGTAACTAGGGTTAAGTTAACTTAGGGTTTGGTAACTAGGGTTAGGTTAACCTAGGGTTAGGTAACTAGGGTCAAGTTAACCTGGGGTTAGGTAACTAGGGTCAAGTTAACCTAGGGTTTGGTAACTAGGGTCAAGTTAACCTAGGGTTAGATTGGAGAATGGTCTTGAAAGTTGTTTTGATGCATTCTTGGAAAGAGTTTTGAAAACAAAGCATGATATGCAATGGACTTTGGTTGGCAATCTTTATGAAGATCATTTCCATGAAAATTTTGACTCTAGCCAAGAGTATGGTTTATACGGTTGGTGATTGGAGACCATTCCAAGGAAAGTTTCCTTATGGCCATTATAACCAATATTTTGACAAGAGTATAAGGGGTCAAAATTCAACATAATGATGGTAATTTTTGGAGAATCATTTTTGATGCAAAGATGGAGAGAATGCATTTTTGAAATCATCTTTGGAGAAGGATTTTGAAAACCATTTTTCAAGGGAACCATTCCATCAAGAGAGGGTTCATGGGACCATTCCAACCACTAAACTTGAGAAAATAGGAACCATAGAAATCGAAGATCTTGAACATCATTCTTAGGCGATCATAGAGAGAAAAGGGAACCATTCTAACAATTTAGGGCTCCTATGACCAATATAAAGGGAGACCACTCAAGAGAGGGTTCCATGGAGCCATTTTAACCACTAAATTTGAGAGGATGGAAACCTTGAATATTAGAGAGTTTGAAAGCAACTTTCATGCAAGTTGAAATACAATGGTGCAAAAGTATGAATTAGGGGGTTGTGAGAGATTTTTTTAAGGCATGACTCCTAAAGTCTTATCCTAAACTTCAAGGGGCCAACTTTTGGAATAATTTTTGAAGGACATGTAGAACTTGGAAATGTCATGAAATTAAGAGCAATGCATGCATTGTGGGATATGGCAATAAACATAAAATGAAGCCAAGCATACAAGACATGATCAAAATAATAATATGCAAGGGGTCATGATTCACATACAAGGCTTTTAGGCTTCACCATATAAACAAGGGGCTCTTAGGCCATACCATCTTAAAGTAGGCTAGTGAGAGGTCTCCCTACACGGTGGCTCTCACTTGCTTTCCTCTAGGCATGATCTAGGAGCCCTCTTGGCTCAAGCATGCACGAAAGGGGGGTTGAAGATGGGGAGTAAAATAGAAAATAGCCTAAGTAGGCTAGGAGGGAGAAGAGAAGAGTGGGGGAGAGCATAAATGTAAAAGGGATACCACCTTTTGTCTTAAACACTCTTGTAGTCTTCAATGGATGTCTTGATTGGAGCTTGAGTGACTTCAAGAGGGCTTGAGAGGCTAGAGTGGAGTGTGTAAGTGTGTATGGGGCCTTGTATGTGGAGTGTATAGGCTTACAAGGGGTAGAATCTACCCTAAGTGTTGGAGGGGAAGAATATATATGGAGATTCGAGGTTCTGGAGTGATTTCAGTAGAGTTTCGTATCAATTTTGGACCTAGAATATGCAAGGGGGGAGGCCTCTATTTATTGGCAACCTGGAACAGGCCTTGCGCATGTAGGACATGCGCAGGTACTTTTCCATTGCCAGAATAACACATGGCACCCTATGTACTAGTTAAATCTTGACCGTTGATCGAAAGTCGATCGATTTGATCAAAATTCAAGCGCATGTAGCATACGCTCCATCACCGGGAAAGTTTGTCCAAACTTTGCCTCGATAATTGAGTCAATCGGTCAGGTTCTGGGGGAATCAGTCGCACTTGGGATGTTCTGCTAGTGCTTCCGATAAGCTTTCATGTTTTCGAAAAGTTTGAATTATGTTTAGAGGTGAGTGATATCGTCTTGAGAAGTGTGCCAAAAAGGACACTTTCGCGGAGCGTCTATGATACGCTCTGTGGGCATTCGAAAGTGGCTGTCTTCGTTCCGTGTGATCGAGGCGTTCGAGAAGCGATCTATTCGATTGGACTGTACTGATGGAAAGTACTCTGGAAATACTTTTTGGAATTTCCAAATTTACGCATTTCTCAAATCGTTTGACGGTGCGTTTTGATTAGGGAATTAGAGAAAAAGTCAACCTTAGCGGAGTGTCTGCGAGACGCTCCAGGGGTTGCTAAAATTTATAGTTTTCACACCGTATGATGGAAGGCTTCAGGAAGTGATCTATTCGATTGAACCGTATCGATGGAAAGTTCTATGGACGAGCTTTCGAGAATTCCCTGATTTACTCATTTCTCAAGTCGGTTGACGGTGTGCTATAATCAAGGAGTCGGGGGAAAAGGCACTTTAGGCAGAGCGTCTGTGAGACGCTCTAGGGAACTTTTATCGAGTCGTGTGAGTTTAGTGTCGTATGGTGTTTCTTGGGTTAAATAGGGATGTGTGGTGGAACCCTCCGCTCGAAATCCCAAGGCTGATGCTGTTTCCGGGCATTTTTGGCTTTCAGGGGTAAAGCGGTCATTTTGACCGGAGTTGGCTGAAAATGGTCAGGAATGGTCTGGTATATTGTGTTAGGCGTGTAGGGCTGTTCAGGGATGGTTTTGAGAGAGTCTGTCGCTGTTCAGCGGGGTTTGTGCCGTGCCGAGGCGCTCGGGGGCAAAACGATCATTTTGACCGGAGTGGGCCGGAATAGGACTGAATTTGGACCAAATGGTGTGCGGTGTACGCCTAATGGTTTGGTGACATTTTGGAAGGATGGACTTATCGTTTTGAGGGATTTTGAATTTTCCCAAAATGTGCCTGGAGGCCCAAGGGGCAAGTTTGGTCATTTTCACTGAGTCGGGCTAGCAGGTGCCGGTGTTGACCTAGGTGTTGGTTCTCGAGACTGCCCGGTCTCGGAAAACTACCTGTGTGGTGTTGGTCCCTAAGAACACCTGGTCTTAGAGAACTACCTGTAAGGGTGATGTTGGTTCCTCAGAACGCCTGGTCTCAGAAAGCTACCTGGAAAGGTGGTGTTAGTCTCCGAGAACGCCTGGTCCCGAAGAACTACCGAATGACGGACATTCTACATTGGCGGGCTAGCATGGGCCAAAAGTGAACTGTCTGGAATTTGATGAGGTGTTGGTCCTTGAGATCGCCCGATCTCGGGAAGCTACCTGGATGGCGTTAGTTTCCGGGACTGCCTGGTCCGAAAAGTAGCCTGGAATAGTGGTGCTTATGGCTTAAGCGGGTCCTTGTGGGCCCGAGAAGCGACCAGTCGACTGGATTGGAGATTGAAAGGCTCGTCTTGAGCCTGCATGTATTGTGATGTTGGAAATCGAACTCGATTGGGCCGGAGATTGCCGAGCGTGCAAAAATGGGGTGCTTACAGAACCCTAACCCTAAGTTAGGAAACTTCAACTCTTTTCTAAATCAAAATGGTTTTCAAACCCTAATTCAAGTCAAGATAATTTCAAAGTTCGATTCAAATTTTTCAAAACAAGTCCAAGTTCCATTTCAAATCTTCAAATCAATCCCTTTTCAAATCAAACAAGACTTCAAAGTATCTATTTTTAATTGAACCCCAAGTTCGAACTACAGCTGACTTGCTTCCCAATAAAAGGATACACAGATAACTCTCATGGGTGCGGTCATAACCTTTTTCAAAATTTTAATTTTCTTTTTCAAAATCTTTTTCCAAATCCAAAATTTTTTCATATACTTGCATATCATGTATCGTATCATTGCTAAAGTAATGACATAAATCTCTTTCCAAAATTCTCAAAGTGGATATAATTGGATATTGGACAACTGGAGATTTTAAATGAGTGAACCTAGGGTGAAAAGACATGTAGGTACCGTAAGGGCGGGATAGGGTGATAGCCTAGTGCATCTTCCCTATACGTAACAAACCTCCAAACCTAGAATATCTGTTTTCAAAGACCAAAATAGAGTTATTTTCAAAAAGGCCTTAAATATTTTCAAAGGTTGCCAGATAACTTGTTTTCTCTAAAAAAAACCCATCTCTTGAGGAAGTTTTCTAAAACCTTTTCAAAAAATCCTAAGTTTATGTCTTCGGATTGAACTTAGTTTTAGGTGATCTAACTCACTTTAACAAAGTTAGGTGGTGACTCCAAACTTTTTTCTAAAAACCCTTATTCAAATCAATTTCTAATTCAAACCTAGTTGCACTTGTCCTTCTAGGAGGATGAGTTCTAACGAGAGAGTACTGTGTATTTCTCACATATTTCTTGAGTGCAAAAAACCGGGGCACGATAATTGGCTACTCCACTGGGGATGCTTAGAGGATTAGGCCATTGTCATGTCCCTTCACCCTTCACTCACCTAGAATCTTCAATTAACTTGTCTAATCCTATCCACTTCAAAATTTTCAATATCAAATCTTTCAAAGATTGCCATCACTTGCATTCAATTCATATTCAATCATTCTATTGCAATTCATATTTAGGAAGCATTAGCAAACCCTCAACCTCATGCTCATGCAAAAACTCTGTGCATAGTGTAGGCACCCCATTTTTGCCCACTCGGCAATCTTCGGTCCGTTCGGACTCACATTCAAACAGTTGCAGACACATTCAAGTTCAAATTAATTTTCTAGACTTAATCCAATCAATCAATCACTTCACAGGCCCATGGGGCCCAATAGAGGTAAAATGACCAAGACATCCTTGGGGCATTGTTCGGTCCAATTCCAATTGGCACGTCTTCCTAGAGACGGTAAGTCCCTATGTCAATCTCTAATCCAATTTCAATCCAAATAAATTTGGCACGTCTTTTGAAAAAGTTAATCCCTCAAGTGATAAGTTCATCCAGTTTGGCACGTTCTCTGAGATAACTTCTCGAAACAGTAAGTCCCTTCAAACTCGTCGACCGGGACAGAGCCTAAGTCCCTGAGATGGTAGAACGGTTTATCTTTGGCGCCTGGTAGCCCACCAATGTAGAATGTCCGTTATTTGGCACATCTTTCGAGAAAGTTGATTCCTCAGAAGGTAAGTCCATCTAGCAATTTTTCAAGATCAAGCAGTCTCCGGAATGAACACACACCATCAGAGTGACAGAAACACTCGCAAACATCACAACCATCAGAGTGGCGGAAACATTCGTAAACAGGTTGACATCGGGAATTGCCAACAAACCCTTATGTCACGGGATCAAACTCGCCTCTTGGCCGTGAGACGTTTACCAAAGGATAGGATACCTTTGGAAACCAACTCGTCACACACTGTCCAAGTGGTAGAAAGACTCAAAACCTGGGTCAACACTAGTGCCTGCTAGCCCACTCTAGTGAAAAATGACCAAACTGCCCCTTGGGCCTTTTCTGGTACGCTTATCGAAAAAGCACCTAAGTCCTCAGAGCGGTAAGTCCACCTTTCCAAGATCATTCCAAAGATGATCCGACATGTTCAAGTGCCTTCCAGTCCGTTCTAGATCAATTTCGAGACCATCCAGTCAAAATGACTATTTTGCCCCTAAGCATCCGATTGTCTCTGGGAACCACACTGGCTCTGGGTATCAAACCAGTTACCTTCTGAGAATGCTTCTAATAGAATTCTTAACCTTCTAGCACTTTTTCGGATCATTCTGAGTCTATTCCAACAAACCCAGTGCAAAATGACCATTTTGCCCTGGTGGGCCGGTCACATTTTCTGACCACTCCTAAGGGTGTTTCCAATCTTCAAGCCTTCTCACAAGTCATTTCGAGTCCATTCCGGTGGTTTTTCGATCAAGTTGACCATTTTGCCCCTAGTTGTTCGGTCGGCTTTTCAAATATTTCGGCATTGTTTTCTAAGCCTGTTACCCTCGGGACACTATTTTAAGGGTTTCTACCCATTTTTGGCCTTTCGGATCATTCCTGGCCTTTCGGAACATTACCGGGCCTTCCAGAGTCACTCCTAATGAAGCCAAGCCAAAAATTGCATGGTAGTCACTAGGGCAGCCGTCCAAATCTTTTGCCTTGCATATCAAGGGTCGAAAGATACGTTTCTTGCCGCCTTAAAGACTTTCCTAAGTGGCTGGCACCACTAGCAGTGGCGCTAAGCCAAAAATTGGCCTAGCGCCACTCCTCGTGGCGCTAGGTTGTTTTGTGTCTATAAATATAGAATGGTTCTAATCTTTTCATGGTTAGAATCATTTTAGAAAAGTGAGACATTTAAAAGATCTCAAAAGTCCATATTCAAGTCATTTCCAATTCTTTTCAAACTTCTTTCCAAAAGCTCTATTAAAAAATTTACTTTCTTAAAACTTTCTTCAAACTTCCTTCTTAGAAACTCTTTTCAAAAGATCCACTTTCCAAAAACTCTTTTTCTAGGAATCTAAGTCAAACCATAGAGTCCATGTTTAGGAAACCCTAATTTTCTCACATAAAATCTTAGACTTCCAAAATTTCTTTTTCTACATCAAAATCATAGCTTTCCAAATCCTAGATTTTCAAAATTCAACCTTTCTAACTCCATGTCAAAATCCAATCTTCCAATTTCGAAAACTAGATCAAATCTTCCCGTTTAAAATCCTCCAATTTTAGAAATCAAATCAAATTATTTAATTTTTTAAAATAAAATCTAATCTTCTATTTTAGGAAATAGGAATCAAATCTTTCTTAATTTAAACCTTTCCTAATTCCAACATTTTCTAATTTCAAACCTTTCTAAATCTCAATCTTTCCAAAATTCAAATCTTTTTAAATTCAAAACTTTATTAAATTAAAATATTTCCTAATTTGAAAATTGTCCTATTTTGAAACTTTTCTAATTTAAAGATTTTTAAAATCTAATCCTTCCTAAACTTTAACTTTCTAAACTCTTTCAAATCAAATATTCAAGTCAAATCTTTCCAATCATTCCAAGTCAAGGTATCTAATCATTCTAAATCAAATCAAATCTCTTTCCAAATCTTTCTTAAATCAAACCTTTCTAATTCAATTACATGTTCCAACCTTAGGTTATCGAAACCCTAGGATACCTAAACCTAGTTCAACCCTAACCCTAAGTTAGGAAGCTTTAACTCTTTTCTAAACTAAGATGGTTATTCAATTTCAATTCAAGTCAAAATATTTTCAAAACTCAATTCAATATTTCCAAATCGAGTCTAAGTTCTACTCCTCAATTTCCAAATCCTCAAGTTTTATTTCAAATCAAATCTTAATTTCATATTATCTATGCCAAGTTCAAATCAAACTCTTTTCAAATCAAATCTTTTCAAGTCAAACTTTTCAAAACATCAAAATGTCTATTTTCAATCGGACTCTTGTCCGAATTACGATTGACCTGATTCCAAAAAATGGATACGTAGGCAACCCTCATGAGTGTGGTCACAACCTTTTTCAAGTTTCTATTTTCATAACCTTTTTTAAGTTTCCATTTTCACAACCTTCTTCAAATGTCCAATTCCACAACTTTTTTCAAATTTTCAATTCCATAACTTTTTTTAAATTTTCAATTCTATAATCTATTTCAAGTTTCGAGTTTCACATCCTATTTTCAAATCTCTAATTCCATAATGTATTTCCAATTTCCAATTTTCAATTTCTAAAACCTTATTTTCAATTTCAAATTTAGTCTTTTCAAATCTATTTCTAAAATCAAATCTATTTCTAAAATCAAATATTTCTTTTCAAATCTATTTTCAAAATCAAATCTTTTTCTTGCACTTGCATATCATGCATCATATCAAACCTCTTTTCTAAATTCTTTTCAAAGTGGATATAATTGGACAATTGTTAATCAAAGATTCTAATGAGTGTACCTAGAGTGAATAGATATATAGGTACAGCAAGGATAGGGTAGGGTAATAATCTTAGGATATCTTCCCTACAGTAACCAACCTCCAAACCTAGAATCACTGTTTTAAAAGACCAAAACGGAATTATTTTAAAAAAGGGCTTAAATCTTTCCAAAGGTTGCCAAACAACCTATTTTCTTAGAATCCCTCTCTTGAGGAAGTTTTCAAAACCTTTTCCAAAACCCTAAGTGTAATCTTCGGATTGTGCTTAGTTTTAGGTCTCCTAACTCACCTTAATCAAATTAGATGGTGACTCTAAATCTTTTTGCAAAAGCCTATAATCAAATCGATTTCCAATTCAAACCTAGTCGCACTCGTTCTTTTAGGAGGATGAGTTCTAACGAGAGAGTATCGTGTTTTTCCCACTTGTGTGTGTTTTCTTCGAGTGCGAAAAATCGGGATTCGATAGTTTGCGACTCCGCTGTGGACACCTAGAGGGTTAGCCTATTGTCATGTCTCTTCACCCTCTCCCATCTGGAGTCTTTGATTAATTTTTTGAATTCTATCCACTTTAAACTTTGAAAATCAAACTTGTTAAAGCTGTTTTTAAAAACATGCATGCATTTAATTACATTCAATCATTCCAACTTACATTAAATTTGTCAATCAAGTAATGACTTTTTGCATCTTTATTTTTGTAGGTGGACCTTTGTTCAGATATTTATTTCATGTTATATTAATTGCCATGTATGAATGAATGTATGGAATGGACAGGATGGATGGGAATTGTTGGGCCCTTTCCTCCGTTTTTTAAAATTTCACACATACACTGCACATGCACAAACATTTGCATACTTACATGTTTTACTTGATTATGTCCCTTCCAGTTAGAAAGGGGAATGGTATATTTGTTGTGGGCAAGATGCTGTGTTAGTTTCTTAGCCTACAACCTATTGATGGTTCCCCAACTCAAATCATCAACATAATGGCACTACCTTGGGGAGTGGGTCTAGGTTTGAAGATCTGGGAACCAAGCCTTCTTAGGAAGTATTAGTAAACTCTCAACTTCATGCTTATGTAGACACCATGCATAGCTGAACCTCTGCCAGATTTAAGACACGCACGTCAATTTTAAAACCATGGAGGAAAGGGCAACTGCTTTACTTTCCTTTAAGCTTATCTATTCCTGTTACTATAATGCTTGTATTCCTGCTGTTATAATGCCTGTATAACTACTCATGCATCCATGTTTACTTTATAGTTGCATTCTCTCTCTCTACTCTATGCATCCATGTTCATGCATTCAATATTCTATGTCAGGACAGGAGTTCCAAAGTAACTCAAGTCATTGCGTCTTCATACATATGATCAACTCAAAGAGAGTGACACCACGTTCACTCTCCCTTGCATTAAGCTTATCAAAACTCTAAGGGTTCTCATGTAACCCTAAGGACTCATGGCATGCATTTTAAGTCATTTTATAGGAGGGGCCCCAATCCCTCTATGCTAATGGAGATAGGGTTGCCAAGAAGATAAGGGGTAATCAAACAAGGTCTCTTAATGAGCTCCTCAACATCAAACTCAAAGAAGGTAAATCAGAAGACTCAAGAGTAGTTAAGGATTTCAAATGTAAAAGTAGACAGGTGGAAGTCCCCAGAAAATTATTCCATCTCCCCTTATTAAAATGTATATCAATTCTGTTGTATTTAAACTCCAAAGTTCATTGTACTTCTTTTATTTTTCATGAATGAATGTTTCCACTCAAACATTAAGGAATCTGCATATAGGGGCAAACACCCCATCTCCAAAAAGTGAGCCAAATCCATCATGTTTAGTCTCCCACTTAAGAAGGGACTCCCTTAAGATATGCATTACATAAAACTTTCTAAATATCAAAAACTAACTTGTGGCTTGTGTCCTTGTTTTTCTTTTCTTTCTTTTTTCTTTCACAGAGACTACACCATAGAAAGCCTTTATTGCTCCTAAGAAAGATCGACATCCACCTAGAGACCCTATCATTACCCGACAAAGAGCTGCACAAATGGCTGCCAATCTTAACGAGTCATCCTCCGTCTCCCGAGAAGAAGTCAATGAGATGAGGACCAAGATTGACGAAATGTTCAAGCTCATCTAGTCTATGGCCATGAAAGAAGCTCCTCTGGCCCTGTCATCATCCACTGCTTTTCCCAAAGACTCCGAACCTGCTAACCCAAGAGTTGTGCTACAATTTGATGCTAGGGGGAAGAACAAAGAAAATTCCAAAGGCGCCAATATTAAAGAAGAGGAAACCATATTGCTCTTGCCTACTATGAAAAGAACTTCCCTCGACCCCCTCAATTTGAAAATTCAAGGGTTCGAGGACTCGTTATGAAGCCTCCACAGCCATGACTCTTTCAAGCTTGCATCTTGTGACGAGTTGTGCTTCTTTCCAGACCATCCAAGATGTGCCAAGTTCAAAATACCTAATTTTCAAAAGTATGATGGCACTGGTAACCTTATTGCCCACCTTCGCTTATATGCTGAGGCATTAAGTGGTCATGGTAACGATCGAAAGCTCCTCGTGCAATTGTTGTAACATAGTCTCACTGGATCTGCCTTGTAATGGTTTGCCCTACTCGACCTAAGGAAGATCACAACTTGGATCGAGCTAGTTAATGCATTTAAAGCTTAATACCGCCACAACATCGACCTTACCTCTGACCGATGGTCCTTGATGACCATAAGTAAAGAAGAAAAAGAGAGTTTCAAGAGCTACGCCCTTAGGTGGAGAGAAGTAGCTGCACAAGTAAATCCCCTGCTAGGAGAAAAGGAGTATGTGCAGTTGTTCGTATACACTTTCTAAGGCATATACTATGAGAAACTCTACACTAGCGTAGGGAAAAGCTTCTCTGAGCTTATTATACAAGTGAAAATGATAGAAAATGGTCTCAAGATGGGGAGGATTACTGACCTTTATGCAAAAACTGGAGAAAGCTGTGCCAACATAGCCAAGAAGGTGGCTACTACAAGGGGAGTGATCAAGAAAGAAAGTGAGGTATCTTCTATCTTGCCCCTTCAACCACCCCAATACCATCCCCCACTTCAGTCTCACCCAATCCTGCCTATGCTTACTTTAAACATGCTTGTCCTAGCACCCTACTTTGGCCCTGCTAGGGCACGACCTAACTTCAATAGGCCAGCCCGACGCTTTCGTAACTTCGATGCCTTAGCTTGTACCCAAACTGAAGCCTACCATAACGTCTTGAAGAGCAACATCCTAAAACCCATACCAACCCCTCCATTACCAAGCCCTCTACCTTTAACCTTTAATGGTGCCTTCACTTATAAGTATCATTCAGGTGGCTAATGGCATGACACCGAAAACTGTTTCTCCCTTAAACATAAAATTCAAGACTTGATTGACAATAAGACCATTGATTTACAATCGATGAACCCTAATCCTGCCCCTAATGTGACCACAAACCCTTTGCCGGATCACACAGTCAATGTGATACTAGAGGAAATAGAAGATAAGTGGGAGTTAGACGAGATCATGGTCGAAGACTATGAAGGTGACTGGGAGACTGATGAGGAGAATGATTAGGAGGAGGATTTTCCATCATGCCCAATCTATCTATACAATCCTAGTGAAGTACATGACCCAGCAGACTGGCCAATTGAGGAGCTAACACTTATGGAGGAGGACCTTGCTGAAGACATGGTCGTTGATGGTTAGGGTAACGAGTTTCTACACCCTAGGTATGCCAAAACTGAGCGCCATTTAGTGGAGAACCCCTAGTTTGTGACTGAGTTTAATTATGAAGACGTGGGCTAGGAGTAAGAAGAGCCAAAGGTATAGACAGAGCCATTCGAGTTGAAGGGAGGCAAGCTAGCCTCCCTGTTTATGGAAGAACCTGCCTCAAAGGACAATAAGGAGGTCAATGAAGCTGACAACTGCACCGTCACCGTCAACACACCCGGATCCTTAGAAGGAGTCTTTGCCTGTCTTGCCTTGGCCGGAGATTGCAACCATAGGTGGAGTGTTAAAAATGTGGACATCATCCCAAAGCCATGCTGAAAATGATTCTCTTCAAAAGCGTATAAGAGAGGGATGTTTTCACTCACTTTCTTTCTATCCCCTATTTTGTTCAAATTGTTGCTATCTTATATTTTTCTTCTGAATGGTGAATGCTTCTTATGCAAGAGGCATGATCTATCTTATGAAAGACCTGACTTGAAGGATATGATAGCATGAGTTAACCACTCGCCGAATGATCAACTTTTCGAAAAGAGGGAGGATAAGGATAAGTGAGGAAGTCACCCAAAAGAAACACTCATAAGGCATCGAAGCTAGGCAATGTGTGGCCAGACTATCAAAAGGAAAAGGAGCCATCTTTCATTTTTTTACAAAAAAAAAAATCCCTTTATTTAACCCACTTGTACCTCGTAGGAAGCGATATATTTCTTGTCAACCCCGATCCAATACCAACCCCTCACACTGGAGCAAGCAGATAACTCAGGACTCCACAAAGCATGTCATTCATATTCCATCAAGTTGAAGAAATGTGAAAGCTCTATGAATCAAGCAATTTGGTTTGAAATGAAGAGAGGCTCTCGTTTCAATTCTCATATAGTCTAAATCAACCATTGTTAAACCTGTTAAGCCAGTTACTTTTCTTTTTAAGAAACCCCAACTTAGGGATCACCGCCCACAATGGGTAAGGATGAAATATTAAGGAAAAAATCTGAGAGAAAGAAGCGTTCATCTTATAAAAAGGAAAAAAAGAAAAGGAAGAAAAAGGAAAGCAAAGAGAAAGAGCTATCAAGGGGCAAGTTGCCTAAAAAAAAAAAACTAAGAAAAGGCTGGAAAAGTGGTTGTTTCGTGTTATCTTGAAGAGCATATCTAAAAGTGATCCTCGACAATAAAAAACCCAGCAGAAGCTGTAGGTTTGAGCCTTTACCTTTTTTTTGTAAAACCCAAAGCCATGGCTTACATTACAATCCTATTGAAGTCCACTCTGATTGAAAGTAGATTGCTTGATCTAAATGAGCTAGACATGTTACCAAAGCTGAAGAAGGATGCTAAAAGGCCAAAACCTGCCAGAAGAACAATCAAGGATGGTAAGGATCTAAACCTTATCGAAAGCAACATCCAAATTTGAGCTTGCATGTCCCGTTGTTTCAAAACCCCATAACTTATCCTACATTATGGTCCTAAAACAAAGTCTCCTCAGATTGAAAGACTGGCCCCTCATTGCTCTGCTAAAGGTCAAGTGAGTAGTTGCCAAAGCCCTGAGGGTTGAAAGTTTGAGCCAAATGATCCCATACACTAACCTAAGGTAGAAAGTCTAAGTCAATCAAAAGGATAAGAAAGGTACAAAATGCTATCATCCAATCAAGGTAGGGTCATGCTAAAAGAGAGACCAAAACCCTAACAAGGAATGAGTTGCCATTTCCAAGATGTATAGTCGGATAGTACCCCATTCATTGTATTAACTGTTGCATCCCTAACATGTGCATGTATTTTGATAAAATTTTGGCATGAGCTTTGCATATATAGGACGTAGCTCCCTGTAGAAATAGAAGTTACCAATACAATTTACTATCATTTCATGCAATAGACATATACCATCATCATCATCCTTATATATGCCTCTGTCCATATACCTAGCTATGTAAATCATAAACATCTATCCTTGCTCATCCACTAATACATACATATGGCTATCTGAGTCATGAGTATCTATTTTGTCCAAAAATTACAAAATACACCCTCTAACAAAATAAATGCATGTCCAGGTCATGATACAAGAAAAGAAGCTAGGCTCATCATAAGGGGCATCCATTAGAGGTCAAAATCAATGTATGGGTCAAAGTCTCCGAAGCCTGGCTCAGGTGGAGGTGGCTGACTGCTAGAAGTACCAGCATCCTACAAAGAAGAAAGAACCAGAATAAGCATGACAAATCAATAACTAAGAAACGTCAAAACAAAGAGAGGAAAAGGACAACATACCCCGCTGCCTCCCATTTGAGCCAACCAGGCGGTCAAAGTAGTTACCTCGGCCTGGAACTGATCCCTTTTCATTTGGAACTGGTCCCTCTCAGTTTGGTACTAGTCCCTCCGATCCCTCACAGTAGTAAACTCGGCTTAAGGCACATATCCTCCTGCTCGGTGCCACAAGTCAACCACCTCCTGGTTGACTGGGTAACCTCCGACCACCACCTCAAACTGAGTGAAGGCGCTAACAGAGTGACCTCCAAAATGTGTGGCATAGTCAGTCTCTGGAGGAAGTAGAAAACCAGCACCCAGCTAACGCTCCTGGTATGGAATAGGAACTCCCTGTTAGCACCCTATTTTGGCCACTCGGCGATCTTCGGCCCGACCGGAAACACGTACAAACCAACACAAGCATACTCAAGCCCAAACCGACTTTCCAAGTCCAATCTAATCTGTCAACCGCTTGGTGGGCCCATTGTGCCCAATAGAAGCAAAATGACCAAAATGCCCCTGTTGTATTAGTCAGTCCAATCTAGACTAACACATCTTCCATAAGACGATAAGTCTATTCAAATTCAAAGTCAAATCTAACAGTCTCGTCATTTGAGAAAGCTGATCCCTTATTGACGGTAGGACCATTCAACCTAGTACGACACGATCACCAAGAAAGTTTATTCCCCAAATCGGTAAAGCCCATTTCACACTCTTCTAGAGAAAGTACTTAAGCCCCCGAAATGGAAGAGCGGTTTACTTCTGATGCCTACTAGCCCGCTAATATAGAATTTCTGCTAATCCAGCACGTTCTTTGAGAAAGCATAAACCCCTCAAGAACGAAAGACCGTCTAAATCCAGCACGTTTTTTGAGAAAGCACAAACCCCTCAAAGAATGGAAGACCGTCCCAGTCTAGCATGACCTTCAAGAAAATTTATCCCTTAAGGCGGTAAGACCCTTTCAAGCCTGTCCACGTAGAAAGTACCAATTCCTCGGACAAAAGTCCAAACCAAATCCAGACTGGTCAACACAGACCCCTGCTAGCCCGTTCCGGTGAAAAATGATCATTTTGCCCCTAGCGGACCCAACACATTCTTCGAGAAAGTACCAAGTCCTTAGAACAGTAAGACCACTTTCCCAGGGCCGTCCCTTGACGGTTCGGCATGTTCAGTGCCATCCAGTCAACCCCGGTCCTTTCCCAGAGGCTCCCGGTCAAAATGACCATTTTGCCCCCTAGTGGACTCGGCATGTTCTTCGAGAAAATATCAAGTCCTTAGAACGATAAGACCACCTTCCAAGGCCATCCTTAGACGGTCCGGCATGTCTAGTGCCATCCAATCAACCTCGATCCTTTCTTGAAGGTTCCCCGGTCAAAATAACCATTTTGCCACTAGGCATCCAAATGCCCTAGGAAACCACACCGGCTTTAGGTATCAAATCGGCAACACCCCAGTCAACTCTGGTCAACCCGGTCAGCCTCGATCAATCTTGGTCAACCCTAGAACTCCCAGAATGAGGTGATCATGATCCAGTCACTCTCTTTAACCATATCAACTTTGAGAATCAAACCGACAACCTTCGAAGACTTTCTAGAGTTTTTCTTTCCATTTCTAGTTGGGCCTCACCGTCCGACACCTTTTTTTGAACCAAAACCTCCTTGTTCACTTTGGCTGAATCATGATCATTCTTTAGCTGTGCGCCACTAATAGTGGCACATAACTCCCTAGAATCGGTTATAATTGACCAGCCCCGTATCTAGTCTTTTTTTAAGCCCTCATTAAATCTCCCTGCGCCACTCTTAGTGGCGCACGACCAAAATTAAGCCATGCACCACTAAGAGTGGCGCACCACTCTCCTATTTTTGCACTATAAATACAGAACTCCCCCCTCACTGTTTTGGGTCAAAAATTCTATCCAAAAACTCTCCCACTCTGTTCCAGACAGCTTTTTGAGCCCTTTCTCTCTCTCTCTCGAAGTCCTGCCGGCCGAGCCCTAGCCCGAGGCTTCGAAGCCTTAGCCTCCGAGCTCCACTGAAGGTTTGCCCCGCTGCCTGAAAGCCCCCAAAGTCTTCTCGAGTCCAAAGCCTGTGCCTCCGTCAAAGAAAGAAGAAACGAGACAAGGTAAATCCTTCATTTACTTTCTGTACTTCCCCACTCTCTCTTCTCCCTCTATCAAAGAAAGAAGAAACGAGACAAGGTAACCCCCTTTCTTGCATGCTTAGAACAAGAGGATGTTAAGTCCATGTCGAGAGTGAACAAGAGGAGATTACCGATCGGAACTCCCTTCTTGGCCCTCACTTGCTTCACGGCATGCCTTTAGGGCCCTCTTGTAATGTGGTGATATCTAGCCTTATATGTTTCATGCCATTATTATCGTCGTCATATATTTGCATTCATGCCATGTCTTTACCCCTTAAAATCATTTTTCAAAGTCGCTTTTCTAAAAACCACAATTCTTGGTTGATTTTAACCCTTTCATGGTTAGGGTTTTCCTAGAAAAGTGCGACATTTGAAATGGCTTCTAATAGCCTATATTGTTTTCTTTTCAAAAAACACAATCCCGAAATGATCCTAGTTATTCCATGACTAAGGTTGTCTCGGGAAACGTGTGACATTCAAAAGAACTCGAAAGGTGTACATTTTTGGCCTCATGCCTTCATCGTTTTTTCAAAGCCACAAGCCTAAAGTGATTCTAGCCTTTCAATAGTTAGAATGGCTTTAGGCAAAGTGCGACATTCATTTGGATGTGTAAAATCCAAGTTAGGGTTTCTGGCCCTAAAATATGTTTTCAAAAGACTCGATTTTCAAACCATTTAAAAAACTCTCATTTGTCAAACCCTAGAAGTCCAATCCTAGGAAAATCTTGTTTTTGCCAACTTAGAAACCTTCCTTTTCAAACCAAAATTATACCTTTTTCAAACCCTTAAAATCCTCAATTTCCAAATCAATCAAAACTTTCCTTTTTTAAAATCAATCAAATCAAAACCTTCCATTTCAAATCCTTCAAATTAGTCCATTTTCAAACCTTCCAAATTTAAAACCCAAATCAGCTGCTTTCATTTTGGAAACAATCCAAACTTGCCTTTTTCAAAATGAAGTCAAATCTTTTCAAATTAAGTCAATATTTTCAAATCAAATCCAATATTCCTGAAAGGGAAACATTTCAAAAATCAAATCCAATATTTTTGAAAAGGAAACATTTCAAAATCAAATCAAATCTTCCTGAAAAGGAAACATTTTCAAACTCAAACTTTCCTAAAAAAGAAACTTTCTAAAAATGAAAACTTTCTAGAAATAGAAACCCATTTCAAAATTCTAACTCTTTCAGACTCTTGTCTGAACTACGGCTGACCTGATCCTCTTTAAGGAGGTATGTAGGCAACCCTTCATGGGGTGCGGTCATGACCCTTTTCAAATTCTCAATTCCATAACCATCTTTCAAATTCAATTCCATCTTTCAAACTCTTTTTCAAACTTTGTTTTCAAAAGTTTTCTAAGTGGATGGCATTAAACATAGGTAACCAATGAGTCATAGTTAGGTGAGTAAAATGTGAATGGACAAGGTACCGCATGGGCAGGGTATGGTGATAGTCTTAGGATATCTTTCTTACAAGTAACCAATCCCCGGACTTAAGAATTTCTATTTAAAAGACCAAAACTGGAGTTAATTGTCAAAAGGGCTTTCCAATGTTTTTAGGGTTGTCGAACAACCCTACCTTTTAAAATCCTCTCATGAGGACATTTTTCAAAAATACTTTTCAAAATCTAAGTTTAATCTTCGGGTTTTACTTAGTGTAGATGACCTAACACATCTTTAAATATGTTAGGTGGCGACTCCAAAGACTTTTTCAAAAAGCCCTAATCAATTCCATTCAAACTCCGTCGCATTCATCCTTCTAGGAGGATAAGTTCTAATGAGAGAGCACCATACATTTTCCCCCAAGCCAAGAGGGCCCAATGTCCAGAAACAGATGAAACAGCTTGGCGACTCCACTGGGGACAATTAGAGGGTTAAGCCTATGTCATGTCTAATCACTCTTCACTCACCTTAGATTCGCTGGTTACCTTGTTTAGTTATATCCATTTTCTAAACTTTTCAAAATTCCAAAATTTTCAAAATGATCTTTGTTTTGCAAAAAGCCAAACATTGCATTCATTACATGCTCTTGCATTGTTCATACATTATACTTTATTTTGCATTTGAGTTCCTCGAAAAGTTCTAACTCTGTGCTTTAGTTTTGTAGGTGGACCCTTGTTCATATTTTAATTCATGCTTATAAACTGCCATGTATGCTATGTATGACAGGATGTATGGGAGTTGTTGGGCTCTTTCCTCTAATTTTCAAAATCACACACACACTTGCATGTGCATCTTCATAGAATATTGACCCTGGTTACTACCTTCTAGTTAGAAGGGGGAACAGTACATTAACTGTTGGTGGTAGGCAGATGCGTTTCCTAACCAATGGTCTTTAGATATTTCCCTCACTCGGATTACCAACCTATAATGGCACCACCCCGAGGAGTGGGCATAGGTTTGAAGATCTGGGAGTCGAGCTTTTTAGGAAGCATTAGTAGCCCTCAATGTCATATTCATATAGCACCCATGCATAGCCGAACCTCTGCCCGATTTCAGGCACATGTCTTTTCAAAACCAAGGAGGAAAGAGCGACCACTTTTCAATTTCCTTACTCTTGTTGTTGTTATGCTTACATACGTGAATGCTTTGCTATTAATATCTTGTCATTCATGCTATTAAACTTATGCATATGTAATTATCCCAAGGCAAGAGTTCCAAAGTAACTCAAGCCACTTGCACTCCGTGCATATGATCAACTTCCAAGAGAATAACCCACAAGCCAATCTCAAATCATAAGCCTACCCAATTCCTAAGGGTTCCCAACCCTAAGGATCATGACATGCATCCAAGAATCATTTTATAAGAGGGGCCCCAATCCTTATCGCTCAAAGAGATAAGGTTACCACAAGACAAGGGGCAATCCGGAGATAAAGTCATTCAAGAACCTCTTGATATCAATAAGGCAAAATTGAAGACTCGAAAAGAAGTTTAGGTAGATAGGTGGAAAATCCCACGGAAAATGTTCCCACTCCTCTTTCTATCTATTTTCAATTCCATGTACTAGAAAAATCTAATGCAATAAAATTGTCAATTTACTTCCCTTGAATGAACGGATGCATGAATCAATATATGTTACAGGCACAAGTATGGTATTGCATACAGGGATAACCTCCTATCTCCAAAAGTGAACAAACACAGCATGCTTAGTCCCCTTCTCAAAGCAGGGGCACCTATAGGGTATGTATTGCATACAAACTTTCAAATCAAGGCACTAACTTCTCATTTTTTTTGTGTCATCTGTCCTCCCCCTCGCCTCTCAAGTACTAAGAAAACCAAAGATGAAGCAAGGATAGAAAAGGGGGTTTCTTAAACCTCTTATCTATTGTCATTATACTGTGCACATATTCACTACTATCATGCTCATGCATCAATATCCATTCTAAAGACACGATTTCTAAGAAACTCAAGTCAGCGCATTTTCATCAGCTGTAGAGAGAAAGGAACAATCCGATCTCATATTAATCGAACCTATCAAAGCTCCTAAGGGTTTCCTAACTCTAAGGATTCATGGCATGCATAGAACCATATCTCAAGAGAGGCTCAAATCTCTCTCTGTCCATGGAGACGGGATTGCCCAAACAAAGAAGTATCGACCAGCCTATGTTGAAGAGGTATTGTATTGCATACAAGAGCAACACCCCACCTCCAAAATGGACTCAACATCATGCCTAGATTCCCGCATAAGGACCTCCATAGGACATGCATTGCATAAGGTCTTCAACTCCACATGCTAATTCCATTTACTTTTCTTTTTCTTTTTCCAAGCCCAAGAGCACAACCAAAGCTGTGTAATCTTTCCGTAGTCCTGCCCAATCCATAACTCTTGCAAGGATGAGCCCATTGAAGAGCAGAAGGGATTGACCGCTCATCAGCAAAGTGTTACCTCTCAAGCAGCTACCTCCACACCATGTCATGACAATCGCCATCCATGCATCGACATGACAAAACCCTCCTGTCACCTGACAGTTAGGAAAATGGTCACCAATTACCTCAGTAGCAAAAGGTACCAACCTGAGAAGGGACTAGGGGCACAACTACAGGGTGATCCTTTGAAAAAAAAAACAAATAAATAAACAAAAAAAGTGTCATTCTGTCCCTAATCAACGACTGAAAATCCATGCCTCATCTTCTACCAGCTCACTCTCCTTAAGGTCTCGTCAATCTAGAAGCTGGTTGACAGAACTATTTATCAAATTTCCTGACCCTAGAGGCCTTGGTAAAGCCTACGGGAGGAACCCTTGATTTTAGCTTGTCGAAGTGTCATGTGAATTTCAAGTATATAATAAGCTAAAATGAAATAGAGGACTCTTGACCACGAAATGCTTTCTCTGCCGTGCTAAAATATTTTTTCTACAAAAATAAAAATTGCAAGGTATCCCAAAGGCTGGCATCTTTTGACCCTAAAGACTCCCCAGAGGTCTTCTACAGATTGTCACAGATAGCGCTGGCAACCTAAAACAGCACATGATAGCAAAACTTCAAAATCAATCACAATAGCTCAGTATCCAACCATTTACAAACAAGGGAGACCATTGAGTCGGCATAATACAATAGTTAAGAAAATCACAAAGGTTGGCACGAGCAGATACCTGTTCACAAAGTCCCAGTCAGAGTCTCAACTAGGGCAACAACATGCTCCTTGATCTACTGTAATAAGGCAGTTTGCTGGTTAAAGAAGGAACCCCCTCTCTCCAAATCCTCGGGGAAACACAAACCATCCAAGCGGTATGAGCAGCCTTGCCTCCTAGAGAACAACACGCCTGGTACAACCAAAGATGCATCTCCAAATCCTTTAGCAAAAAAGTCAAACCTCGACAGGAGACTTTGTCTCCAAAAAGACATCTCTAGCCTAGCAAAAAGCTAGAAGCAAAGTTCACTCCCAATAATGAAAACTTGAAATCATTGATCTTGGCACAGATGGATAGGGAAGTTTTCCCAGCACCTATCAACTTAAGCTTAATAAAGCACTACTCTATGTAATTAGAAACTCTGGTAGAGCAATGATGACAATGATCAAAATAAAGAGAGGCCCTCAATTCCTTTACCATACAGTTAAACAGAGCCCTTACAACCCCCTTAAGTCGGTCACATTTCCATCATATAACCAGCCCGATGATCACCACCCACAATGGGTCGAAAGCCATAGCATAGGGGCAAGGAAAGAAAAAAAAAGGGTAGCGTTACATGTCCCAAAAAAAGAAGCTCTAGCAATGTCGTGTTTTGCCAAGTAATGGCAGAAAACAAATAAGAAGAGTTTGGTAGTTTTTCGCCAGATAAGTGGAAGAAAATGAATAGGGAAAATCTAACAATGC